>JAWWTY010000106.1:25264077-25567248 GCA_035222235.1 Margarornis squamiger
GGTAGCTGTCAGTTTCTGGTGTTGTTCACTTGCTTGAAACTGTTCACCCTGGTTGTTTTGGCAGCCTTTGAGACAGTGTTCTCCAACACATATGCATCTGGAGATAGTGTAGACTGTATATTTTAACAGTTTATACAGTTCCCATATGATCCTACATGGAATATTAGTCAATTGAGCATCAGATTACCAGAACCATATGATGAAAACTAGGGAAGTTTCTGAGGTGAGCAATGCTTTGTAATAGATTACTATTTAACTTTCTGTATAAACACATTTATAGCACTTCTAAGAGCTCTCAAAGAAAGGACTGTAAGCAGCAGTCTGGTAGTATTCGCAACATAAACACCAAGAATGAAGGAAACAAATTACAACCACAGGCATAGAAAAATTTTGCATCTATTGCAAAAAAAAATTATGGAACAAAAAGTATCAGACTTCGGAACAATGTCTTAAAAAATATGAGGGAATCTTCATTACATGAAAAGCCAACTAGCAGGTCACAAGACCAGATGACTTAAATAGGGTGTTTCCAAAATATATTTTTCAGATCCTACCCTGTACTAGTTTCCTGGCCATTGATTGGAATGAGGTGAAACCTAAATAAATTAAGGACACTCACAAATATATTCAAGAGAGTAATGAGGAACACGTCTGTATTTTTCTGTATGGACTCCTTTGAGGGTCTGCTTGCCAGAAGAGTGCAGAGACACTGAGCTCATGGCACAATGTGCAGGGCTGACTCAAGGACTCCACAACAAAGCCGCATTAACCAGTTATCCTGCAGTTTCTTCAGCCAAATAAGGAACCTCCCAGCTTTAGAATTTATCTTTTTCTGTGTTTTGAATTAAAATTTTTCATTGTTTTGCATCTAGTCAGTGAGAATTTCTCCAAGATCTATTTCTTTCCCTGTCTTAGGCAGATGCAGCCTTTAGAAACACAGTAAGTCTCACAGAGACGTCAGAAGCAGCGGGTAGAAATCAGTCACGCAGTCCTTGCCTTCAGCACATCAGCTGACTGACTGTACCTGATGAACTGATTTATCCAGTGCAGAGATTTATAGACTCTGTGTTATAAACCGTTGGCACAGCAAAATATGTTGTGTTATCCACTTCATCTTCTGGAGACATGTTTCTGCAAAGGCAAAGAGATGCTTCTACCTCTCCTCCATCTGCAAGGCTCTACTGTTTGCAGCAATTACTGCTTGCCTGCAGACTTCTCTAATCACTGAGCAAAGAGAAAAGAATTCTAATTGCTGAGAGGTTTTAGTTTCCCAAAATAGTTGACCTTCTTCCTTTTTGAAGAAAAAACTTTCCTCTGCCTCCCTGCCTGCCTCCCCACCCCCTTCCTGCTGGCAGACATGAGAAGAGAACTGTGTTTGTTTTCACGGTAGACGGGAGGCCGGGGCAGTGACAAGGTTGATCTCACAGTTTCCAGCTCTAATATTTGAGTTCTTTACAACTGCACATATGCAAACTCAGAAACTAAAGTAGTCCAATAGGAGCAATATGCATAAAAATCTCTCAGCTCAAAAAAAACTGAAAGGTTTGAGTGGCAGCAACATGGTTCTTGATATGAAAGCAAATACTCCAGCTAAGACACAAGGGTCACTTGGGCCAAAACTGCTGAACACTGCAGCCAAGCCTCTACTTCCACATATACTTCCACGTGTTAGAGTTTCAAGTGTTGAAGATCCTGGATTTTACAGTAAAACCAGACAAAACTAGGCATTTTTAGGTCACCTGAAACTGTCCCAGGGCTCGGGAAAATAACTTCAAGGCCCATTTAGAAAGAAGAGAAAAAAACCCAACTGTGTTAAAAAACTTTCCTTATCTCCCACTTACAGAGACAGCTGTGTATCAGTCATCATGACAATGCTGGTTTGCTGCTTTGAAGTTCATGTAATTTTAATGTGGGGAATTCTTGTCTTCAGCTTTATAGTAACATTACTGTTGTTAAGGATTTACATTGGCCACTTTCAAGCATTAGAGGGGTTTTTCTACTTAGTTTTTCTTTTCATTGGACAATGAGAAGAAAAACAGATAAATATTTCCAGAGAAATTCAAACTGGGTAAACAGGATTTTCAAAAACACAGTTAATTTTTTTAAGGAATATTTTTAAGAACCCTAAAAAAAGGTCTGACCTGTTGGAGAAACTTAAAACTTCTCCAAATGTAACAGAGGAAGTTAGAGGAGAAAAGGAATTAAACATAATAAATATAATTATTCAAGTGTATTGGACAGGATTGTCCAGAATGTTTAGATAATGGGCATCCAAAGACAAAAACCTGATACCATTCTCTTAGCCCTGGCATTAACTTCATTGTTCTTTCAGTTTTTATTAACTATCATTTCAAGGCAGAAGGATTAATATATTTATCTTTATTCTACTTTAATGGAAATGCTCCCCTTATATACAGAATTTTAAGCTGAGGTTCACCAAGTAACACACTCTTCTGGAAGACTGTGGAATCCTTTCATTTGCTCTCAGCCCAGCAGCTGGAAGCTCAGGTAACCTGTGGCCCCATAATATTGAGCCCAAGCCTGCTCACCAGTAGAGACCTGGAAGCCCTGAGACCTCCTGGCTCCCAGGTTCTAAACTACAGCAGCTCCCAAGCAGACGTGGCACAAGGCAGGCTGTGTTGCAGACAATTAAAAACGTTTCCATAAAAGAGGCACATTTCCTCAGTAAGCTTTTTTTGCCTCTCTTGGCAGATCAAAGATGACACTTTGCAGTCCATTTTGTTTCATCCTGTTCTTCTTTATAACAGAAGATGTTTTGTAGGGAAGGGCTCAGGACAGCTGTAGCTGTCTATGCATCTTTACTTTAGAAACAACTTTTGCTTTTATTGTAAGGTCATTGACATGGAAAAGGCCTCTTGTGAACAGCATTGTAACTAGTGTGATGAGCCCTAGTGGTGTTACCCTGCAAGTTATCACGCAAACCTGTGTTCGTATTTTCTAGAGACCGCCCAGACAGAATTGGTGTGTCGTCCAAAACCTACCATTGAAAACGTTCAAATGGCAGATATTAAGAGCTAGACCACTGCTGCAGACCTAGAAACCTGGGTATTTCCAGCCTTGCAATTTCCTTCTCTGGAGCCTTTATTCATCAAGCACTTCAAGTCAGTCAGAGCTATTTCCATCCTTCCTTGGCATAGAGGCTTGCAAAAAAATGATGATAGGAAACACTTGCATTTCTCTCAAATCAGAGAAACCTTATTTCAATTTGAGTTTTGGAAAAGGCTTGGGAAGTACTAATTACTCCAGCTGGTTCATTCCAGGACAAGTAGAGAGAGAAGAAAAACAAAACTATTCAACTCATTGCAAAAGAGTAATGCAAACTCAAAGAAGAAACAAAGCCAGAGGTACAAGGTGAACCAGCATTGAACTGGTATTAGAAAGATATTACAGCACACTTCTCACTCCCTCTCAACCAGCCCCATTCTGACACCATAGGGCAGAGTAACTTGGGATGACTCTGGATTAGGCCAGCTGTAGGTAGCTTCTCCATAACTGCACACTAGATGGGAACTGCTACACAGCCATGTTCGCTCTTATGCTGTGCTCTCTTTAAGGCAAACTATAGGAGACCATTACAAAACGCACCCATTTCCCCACTCCCTGCCAGCAGAATTGCTTTTGGTCAAACTGGCTCTCAATTAACTCTTTGCACTTCCAGAGGAGCAACATGGAGAAAATCTAGGATGAACTCTGTGCCTCAGATACTGACCAAACACATTCTTAATTTCCATTAATGTGTGCCTGATCTGTAAAAATCCTTCTTACATATAATATTTGTATCCAATGATTTCCACACCAAGTTCCTACTTGTAGATTTTCTAGTATGATTCAGCAAATTATTTACTCAGCCCCAAAACACCACTACCCTTCTAGGTATGCATCCAGCTATCTCTTTGCATGTTTACAGTTGGCAATTTGTATTTAAAATTAATTAAACTGCAGAGTTCATTAAGGTATAGTGATTTTGCAGAGTGTTATTCCATACATGGGATTTCAAGATGATGATAAAAAGGAAAATAATCAGTTTATTCTGCTCACACTCCATCCATCCCAGTTTGGTCATACCTGAGAGTACTAAGAATTTCTAGTGTAAGAGGTTTCATAGTCAACTTTATCCTTATCCCTCTTTTGACCTCTACCAAAACACAGTCTCCCACCCTGACAGAAAGTGTTCTTATGAATACAAATGTCTGTGGACAACTTTTAGTTTGGCAGCTGTATAACATTATGGATTTACTATCCACAGAAGAGTTTTACTTTCCTCAAACTGGAATTAAAGTGCATTGGGAAACCAAGAAAAATGTTGTTATTGCACATCACACTGGGTCAGGCAGCTTTAGAAAATCCCCAGAAATAAAGGAGAAAACCATTTGCTTTTTTCCTGTACCATCAGTATCATCTGACCAACTGCTAATTGTACTGCTGAGGTTTTAAAGACCTCTATTCAGGTAAGTGCTGGCCAAAAAAAAGCCTCTCTCATTCATCAAAGCACAAGTACTTTCAAGAGTAGCCTAGTAACACAGAAAAGACTTGAAAATCCTCAAAGTCCAGCCACCTATGGAGCAATCATGTGAAAAAATGTCAAAGAATCACTTTTGTAAATGCTTAAGACAACTGCTACTGAGCGGTAAATACAAAATACTGTTTAATTGCAATTTTCAAAAATTCTTCCTGCTTTCAGTCATTATATGTCTGTCCCTCTGATGGAAATGGGAATTCTTTCAGTTTTCAAGCCTGTGCTCTCTTTTCATTGCAATGAGGACCTAATTCAGAGCTTTAAACTGTGTTCTGCAATGCATAATTAATCTGGCTTCATAGAGACCTAGACAAAAGACCCCATTCAATCTTCAGCTCCTTCCCCCTGAGATATTGTTATTTCTAAAAACTCCTGCCAGCTGGGCTGGAGGGAAATCTCAGCACTGTGGGAGAATGAACAAACTACAGGCCTCCAAGGGATTTGAAGTAACTATCTGACTAAATTGGATTAGAAAGTAAGGAAGGGGAGGGGAAAGAGGGCTTATTCTGAAGTCTACAAAAGCTCATAAAAAATTCTTAGAAGATTTTCGTATGGTGAAGGGGAGAGAAATATGCAAGTTTTTATAACAAAACGGAGAAAGAATTTTAAAACATGCGTGAGCCAATACACTTGGGGATGTTTGAAGGGATTACTGCTGGTATTATTTCAGGAAAACTGTTGTGTCTGCCGTGGAGCTTTGAAATGGCATTTCTCTGTGAAATCTGGGCTGCCCTGCAATCCAAAATAGTCATACTTTCCTTCCAGGTATTTGATATGTATCCTGTTTGAACCTATAATGTAGCCTAACCAAAAGTTGCTTTAAATTTCTTGCTAAGCATATCACAATTAAAAGCCTCTGGCCAGAAGAATTTCGAAGGGCTATGGAAAAACAAATTCAGTCTTCAGAGAGCCAGTACCCTGCTTTCACTCCCTGCAAACTTATTCTCCAAAGTGTGTCAGTGACGCTGCCCAGATCACCTGGCCACCTCTCGTGCATTTCACAATATTTTTAGCAGGCATGCACATACGCAGGAATACTGCCCCATTTACCAGCAGACCTTTTGGAAGATGAGGTGGAAAATGCTCACAGCTCTGTTGGGAGAGTGGGTGGCTGAAGGAAAAGACATTTTGAGCTCTTCATCGCCTGTGCCCTGCTCTGCTTTCCCCCACTGAACTGGTTGCTTGCAGGCGCTCTGGTCCTGCAGCATTAACATTATGAAGTTATGTGGGTTTAGTCCAGGACAAGACTTGTCTCACTAGCTTCAGGAATGTTTTCAAAAGTCAGGTCTTTTAGCCACTCTAACCAACACTCCCCATATTTCAACAGGCAGCCTTTATGACAGTAGCGACTTCTCCATGGTCAAAAGGAACAAAAACATTCCCTAAAAGGTGATTTACTTAGGACTCACATGTTGTTATGGAGTGAAAACTGTCGTAGTTTTCAGAGGTCTAGCATGCACTGAAGAGACCAGCATGCACAATGAAAAATGCACACTACGAATGATGCATCTGTATAAAGATGGGTGCACAAAAACTGCAACGTATCAGAGCAATCTTAGTCAATCTTAAACAAAAACAAACATTGGTGTTCTTTCATTATCATAATTTGCCATTTCTAGACCTATTGTCACAGAATAATTTTCTATAATCTCTCTGTGCCCTGGGGAGGAAATGCAGGGAGGAAAGGGGGGAGCAGATTGGAAAAAAAAAAAAAAAAATGAAAGGAAAAAGCAAGATTCAGCAAAATCTTTCAAAACAGTGGAAGCTTTTTTTAAGGGTGTCACTTCATAAAAAAAAAACACTTGCAGGTAACTTAGCAACAGCAACAACAAAAGTACTCGTAGCTCATATTCCAGACAAACAGAGAAATGTTTAAAACATTAACTTCTTATAAAAAAAAATCCATACAGCCCCTTTCCAGTTACTTTAATTCCTGGGGTGCAGGAAAAGCTAGATAGCAGCACCACTCTCTCTTTCTCAGCCAACATAATGAGCCACTTCAGATTGTGTGTAACTTATCATAAGTCACTGGATGTTGTCAAATCCATGTTGAGGCACCACATCAAAAATCCTTACTTACAACAGTAGTCTAACAACTCCTAATAATCCTGTGGCATTTAAGAGGGACAACTAAAGGCTTCACATCTGTGAAAGAGAAAATTTGGTGAAAGTGAAAAAAAAGAACAACTAAACATATCCTGAGTAACACTAACACATAAGTAAAAGATCTACCTAAGTTAGTGCTGACTTTTTTCAACTGATGGAAAATCTCTGCTGTTGCTCAGTGGCTCTAACACTGCACTAAGAATATTAGACATGTCCTTTCTATTGACCACACCTATTTCAATGTCCCAAAACTAGCAGTGAAGACCTGCAAGGAGCAAAGGACAGCCAGTCCAACCCAGGGCACAAAAGTCAGCCCTAAGCACTATTCCCAAACTCTGAACTCTGCATTGCACTGTTCTAAGCATGAGACCTGCTGGCTGATGGCACTTTCCATGCAGGCTTCTTACCTGCCCTGGTCAGGACCTTTCCTAGCAATGCACAGGCAGCCTGATCCGTCTCCTCCAGCCCACCCATGGAGCTGGCACTATGTGGGGAACCTGTAGGAATCCTGCAGCTCATCAGGGATGGGAGCAGAGCCAGAGCAACCACTATGGCTGTGTAGGCAAAACCCAAATCTGCTGTTTCAGGGAAAAAAACCACAGCTTTTTCTCCCTGCAAGTGACAAGAGTTTGGCAGTGGCACTGGGCAGGTACTGGAGGGAGAAAGAGGGGAACCTGAGAAGGCTGCAGGTTTCTGCAAAGGGGCTAAGGCTCACTCCCCTTGCAAGAAAGCAAAAAGGGTGTGTCTGGAAAGGAAAGCAGAAGAGACTGGGGTTTGCTATCCCTACTCCTGTGTAAGGGGTGCAGAGGACATTGAGCAGAGCTGTCTCCCTCCTTAGGAAGAAGGTCCTTGCCTCTAGTAACACCACCTCACAGGAAGGGCTTGGGGCACAGATAAAGACTTCCATTTGTACATCTCTAAGAGTATTTCTCCCTTAGAGAAAAAAAACAAGGCATGACAAGAAGCAGGATTTGTTCCATCTTACAGAAAGGGTCAAAGAGGAACCTGAAAGTTTTGGATATTTCTTCATTCTCATGCACTTCTCTAATCTTGGGTGGCTAAACAGACAGCCTGCTGCTTGCCCTGCACCTACTGCTGCTTGCTGCTCATCCTGCTCCCAGACCTACCTGCTGCTCAGTGCAGCCCCACTGTCTCACCCTGCACCTGCAGTCTGACAGCTGACCTGCTCTGCAGTTGCTCCCTAACTTGCTCCGTTTACACACACATACTCATCTGCGTATAAATACTCAGCCCAACAGCTGAAACAGATCAGCCAAATAACCACAACAGCAATCTGACTCACTTTGAATGACATGAGTAAAACACCCGAGCCCAGCCCAGCCCAGCCCCGTGGGGCCAGCAGTGCTGTGGGCACAGTGGCTACATCCACCACCTCCTGGCTGGCTTTCCCAAGGGCTCTCACTCAGCCTTGTCTTCCCCCAAAGCCCTGAGAGGTTAAAGTTTTATCCTACATAAACATGAGGGGAAATTTTAACTCTGTTTTGTTAACTCTGAGTCAGCAGCCAGATTGAAAATCCACCCAAAAAAAATCTCTTTAAAAGGATAAATTGATATCAAAAGGGGAACCAGGACTCTTCAGCAACAACTGTATCTGTTTGGGGGGTATTTCAGTTCCAGTCCTCAGAATCTATTGTCTGCCTTATCTCACAGAAATAGGTCATTAACTTCCTTTTTCTTAATGCTTACTCCATGTTTTAAAAGTATACTTAAAGAACATGGAGATAATTTAGTTCCTTTTTTTCGCTCTACCCTTTTCTTCAAAACCTCGACATTAATTGACAGTAATCCCCAGTACAAAGTAAGAGTACAAGTCAAAAAGGACTGAGGAAAAACTGAAAAATAAAATAGAGACCAAATTTTCCCATCCCTTATTCTTGTATCACCTTGGATTTACACTGGAAGAAAAAAGAAAAGAAAGAAAAGAGAGAAATTGGACTGTTACATCCTCCAAAGGAGGCAGCAGTCCATCTTCAATATGTCTGCCCACAGATCTAAACAGCCCAAGAAATTTCCATAGTGGGGCTGCCACAGCATGAAATGCAGACATAGAACTACTCCAGAATGGATCTGGTTATTGTTTCCAGTGTGTGCTCCCACTGATCCCAGTGTGCTCCCATCCTCAGGAGTACACTGCTGAGCATGCACTCTGTGTAAACCCTCTTGTTTTCAGCTGTTTCCTTCATAGGTTACAGGCTTCACTGTCCCACCTATACCACCTTGTCCTAGTCTCCCTGTTGAAATGGAATCCTTCAAAACTTTGAGTCTAATAAATGCAGCTACTTACTGTCTTCAAGAGGGTCTAAACTGGGCACCAAACCCTCAAATTTTTGCTTACATTGAATACAAAAATGAAAATCAAGCTTGTCATTCAGTTATAACAATTAGTTGTGCATATGAAAACCTTGGGATAGAAATTGCTAAATTTAAAGTTCACCAAATCTTGCTGAAATTAGCAATATACAGGGTAGTGCACTTTAAGCATAAAAAATAAAGTTCTACAGAAAACAAGCCAAGAAGACAGTGCTGTAAATGTAACGTTGATTCAAATTTTGGGAAATGCATTCTTAAAAATTTGTCATGTTTACAAGTGTATTCTTGGCCAGTGTTACAGTAACAGCAAACAGATCCAGAAGAAATATTTTGGCTTGTCAGCTCTTATAAAGATGGCATCGCAGAGACTCTCAAGAGAGCAGGGACCAAAGCACAGTCTCAGACACACCACACTGAGGTCAGAAGGTTTCCATTTGCTTGGGTCTATTAGCCCAGGTAGAGCAACCTGTTGTAGTATTGCTCTGTACCCAGTCTAGGATGTCCCATGCAACCCCTGCCACAACAAAACCAACTTAAAACACAATCAGTCTTTCTATTATCAGAAGTGCAACCCTTTAAAAGATTTTATAGGAAACATTTTAAATGAAACAAGGAGAAGAGATGCATCCAATGGCAAGCTAATCTGTTTGATCAAACATTGAACATGTTAAAATATTAAGAGCTTCTAAGTTCCTTTTTATTCCAGAACACATTCTTCAGATCATATAAAGGCATTACATATCTCTGTATTCCGGCACAGGTTATTGACAGTTCACAGCCCTAAAATGCAGCATAGACTTCTTCTGCTTATGCTATAAAAATATTCTGTGGTCTTGCTTAATAACAGTTCTGAAGAGCACAAAAATAGTAGGGGGAAAGAGCTGGGAGCAGGATGTACTGTCTTCTGGCGTACTTCCTGGTACACGTCCCACCAAACTGCAGCTCAGGGAGCTAATGGGCGATGACACAAACACACACGTGTACTTTCCCTCCCACCCAGGTGGTATTTTTATTTCTAACCTCCCTCTCCCTGAGTGGCAGGGAAGTTTGACAAAGCTGGTGAGCATCACATGGAATGCTTAGGAGCTGGCAGGCTCTAGCCTGAATTTTACCTTCTGACCACAAAGTACAAAGCAGTTTAAAACTTGGGTCAGAATTTTTGTTAACGACAGGTCATTATAGATGAGGAACATGAGACTGAGAACATGTATTGCAGCCAAGCCTTGGTTCCTCTGATACAACACATCTAAGGCAGACCTGACAGCAAGCCCTTACCACCCTGCAAGGCAAGAGGAAGGTCTGTGGGAGCCGTGTTAGGCCCCTAGATCTCTGAGCCTTGGTCAGCAGATGCATCCCATGCCCCACTGATATCCAGGCACCCAGCAGTCACTACAGTCTTAGTGATCTGTTGTTTCAAAGACCACCTCAATTAAAACAACCTTGCATGGGCTGCTTGATGCACTAAAGCACTGTATGAACCTGTGGTTTAATGACTGCAGCTATGAGTGCATCAACCTTTCTTCAAGCAATGAATGGTACCTACTGCCACAGAGACAACATCCAAAACACTAATGAAAACGGTAATGTAAGTTGTGCCATTGCATATTATTCCAAAGACATAGAAACCAACTAAATGGAAACTTTTAAAATGTCTTTCTGGAAGATATTTGTTTCATCTAGATAATTGGTTTTCTTTCAAAAATCAGTGCTAAAAGCATACATTTTCCCCATTCCATCACCAAATCTGAGCTGAGATACACTACAAGAAACCCCACCAAAACAGAAGCAGTTTTGTTCTCTGGAACTATGAAGCTATGGCATAAGTCTCCTCCTATGTATACCAGGACCAACTTCATGGATGTCACACTCATGTAACCCAGACTGAAAAAGAACTGAAAAAAGAAATCATAGTGGGAGGAAGGTGACTGTGCTTTTTCTCCTTAGACATTTAAAGAAAAAGGGGGGGAAGGAGGGGAAGAGAAAGAAAACAACCCCTCCCATCCCCAAGTTTCTGAAAATTATTTGGATCAAAAAGTCAGGTAATAAATGACACTTTAAAATGAAAAGCCATCTACATGATATTTTGAATGCCCTGGCAGATTCAATTCCCCTTCAAGCATCCTTAAAAAGTGAATCAGGAAATGGAGATTAGAGCAAAGCTGGCATAGGAAGAAGCAAGAAAACAAAACAAAATCAACTACTCATCTGCTATTGAAACATCTAATCTAAACCTTTTTATGGTTTAAAAATAGGAACTATTTATGAGATAATGTGTGTTTTAATCAGCATGCATGAAACAAGCCAATAACTAAAAGTTCAAAATAAAGGTTTAAACTCAAACATGGTTTTGCAACTACAGTTATAGCCAGATTACAAAATTCCTTTCACACAATGCACATAGCATCCTTTGAGACTTAATGACATTCTGCAGCTGGGGTAGTATGAATCTGAGTTCTTTCTGTTCTGAGTTATTTACTTCTGCAAGAAAATTCCCCATGGCAACTGGCCAAAGGGTCTTGTCTCCTTAGTGTGTGAAATGTGAGCAGATACAAACTTGACACCATATTTCATCCCCTGGCCTTCCCTCATGTCTGCATTCCTAACTGTAAATTAAGGGGTGGCACTGACCATTCTGGGGTAGCAGGAAGCAGCTTATTCAGAAAGATAGGAAGCAACAGAGGGGAAAAATATGTATTGCAATGCTTCAAGGCAGTTTCTGAAACTATAGTGAGATTCTTCTCACCCGTAATCAAGACAGGCTGAAATTGTTCAACAGCTGTTTCTCTTCTAAAAATGTGACACATTCTTTTTGTTGACCTTTTAGAGATGTATTTATCTCTGCATCTAAACAAAAATCAGTAAAAATTTGTCAATACATTCTAATGCATGTCTATACTTGCTGCAGCACCCTTCTCAATTATGGTCTCTTTCCAGGAATACAAGCTGGGTTTTTTCCTGCGTGGAGGGTCCACTAGAACACAGAATACTTCTGCAGCTCAGTCTGCCAAAGCTGATTATGAAAGAGGCAATTTGGAACATGGAGCCTCAAGCTGGACTTTAGAAAACAAGAGGCACCTGGGAAATGATGTGCAACTCTCAGAGACTCTAAATACACTCTGGCAAAACCGAAATTTCCCTAAGGACCTCAGTCAGCCAAGGGTGAAACCGTGACCTTGGACACAAGTTTACCCTTCTTGGAGTTGATCTGCACAATGCATCTGCTATTTTAGCTCAGGGATAGCATCATCCTGGCTTTTACTCCAAGCCCTGAATGCACAGTGATGTGTAGTAGTGACTGCAGTAAAACTTACTTAAAATATGTTAACAAGGTACATTTTCTGAGAAAGCCTGAAAGAGTCCTAAAATATTGCCATCAATTTCTAAGCACACCCTGCAATGTGCAATAGTTAGAAGACTATGTCAAGCTATTGTGTCCCACACACTACCCAGAGAATTTCAGGCTTCAGATTACCCTGGAAAGGATGCTGTGATTCCTTCTGGCATATGGAGAGACCCTTCCAATTTCGTCTGCAGTCCCCAAAAATGTCAACAACATTTTAATGTGAGAACATTTTAATTCATTTCACTTGAAATGAGGTTTTCTTACTTGAAGTTTCAAGGAACAGGACTGAAACCAAAATTCAGACAGTCCAACCATGACAGTACAACAATAGCTTGTTGCTATTTTGGATTTAGAAACAAACAAGATCAAAGACTTTTGTTCAACCCTGTGTGATTGCAGAGGGACCAACCATGGGTGAAGAAGACTCTTGCTGTCAAGGGGACCTCACAGCAGTAGCTGTGTTCACACTTCAGTTCCCCAAAGAGCTGGGATCTTGTTCAGACTGGCTGCAGCAAAGAGACATTCCAGGGCAGGGAAGCTGAGCCAGGTGAGTACAATGTGCATGCACTGATCCCAACCTGCACAACACTCCCCATGCTAACCAAGCAAGTGAGAACAGTTCAGATTTTTGTCTGTACAAAAGTCATGCTAGAAAAACTATCAGTTTAGCCAGCTTTAGTCAAAATGTTTGCAACACAGTGATATAATTCTCATTTAAAGAAAAATGAAGCTGAAAGTTTTGAACAGAAACTCAAGAAGATGTACCAACAAAAAGAATCAACAGACCAGATTCTGAACATTTTCCTGTTTCCTCTGCTAAGGCCTGCTGCAGGAAAACCCCCCATTTACATCTGTGTTACAGCTACTGGATCTGTGAGATGTAGCAATCAAACATGAATATGATTAAACCCTGGTTGGCTGGGGTTTATGACAGAAACAGAAATGCAAATGTCAAATAGTGAATGGCAAATTAGGGCTTCCAGATTATTTTTATTGTTTCAGTAGTTCTCTGCAAAACACAAAAACAAGTGACGTAAGCATTTTAAGAGACTCAAACTGTAAATGCTTTCGCTACTGCCATAGACGTATATATAACTCCTCATGCTCCTAGGAGAATACTGCTGAAGTGACTGCTTACTAGGGAGAAGAAGAGTTAACTATCAGCTAACAAACAAAAGGAAGAGATTTTAAGCCTGTTCAGAGAAGCAAGGAAGCTTTAAGTGCAGCTTCATTCTGGAGAGAGAATTGAGGCTGGTGAAGGAGAGGGCTTTTATAGCACCATTCAAAATAGGTGGCAAGGAGGAAGGAGAGGGTGAAAATTCTTTTCTCTTTTCACTGGGAAGCAAAGCAGAAATGCAAAGAGTTGAGATCCTAGGAATAAAATGAAAGAGGACAGGGCATCTGTAGTTCTACCTTCCCACACACTGCAATATGGTAAAAGTTGTCACACACTGTTTTGGTGTTGCCATCAGTCAATAAGGCTGTGCCATGAGATTTGTTTATTCTGAGGGGAAAGAAAGGACTGCTGCATTTTTTGCAGCCTAGTAAGCAAAGTGAGCGTTATCCAGAATCCCTTCTTAGATTTACCCAGGGGAAAAAGGCAAGGATCTAGCAGGCCCTCAGCTCAATGACAAAAGCTAGACAGCCTGGGTTGTCCGTAGTCACCCTCTTCCATTTGCAGCAGTGCCATCTAAGGAAGCTACAGGCTCTAACCCAGCACCAGTTACTCATCACTGCCTTCTGCCAAGGGTTATTGCCTCCTCAGATCTGCTGGATGATCCACTTCACGAGTCATCCCTAGCCTGTTTCATTCAACAGCTCAGATAATGTAAGCAATCCAGGAAGGATGGACATACTTCAAGAAGGAAATCTTGAAGGTGTAGGAGCAGGCTGTCCCTATGTGCCAAAAGATGATCTGGTGGAGAAATGACTGGCCTAGTTGGACAGGGAGCTTCTGCAGGGACTTACAGAAAAAAAGAAAGTTTATTGCCATTGGAAAAAAAGGGCAGGCAACTCATGAAGTATTTAAGAATGCCACTAGGTCACATAGAAAGAAAATTAGAGAGGCAAAAGCACCTTTTGAACTTAATCTGGTCACTTCTGTTAAGGATAACAAAAAGGTTTTTTTATAAATACATCAATAGCAAAAGAAGGGGCATCCATTCTTTGTTTGACATGAGGGAGAACAGAGTTACCAAAGACAAGGAAAAGGCTAAGGTACTTAGACCTTCTTTGCCTCAGTTTTGAACAGTAAGACATTTTGTGTCAGGATGACTGGCCTCCAGAGCCAGTAGACAGAGACAGGAAGCCAAATAACCCCCCTGTATTCCAGGAGGAAAGAGAGACCTGCTGAGCCACGTGGATCCTCACAAGTCTATGGGACCAGACAAGATCCATCCTAGGGTGATGAGGGAGCTGATGGAAGAGCTCACTAAGCCACTCTCCATCATTTATCAACAGTCCTGACTCACAGGGAAGGTCCCAGATGACTGGAAGTTAGTGTGACAGCCATTCAGGGGGGGAGAGAAGAAGGGCCAGAAGGAAGGGCCAGAAGGTCAGCCTGACCTCAATGGCCAGCAAAGTTATGGAACAGATCATCTTGGGCACGATCACATGGCACCTACAGGGAGTATGTCTCCCATAACATACTTTGTTCTGGAAAAGCTGGCAGCCCACAGCTTGGACAGATGTGTTAAGAACTGGCTGGATGGCCAGACCCAGGGAGTGGTGGTGAATGGGCTGCATCCAGTTGGCAGCCAGACATTAGTAATGTCCCCCAGGGCTCTGTGTTGGGCTCAGTTCTGTTTAATATCTTTATTTATGATCTGGATGAGGGAATCAGGTCCATCATTAGCAAATTTGCGGATGACACCAAGATCGGGGGGAGTGTCAATCTGCTGGAAGGCAGGAGGGCTCTGCAGAGGGACCTGGACAGACTGGATAGGCAGGCTGAATCCAGTGGTGAGGGGTTCAACAAGGCCAAGTGCCGGGTCCTGCACTTTGGCCACAACAACCCCTTGCAGCACTACAGGCTGGGGGCAGAGTGGCTGGAGAGCAGCCAGGCAGGAAGGGATCTGGGGGGTTTGGATTGACAGGAAACTGAACATGAGCCAGCGGTGTGTCCAGGTGGCCAAGAAGGCCAATGGCATCCTGGCCTGTATCAGGAATAGTGTGGCCAGCAGGACTAGGGTAGTGATTCTTGTCTCTGTACTGGGCACTGCTGAGGCTGTACCTCAAGTGCTGTGTCCAGTTCTGGGCCCCTCAGTTCAGGAAAGATATTGAGGTGCTGGAGCATGCCCAAAGAAGGGCAATGAGGCTGGTGAAGGGACTGGAGCACAAGTCCTGTGGGGACTGGCTGAGGGAGCTGGGGTTGTTTAGCCTGGAGGAAGCTCATGGGAGACCGTATCGCTCTCTACAACTACTTGAAAGGGGGTTGTAGTGAAGTGGGTATCAGTCTCTTCCCAAGAAAGTAGCAGTAGGACAAGAGTCTTAAGTTACAATCTTAAGCTGCACCAGAGAGATTTAAATTAGACATTAGGAAGAATTTCTTTACACGGAGAGTGACTGTGCATTGGAATGGGCTGCCCAGGGCATCGAGTCACTGTTCCTGGAGGTGTTTAAGAAGAGACCGGATGTGGCCCTTAGTGCTGTGGTCTAGTAGAAAAGGTGGTATTAGGTCAAAGGTTAGACTCAATGATCTCAGAGGTCTTTTCCAACCTAGTTGATTCTGTGATTCTGTAATTTAAATGTTGTTCTATGCCAACTCAGCTCATTTGACTGAATTTGGGAATAGTATCAAGAGAAGCACAACTGGCAGCACAGAGAAGCTTGTAACCTTCAGTAGGGGTTACTTACTGCACTTGGTGCAAGGTACAGAGATTTTAAGTCTCTTCAGATGTTTCAGCTTCTGCCATGAAATGACTTGTGCATCTTCAGAACTGCACACCAGCTGGCAGAAAACTATGTAACTGCTGTTGGCTCTGAAACCCAGACCCTCCAGCCTCCTTGACTGGAAAGAGAGAGAGATTGTACCAGTTACTCCACCACTTTACACGTGAGAAGGTCTTAACTGGCCGACTGGGACCCAATTATGCTCCTTTACAATAGCAAAAGTGTCAGAACAGAACAAAGAGCACTGGCTGGGAAACTGGGAAAGAAGAGCAGAGAGGTACATGTGCAGATAAGTCCTGCTTCAGTGTCTAAGCAGTATTCCTTGAAGGAACAGTGCAGCACAACAGTTCAGAAAAGGACAAGCTTATAGGAATTTACATGATCTCATAAGCTGCAATAATAAAAGAACATTTTGAAAGAAATAATAAAAAAGAAGGAATTAGGGACAGACGAATTATTCATCAGCTCTAACCCAAGAATTTGGCAATACTAAGTCAGCTGTTTCATATCATTTCAAAATAGATGGTTTTGGGTTACTTTCCTCTTTTCAAAGTTTTTTTTTTTTTCCCCCTCCCCAAGCACCATCACCCAAGTTCACATAAAAGGTCAAAATAACTCACAAAGGGGTGGGGGAATAGTCACAAGAATTAGCTGAGGTTCAAAAAGCAATTACTGTATTAGAACATGATTTTGACTTTCTATTAAAGGGATCTGCTTTTACAAAAATCCTAAGACAGCAAAGGTTGTCACTACTACACTTGTGTCAAGAGAACCACTTTGATTCACAGTACCTGAAGATGTCTTCCAACTATTCTTAGGCTCAGGCTCTGTGGGACCTGTGCCTGTACTGCCGAGATGAACCAGATACATTCTTTTTAAATACCGATTTTTTGAGAAAACTGAAGAGTAGTCAACTTTTTCAAAACAGCTTTCATATTTTAAAGAGCTCTCTGTTTGGGAAGGTGGGCTGTTGTTTTTTGGGAGGGTTTTTTGGTTTTTGGGTTTTTTTTAATACAGTGTGTGTTCTAAAAGAGTTGGCACTTGGAGGGTGGGTGGCATGAACTTACTGAAAAACAACCCCTGTAGATGCAGAGTCTGAAGAAAGGATCAGGCTCCATAGCACATACTCTCAAATTTACTTAATACTCAAGTTCATTTTTCTCCCTTCATGTTACAAAGGGCTTTGAAAATACAGTGCAGCAGTTAGGATTCCACAACTTACTTAAACAACCCAGCTCAATGTACTAAATGTATGCTGACTGTCCCAGTGATTTATACATAAATAAGCCTTAGTGCTCGCTAAGTTCACAACAGTCACTCTAACAACTCATGTACCATCCTCACAGAACAGCTTGCTTTCCCCACACTTCATTCTCATTCACCACTTCAGTCTATCCTTTGATTTCCTAACAGCCTGTTTCACATTCACTCCATTACTTAGACACATGATGAAGGACAAATCTGCTAATGGTCTCCAGAACAGGGAAACCACTGTCCTTTTTCAACCAAGGCAGAAAAGTGCTGTTCCAGAGTGAAGACTCAAATTTAAAGCAAGCTTTTGCAATCCAAAATGGCAGTTGTCAGGTGTCTGCAGCCTGGGAAAAATCAGGCCACAGGGCAGTACTCTCCATATAGCATTTTTTGTGTCAAAGGGGGTGAGGCACTGAAACGCCAACATCTGTTCACTGAGGTTAGCCCTGTCCCTCAGAGGTATCTCTTGGTGGGCATATCTTTCAGTTACTCTACTCAAGCTCACCACAGTTTTGCAGTCAGACCACTACTTTAGCATGACTTAAGGCCACCACTTTAGCATGACTTAAGCCCATCTAGACAAACTGGGCAGCTGAAGTTCTTATGACCTTCATGGCTAACAGATTTAGCAAAGATAAAAAGCTGAAGGTCCTTTAAGAGCTTTCACTTCCGTTCATTAACCACTAGAGTCATACTGAATAAGGAATCTTGCCTTTATTATACTTTGTTTTTAAACTATAAAAAAAGAACAAACCTCAGGTCTTTTGCTCTTAGGGAAAAGAAGGTGGAATGATTTTTGTGTAATTTTGACTTTTGTTGATATTATTAGCTGACATTTATACCATTGAGGTGCATATTATCATCCATGAGCTTGGCACCTCAGCAGCCCATTGCAGCTGAGTCTCTTGTCTCAGCAATAACCCATGAAAGAGCAATCAGGTGGCAGAAATTTACAGATAAGCAAAAGAGTGAGGTCAATGGCACTCTTCCAGATTGCTCTTGAGAAATGCACTAGAGTTTATGCATTGCCCCACTCCTGCTGTCCTTTGCTGTATTTTTTTCAAATCAGTCTGCCAAATTTTACCCTGGGAAGGACACTATTATTGACAGGAGAGAGCTCTCAAGCAACATCAAGCTGAGAAATCAGTAGAGATGTCTGTCTGCAGAGTGAGAACTTCCTTTCTGTCTCTTTTTGTAATAGTCTAAAACTGCACTCAGCTGTAGTCAGATTTCAGAATATTTCAATTTCCATTCCCACATGCAGCACAAGACACAAGAGTGCCTATAGAGCCAAAAGAATTTGGGCCAAACCACTAAGTTTTCATCTTTACTAACATGCACTTGACCACACACTGCTGGGCAAGGCATGTAGTCAGAATTGCTTGTATCAGCTTACTGTAAAGACCACAGCCTTGTAAACTGTGAAGTTTCATCTCACACAGAACTGGGAAGGAAAGGAACTTCTGCTGATGTAGTGCTGAGTAGAATTTTTTTTCCCCAAAAAAGGAAGTGTCCTCATAATAGTAACATTGTTGAATGTATTTACTATCAAGCTCATCAAAGCATTTGCTTTTCCTTTTTATGTTATTTGTATCTTTCACCACAATCACATTAGCAGTTGAAAAAACATCATTTCAGCTTTGAGGGAGCAGGTCAACAATATTGTCTCCTGCTCAGAAAAAAAAAAACAAATCTGCTTATTTGGAACAAGTCTGTGCTACAGCTCTCCAGCACCTCATATACCCACCTTCACTCTCAGAACAAGAACATATGCAAATTCACAACTTCCCTTCTGAATAGATAATCAGTTTGGGGACAAGGAAGGATCTACCCATTATGTTCAAAACTGGAACCCTAGAGTTAGACTTCTAAGCTTATTATTTGTTTTTCCAGAGACAGAAAACTTCCATTATTCATTTTCCAAAATGGATATTCAACATCTCTGAATTTCAGCATTTCTTTTTAGGTATGAAAGGCAACAGTTTGAAAATATTGGTGTACATCTTTTTCAGAGAGTTGTCTGGCTAATTAAAGATAATTTTTGGTTCAATTATTTATGCATAAACATTAGCTAAATATTTATTCATGTCTGCATCTAGGGGTTTACAAGGAGACCAATTATTACTCTGTACAACTGAATGTTTGACACAAAGCATAAAAGGAAAAATTCCTCAAAAGAAGCAAGATGATCCACCGACACAAACACACATTTGTGCAAATACATTTTTGGAGAGGTACCAAGGACAATGGCACCCATCTCCATTGCTTCCCCCACCTAGCCAATCCCAAAGATTGTTCTCCCTAACAAAGCACTTGAATGAAGCTAGTAAGTTTTTAAGACTTCAAAGAAAATACACCATAATCTCATTCTGGGGATATTCTTATTATGGATCATAGGAACTTCATCTAAATAAAATTTATCTTAAATTTCCCTTACAAGAGGAGATTTCAAATGATTTATCAAAATTCTTGTTCAGGTAGCAGAGCAGCAACAGCACTGTTATAATTCTAATCCCACAAATTATAAGTATCAGATCAATCTATAAATCAAACTTTTCATCTTATTGTTCCAATACAAATTCCAGTTTGGCTGCTTCCTGAGCTTCAGGAATTGGAAGAAGAGCTGAAACAAAGCCTGAGCGTATGCAATGTACCTTATTTTGCTTCCCAAACACCATGCTTCTAGGCATTAGTCGAGTTGCATCTGAATACAATACTTTGGGGTAAGCAAATGTGACGCAACATTTCCACATGTAATAATCACTCTAACAGTGATATTAAAATGCGTATCTCCCAGCATCATGAAAAATCAGAGCTATATCCCATACCAGACCGGTTGGATACATAATTTTAACACTATATTGGTGGGCATACCCAGGTCTAGGACTTAGCTCAATATATAGCAAGATTTTTGCAGAAAAATGAGCAGGATAGGGAGCAAGTTTGTTTGTAGAAGTGCAAATTAAATTTATCCCAAGTACACAGCATCTTCTAATTCAGGATTTGGTAGGAGCCATTATCCACAGTAAATATTTTTTCACGTGATAAAGACCAGAAATTGCTGTCTTCATAATAGCAGTCATTGTCCCTCAGAAGACCAAGAACTGCCAGATCTAGGGAAAAAGCTCAGTCTCCCATTATGACCCTCCAGTAATAGAGATCTATACTTACCATCTGCAAGGAATCCATGTCTAAATGCATCAGTCCACTGGACTCTTGTGAGCACAAGAAGCAGCTTTCCTTTGTCTACTTGCTTATTTAAAGTCTAGATTACAAAAATAAAAAGCAAATTAAAAGAATTGAGGACCTACACTTGTTTTCTGCTTTCTAAGGAAAATTCTTAAATAATTTGTAATCTTAATTAACACAAGAGTATAGTAAAGTTCCACAGAATAAAAGTTCTTGCATAACAAAAACAGGATGTGTGGAAAATATAAACAACTGGAGTCAGTAAGCATGCAAGGGATTGAGGCCTGTTTGTCACCAGATCTCCCCAAACTTCCCCCTGGAGTGAAACTCAAGAAGCATGCATGGACAAAAGCATGTCAGGACTTGGTGGGGAAGCCAATACAAGAATAGCTGCAGTAGTAATAGTGTTCAACATTCATGAAGATCTTGGGTTACCAAGATAAATTCAGCTACAAGACTCACCCTTGTGCATTCTTAACCCCTTCACTGCTGGATGCCTTCATACTGGCTGGTATGGGGAGTGCACAGAGGGAACAGGAACGCTGGGAAACCTCAGGAAGGGCTATTGCTTCTGGCAGAGAGTGATACATATGCTATCACTCAGATTTAATCTTCCTAGAAATTTAAAGTCCTATTTAAGAGGTAATGGATATTGCTGTGGTTATAAAATATTTTGCCATTAAACCATACTGACGTGATTAGGTCGGCTATTTTCCTCATATACTAAGGCATAAGACCTGCTCATCCCAGTCTCCTGAAATGCAAAATTAAAAAAAAAAAAAAAAATTTTAAAAATGTTTATTTATACTGCTCCCAGGTCATTTTTTTTTGAAAGATTTCACTTCCTTCAGCTAGTAAGTGGCATCATTTGAACTAATGGCTTTCTTTTCTGGTTTCCAGGTGCTAGGCTAACTGCAGTGTTAACAGAGGGGCAGCTATGATTTTTTTATCTTTCTGAAACATAATATTACAAAACTATTTTTTCACATTTTTCCATTTTACTTTAACTGGAATCTCTAATCTTCACTTTCAACAATACATTAGTGCAGAGGAAAGAACATTCCATCCCCAAGACATCTCATTAAATTTCTTATTTTAAAAAGATATTAAATAAGACCTTTTAATACGTTTGATTGTGTGCTTGACCACAGCTTTAAAAAAATTTTATTTTTGAACAAGTTGTGCAAGAAGAAGAGATAGTGTAATATTAAAAAGAAAAAAAAAAATCAAACAAAAAACCGAACTTGTATATTCATTTTCTCCTGAAATTATCACAATAGAGCAAATACTGCCACAAAGCCTATTGATATGATAGTCAGGTTCAGAACGCATTAATGGATCAAATTTCAGCTCTGTTTCTATCCAGAAACAGCGGCTTGCTCCGTTCTTGCTCTGCCAGAATTTCATTTTGTGATCACTCTGTAAGCATCAGTGCCTCATCTGTAACATGAGGATACATAAATAGTTCTCTCCATCACAAGAGAACTATAGGAATAAAGCCATAGATTTTGGGATAAGTGATGAACAAACATTACAAGGGTCCATGCAATTATCAAGACAGGAAAACTAAGAGTAAGTATCAAGACTTGTGGTCCACTGAGTAGGATACAGAATTAAGTCGGGTTTTTGCCAGAATATTTGCAAGAATAAAGAACATTGAAAGCTCCTTTTGCCTGAACTTGTCTTCTAAGCAAAAGGGTGGGTATTGGTGTATCCTTCTCCTTCCAAACAGCTTTTCTAAGGCTGCAGCAGGTAAAGCCCAGATAACAGACTGAAATCAGCTGGGACGGCCAGCTCAATCTTAGCAGCAGTCAGCAGTCAGTCCTTCCTCACTCAGATACAAGCACTCAGGTTGAATCCCACCCTGAACTCTTCACCTCCTCTCCAGCACGCTTCCCCTCTAAATATAAACTGCACTGCTGACATGATTGCAGCTGGCATTAATCTTTTCAGATGTTTTCCATGTTGTCCTTGGTTTTGTTTACTATGTTAAATTGGGGGAAATTCTGATTTAAGCAATAAAGAAATAGCAAAAATCTATACAGCTGAAACGAAAAAAAAATTGATAAAAACCCAATAGGAATCAACAGATGGATGCAGGAAGGCGGAAACAGAGATCCATGGAAAACAAGTGATCTGATGAGCCTGAATTAAGTTGAGCTACTAATATTAAACTAAAACAGTAAATATCCTGCAACTGTTAGAATCTCTTTCATCTGTAATTCTAGTGGAAACAAAGCTGTACACTGCAAACAAACATCTTTGCACCAGAGATCTTTGAGCTCCATTAAACATTAACAAACCAGTCAGAGCTGAGGTTCCCCTGGTATTTGAGCAGCTAGAGGAAGAACCTGAAGGAGAAAAATTGTAGGCAGCAATTGCCTTCAGCTTGTGTCATTCACTGGAAGTACACAAACTTCAGCTAAAGTCTGCGTATGTGACTAACAGCAAAATGCAAAGCTAGGATGAACAAAAGCAGGACAGTATTATGTACCCTGAACGTCTACCACAATGTCTAACTTCATGAAAACATGACTGAAGTGATAACAATAAAAGACTGCGTCTTTCCATGTTGCAGAATAGTGAACACTTCCATGGTGTGCAGACAACACAGGGGTGGGTCAACAATTGTACAGATTTGCTGTGCATCACTTCTGATTTTTCCATTGCCATATAAAAGGTGAAGGTGTGAGTTTTGGAGGTGAGGCAGCACAAAGAAGGTTCAGAGTTCTGAGCCAAAGAAAGGGAATGGGGTGGAGATGGGCAAAAAACCCTAAGCAAAAACAACCCAAAACATATGAAACAATGCCAAAATTATCTGAGAAACAAATGGACCAAACAAAGCTGAAAACTGCCGGAGTTCTGTTTTCCCAATATGACTAGCTGCCATTAACTGCAACTTTTCAAAGAGAACAAGGTTCTATACTTGAAGGAAAGTTTAGGAGAAAATATGCTTTGAGTGACATCCACTGCATGTTACAGTTCCTCCCATGCCTGCATGGACAAGCTGGAGGGCAGATGGATAAAAAAGGCATAATCAGGTTCCCATTAAACAGTTACATTCCAAGTATATACATGCTCTAGATGTATTTAGTTATACAATCGGCTGCTGTGCTTTTTGCCATGACAACCAATAAACAAGCTTTTCCATTAATGTTTCACAGAATTTTCTCATATCTACCTCTTCTCTTAACATTGCAGCCACTTAATTCACCCAAACACTTGCATAAACTTACAGGGAGAGAAGGGTCGGGAGATGTTGCTGTTTGATGAACCAGAAAAAAAATGTTTGAGCAGAAACTAGTGTACAAAACCATGTATGCATATCAAGCTGTAATAAACATAAATGTATGTATTTGTGTACTTTTATGCATTTGTTGCATGCTCAAAAGGAACTTTAAAGGCGTAGCTTTATCACCACGATACCTTCTGTTTCTCTTTCTTCAGATGGACATTTAGCTCAAAGACTAACCCTACTCACATGAAAGGCCATTTAGCTATAAAGACAGGTGTGGAGGAGGGATGAGGTAACAAAATAATACTAGCAAAACAAGAGTATGTGGTTGTTATGCATTGGAAAACATTAATGTCTCTACATTTGTAAAGGACCCTGCACTGTGAGCTTTGTTTTGCTCCCAGTCCAAACACCCCCATTTCAGCCTCTGGAAACATAAGGATAACTGACAAAATCCCCACTGAGGGTTACAGTGCACATGCTTGAATGAATGAGAACTCTATTTAAGAGTTAGTAACATGATGCACCTTATAAATAAAAAGAATAGGACAGTTTTGTACCTAAAAAAGTCTCCAAATGCCACGTTTCAGGACACAAACTGATTCCCTTCAGTAGTCAGTTTAATTTATACCCTCTATGCTACATTGTGCAATGAACAGTTGCTCATAATGAGCTTTTCTTGCTGGATATTCATTGCTCCTTGGATACTAGGACACAAATTGCAAGATTTGGAGAATCACAGCTCCTGTGTTTCTGTAATATATCCTTCGCTAGCAAGGGATAAAATAATTCATAGACGGATGCACTGTTTACTGTCCTGCTAGATAACTAGCACTTCACCAGTAATTACAGCTAACTCTTTTACAAGGGCCAGAAAGGAACCCCAGACTCCCAGCATATCGCTCTGCACAAGGTTAGTCCCTTACCACAGCAAGATCTGTAAAAGAAAACCGTCTGCACCTCACTAATTTCATTGCATATGCCTCTGTTATGCTGTAAATGCACCACTTCCTCTGGTAATTTAAAGGATCAGACTACACCTGGAAATCACTAAAGGCACACACTCTTTTCTTCAAACCCTGTTGAAGGGGAAGAGTATGAGGCAAGAACAGTCACAGCTTCTGCAGCTTCAGGACTGCTGCAGACTTTTCTGCTCTCTTCTGTTCAGAGCTATGACATCTGGGGTTGCAAACTAGCACCAACAAGAATGTCTAATTTGTCTCTAATCACATACAGGCAAAGGTATCTCAGCTCAATAAATCAAAACTACTGACTCATGCACTAGCTTAAGTGTTCCTTCTTCTGCTTATGAAGGGAGGGAGGGAGGAGGGAAGGGAAGAGGGGGAAAGATGCAGTATTTCCCATAGGCTATTAATATGCATAAGCAATTAATTTTTCTTAACTGGTTGAAAAATGAACTCAAATGAAGCAGAAAATAAAAATCATTTCCCTATTAAAAACAAACAAAAAGCATGAAGAACAACCTAGACCTTGCGTATTAAGTACATTTTACAACCGGGGAATTTTAGGTATAACTCTTGATAATTATTGCTGCTGGCAGAAGTTCGATTAGCACTGCTCGGAGCTGGCAGGGTTCCTGCACTAAGGGCAGATTTCTGTGGACTGAAAAGCACGACACTAAACACTCCAAGTGTGCCATAAGGGGGTGGAAAGGTTCTGTGTAATTACACTTCTTGCCAATCTACAAAAACAACAGCCATCCGCCACTCCAGCCCAAATATAAAATCTGGCAGAAGGGGACTAGACATTCACACTAATCTGCCAGCCTTCTGTTTGAAATGACACATGCTTGTAAACAAACAAACAAAAGTACATTTGGGAAGAAAAAGGAGATTTTTTTTTTTTTTTTAATGCATGGTCTAAAATCTTAATATGCAATCCATCAAGGCAAACTCTAATTGCCCAAATTACTAAAAATGCCTTGCAAAATTACAGCAAAATACCTAACAGCTAACATGGAGATATTGAACTGCAAATTAATGACAACTCTGCTATGACATTAACATAGGAGACTTGAGAAAAATGAAAAACTAGACCATTCCAGAGGGCAGACAGGAAAATGCATAGCTTTCACGCATTGCCTACATGTTTGCAATGAAAACCACACAAAACTTGCCTGAGTTCAGATTTCATTGCAAACATGAAACTTAGCTCAAGGGAAAATTTGCTAATGTTTGCATAACTGTTCAGTCAACTGGGGCCCAGCCTCAAGCAGAGCTTTGTGATCTACAGAGCCATAAGAAATGTGCAGTTTCACATCAAAACTAGGTGAAATGGGGAAAAAATTGACAGTTTCATTTTGAATTATGAACACATTTTAAATGAAACTTCAGAGGCAAATGTAATAACAACACAGACTGCACGAGCACAAGTGAAGGCTGAAGATGATATGCTGCATAAAATAATCATAGCAATTTAAAAAACAGTTTAATCTTGTTCTTACAAGGCCTGTCAGAATAAACACTGTTCTCACCCTCACAATACACCTGAAGAATGGGGAGCAACCTTAGTTCCATGTTGTTGGTGGGAAATTGAGGCACAGTGGTTACACGTGAGCAATAAAGCTTGACCGTGAACTTAATTTCTCATCTAAACATCCTTCCTCTCACTCAGATTTGCTTCTGCATTCAAAGCCAATCACACACATGCCTGTTTCAAGCAGTCCATCAGCTCCAGAGCCAAACGGAGTCCCCCTTTGCACACACTCAGTATATCACTCAGGTAGGCTTTATGTGCAGTTACCAATCTGGATATCCTTACATTTTCCTATCAATATCTGGTGCCATCTATTTTATGCAGTACTTTCTAAAGCAGTTTGCATCCATATTCTGCTTCTGCCTTATTGAGTCATTTTGGCTTTGACATCACTGCAGTTGAATTCAGCCTGCCGGGGATGTTCAATGATGGAAACTCTAATGTGCGATCAGACTAGCCTACAAAATAATTGGCAATCCCATAACTGCCCAAAAATTGCATGTTACTGTATTATGTCCCTTTATACAGAGTCACTGAAACGTCCTCTCACACACTGCACAGCCAGAGGCTCCCCTTAAGTAAACGGAATAATAACAGTAAAATGTATGTTTTGTGTGTCAAAATAGGATTTTGCATTGAGATAAGTAACAGAAAAAGCACAGCTTATTTTTATCTCAGTATGCATAATTACAGTCAGACGTATGAACTGTCATCACACTGCTGGGGAGGAGGGGAAGAATACAAGGGGATTTTTTTTGGCAGAGAGAAAGGAATGATTTTCTGGTTTGCTTTGGTTTTACAGTCAGCTAGTTATCTCAAGATCAATATTCTTATGTGAGAAAAAAACCAAAAATAAGTTCCCCATTTTGTGGTGAAAACATAGCTTCTAACCTCCATAATATGAAGGTAATGATGGAAACATTAACAGTCCTTTGAGAGTAATTTATTCCTGGAACAGAATAGCCTCTGCCAGCAGATTACATTCAAAAGTGAACAATATTAGAAAATCCCAGTGACAAGGACTATTTAGCAAATTACACAGCTAAGAAGAATTTTCTGACTAATTTTGTCCCCCAAGTTAAAAACATGTTAAAAGGTCGAATTCCCCAAATGGAATCACTTGGCTCAGATTTTAAAATACAGAACTATTGCTTCTGATAGTATTTAAACCAACACAAGGCATAAACCACACAATAACAGGACCATTATTACTCAGAAGAATTTTGGAAAACTAGAGCAACAGCAACATTGCAGCTCAAAATGTCTGAGGTAGCACCAGATCACAGTGGGCTTCCACACAGTCCAGTTCCACTGAGAGTTACACCCAAGAACCAGCATAGCTGCATCCATTCTTAGCAGGTCCTGCAAGATCCCCTATAGCACCACTCTAACCCACCTACATATTTTCTATTACCAGTCCCACCCCAGTTAACTCAGGCATCTTTTTGCTCCCCCACCCTCCCTGTCACCTTTAGCATGGTGGTAACATGTGCTTTGCACTCAGTATAAATCAGCTCCAAAACCAGACAGATCCCAGAGTCACTTGGGCCTCACAACTTTAAACGATGCCTAAATTCCATTTTAAACCTGAGCCAGGGTCACCGCCTGTCCTGTTTCACTTCCCTATTGTACCATCCCAACAACAGCTGGTAGATGTGCTCTGAGCGGCTTGTCTTTTTGGCACCTCATGGATAACTCTCTTTCCTTGTATGAGGAATTGCTCTAATTCTTCTCTTTTCCTTATTCTGTACAGAAAATTAGATGAGCCTTGCAGATACCCCCTGAACAGACCACAACACTAATGTCCAAAAAACAGAAATTCTGGTTCTGAAATCAAACAAAGTCTCAGGGTGGCCTACTGTAACCACATTTATATCACTCCCTGAATTGAAGGCACGTGATTTTGTCAAATGAGGTATCAAGTAAAGGGGCACTGTCAGCAGTCACTGCATTTCTAACCTGTTTCAATAAATCCACAGAGTGTTTCCTTAAAATTCTAAGCATCTCAAAAGCTCTGTGCAATTTTCTTTTTCAACATTCGCAGCATGTCATAGAGACAATCAAAAATAAATAATTCTTCCTTGTGGTGATGATGGACACTTGGCAATGACATCTAGCATTTCTCAAGGCAAGTTCAAGAGCAGACAGCCTATACAGACTGTCTGAGAGTCGTAAGCTAGAGACAAATGCAAAGTGGTCAAAGGGAGCCAAAACACTGATGCATCCAAATTTTAATGAACTAGTTCAATCAACAAATACTGGAAATTCAAGATTCACCCAATCAGCCCCAACTGTGGCCCTTAGACGTGCATTCACTGACCAGACATTTTAAAAAGCCTTAGTAAAGTCTTCTTTGGAGAGCCTGCCCACCTTTTTTGTTGGTTTGGGGGTGGGGGAGGGGAGGGGGGGGGCCTGGGGGGGCAGGAGTTTGTTTGGGTTTTTGTAGGGAATGAGTAAATCACAAGCACCATAGGCCAACCAGAGCCACATATGTTTTATGTACATAAATGGTCATAAGATACAAAACACAGAGGGCCATTTGCAGTATTGTAATTGCAGTTGATAGACTCCAGAAGAACAGGATATATGACACATGAAAAAAAAAAAAAAGAAAAAGATGAATATGCAAGCTTAAACTATGCATTTGGTGTGAGCTTCATAATTATGTACTCAGAGTCTCTCTGAGAGCTACAGGCCATCAGCCAAGATCTGTGCAACTCATTTGGCAGCAAACAGGTAAGAAAAAAGCCCTCCAAAATCCTTTCTTTTTTTTTTTTTTTTTAATAAATGCCTTCAAGGTACTTTGGAAATGGCTGTAAGCCCCCTGTCTGCCATAGCAAAATCACCTTACAGCCTTGACCACCATTACCATAACCAGAAGCATCTAGAATGAACCTCTTCTGCCACGTTGAGCAGGCATATGCCTGACTTTGCCTCATAAAAGGTCTTTTCTTCAACCCCTCAATTGTTCCTCACCACAACACCAAGTAATTCTATTTTTAGCATAGAGGGAAGTGTCAAGAGAGACTGTCAAGGGTGGTGTACCGCAGCGCTGACCTGCCACGATTTTACATACGTTTAATAAAACAATTACCTTCAAAGCTCTTTGTTTTCCCAAAATAGAAGACTATAACCAGGAACCAAAATGAATAAAGTGGGGAAATGCAGTTATCGGTGAGAAAGAAGATAGTAGGTTTGCTGCTGACAGGATGGAGAGTGAAAAAATGCTGTAAAGCTGAGGGGTTTCTTTTTGTTATTATTTGTATGAACTTTAAGTGAGAAATTCTTGTTTGCTATTTTTTAACAACCCTTGTCAACATTTCAAAGCTGCTGGTAAATGTTTCAAAACCGATTTGAACAAAGAAATGCAGATCTAAATTTAGCCTTTTGTTGTTTTGATCCTGTCAAGCTTTTTTGTTGCAGATGTTTCTCCAGCATCATTCAGGTCAACATCTGTGGTCCTACTCATTTATCTTGCTTTAAAATCAAAAATCCACTTTTGGTGAACAGGCAACCAAAAATTTGGAGTTCTGATCTTGTAAAGAAAGACACAGGCAACTCTATCAACACAAAAGTTTTCAGTGTGACATTGATCATGTCCATGAGTCAAATGCAGAGGGACAGACTGCGACCTCACATTCAAGAATTGAATTGAACAAAAAGTACAAGAAAGGTCTTGTAAAAGCAAGTCCTGTCCACATCACACTAGCAGGACAAGCGACTGTATTATAGAAAGCCTCATAACCTTTTCCAGCTATAATCCCTGTTGTTAAGACTCCCAGCAGAAAGCACAAGAACTAAGCTGAGTCCTTGGTATCCAGAGAAGTCAAGGTCATTCAGCCACCTGTCATTAGCAGAGTCCCGCAGACATCTTCATGATGACGTCAGGTTCAAATAAGCCTGTTCTACACAAACATCATTATTACCTTGACGTTTTGCAACTTTCCCAAGCTCACATAATTTACAAATACTCCACATAGCATTTTCATATGTATAACCTACAGGTTATGAGTACAAAGCAAACCACAATTCTGCAAGAGCACAACATTTTTCTGTGCAGGAGGCACAGAGGGGAAATGAATCCCTGAGCTCCCTTACTTCTGGTCTCCAATATTCCTAGTTCTGCCCTCACTATCCCAAAAGTTCTCCTGCTCTTCATTTTCCACTGCACTCTCAATATACTGGTACTGGGAAAGAGAAAATCAGATGCAGGATTTGTTTTCAGTTTCTGCTGAAGAGTTGAGATTCGGGAGAGATGCACAAAATCCACATAACTATACTTTGTATCATGTAAGAGCAAGTGCAGTCCCATGTTTCATCGGAGCAGTGAGGTAGCTGCCATCACACGGTGGGACAAATACCACCACTTCCAGCTGTAACACAAGCTGATAGAAACCCAGTAAATTGACACCTTCATAGAGAAGTAATTACAGAGGAGGCAGAGACTTACCTAAATTATTTTAATACTGTAATGTTAACAATATAGACCATGACATAACACACCTTTTCCAGCATGACAGTGGCTGAGTGCCATCATTGTCACATATCTGTATCTTTCTAAAAAATTATTGGTAAGGTTGGCTTTCTACTCCAGTAAAATATTTGAATTTAAGCAGCTGTGTAGTTTCTTAGTCTTTAGTCTGGCTTTGGGCAACCTCTGTAAATGAAAGGATCAGAACTATAAATCTGGATGCCACAACAAAATGTTCATCTGTAAACAGCGACCTGACAAATCTGATAGACTAGTCTGGTAACTATGGCAAAATGAGAAATGAAATCTCCACGCAGATTGTTTGCAGAACTGGCTGCATGAAACTTGTCTCAATGGTGTCTTCATATGTTTATGTGCATATACATACATAATTGTAGATATAAAATCACTAATTGACAAGTTTATCAACTTTATTCTCAGTCACAAGAATCCAGTGATTGGTGTCATTTTAGATAAGCCACTAGCAGTGCAGAGAATAGTAACTTCAGTTTAAAGTGAAAATCTTGCTCAGACTTTTCTTTATGCTTCTCCAAGTTAGGTAATAATTATGCCCAGCAAGAGAAAGAGGGGGGTTGGGGGGTTTTTTTGTGGGTTTTTTTGGGTTTTTTTTTTGTTTGTTTGGTTAGGTTTTGGTTTGTTTTTTGTTTTTTGGGTTTTTTTGCATTATCCTTTAAAAAAAAAAAAAAAAAAAAGAAGAAAAGCCCAGATGATAGATTGCATTGAATTATCTTTATGTATACTGAAACATCTTTTACCATGCTCTGAACATAGAGTCTGAACTGTGCAGCCTCAGCACTGTTCCAGCTTGCCAAATTCCAGGGTGCAAGTTGTAACACTGGTGCACTGAAGCTGTACTGATTTATGTTACATGATTAGCTTTAGTACTGGCTGTTTCCTGTGCCACACCACAGTAACATCCACTCATGACTATTGCTATTAATAAAAGCTTAAAAAGCATCAGTTAAATCACTCACCATTGCAGATGCACAGTCATAGGTGCTCCAGTCTCCTACATTTATTCTGAAAGACATTTTAAAAATTTATGTTGGCAAATTTCTTAGCTTCAGATCTGCCCTTCTGATTCTCCAGCAGCAATTACAATAGCTTTCTAAACAAACTAATAATTACTGGACCAAAAATACAGCACAAGAATAGTCCTATGGAGATCAATGGAATACCCAAATGTATCAGATTTAGCAGAAATTGTGCCATATGAATGTTCTTGTCAGATTCATTTCTTCACATTGATCAACTAGAATTCTCAAAAGGTCTTGAAGGACCTTGTTTCATTTTCACAGAAAATATCCCTAATCCTTTACATTTCAGGGGGCTGTTGGAGTTGTGAGGGGAGATGTGGGATGAGGACAACAGAAAAAAAAGACAGTGTGTGTGTAAGGAGATGCTTTTAATTTTGTCCCACTGAACATCCAGAACCCTCAGGGAGAGCTTAAATGTACCCATGACTTGGATTTGGGTTTTCTCCAAATGGTTATTAGTTGTTCCTGACTATTTATTTTTAATAAATTAAATAAAATAAATAAATAATAAAATAATTATATGACAATGCTTTATTCATAAGACTTTAGATACAAGTCCAAATCCTCACTTTGCCAGAAAAGCCACGTGCAGAGGAAACAAAACTCACCAGCTCTAATCTACAGCTTGGTAACAGCTTTTAGAAACCATATTTTGCATAAGTTATTTGTAATATCGTCAGGTAATTCTCAAAATCTGCTGATCTCCATTTAGATTTCAGGAGTGCTTTGCATCAAGTACCTACTAAACAAGTTACAAAACTGTTTTTCTCTTTTCCAGTTCACTATTAGATATCAACTAGATATCTAATTAGATATCACACATATCAACTATGCACTGCTGCATGGGTATCTTTAGAAATATGTTCCCAGTTTATTTCCCCATATCACAGCAGACTACACACATTTGCAATGGTTTCTGGAGCATCTGCCAAAGGCTCAGAATGACACAGATCTTTGAAGCAGAAAACATGTGCTGCACATTTAAAACCTTACTCAGCTTTATTTATTATTGCCAGATTAATGAATAATAGTGCCCTCTTTGTGTGTTTCATTATGAAATATAATATGCCTGTATAGACCTAATCATACAGTCCATCAAGTAAGCAAAATTCAGAGGAAGACAGCAAGGACTGATATTAGAGAATGACAATAGCATAAGAACGACAGGGAATTTCCCCCTGAATTTCAAGCCCTTGTGGTAACTGAGCTAGTACTGAAGATGAAAGTAGACTGGATCACAATCCTTTGCAGAGCAGATTTTCGAACCCCTACCCAGGACCAACAGTTCTTCCACTTCCATTAGTCCTTCCACTCATTTCAGGACTATCTAAAAAACTCTGTCAAAAATTACTGCTTTGTTTGAAGACAAATGTCCAAGCCTCATGCACAGAGATTTCATCTACATTTGTAAGAAGATAAAGCAAGATTTCTTACATGATGAAGACCATAAGCAGAGAAAGAACAGAACGGTCGAAGAGATCTATGGATAGAGGTCAGTGGAAAAGTCTGTTCACTGAGACTTCAACAAATCATGACAGAGGCAGCCACAGACTGTGGTTTCCAAGCAGCTCAAGCAGGAACTCTGTGTAAGGCCAACACCTCCCTGATGCAGAAGCTGCGGTACGATCTCAGTCCCTGGATTTCGGAGACCCGGAGCCACCTCTCCCCAGCCATGCTAGGACTCCAGTACACCTGAGCACGCTCCGTAGTAGCTTTAGGACCTGTTGTCTCCCACTTTTCAAATGCTTCTCATTCCCTAATGATGATACGGGTCTTGTATCTTTTATCACATAAAAGTACACTGTTCACAGGGTCAGACAGATGGGTCAGCCCTGAGGCAGACCCTCTTACTATTCTCCATGAAAATTGTGTTCAATAGCAAATTTTATTATATCTATTGAAGGGGAGAGGAAGAAAAAAATAAAAAGCCTTATTACAAGGCCTGATTCTTCTGCTGCTGAGAGCTTTACAATAGTTTATGATAGCTAAGGGTCAGGTCCTTTAACACATTGTCCATCCCATTACTATCCCTAAAAGCAAGTCAAAAGCTCTAATGGCTTTAGTGTGGATAAAGCTGCACTGCTACTTTATGACTATTGGCAAGTATCATTTCTCATCACCAGTACCAGTATTGCTTTTGCTCAGTGCAAGGCAGAAGATAGCATGTGGCTTCAGACTGAATTGAGCACGCAGCCTGTTGTATAGTACTTCCTATACCACCAGTGTGTACTCTAAACCACAGTTTTCTGCTAGTTTTCTTTTGACCAACTTGCAAGAGACACGAGCAAACAGACTCAGGGTTCAAGAGACTATTTGAAGAGATGAGGAAAGCCTCACCATGGTTTCCTGCAGCTGTCATTGCAAGAATAGACTCAGCTCACAAAGTCAGCATTGTAACTATCATTTTCTTTTGAGGTCTAGTGATAGCAGTTTTCTCGTGCAACATTTTCAGACTCTTGCACCAACAAATGCAACAACACAGCTTCAGCACAGAAAAATTTCCTATTCAGACCTTTTCTGCCAGCTCTAAAAGATAGATTTATTTGCTCGTTCAAGTTCACTAAACTAGCTAAATGCTGGCATTGCCTTAGAAAATACCCTACAATTATTAGGCAGACACAAGAAAAACAAGCATTAATTTTCCACAAATCTACCTGTCGTCTGAAAAAGACTGGTTTCCAGTGTAAGGCTGGGGGATGCAGTGACATACAGCTTGCATGCTCAGGGTACATATACTAAGCTATGAACTATTATCTAATGAGCCTATGCAGCTTTGTCTTTCCTCTTAAGTGTAAAGACCTTAGACACAGGGAAGACAATATGTAGTATACCTGAAAAGGGTAAAACATCCTTCATTCTTCCTCTAAATCTGCAAATACTTAAAAGTGATCAAGAGATGAGAAAGTCAATGTCCCTAAAAATGTTATGGGAGAGTCCATGAAACAGCAACAGTTCCAGAAAACTGTCTCTGACAGCACATACACCACTACGAACACCACTTTAAGCACAAAGCTGTTTCCTTCCAACACTTGATGCCTTCATGAGTTGGAATGCCACAGGGAATCATTCCCATGGTTTGCTGTAACAAATCTGTATTTATCCCGTCTATAAAGCTTTGCAGAAAAAAAGTGACAATTTTGCTGCAGGTACTATAATTAGGCAAATTGGCTCTGTGTAGATGGAAAATGTGGGAAATACAGAAGCAGCTCAAGAGACATGGTTTGGTTTGTGAAAGATTCAGGTGCCTTACTTGGTGTCCATTTGAATGCATTATTTAATGTTCTGCAGTTCTTTTTGTCTTGCTATTTTATGCTTCTTCATTTTAAGACAGAATCAGCACATATACATTGGCTTTTAACATGTCTAGCCATTCCATCCTACCCCACATTTTCCTGGAAACAACACAGCAGGGAGTACCAGCTTTGGCATCAATAAAGTTCCAGGTTCAACAGTAAATACTGCATGTCAGATTGCATCTCGTTTTTACTCAAATGAGCAGTGGCCTCCACACAGAGGTAATCATAGATGGATATCGCAAATGTGTGCTTAGCAAAGGTATAAGGTATACACAATGAAAGAACAGTGGTCACACAATCCTCCAAACCAAATTTGTTCAGCTCAGGTCAAAAATCAAACATTTGTGACAATTCTCAACCTATCTAACGCCTTTGACCCCAAATTTAAACAGGATTACAGTTGGTTTGATGCCTTATTAGTTTTATAGAGGGGCAACATATAAAGGACAAAGTAAACAAGTACCTGTGGATACAGATATTTTTCTTAAGTTAACTTCTAAAGCCAAATGACATTTTTTACAAGTAATTTAAGAAGTAAAAAACCTAATTTTTCATCCATTTGGCCCTGAAAGAAAGCATTCTATTAACACTTTGTTTGCCTGTTTGATTTTCCCAGCTGCAATTTCCTGCCATTGATTTTCCCACCTGCAAACATGGTGCCAGTGGGCACAGCTCCTGGCAGTGGCCCGAGAGTCAGCATACAATGGAGGCATCAGCTGTGACTTGAGAAAAGTAGTCAATTTTGTCTGGAGCAAAATACACACGAAGCCGTACTTTTTCTAGAGTTTGCCTCTGCTACACTGCTACTCAAAAAGGATGGGCAACTGGTTATAGATGAACAGAAAAATTAACATGCAATTAGTCTTCAAAAAGTCTTTGATATTATTCTGCCACCCCAAGACGAGATGAACTCTACCTATTAGGTCTTTCCTGCCTGATGGTTATATATCCCACCTGAATTTCTAGTACTGGAGGTCCTTTACAGCTTCCTCAGGCACTTTTTACCAGTTCTTTACCATTTGTCTATTTTTACCAGTAGAAAATTGACCTGAGCCTTTCTTGTGCTAGTTTACACCCTTTAGCTTCCTCTCCTCTCTACCAGGGGCATGGTTACCAGATTGACCCCTTCCTCTTTGCAGCTGCTTGGTAAATACTTCAATTCTATGGTTTGCTCTCTCATGTATGTTAAGAAAACCTGGTTTCGTTATTCCATGCAGATGTTTCTTCAATCCCTTAAACCTTTATTTTAGTTCTTCTACCTGACTGATTATACCTATTACAACAAAAACTTAAACCCAGGAGGGTCATGTGAGATCAGAAGGTTCATTTTATGCAACTTGAAAAGCTATGACTTTTTAGAACTTTCTAAAATCTGCCTTTCTCCTCCTTGTAATCACAAAAGACTGTTGGTTCCTTTTCAGCTGCTTAGCCATGACAATACTAGACCCTTTTCTATTAAACAGCTACCTTCATTATTCTCTGCCCTGTATCTGTATACTGCTACCTACTCTCACTCTCCTCTGCACTTACTCGTACTGAAATATATCCCATTTCTTCAATTTTTCTCCAATTTCTCTTCAAATTTTAAATGTTCATCAGGAGATTCAGTTTGGCTGTTATCTACAGCCTTAAAATGCATTGTCCATATGCGTAAATTTTCAACAAGACCAAGCTCCAGAAATACTTCCACAGAGCCCTGCTCAGGAGCACACTATTATGACAAAGGATCATTGATAACATCCTCCTTCCAATTAGTTAGTCACTTCCTGAAAGAATCTCATCTTATTTCCCTCACTTCATTATGAGGGTGTCATATAAACAAGTCATAACTCCAGCAAATTCAAGGCATAAAGTATTTTAACTTATATTATATTATAACCTTTTAGCTCTTTTTAGCCTTCCCTCCCATAGTCACTACCCAAAGAGAAAAGAGAGCCTCTGAAACTGGACTTGTTACCAGAAGCAGCAGGAACTTGAGCTTGTGGTTATGCTTTAAGCAACAGTACTGCACAAGCCATCTCTTTTCTCAGCTGCTCATTCACACCTTCATACTGCTTAGAAATAACTCTGTACTTCACACTTATGTGTGGCAAACAGAATCTGAAAACCAAATAACCCAAATGACTGTGCAAGCATAGGGAAGAGGTAATAATGTTTAGTGCTGGAAAAAAAAAAGTTCCTAAATTACACCAGTATTTTCGTACAAACCTGGAAGTCAAACCTAAAATTCTGAAACTGGGTTTCTCATGATCTAGCTAGGTTACAGATTTCAAAGAGAAACACAGAGTTGCTTAAGCTATACAAAGGTATTAATTTTGTCAAGAGCTAGGCAAGAGAAAAACTGAAGCATCATGTAGTGGTCATCAGCAATTACTGACCTAAGACTCACAAGAGCACAGCTGCAAGCAAATTCACACAGTTTCTTTTTATTTGCCAGTTAAGAACTGTGCACACTGCAAGTTGCAACCAGAGAGCCATGCTGAAACATTAGGGATATTAGCATCTTCAGTCAACGTAGCTGATCCTAGACCAAAAAAAAGGCCAACCTTTTTACAGTCACTGGATCTAGTCTCAAACCAAGATAGCGGTTTCATATATTACTTCCATTTCAAAAGAAAGTTGGAATCCAAAATTCACAAAACATAAACAATTCCTCCTTGGGTTAATGCATGCTGGATTTCTGCAAAGTGAGATAAGTTTGCCATATGTGCTTCAGAATATAATACATCTTTGTGCATACCTTATTCCTCATATAGCAGGCATACGGGACCCAATCCAGAATGCCATCTTCATGCTCAACGTAAGCACATTTCCACTCAAGTCATGGGGCAAATCCACAATTGAATTTAAAGTCAATGCAGAAAGAGGATGACAGTATTTGTTTCTTGTTAATGTGGCTGTCACACTGTCACTGGACTAAATGGTAGATCTTTAAACATGCTGTCACATCAAACAGCAGTGACAGAAACATTAATTTGCCTTCTGCTATTTTGGACTTGACAGCAACTATTTTTTGATGAAGTTTCCATTCATAATAAGGCTTCCAACATGCAAGTTCGATGTTCTCTATTTGATTATTTTAATGGTCCCTTGTACAAGCCAGCCAAGGCTATTATTACTTCTATTTCTGTGTGTGAAAAGGCAAAGAGTCATGAAATAGCTTACATTCCTAAAACATGTTGCCACTGGGCAGGAGTGCTCTGGATCATCAACACTGGCAACAATAGACAGTACTGTAAAAATAGCATGTACACGTGCAGTGCAACAGACCGGCTGGCCATCTTAGGACAAGAGAAATGCAGCTCTTAGGACCTCAGTAATAGTTGCCTGTGCTAGTTTAAATCTCCAACAGAGGATTTCAAATGAATGTTGATAACTGCCCAAATAGATTCTACCTTCAGTAATGGGATGAATTATTAGTAGTATTATTGCCAGTTCTGTCTATAATAAAGATGGGAAGCCTTTTTAGTAGCATATGGGAAATTATTATAGCCACAGTCCAAAAGTACTTGCTAGTAATGCTGTCAACTCCTTTCAGTTTGTTGCTTCATCACTTCACCCATGACCTGGAGGAATAGTTTCTCCTTCCCCAGCATAGCAGTAGTTTAGTTGCCAAGATCATTAATGTCTGGTGCCTCTTAAAATTATAGTTCTCAGAAAATTCAAAAGCCATAAAATGTCTTAATGCCTGTGAAATTCTATGTCTACCATGACCATGTGGTAGTGGATTCTCAATTTATGTTAGATTTACTAAATTAAATGATACAACAGATTTGGCTTTTGAAAACAAATTTGGAAGACAGAATACTCCATTTGCCATGAAAGAACCCAGGAAGAAAAATCATACTATATTGGCAGAGAAAGATATAGACAACACAATTAGAGAGAGCCCAAAATACATAATCCAACTTCAAACTTCCCAAAGTCAATCATGCTTATATCCTCCATGAATGGGAACCAACTGCAAAGTTTACAGCCCTCATGAAATAGAAAGCTAGAGAAGATCTGAGTCTATCGGGTCAATTCAAAACCATAACTGGAACTATTAAATCCTTCACTCTTCCAGCCATCAAGATTTTACCAGGTGTCACTTAGACATAGAAGGGAATGGGGCTTAGTCATGACCATCAGCAATCTGGGTGTTCCCCTCCTGCTGTAGCCCTCCCCAGTCACCTTTGAATGGGCTGGATAATTTCAAATTTAGACACTGGACAGAAACTTCAAAAATCAAGTTTAGTAAAATACTGTGGCTAAAAGATTTCATTTAGTGCTCTCCACTTGAGGAAAAGCAGGCAGAAACGATCAGCAGCAAATCCACCCGATATCTGGGCAGTCAACAAATACAGCTTTCTGGATCAGTATGGCACCATAGTCCCTTGCTCAGATGAGATAACAAGGAGTACCTAGGGAAGGAGAAGACCCAAAAGTGGTAAAAGGTTACATAGCCATAGTAATTGCCGGCTCTCCTAACCCTATTTCTAATTAATCTAAATTTGTTAGCAAGTCTGTAACTTAAGAATATGAACAATTCAAACTGCCTTAAAATGCTGTGGATTGAACAACTTTCTGAAACACAACAAATCAAAGTAACTTATTTTTAATAAAGGAAATCTCTACTTAAAATCAAGACTGGAAGATTTTTGTCTTTATTGTTTTTGAAAGACTTCCTCTAGTTCCAGACAGGAATAATTCAAGGAAGTCTTACATAAGAGATCTGATTAGGTGATCCCAACAGTCCTCTCTGCCTTCAAAACCTGTGAATTTGTTTTCAGACACAGCATAAAACCCAAGAAGCCGGGTCTCGTAAAAATTGTCTTGAGAATTCTTATCAAAGAAAAACTGGTTTGCATATTTCTGAGTCAAAGAACGTGCAGGGGGTGGGGGGGCAAGGAAAAGAGATTTTGATTTTTAAAAAAAAAAATTCCAAAGTGGATATAAGTTCACATTCTGAGAGGATGGATGCATAGCCTTCCAAATTTTCAAATAATCATCTTGGTTACCTTTACCTCAAACCAGGCTACCACTCCCCTATGCCAGCATACCCCCACACTTGTACCTGTCCCTTCCAGTGAACTTAATATTCACTTACACTCTGACCTCTTGTGCAGGGACTTAAGATGGTCCACTGTGATCTGCATGTCAGTATTCACATATCACCTGTTATTTCAAAGGAGGAATAAATACTTTCTTCCCATATGATCTCCAAAATCTGGCCAGAACATATAATTATAGCAACCATTTGTGTCGAGAGGTGTAAGGTCAGAAAGAGTGTGCCTTGGACTCCCACGCTTTCCTGAGAATGATGCAATGGTTCAGTATATCCACACACTATTGCTCTTTATGGAAGAAAAATACATTGCAAGTGATGTTACAAATGCATGGAAAAATGTGAGACAGATGAACCTTGTCCTTAGTATGTCTACTTGAGTATGTTTACAGAGCTGAAGATACCATTACAGTAAAAGGCCCAGGAATTCTTCTTGGTAGTAATTTCCTATACCCTTAATATAGATGTAAGTACACATACCCCCCTTTTTTTTGTATTCTCTTTTCTTATTTTTTAAATTTTTTTTCTTTGTGAAGCCATCTGACCGGCTTAGAACAGGAAAAAAAAAAAAAAGGCTAAATAGAGCAAGATATTTTTAGCATTCCTGAAGGAGCTTCTTCCAAATGTCATTCATTATAGAGCTACGTGAAATCATCTCTCTGGACAGTCACTCCAGAATCTAGGACAAAGTGAACAACTTCAGCCACAGCCCACCCCAGAGAAATACTGCATTCCCTGCTCCAGCATGCTGCATTCAATTCAAATTGGTTTGTTCCTCAGCCAAGGGACACAGCAACATAATTTACTATTTCCCTTTTGAATATCCAATACAGAATAAATCTGATCTGCTGGGGAAGTGTTTTGACAGTCTAGCCTGAAAGCACATCATCTGTTTCCTGGAGCTTCCTTCCAAAGACTTAGCAGCTAATTTTATACCATTGCACCCATGAAGTTTTTAGAAAAGGCAGGTGGAAGGGAATTAAATGATTTACAAAGCATGAACAACAACAGGTTCTAAAAATTGAGTCAACATTTTATATTCACTACCCTTTTGTTGCAAAGTACCTGCAGTGCTTCACCCCAAAAGATAAGATTCTTAACTTGCAAATATTCTGGTAACTATTTTCTTCTGCAACATCTCATCCTAATCTCTCACAGCACTTTTTGCATTTTCAACCAAATCTCCACTTGTTAGTGGGAGGAAAAACAAACTGAATAGTATTGCCTAGCAATACTCATCTTTCTCTATCATCCAGTTTTTCTGTCTACCCAATATTTTACAGGCATTGCTACGTGGTGACTGGCACACAAGAAAAGTAACATTTGGGTTTGTATTACCTACCTATGGTCTTCCTCAACTTCTTGCAGCCAGCTGCACATAAATTACACATACTAGCATTACATGAAAAAGGAAGAGTTTGTTTCTTCAAATGCTGCACATGCAGCATATCTATATAGTTGTCCTTAGTGGATACTCTCTATCATTAACAATAGTTTCTTAGGCACTCACATCTAAAAAAACCTCACATCATTCCAAAATTAATGGCAAGAGAAATTCACTGTAGGACTTGTGGAAATTATGGGCAACTTAGGAGGAATCTAGCACTGAAGCCCACTCCTTGCCTCTTTGGATCTTATTGTGACAGTCATGGGTTCCCAACACCTGGGACTCAACAAGGAGGGGGGCAGGAAAGAGGCAGAACCCACTTACCACTGCTCTCAGCCTCTCATGATTATTCAGGTGTAGGATGGTGCCAATTCAGCATTCGCTAATGCTGCTTCTCCAGTCCTCAGTGAAATTTAAGTAAGTAGAAGTTGGATGTTTAGTACCTTTCAGCATCAGCAACTAAGCTATTAGTCTACTTGCAGTTTTATCTACTGTGAATGTTTAGGTGGTTTACAGAAAGAGACTAGTTTTCAACACAATTAAGTGGGCAGACCTAGACAGGAATAGTTGTGCAAAGAGGAAAAACTCTCCTCTGGGTAGCAAAAACAGCTGTGATGAGGGCACTCTAACAATGGCAGGTCAACTGTACTTCCCTTTTATTCCGTATGACTCAGCTACCCATGTCTGACATTCACAGCAGAGAGGTCTCACGTCGCTAAAATTTGGACCGGAAAAAAAGAACAAAAGCAGATATTTTATTCATAGTTAGACTAAAACTGTATTTCGCTGCTCTTTTCCTGTGAGGGAAAGGAGGAGAAAACCAAGAGATAATTATAATACTTAATTAGCATGTAACCCTGGAGAAGGGTGCAGTAGTCAATTAATCCCTTCGTGCACTGTGAAGGATGTATAAAATACTGATTGGACTTTCCCAGCCATTCATTTTATCAATCTTTTATCTTTTTCCACTTCCATTGTAATTTATCTTTCATTTTCTATGCCACTTTCTTTTTCTCACTTTCTTTCTTTAATTCTCTATTCCCCTGTTAGTTATTTCTCACATTTCAGAAGAGTTGAGAAATGGACCTGTTTGGACACAGTTTAAAAAGTCCCTCACTTCTTATGTTTTCAGTACATACCTATGTACTTGATGACAAGTCAGGGAAGCCTCATGCCAGCATTACAGTCTGTCTCCAAAAATCACCTAAAGGTGAAATAAAAGTTGAAGAACTGATTTTTGCCCCTCTTCTCTTTTAAAATGCTCCTGCTCTCAGTTGTTCTTGCTTATGGAACATATGAGCTTGTCCCATGGCACATTGCATCCAGTGCAGCACTGTCATTTCATAATCAAACCCTGAATGAACATTCACAGGTGAAAGGAAGAGGCAGGTCTCAACCAAGTTAGTAATCCATTTTGAAGCCCCGCATAATCCATACTTTGCATGCAGATGGTTTAATCAGAGTTCCTATCTGCCTGCTATCAAATCCCTTAAGTGGAGAGAAAACTGACACCTGCTAAGTCATCCCTTTCTGTACATATATCACTGATTGAACAAAGTAATCAGAAGTAGCAAAAGGGCTTTTCAGCCACCATGTCTTAATCTAATTTTACCCAGGACATTTCCTGGAATTTTTTTGTTTGTTTTAATTGTTGTTTATGCTATTTTTTTAAAGCTTTCAGCCAGCATTGGCAAAGTTGGTAAGCATGGACAAAGCCTCAGTAAAACTCCAAGAGGAGATGCTATCCAGAAAAGTAAACCCAGCCTAGCACAAAATTATTATTTTTTAAATAAATAGAGAGCTTTATCATCCTATAGTTGGGTAAGAGTAATTTTTTCTTTTCTTTTTTTTTTTTTTTGACTAGTTATGAGTTTTTTCTAGTTCAAGCAAAACCTAGCGAGAAGAATTTTGAGTCTGATGGTTGTATAGTTTTCAAGGCTGCCTGACTCAACAATGAGCTCATCCTCAGCCCTGTGCTTAAAACTTGATATAGTGTCTACTGAAATCCAAAATCCACAATTAGGTCCCAATACTCACGGCAGAGCACATCAGAAGAAATTAGTGTCAAAGATGGCAATTTAGACAAAAAGTGAGGCAAGAAGCCATCCAAGTTAGCCAAGAGGAACTGCTGAAAAGGAAGTGATGCTGAACAAGATGATCACCTGTAAAGGGGATTCAGAGTATTGAAACTCCTCTGCCCACTAGGAAACTACACCTGCCTTTAATCACACTATTACCACAGCCCAATAGAGATGGAACTTTCTTCCTCCTACCACAAAAGGTTAACAGTGAAAATATCTTTAAACTTTTTAAGGTACTTAAGAGGAGAATGAATATCGAACAGAACATCTTAAAGCTATTTAGGAAAGATTTGATTATAATCAGGAGGGACTGATGGACTTTTATCAAGAAAGCTTCAACAATTTCAAATGTCTTCAAAGGAGAACAAACAGTGCAAAGCCTCCAGGTGAGAAAGGGGATCCAGGGAGTAGAAAAGTAACAGTATTGAAGGACACAAGGAACTGTGGCCTGTTAGGATCTATCTGTGTATCATACAGATCACAAAACAATTTGTAAGCAGATCTGCAACTGTCACGTCTTGAGTCTTGAACTGAAAAGGCCACCAGAAACCCTCAAAGTAATATAACCATACATTCCAGACCATTTCCAAATGTTACATTATCACTTATTCAGGTAGGAGGCCAGCTGTGGACCCCTTGAAAACTGTTGTGCCAAAACAGCAGCTGGTACTGCAACCTGAAAGCATGCAATGGGGTGGGTAAGAAACACTGGCACAGACTTGCCAAGAAGAAATGAAGAAACATTCATCTAAATTTTTCCAGTAAGTGAGTAATGGGATATACCCCTAAGAAGATGATAGTGTACCTTATGTACACACACACAAACACTGGCTTTTGTGAGATCTTAATTGAGCCCATTAGTATTCTCATAAACAGATCAGGGAAATAATTCTGAGACACAAAACTGGATGGGAATAAAAAAGTCTCTACTACTAGAAATGTGAACCAGACCAACCAGCAGGGAGGCTGCTCAGCCAAAGCCCTAATGGCTGTTTCCAATCAACCTGGACTAATTCAACAGAAGCAGTTGCCCTATCCTAGACTACACTGTTTAGGTGCAAAACAGCATCTGCCATATATTTGGAGGGAACTTTATATATGGGATATCTCCAAGTTGAAAGAAAAGACCATTCTAAGTCCTGCCCAGATTCCTCCGTGCAGAGTCTTTGGTCATTAGCTCCTCCTGTCTCAGGGGCTGAAGCATCCAGATGGGTTATAGTTTCTCCTTTTTTTGTAGTTTAGTTGATTTGTTGGGGTTTTTTTTAAGTCTCCTTAAATATTTATTGGATACAGAACTATACCAGATGTGCTTTTAAATGTTTGAGGTACTGTTTGTAATCAAATAAAAGCTTTGTTTTAAGAACAGATACTCAGGTAATGGTTCTGAAGCAGATTCTGTGACAACTTAGGATGAACCAGTTTTAGGGGGGTAAAAATTAACAGGTACTCTTTTTTAATTTATTTCCAAGAACCACAGAAAGCTTACACACTTATTTTCAAATCAACATTTTAAATCATGCTTTGCTGTTCCATATCTTCAAAATTATGTAAGTATGAAATAAAACAAAAAAGAAAAAAATGTGGTTTTCACTCTGAGTTATATTTAAACTCTAGCTATCCCACGTACAGCTACACAGTACTATATGAGATATGGATACAGCATGAGTATGTATCAGCTGTCACAACTTCTGCAGATCTTGCTAAAATCCAGGAGTGCCTTCAGTTCCCTCAGCTTTGCAAAAGAGAGTACACACATCTGGCAATGTGTGTGCTGCATATATGAAGCTCATGGCCAAGCCCAGCATTCTTTAAACAGGAAATTCCGAGGGGCCAAATCTCAAAGCTGTTATTCAGCCCTATGCTATGCCAAGAGTCTTTTCAATTCCAGCACAGTCCTACAAACCAAAACAAGAGTTGTCTCCCACAAAATTCGGGGTTTAGCTCAATGACTTAAGATCACTTATTTCCCTTAGATGAGGGCCACTCCTGGATTTGATCCTCTGCTTGGACCAAAAGGTTTAGCTATTTGGGACTAACGTAGTCAACAGGAGGAAAGTTTACAGACAACCTTTTTCTTCCCCTACTTCACCATAAGGTCTCAAGCAATCTGATATGGCACACCTTTGAGCATAAAGCAAAGCAGAGAAATACACTAGGTGGGAAAGGGTATAAATATCTATCACTATATCTTGGGGCAAAATCTTTTAAACCTACCACGGCATGTAGCTGAAAATCCCAGCAACTCTGGTGTTGACCATATCCCAGTATGCTATGTCTCATACCTCCCTTGATTACAGTTATTCTTTTTCTATAGCAATTGTACAGATTACTCACCAGTCTGGGTGTCAGAGAGGTGAGAGTAGTGGCTTTTAAAATAAACTTTTATCTCCAAGCTGTCAGACACTTGAAGCACTGATATTAATCCATGAGATATTACTGTAGCAACAATAACATCCTGATAGCAGATCCAAATTTGTACTCAAAACATGAACAATTGTTGTTTGCTAATAAATGTTTTTCACAGCAAATGTTTCACAGACTTGGAAACGTGAGTCAATGCTATACAACCACTCTAAAATCCAACCTCCTAATTACATATAGGACCAATTTGGAATCAATATTGCAGATTCTTCCTATCTCCAGGAAAAAAAAGAAAAAAAAAAAAAAAAAAAAAAACAAAACAAAACCCTACTCACTCATTATTTTATTTATCGTGCTTAGAAAACAAGAGACAGGGCCATTTCTCATATCAGTAGTTACAGACAAGCTCCTAGACAGTAAAACTACAGAGCAAATCTCTCTTCTGATATAGCCTTTATATAATCCCCTTCAGATCATAGGCCTGCATGGGGTATAGTGTGGTAAAGACATGAGCACCCACTGAAAATCTAGAATGAGCTATAAACAAGGTAGCATTCAAAGATTGCTCATAGAGCTTATAAAGAAATCACACAAAATACTACTATGACTTGAGAATTAGATAACAATTTTCACACTTTCTACCTTCTAAGGGTGATATTATATAGAGTTTAGAGGGCATTTATTGTTGGGCAAGCATGAGTAGGTTTGTGTTAAACCATTAATCTCTGAAGACCCCAAGCAAAATGTTAAGAAACTGAATATTAGCAATTGCACTCAGTGCAGCAAACCACATCACTACTAAATTCAGATACCTGAAGCGACACCCAGGTTAAACATGCCCAGAGAACAAGGTGGTGCTATGAGTAATTTAACCTCCTCTCCACTCCATATTACTGCCAAAAGCAATTGGGAAATCCAGTAACAGTTACACACAGAGGAAAGTTGGGACACTCTGAGCTTTGAATTAACGCAATGGACCAATGGGGTCTGCCACAGCTGCGTGCTACGTGCACATTCTCATACAGCCCTTATCAGCTGCTTCCATTTCCAGGTAGCAGGAGGCCAAATACCCTGAGGTGTGAAGACAGCACAGAAACTGGGTGGGGAGGGGAAAGGCACTGACATCCATCATTAAGCAAAGAGATAAAAGCAAGACTACCTCTGCAGCTTTTGTTTTTCTGCAGTTCATCTAGAGTGAATAATGTAAAGCCTTTGCACTCCAGTTTCAGGGTCTTTATTCTCTGGGCCTCTTCTGCTCCATTCCTCCTTCACTCCATTCCCACCACCATTGTGGCACTGAGTAAAAGGCAAGCTATTCCTATTCTTGTTGTTTTCTTGTCCTACATTCCTGTAGTATATTGATCTTCTCAGTTCTTGATAGAGCTCTGATTTTTTGGAGCAGCAGCTGCTCTTTACTGTTTGTACAAAACAGAAAACAATAAGGACTCCACTTCTAACCACAAGGTTCAAAGAATCCATTTTTGTCTCTAATCTCCAAATTTTATGCATCAGGATCCATAATACAAATTTAACTGTAGTTATATGCAGTTATTTCTCTTGCCTCTTTCAAAATCCCTTTCAAATATTCCCATAGAGATAAATCAGTAATAGAATCAGTTCCTTCTAAAAGACACTTAACCACAAATACATTACAATGACTGTGAATGGACGTCAGGTGCAAACTTCATTTTAGTTCTCATTTAACCATAGATTGCCTAAATCTAGACCACTTTGAGACTTTATACTGAAGATGCCTTGCACCTTGTAAGAGTTCAAATAGATTTGTTCAGTTAGAGCGTGATACTAATAACACCAACGTCGTGGGTTTTATCCCCCTATGGGCTATTCAGTTAAGAGCTGAACTAAATGATCCTTGTGAGTCCCTTCCTAATCCAGAACGTTGTGTGATTCTGAGATGTTGTTGGCCTGTCTGGCAAATAGCTATAGCCTGAGAGAGTGTAGCAAAGTTCATTGGATTTCCAACAGGAAAGCTTTCTGGTAGAAGAGCAGAAGCATACAAAGACTCATAAAAGCATCAAATCTAGCTTTTTGTTTTCTGTCAGGTCTCTAAACTTGCTACTTGATCACCTTTGCAGTGGAATTTTATGTGTTTTGTTATCTACTATGTTGCTGCTGATGGTTCCATAAAATTATAAAGTCATTTCTTTGGAGAAAAGTTTTTCTTCTTCCAGTGTAATGAAAGATTGTTATCACAGTTTTACATGCAGCTTTTGGACTTTCCAGCACGTGTTAAGGGAGAGGCTTGGAAGCTTGAGGCAAGATTGTGTATTGTTGCCTTCAGATTAGAAGTGACAGGGAGATCTTCGTGACGTTTTTGTGGAAAGAGTAAGAGTACATCAGACTTGAGAGGTTCCAGTATGCTTATATTGTAGCAAAGCTTTTCATTAGTTTGCAACATCAGATTAGATTTGTATTTTAATTGGAGAGACACCTAATTCACCTCAGTCTGAATTGAAGCAGCCTTCTGCCTATTCAAGGAATTAATAGTCCAGTGAATCTGCATAAAAAAGAAAAATCCAATAGACCCTGACAGTCAAAAGAGACCTGACCTAAAAGCTGGCAGTCTTAGCCACAAACCTGTCTACAAGAAAACATGAACCAGATCCCTGAAAATGTAATGCTTCTCAAAGAATGTACCCTGCCTAAATCCCTTCTTTTACTGTGGTTAGTGTCCTGTGCTTCGGAGAAAGACCAGAGAACCCAAAACACACACATCAAATTATAACTTACTGTGGGGAAGTTTTTCTTTCCTGACCCCACAGATGACAAGTGAAATCCCTAAAGCATGGCATTATTAACGAAGCATACTTTTCTCTTTTTTTTTTCTTCTTTAATAAGCACCAGCAGGAGACATCTTTGCATTGGACGTGATAGGAAGTAAAGGTTCAAAGTCAGACCACTCAGGAACAGATGTTTCCTAGTGGAAAGCTATGCATGAGGATTGAGGTTCTCAAAAGGAGCCAAAATGATTGCTGGGTGCCCTTCCATGATAAATTGTAACATTGTAATCATCATTAGTAATGCTACAAACCCAGACTCCTAATTGTACAAACTTGAGTTAAAGCTGTCTTTGTTCCAGGATCCTGAACTCCATCATTACAAAAAGCCTCATGAAACTCTGAAGAGGGTAATTTCTCAGGTGGAAAGCACCCCACCGCCACATTCCAGTCTGATAAGTAATGGTAACAAGTCATCCTTGCTTCTAAAAATGTTTCTTCAAACACAGCCTGTCTCTGAGTTTTAAATTAATTTTAACCATGGTAAAATACACTTTTAACTGATAATCAGTTTTGGAGATCCTGTGATCTCCAAAAAGAAGTACACAGTGGTGAAACTTCCAACTAAAAATTGTTCAGTACATGACCTAACTTGTTATTTCTAGACTCTCAAATTCATTCCCCATTCAAAGAGTGGATGCCACATTTTAGAATAAGAGTTTATAAATAAGAATCCCTACATGAAGTATAAAATTGAAATCAACATTGACCACAGATCTGAGATCAGCTCTCAATAACACAACAGCTGCAGACTGTGGTTATCGTCATGTCCTCTAGAATATTTTTACAGATGCATCATCGCAACTAAGTGGAAAATTTGATTTTTTTGTTAATTGTACTTTCAATTTTAGAGAACGTTATGGAGACAAAGTAATTTCTTACTATAATTTTACAATAACAAAATAGCAGTTCAAAAACTGGCAGTTCCTGCATGTCAAACATTGGTAATTACTTGGAAAAGTCATAATAGCCAGACACGCAGATCTTCAACATTTTTAAGGCTCCTTTGCACAACTTAATTAGCGCAACAGACACTTAAATCTGTCCTAAAGCTGACAATGCCTCAAGCATTTCCTTAAGAGAGGGCAGTGCGAGTTCAGCTGTGTCAGGCCACACCAGCTGCCTGGCACGCCAGTCTGGACATGGAGCAAAATAAAGGAAAAATACAGTGACCCCCACCCTTCACCAACAGGGAGTCTAAGCTGTACTAGGGATAACCTGGGACTGAATGGGGTAGAAAGCAGACAGAAAGGCAGAGAGAAAAACAAGCAATCCCACTGAGCACAGCTTCACAACACCTTACAACTGTGCATCCTGTGTTAGCGGCAGCAAGCTTTAAATGTCTTACCAATACCACTCTACACCTTTAATGGCAAAAACAACTATTTTTCCCCCCCCATGTAAAGGCACACCCCACCTAGAGCAGAGGAACATCTGAAGCTGCAGACTGGATGTCCTACATGCCTTTGCTATATAGAAAGCCGGTCAGAAAGCAAAATTTTTATTTTTTTTTAAGGGGAGAAATAAAAGACGTTCCAAGTGATAGGCTAGAGTTTTAAATTTTCTACAAAAGCCTGAATAAAATTAATTTATAGCCATAAAAATATATTACACTACTAAATGCATGCATTGTACATTAAAATAGTAAAGCATTAAAAATAGTCTCTAGCACTTTAAAGTCTAAATTAAGACATTTCAAAGGATGGAAAGGAATACATTTTCCCAAGGAAAAAAACCCACATTACAACCTTTATGTTCCTATGAAATACAGGAAATTCAACTAAGTTGCATGTCTGAAAAAAATAGTTCAAATGAAAAGTTTTGCACTACTAGCTCAAATAATCCATTACAATTCTAGATGATTATGGAGCTCAAGGTGAAGATCCTCTATAAATATCATTATTTAACAAAAAAAGGTGCTGGTCCTGAAAATACACTCTCAAGTTTCCACAAGTTTTGTCAAAATCCTCTAATAATTTCACATTTTGCACATACAACTACTTGACTACTTCCATCATAGTCACTTCTGAGGTCAGAGTTCCCTGTGTGACCTTAAACCAATCTTGGCCAAACAAGACAAGTTTATGGCACTAAAGTGAATGGTTGTGCTTCCACTGCCCCTTTCACCTATGCCTTTTTCAAACAACGAGCACGAACATGCTGAACGTTCTGTTGTTTGCAGCAGCAAAACTGTTCCATCCTTCTGCCGTACTTTGGCACAAATTATTCTTCAACTCCTGCAGCTGTAACAGGAATTAATTATCTGCAGTTTTGTGTTCATTTGACCACAGGCTTTAGTGCATCTATTCATGCTACTTAAAACACAGCAAGTCTCAGCTAACAGCTAAGGACTCTGAAGGACAAGGCTAGAACCAAGTGTTATGTACAGAAATTCTTGTTTGCCTTTAGCATCTGACCTAATCTGTTACTGGATTTGTTACAGGTTTGTTTTCAGTTGCTATATGCCTTTGGAAAACCAAGGCTCTCCAAGTCACTCAGCAGTGCTACGTCAACTAACACACCAGCGCAGTGGATGTCAGCATCACCACGCTCCTGGAGCACAGCCAGCACCAGACGAAGCATCCAAAAATCAATGGGGACCACCTTCCTCCTCAGAAGGTTTCATTTTAGTATACTTTAAGCATCCTGATTATAAAGTTAAGAGATTACTGCAGAAACAAAGAAGTCCATCACTAAATCCAAGCTTTAAAAACAGATGGATCCAAGTCCTATGGCTTGAACAGTGACTCAGAGTAGTACAAAATTAAGGAGACAGATTCTATTATGCATTTTAATTTTCTCATTACTAAAGCAAGAAGGCTAGCCAAATTTTCAGCAGGCAGAGAGGTAGTAATTCCACCGTCATCTGGTAATTCCCATCTCAGTTTGAAGCTATCTTACTCATTCCACTGAAATCATACCTGAGCAAGATCCAGACCAGTAGAGAATCAGGCTCTGGCATTTTGCTTTGGGACATTTTAGATGTAAAAGTGATCTGTAAAGTTCAAATCCAAGAGGTATGTTCGTATCTGCACTGATTTCATTATTCTTTTGCTACTTTTTAAACCTATAAGAAAGGACTCTATTATGTACCATAAGCAAACAAGTCACAAGCCGGACTAATTATATCATTCTTGCCCTTTGCTTGTAGCAGTTTTAACTCATCTCTAAATTCCAGTCATCTGTTTCCAATTCAAGTACATTTCAATTTCCTCACTCAATATATGAGGAGTTGCAGCACTGGTGCTCACCAGGGGTCCTCACCAAGGGTAAATAAGAGTCAGGAAAAACCCTGGTGCTCTGTAGATCAAGCTGGCCTAGCAGTCCTCAACAAGGGCTTCCAGTAACAGCACTTGGACCCAGCATCCAGCAGCTCACTAAATATGGGCAAATAGCCCATAGAGGTGTTGCAGGTAATGAGTATATTTTAATCCAGCGTTCAGCACTTTAGAGGGAAAAAAAACCAAAAAATCAGATTTCCCCTCTTTTTTCTGTTAATACTTGCTAGAGAAACCATGCCAATCATTAGGCATAGCATGTCTATCAGTTGTTGTCCTGCTTTGATGCATCTTTACCAGTAGACTATTATTCTGAATCCTGTAAGATGTCATGCCTATATGTCTATGGATGAAAGCCAGGGAGATGAGCACCAGCACAAGAGGTTATGGGACTGATGGGGGGAGGAGCACAACTGTGTGGCTACCAATCTGTGTTACCATATAGCTCATATTGCACAAGTTTCTTTTGCCTCAGAATAATAAGATAAAATACAATGCTCTCCAAAGGCATTATGGGATATATTCTCCTTGGTGGGGGGAAAAAGTATGTCTATTTTTCTATTGTTTATTTACAAGATGAAGCTGTGCCTAACAGTATTTCCCATTCTAAGGGTGTGTTACTTACAATAGACTTTTGAATTTTCTTCAAGAAGAATTAGTTCACAAACAGAAAATATGATGCAGGTGAGAAAAAACTAATGTTTCTCAGACTTACTCTACTCACTATAGAGTTGAAAAAAGACTGTCCCACATGTGAGCCTGGGATGGGCCTTCCTGATAGGATATGTAGCTGCAAGAACAAAAAGTACAATGTCCTCATCACAGTGGGAAACTTTGAACAATATGGAGAGAAGGAAAACTATTAACCAATTCCAAATAATATTCTTTATAGTTGTTAGAGATTTCACTATCAAAAATAAATATCCCCCAATTGTAATATTTTAATTAAAGTTCCTTAGAGGAAGTTTTGGTTGATTTTGCATTTACTCTCAGAACTCAATTATTTATTATTTTGTATTCAAGTGTAAATTAAGAGGAAATAATTATCTGCATCAGGACTTTACTCAGTTGTGGTCCCCCTAAGAGTTTTTCAGTGAGATTTTTTAGTCAAAACACTTAATAATAGAAATAACAACTGCAGCAAAAAGGGCAGAGAGAAGGCAGACTTTTTGCATACTTCAACAGTTCTGTGATTTCCAGATAACCTGTGTGAACCAATCACAACTTTGTCTATTAAAATTTGAAAAAAAAAAAAAAAAAATTAAAATATTGCTGCAAAGTTCTAACAGGGAAATCTTTGACAAAATGAGCCAAGTCCAGCACTCACATTATAAATATCATCCTATCTAGACCATTTCTCAATCAGCTGTAAACAGTTAAACCTCAAGAATTATTCTTAACCACACTTCTCACAGAGGTACTGAAACCCTTAATTGAAATCCTATGATTTTTTTAATTTTTTTTTTTTTTTGTAGATTAGCACAACCTCCATGCCTAAAATCAACTTCACACAAAATCAGAGCCATGTGCAAAACCCACCAAGCCCAGAATGAAGAGGGATACTCTCAGCTTCTCTGAGTAGTAGCAGATGTGAAGCCCTGGCAGTACAGCCTCCAGACCAAGGATTAAAAAGGGACTTAATTCACATTTGCTGGCAGATTTAGGTGAATTGCCTACAGAAACACCTCCAGTTGACTGCTACCTCCCATCCACCCCCCACTACAACTTCCCCGCTGACAGCAGGCACAGCTGAGTAGGATACACACACACTAAATCACTGTTTACTTCTGGCACAGCCACATAAAAAGATATTGGTGGGTATACCATTAGAGTGACTTATTTGACACTCTGTATGCAGTTTTCAGCATTCAAGTAATCTTCCCGCTCAGAAAGGAGTTGGAAAGAGAGACACCATCAGCCTTGTTGCTGGCCTAAGCTCCCACTGAAGAAGAAAGATCTCCACATAACAAGGCATACTTCTTCAATGCCCATACACATGGATTTGTAAGAGTCCAGGTAATGTTGCCATCTAGTGACTCCTGCCATAGCAATATTGGCAGGATTTTGATTGGGCAATACCAAGTATCCTCAGCAACTATAAGACTTTCATCAGTCTGAGTGGCCACAGTATGTAAGTTTGAAAATTGCAAGCTTTTCCATATCACAGCCTATTATAATAATCATTTTAGTGTCTGTCTTTGCCTGTAGCTTCTAGAAGAGATTTTGCAACCTTTCTTCAGCCTGCTCATGATCAAGCTGATGACCCTTGGAATCCTACAGCTCAACAGGTTTTTCTGTAAATTCAGTGATTTTCCTGGCACTGGACTATTATCTTGCATCACCTACATAGATTTCTAAAAAAAAAATTAATGATGACATTTTTCTTGAATTCAGCTTACAAGGTGCAAATACATTGAAAGAACATTCCTGTAGCATGCAAGCAAAAATATCCTGCAGCTGTGCTACATCTCCAGCACGCTAGCCAGACTTGGATAGAGACACACTGCAAAACATCCTTCTCAGAATGACACAAAAAATTCAATCTGTCATCTAACTTGTTGCAGATACAGCAAGTCAGGACCCTATCCTAATGCACCCTTGAGAGAGCTGTGATCCAGTTTGTAGCACTGAGCAATCAGTACTTTTGTCTATACACCACAGAGGACATTTCCTTTTTCCGGAGAGTTTGGTATGCACCTCCGTAGAGGTGATCTGAGGGAGATGCAGTCTCAAGACATTTGATTTGTTTAATGTGGTTCTTCTCCATTCAGTTTTTTCAAACTGGAAGGATGGTAGGAGTTTCCCTTCAACAGGCCCATACTGGAGGCTTTAAAGGAGGTAGGGAGAGGACAATATCAGGAAATAATTTAGTAGGAAGGCAAGAATGACCACCAGATACAGGAACATGCTATAAATAGAAACAAAGGCTAGCTGTAAAAGAGGTGGTTGGGCTTGGTTACAAAGAAGCGAGGGAAAAACAGAAACAGAAGTGAACAAAATCAGAGAGAGCTTTAAGAAAAAAACAGTAAGGCAGGGAAGGCACTCAAAGAGAAAGAATGTGCACTCTTGGAAAAGAGGAGTACAGCCCTGAGTAGCCAGGAGAGAAGCAAGGCAAGGGTCCAAGTTAAAATGGGTTCCAAACAGATAAACGCATTTGAGACTTACAGTATTTGTTAATGTCCCACTATTCAAAGTAAAACTGGAGGATTTGAATGATGTTGCTTCATTCTGTGTCTCTCACACTGACAGCCAGCACTCATGAGTCTGTTTCATGGATTACTCAAAGTGCATGCACTGCAAACAGAGCTTGTGCTAGGTATGATTTTAACATAAACTAGTTTGGAACACTCTCAGTGCTTTGCTTTCATGTCATTCTCGCACTTGAATAAGTTTAGGAACAGCAGCTGCATAACTCAGAAAACTGAGAAACCCTGACAGTGTCTCTGTTGCAGTTGGTCTAGCTAAAACAACTCAATGCCTTGGGAAATTGGTCTGGCCTTTTGTGTCACTCAGTGTTGCCACTGGCCTCCAGCTCTCCATTAGCTTTTCTCATGCATTCCAAGATTTACTCTGTTATTCTCTGTGAAGTTTTTTCCACAGTTTGTGAACACACTAGTGCTCTCACTCATATGCACACAAGTCTGGAAAGGTCAGAAGTCACAGATGTTTTTCAAAAAACATAGAACCCATGACTTGCATGAGATCTGCTTCTTACTCATAAGGCAGAGAGAAAGATATATATCCTGCATATGGAAAGCATCACATATAACTCATTTGAAACATGAATCACATTTCTCATTCTTGCACAGCTCATCCCAGCTATAGAGTGCCTGCTATCACATGGCTACCATCCAGCTTTAAAAAAAAATAAAAAATAAAAAAAAAAATAAAAAAGCTTATCACGGTGAAGTACTGTTCCCCATAGATGAAACTTTGAAGGCATGACCAATGAAGAATGCACCATTTCAGAATAGAAAAGACTGAACAATGCAAAACACTCATCTAACACTTGTATCATACATATAGCAGGCGTGCCTAGATCTCATTTATGGGCTGCCACCCATATTGATGTTTATATAGCACAGAGTCAAACAAAGAGTTGCTGCCTCAGAAGACTTACAGCTTAATTCTCCTACCAATCCTTAGGCCAACTCAGCCATAGCAAGTAACAATGACACATTCTGAAAGCAGAAGTGGACTCCTGTAAAGACATGAGTGTTTTAAAATGCACTGAAGCCAGTCTCGGGGAGAGTTAGGAATGCCTCATGAATGCTCTAACTTAGCTGGAAGTTTTGTAGTAGCTTTTCACACCCTACCCCTTCCAGTTTCATCTTAAGAGCACAGAATCATCATATCCCATTTCATCTTAGATATACTCTCAATATAAAGGAAATTTCCATGTATCTGATTATGCCATCTTTAGAGGTGGTTCTTTTTATAGAGGGCTAGCAGCACCGAAGGTCTGTCTGCATTCAGGCAAAGCTTTAGGCTTACTTGCAAGCCAAAATTTTCTTAGATGGAACTTGAGTTTTAGACCTTGTTTCAACAACTAAGCCTGAAACCCTGTAGGAAGTAGTGTGTTCTTAGCTCCCTTTCTGTTGAACATACAAAGCATAGTCTGCACTAAGATATATACCAGCTTCTTATGTGGAAACAATAATCATGTTTGTTGCCCCAAAAATCCACCAATTCTGAGGAAGCCTGGCATACTCAACTTTTGCAAGAGTGGTTTTCTATCTGGATTGTCCACACTGACATCTAAACAGGCAAGACAGAAAGGCAGTCTAGGACAGCAACCGCTCATAGAAACAACAAGCACCACAAAAGCTCTTAGTAGTGTTTTGGTTTGTTTGGTTTTTTACTTCCTCCTCCATGAGGATTTAGATAGAATAGCATAAGCTATATGGAGAAAAGTGGAAACAGCCACCAAAGAGGAAAGCAAGCTGGACAGAGATGAAGATCAAGTCTGAGTAACAAAGCACAGATGATAGAAAAGTAAAAGAAAGAGAAGATGAAGTAAAGCAGCTCAGATTAGATTAAGATTCAGTCAGATCCACTCAAAGTCCTGTAGGAGTTTACTTGGCCCAGGCACTACTTTAAAAACCCAGTTTTTTGGCCTTGCTCCACAGGGCCTGTCAAGGTTTCTTTAGAGGTACACAATGTCACTCACTGAGCCACTGAGGTGTGTACCAGACCACCTTTCCTGCTGCCCCCTGCTAACTACTATGGACTGACAGGGAAGATCATAAGGAGTAGTAAGTTGTAGCTGCAGTTTCTTCCTTCTACTGCAAGGCAGCATACACAGAGGGACCAGGAACCCACTGGCACAGCATGAGGCTATGAACCTGAGCTGTAAGAAATATTGCAGCAGAAAAACAGAGGAAGTGTGCATTTTGAAGCGAACTTCCTCCATTCAACACCAGAGTAAAGTGCAGAAGGTGACGCACAGCATCTGGAGCCCATGAACTTTCACACTGCTCAGCATGTGGGAGAATTACCCTCTCCAGATGCCCTCTCCATGCAACAGGCCTGAAGTCATCCTTACAAATCCACAGGGACTTGATTTTGAGGGCAAAAACTTTGGGTGGGAATACAAGACACCACTGAGTGGGGTATAGAGGAGAGATGAGAGGGAAGTCACTCACATAAGCTCAAACACAGAATGCTGAAGGATGGGGAGAAAAGATGTGTCAGTCTTAAAGATAGCCAGTGAGGGATGGTCGGAGGCAGATGCTATAAGACTTTAAACACCATTTCTGTCTGAAGGCTATTAAGAATACATGGCTGGTATTTTCTTTGATACAAGGGATAGACACACAGCCACATCTGCAAGAAATGAGGCTACAGGATTTTTTCTCCAAATATAATTAGCCCAAGTTTAGTTAAACTGCAGGTATATTGCAAGGGAGGTCTCTTAGTGGAGAAACTAGAACTTCCCTCTTGCTTAAGAGGGAGCTCTCATGAAGTATTTGGCATTCTGAGTAGCTGTAACAGACATGCAAGCTAGTAGCCATACATCAGAAAGACTAGGTAAGAAACTTAAGCTGTCAAATATACTTCTAAATGTTAAAATTAATTAGGACACAGAAATAAGTAGGATTTTACTGGAAACAGAAAAATAGGTATCAACCCTGTATGAAAATAGCAAGGCCTTCATTAGAACAAATCCAAGTTTAAAATACACTCTTTAAACATGTGTGCAGTATTTACATACAGAGCAAAGGCTTTTAGAGTGGTGCAAGGAACAACACACCAAACTGAAGAGTAAAAAAAAAATGTACTGTGTAGAGTTTTTTTTCTCTCGTTAGATCTGTGACTCTACAGGATGGTCTAAAATTGAAACACTGTGCTAAACAAGGGAGGCAAAACCCTGTAGAAATTTATGCCTAAGCAATAACTTTTCTAGGTCTTTCACTGCTGAACGTGAGTGCAAAAGGAAGGATTTTCACCAAAGCAAGAAAAAGCTGGTTTTTTCCCCTCCCCTTCTGCTCAGTGATCAAGATAAGAGGTCAGGAAACAGCAGATGCCCATGCATGTGTCTTGCAGGGACCATACATACCAGACCCATCACTGTAAACCAACACGCTTTCTGTTTAAGCCTTATTTTTCCCCTTTGCAGTTCCTGTAAGTTTCATAAGTCTGGTTTTGTGTTTTTTGGTCTTTTTTTTTTTTTTGAAAACAAAAAAGGTCAAGTAAGCCATGCGTGTTTTACAGTCAATACATCCATAAACCAAACACACCAAATGCTAGAGCAGTTTGCTAAGAGTCATTCAGGCGAGTCCTAATTAAAAAGAAAAGAAACCTTTGCAAACAGCATGTCTCCAAGAGGTGAAAGGTCCCCATGCTGCTCAGTGAGGAAACACCAGGGCCACCTTTAAACTTTAGAGTTTTATTAGTGCTTTTGTCAGCAGCATGTATCTGTGTGTTGTGTTTTAATCGAGGCTCTGAATTTGTCTGTGACAGACTCAAAACAGGAAATTAACACCCTGCGGTGTGGCGGCAAAGTCTCGGAGGAAGCAGCAGTGGGGTACATGAGGCCGAGGATGAACAAAGACCCATAAACATAACGTCACCCATAAAAGTCACACTTTAAGGCACAGGAAGGATACTAAACAACACTTGGCTGCATTATATGCTTGCAGTAAAAAGAAAGCCTCAGGTTGAGAGAACTTTTACAAGGCACTTATTTTTCAGAATATTTGCTGCAGCTTTTAATTTGAGCAATGTAGTTCAAATTTAGGCATAGGAAATACCCAGCGAGCTCACAAATGCTACGTTTCCACTTGACGTGTGGCTCAGGGCTAAGATATTGCTTTTTATCTACCTCCCTGTTTATTTGGGTTATTTCCTACTCGTAAGGGGTTCAACTTTTCTGCAAGGCAGCTGGATGGATTTCCACTGTTACCATGGTATTGCTGACCTTTAGCATGGGGCTGTTAACATGACCTTTGCTTCTTTCCATTCCTGCAAGGATGTTTCAGGGTAAATAATTTGGAAGCCAAACAGCACTGGGAGATTCCTCTTCTAGGAGACCAGGGCACAGCTAGCTCAGTTAGGAGAGGAGCAGACCAAGAGCTGCAAGCTGATAGACAACAGCTAATAGCAGCATAAATCTGAAGTAGGATCCCAGCAAAACTTCTGCAGCTGAGAGGAACCTGGCAACAGACTTTTACAGTACTAAACACTACCTGTGAACTGCCCTGTCTTGGAAAGAAAAGACAGGGCAGAGCAGAAGCAGTTGCAGGGGCTGAAAGGCAGACTCTGTAAGGCAGAACATCTGGCAGTTGTGTTGAGTGGGGTAACAGAGCCTTAGCATGAAGAAATATTGGCAATATTGCTTAAGACAGCTATTGAAACTCCTAGGATTTTGAAAGCCTTAAACATTGCCACAAACAGGGAGGATGTTCACGTTTTAAGAAAAGCATACATTCTACAGCCTGTCAGTTAAAACAACACCAGAAACCACCTAATTTACTAGTAAAAAAAAAAAAAAGAAAACCCACTGTTGTAGCCTTTATCTAATATATTCTTTGCCTCAAGCAACTCTTAATATAGGTATATAAATTCTATTAACTTAAATGAAAGGAAAATCCAAAGTTTCATGGGGCAATAGGAATTGCTGCTATGAATTAGATCAGTATGCAGCCTACTGAACTGAGAGGAACTTTAAAAGATTTCTGCCAGACTCCTCAGGCATGAAGTGATATTTTGAACACTGTAACAGTGGCTAGAAGCTTCAGGAAAAGGTGTGCATTATTGGGGAAAAGGTTTTTTTTCACAGTGGGAGTTTTCCCTAATCCTGCATAGACTTAGAATTAATTTTTCAAGAGAGGCCAAATAATACCCCATATTCCACTAAAATTCGATGGGATTTGTGTGCCTAACACCCTAAGTCCTTCTGAAAATCTAACCTTTTATGTTCGGCTTATGCAGTAGAGCATGAGAGGGAGATATTTCTTATATAACTCAAACAGTTCAGATTATACACAAGTAATCCAAACCACCTGTGGATCACTGCAGTCAAAAATTTGTGGAGGGAGGGATTTTTTCCCCTCCTTTTCTGTTTTTAAAGCAGGGTTTCTGACACATTTAGGATTCTAACAGACTACAAAATAACACAACTCCTGGGTGAGCATCAGAGCAGCCACAGAGCTACCCTAGGTTTCACACCTGGTGGCTGGTCCTGACAGGCTCCCCTGTGAGCAGCTGCAGCATGGTGTTCACGGAGAAAGCCAGCTATGCAGAGAGAGCACCAGCTGCAGATTTCCCCTCGCCTGGGGAATCCCCAGCTAGGGAAATCAGTTGACTTTGAGTTCTTCGAGCTTTTAGAGCAGCACATAGGTACTTGATCAGCTTTGGGTATGGTGTCCCAGGGTTTTCACCCATTACTATCACAAAATATGGTACAGAATTAGAATAACTACACTGACTGTGTATGGTTTGTCTGGAAGTGATAAGATGATAGAAAAGCAGAAAATCAAATTACTAATATAAATCAATAGCATTTTTAGAGTCTACTTCTTGTGAATTCCTACTTACCATTTTTTTCTTTTCCAAACACACAGGATTAAAACACTAAAGAGAGGTTCAGTTGAAATGCCACCTGAACTCTGGCAGCTTGAACATGCAGGTTTTAGATGATACTCTGCTCTGTCAGATACTAATGCAAGAAGTCATCAAGAGGAAAGTATCAAAGTAAATGTAAAAAGCTTACACTATCAAAGAGCGAACAAAACAGCACCAAGAAGCTATGCTGTTCACCAGGGATCTGTTCAAATCTGATGTTATTGAAGAGATTCAACCCAAACTAGGATGTTGGGAAGACAAGTTTAAATACATGTCACAGATTCAAATGGAACTTAAAAATAGTACAGAGTGTTTTCTCTCTTCACTCTATATTCCTGTCCTATGTAATGAGATCATATTCCTGTTAGAGCCAAATGCTCTCTCTCACTGCTGTTGCTATGAGAGGCTAACAAGCTGCCAAGACCTCTTGTGAAGCATTTTAAATGAAAATCTATATAATTATTTTTTTTACTAGCCTTTTTATCACTGTACAGTATCTTTCAGTGTTAACATTCTGATATGGTAATTACTTACCCAGCAAAAACAGTGAAGCTGTGCCTGATTTCACAACATACAGCTGATAAATCGGTACATAAAATGTTAGAAATATTTTGTTGAATAGAAAACTTGAGATGGGAATTGGCTGCTCTGGGCTTTTGAGGCACTTATATAAAAATTAAAATTGGAATAGGCTCAAAGGCCCCATTTGTCTCTCATTTTTACAAGTGACAATCCAAATGAACCCCCAAACACCAAATTAGCAATCCTAGAGTAAAATCTAGTGTGACAGGAGGCCAATTAAGCCACCTTAAAAAGTTAATTTTCACAGGAGTAGGAACTTCAGAAAAAGCCATTTTCAGCAAAATAAGTTGGTTGTAATAATGTGTTGTTTTAAAGCCTGGTAGCATTCATCCTAGAATAAATATGCCATTCACAGAACTAAAAAAAAAAAATCTTGAGAGTATATCCTGAAAATGGCATTTTCAACCAGCTGCCACTTGTCAATAGGCAGCTCTACAGTCAAAGCTCAGGCTGTCTTATTTCTTACATAGGCACAAAGACCAGAGTACAGATACATCCCCTACGAACGCTTACACAATCACCACTGGCACATGTGACTCTATGTTTTCTTTAGTTTCTCAGTCTGATGCTTCTACAACAAAGTTTTTGCAATAACCCAGAATTACAGTAGGATCTGGTGGTGCTGTCCAAGCTGCATCTGCCATTCATCTCCAAAAAGGAGGCAAGACACAAGGTAAATAGGTACAGCCGAAAAAAAAAGCAAGCTTAGTTGAGATCAAGGGTGTAGTGCAACAGAACTGGACTGCTCATTGGCTTAGATTACTATTGCTAGCCATAACAGACAGTCATCCTGCTCCTGATTTTTTGAGCTTTAAGTTCACCCAGCCTTTAATTCAGAGGGCAGACTGATATCTATCCAGGAGATTAACTGTAGAAGTCTCAGGACAACTCCCCTTCTTCAGAGGAAAATTGTAACAGTGCAAGGGGCAATCTCCAGGCTCCATCTCAGCTTTGCACTTCTTTTGCTGATATGTTTGGTAAAAACAGTGAGAGAGGATGAGAGAAGACAGAAAGAAAACATTAAGCAAATGGAGGCCATATAGATTAAAACCAATTTAGTGCTTTTTCACATATTTTGCAACTTTTGATTAAAACTGTTTTGCTGCCTTTTGTACATTTTCATCTTGGGTACAAGGCCAATGTATACAAGCCAGTTAGAAGACAGGAAATGGGTAAGAGTTGAAATTTATCACCCAAGATCAGAGACGGTCACATAGCTTGAGATGGTATCGCAGCTGCAACTAGAAATCAGGTTTACACTATCTTGGTTTTGCAGTTACATTTATGGAGCACAATGCACCTCAACTGATCCTGATTGACTTTCTCTGCATTTGCTATCAGAATAGACCTTTTCCATCTCTAAGGAAATCTGACTCTCCTATGTTATAAAGAAAAATAAGGATCATATTTGCAGAAATCAGAGGGACATCCATTTGTAGCAGGTTTTAGGAGAATCAGGTTTAGTTTGGTTTTGTTGTTTTTTTTTCTCTTGAGAAGTCCTCCCACAAGGTAACAGACAATCTAAAGTTTACTCCTGAGCATTATTTTTATTCCATTGGAGAAAAAACTTATTTGGACTAATTTAGAACAAAAAAGAATGGGGGGGTTGTGTTCTAGATTGTCTACTGAAATATAGTACCTGGGTTCAACAGCTCATGGATTTAATTTAAGAAGTCACGCTTAGTGCAGCATGAGGCTTCTAAGCTTTTTAAACAGACTTACTCCAAGATCTAGAAAAGACAGTGAAGGAAACCCTGCTTCTGAATGGATTACATAACACTTTAAAACTCTTTTTCTTAACTAGCATCTTTGCCAAATAGCACCTCATTGTACTTTTTCAACGTTACAATAAAAGTATGAAGAACTTGTCTGGCCACTAACAGCATTCGCATAAGGGGAACTTCAGTCTTGTTCTGTATAAGCATCGTCTAAGAGGTTTAAACCACAAACCTTCACTGCAGTATAAAAAGGGACTGCACAGGACTTTGTAAAAACATTTGTGTAGAGGTATGAATAGCTGCCTTGGGGAAACTCCCCCATATTAACAGAAATAGCTAATACTGCCCACGCTGAGCAATGGCTCCGAGAGAATCAATACAAATATTCTTGTAACTTACTCCATTTGAACACAGCAGTTTTCAAGAAGACATCTCAATAAGTGGAGGAGTCATAAAATGAGCTGATAAAAAAGGCAGCAGTGTTTACCAGTGTAGACTCTGGCAGTATGGAGTGCCTTCCACCAACATACAGGTTTCTGCCCAAGGGGCTACCAGCATTCTATCCTTTGCTCCAAGAGATTAAATTGCCTCTTTCCCATAGGATTTGTAACTGAAGGACGACTGTTTCTCAGTTTCATGGACTGCACTCTAATTAGCAAAATATCAGCCCAGACTTTAAGGATGTCTGAAAAAATTTAGATCTAGGATAAAGAGGGGAGGAAAATGTAGCCACCATCATAAATGTATGGATTCTGATGTTAACACATGGCATTTCTCAATTGCAATCAATTACAGCAGAGACTGCAACAGAAACCTTGTACTCCCTGAAGGCATCAGTTATAGTGCGTTCTGTTGCACTTCGTGTTCCCATGGGCTTCAGCTATAATGTCTTTTCTTGCCCTATTAGTTGCTCCAAAAAAAGGGAATGGATCACAAATGACTGGCAGACAACCCATTTTTATAATGTCTCCAAAATACCAGGTGTAAGAATGGCAATTTAACAGTGAGGAATATTCAAATTAGCTGTTATTTGTGCTTATGAAAAGCTACCGCTTCTATCAAATTTTCTCTAGTGTTTCCTGGGCACACTTTTTCAGCTTTCTAGATATTTGGCAAAGGTTATCAACATCAATAAAGGGAGAACCATGAGAAAATCTGAAACAGCAGAGATTATGAAATATATAATGTTTATTTTCTGAGAGAGGCATTTACAATAAAACAATGCTGAACTGGAACTTCATGTCATTAAATCTCATGAAAGTAGAACCCTTTACAGTTTTGAGGGCTTCTCACATGCAAGGCAGGCTGCTTGGGGAAAAAAAAATCCATCCCACTAGTTTTGACACTTCAGCTGATATTTACTCATGCTATCTGGTTAAATCTTGTACAACAGCAGAAAAAAAAAAAAAAAGAAAAAAACACACATAAAGAAAACCCAAACAAACAAACAACATTCTATTGCATAGATACCACCAAAAAAAAATAATAATTTAGGGACCTGCCACAAAGTTTCCACTTTTTTTCATCTTGAAGTTGACAGAAACAGTTGAAGAAACAGACTTTAAAGTCATTACTACTTTGCTGGGTGCTCATCCTGAGGTTAGGTACTCATGAAGCTCACCATCTCATGATTTAGAAAAAAAATTAAATCAAGGAAATAGAATATGACTTTCAGAATACAAGGAATAGATTTAAAGTATAAACCAAAATTTTTAAAACTTTTTTGGTAAAAAAAAAAAAAAAAAAAAACAAAACTAGGCTTAGAAGAGGACTACTTTTAAGAGCTCATGGTCCCAAATTGTCAACCTAAGTATATGTACATCCAAAAATGTCCCTCTATCCATTCAATCAGTAACCAAAAGCAGGAAGTTCTGCTGGTGAGTCATCCAAATTGTCTGTAGTAAAAGGATGTGAACATTACAAAAAATAACAGTTAAGAAATGCAGGAAAGTCTCTATCCACTACAGATCTGGCATGTGGAACAGAGATGCCACTCCTCTATCAGTTTATGCTGACAGCAGAGACCAGTGGCTGCACAGCAAACACAGAAGAGTCCTGTAGGGAAACACTCCATCAACCTGCCTTTAGAACAGGGACTGAATATTGTATGTAAAATAGTGATCATTTTAGTTTTAAGAACTATCTCATAACAGTTGGTATGGGTATAATTCATCTTCTGTGCATTCTCTCATTTACCAGGCACTGAATGCTTCCCTTAATCTTGATTGCCCCTAATTTTACTCAGTTATTTGGCAGCAAGTTTATACCTATGACATCTGAATACTTACAATCTCTCGTCTTCCACTGCCTGAAAGTCAATGGCAGTCACACAAGAAGCAAAAACAAAGAAGCTATGATGACTTAGGCCAATGTACTACATAAAATGAGAAGAAATTTACCCAGCAAGCCTAAAACATCTGACTAAGCCAAGCATATTTTTCAGAAAGGCATCCAGTGTGGAGGTCAAGATTTCAGCCAATGGCTAATCTCATACACCATTACTTAAGTTGCTTTTAAACTGAGCTTTTTAACTACAATTTTGCACTCAGTATTTTAGTGTGAATTCATCATATTTGTTTCTTTTCTTACCAAAGTTCACCAATACCAATGAATACAAAGCCAGAGATGGTAAAAACTAGTGTAGGTGGAAGCACTGTGCATTATTTTAAACACTTTATTTTCTATTTACAAATAGTTCCAAAGGGGTAGACCCAACAGACCTTTGATGAACCCAGTGGCCTGATTTTACTTTAAACTATTTAAAAACTCCTAGTTACACAATAAGTTTTGGGGTTTGAGTTTTGTCTGGTTATTTTATGACTTTCTACTTTGTTTCATTATTCTTTGGATATTAAGATTGAGAGCTTAAAAAAACTAAAATTCATTTTACAGTGTCATAGCAGGACAATAAACTATATATGCTTCAAATATTCATTAGAAATAAAAAAAAGTACAACCCTACATTCTTTTGTTCAAGCAAAACTCCTACTTGAAGTCAGTCAATGTTGCTAAACAAATAGCTTGAGGTTTCAAGAATGGAAGACTACCATATTTACAGAGTTGCTCAAGAGAAAAAAGTCTCACTTCTTTACTGCTACTCGAATTGAGAAGGCTTCCACAGAGACATGTGCTAAGCAAAAGGAACAAAAACAAAGGTCTGTTTACACTCTAAGCTCAAGTCAGAAAACAGTAGAATAACAGGAAGGCACATGCTGAACCTGGTACCCATTTGGTTTCCATATGCGGTTTCACACTTCTGAGGTAATGGACCTTGCTGCTCATGGCAGCGTCACCCTTGAGGAGCTGTGGTGCACATTGTAGTGGTGCACAGCAGCTCTTGAACAGTGTCTACCAAAACAGCCATAAAAAAATTAGACCTGTACCAGTTGGTGGCAACCACGGGATATGAATGATAGAATGTAGATAGAAAGTTTCATATAAATGTTCATACACAAACAGAAGAAGAAATGGAAAGTGGTTGAACTAAAACAATATACAAACTCAATGAGACACTAGAAGCTGCATGTTTTATGCTCTGCCTTAGAAGATAAACTGTAGTTCATCCAGTGCTACTGCGAAAGACTCCTTTTTTTAAAAAATAGTCACCAAATGTGATCCAAAACTCCAGGCTTTTTCAAACCTCTAAAAAAAATTATGAAATAAAATTGAGCAGGACAAGGGGAGCTTGGGGGTGGCTGCTCCCTGCAAATTATCCACTTGTCAAATGATAGTGATGAAATTCTGAGCTGCCTAGGATACAATCTTGCTATCATATCTAACAGCACTACAAAATCTTACTCTATTGGGAGTTTCTAGAAATAGGTGATAATAGATTCAGAACATATAATTAAAATAAGGATATAATTAAGACAAATGTATTCCATTAAGCAAAACAATTTTTTCCTTAGCTTCAGTGGAAACAGGTCTATTAGATGCAAACAGATTAAAGACGACACGGGAGCACATGGTCTCCTTTTCGACTTCCTGTTCCCATTTCACTCGAGACATCCTCATTCTGTCTAAAAGAGTGAAGGATCGTGAGTTTGCAGCTGGGTGCTTATAGATTCAAAGGATCTGCCAGCAAGTTTAGCTACTGTCCATGTAAATATGGATGGCAATAACAGGGTGCCATACCCAAAGATCTGCTTGGACAGTGACTCTGAGACCATCAAGATAACAGTACTTTTGCATACCATTCTGTGGTGTCTCAGCTTAGAAAAGCGATAAAACACTTGACATTTTTATATAATGGATTGTCAGCACAGTGCATTGCCATATACTAAAGAAAGAGAACTCTTACATTAAAGGAAAAAAAATTGACCAGTCACATCCATACATCTGCATTCTGCATGACAGGGTAACTCCACTGAATTTAAAGATATTTCACAAAATTCAAAGGTATTATATGTAAAACCCAGGATTCAAAAGCCTTATCCAAAGCCTACTAAGTTTCTTCAAATCTTTCCAGTTAGTGCTTTAGATGAGCAATTTGGATAGAATTTGGCCTCCAGCGTCTCATGAAGTTTCCTGTCAAAGCTTGAGAACTATTTTTCTCAGACTAATCCCTAGGCAATTTTCTCTTCTATCGCCATGAACAAGGAAAATACAAAACAGTTGTGATACAGCAATAACCACGACACAAGAATACACACAAGAAAAGCATACATGCAAGGGAATAAGCAAGTTTGCAGAACCAACATGCTTTTTCACAGAGGAGTGATAGCCAAGGTGAAGACTAAACACCAGGGGAATAAGCAAATTACACAGTTTGAAGAAAAACAGGTACTTTTAAGACTTCCTTCTTGAAGAATGTCCAGTCTTCCTGGACTCCTTTGCCCTTCAGGACTACCGCCCAAGTGACTCTGTCAACCAGTCTCCTAAACAGGCCAAACTCTGACTTCTGGAAATCCAAGGTAGCAGTTCTGCTGATCTCTCTCCTTACTTCTCCAAGAATTGTCACTGCTATGACCAAGTCAGCCTCCAAGCATCACATTACCCACGTGTCCTTTTCTCTTCACAAACAGGGCCAGCAAGGCACCTTCCCTGGTTGACTCACCAGCTGTGTCAGACACTTATCTTCCACACACTCCAGGAACCTCCTAGACTGTTTCCTCACTTCTTTATTGGATTTCTAGCAAACATCTAGTAAGTTGAAGTCCCCCATGAGAACAAGGGCTAGCGATACAGGTAGTATAGATGAAAACTCTAGAAACAGCACTACATTTTTGTACTTGCAGTTAGGTACACCAAAAGGACATTTATTTATACACACATTAATTCAGGCCTTATAAGGAATTCTTAAAGATGTGTCTTCTACAGTTCCTGAAACCTAGACCTTTCCTCTCTTGTTCAGAACAGCTGTAGAAGCTTTTATGCATTTTCCCTTCAATAAACTTCCCATCTATAAACTTATAGAGTAGAAGTGTCTTAGCATCATTTTCCTACGCAAATCCATACATGGAGACCAAACCATTCCTCTGATCTAGCCAAAGGAACTCTTTGAAATGATGTGGGTTAAAACCCAAATTCATATTTATCCTGTGACACAAGCTTCTATAGAAAAGCTTTAGCATCGTTGCCTAAGCCAGACTGACATTTTTATTACCCAAATCACTTGGAAGGCTTATATTTTCCAGTGTACTGCTTCTGCTGGAGCTGGCATTTTGGGCAATACACCAATTACCCATCAGGAAGTGAAAAAGAAGGAGCACATGCTATTTATATATGTTACCAGTCCTGTCACGAGTAGAAGCAGTGATTTTATGAATATTAAGGGACCACAATCCAACACAAAATGTTCAAACATACCACACAACCTAACATATGTAGCCCCCACGTTAGTCAGACCTAGCAGTAAAGTGTTCTTTTCCAAAATCGTTGCCTTAACATAAGTACAGTTCAAAATACTGTCAGGGAGATTAGTGCAGCATAGCATTTAAACATCCTATTGACTCATTTTACTTCTAATCATTCCAGAGCAGGGCATTCTAACCAAAATAGTACCTCAGTATGATAAGAAAAAAAACATACTGTAACCAACATAACACTGTCATTACAAAGATATGTTGAGGCCCTGGAAGCGCTGAGAGGCAACCTCTAGAATTACTTTTCAGTGTCTTATTTTAAATTTAGGTCAGTGCTTTGAAAGTCCAACTTGCAAGATTTGAAAAAAGGCTAGCATATAATCAAGAATTCAGAAACACAAGAGAAACTATATAGATTTGTGCAGCTTTAGTCTCAAAAAATGACAGCTAATGATAGTAAACTCAGCTCAAAGAACTAACTATAGTATAAACATCCTCATAAAAATTACACCAGTTCTCGAAGGTTATCACTATGATCAACTTATTGTGTCATCTCAGTCTCAGTTCCAAGTCCCAAAGCATGACAAGAATGCCAGCCCATTGCTCTCCCCACCTTTTCTTTCATCCTGCCAGTAAGTGCCATGTGTATTTTCGCAGCTGCATCATCTTCTGCAGCTCCAGCTCCTTGCTGTGTCATCTGCAATCAGCACATTAAGCTTTTATCTCTGTCTGTCTCATCCCCTCTTCACAAATAATCTCTCCACTCCTTTCAAGGCAATACCCACAGAAAGACCTCTTACTCTCACAGGCTCTTTCTTCCTTCCATCTACCCTAGTCTTTCTTGCAACATCCTTTTATTCCCTCAAGATCTCTGTTCTTCAGTTCTTCTCTGCTAATCAAAGCATGAGAGACACCATGGCTGGGCACTTGCCAAGCTAAGAGAGACTGAGAAACCCAAATCTGCTCAATATGGACTAGAGTATGTTTTAGGGGATCTCCTCAGTACATGCAGCGCAGTTGCTGAGGTAATGGAGCAAGGCAGTGTACAGCAATATGTGTTGGAATGATGACACAACCTCTTTAACCCCAGGCCCTCAGAAGCAGCATATTCATCAGCTGGAAAAAGCCAATATATTTTATTAGGTATTAATATCAGCCACTTATGCAGTAGGCAGCGTTTAGACCTTCTTCCTCATTCCAAGTTTCCGATAGCTATCAAAAAGCAAAGCTGTCACTTGGTTATACTTTGCAGGCAGGTGTCTTGCAACAGACTGCCAGAACCATGTCATCAAAGACAGGCCATGTCCCTAAATCTTATGCCAAGCCAGGTGCCCGTGGTGATAAAACATTCTCCCAAAGGCAGCCTGACCTTGGCAGCTGCACAGGTGCAGTTATCAATCAAAGTTTATAAACACCAAGCCAGCCCAGTGTCTTCATCACAGACAGACAGAACGGACACCCTGATGTTTGGACATGCAGATGCTGATTGCTTCACCTCCCAACACCCACTGTTGGTCAGTCCAGAGATGGAACTCCGGGCTGATAGAGGAACAGATGCACAGAAATAGGTGCCTGAAGTCCTAGTTGCTAAAGGACTGGCAAGGTGACAGATTGTTCAGCTGGAGGAAGATCTAGAGGAGAGAAGTAGATCAGGTTGCAATTAGAATTTAAACACTGTAATTAGTAAGCAATGTCATTCATTAAGAATCTGTCTTAATTTCTCCTTTCAGAAGGAGAAATTTGAATCCTGAATATTGCTTAAAAAATTATACTAAAATTTCAAGGTATGCTCTGTGACCCAGGAAGAGGAAAAGAAGTCTAAAGGTCTAACAGTTCTGTATTGACCTCATCTGTTTTAAGGAATGTTTCCCATGGCCTTTCCATAGATGATTCCAAATTTTATATTTAGGGTGGGCAGTTAGGTAGAGCAAAGACACAGGCTAAACATCCTATCTATTTTTTAAGGCAATTAAGCTGGAGAAGCAACTTAGCTGTAGTTTTTTCTTGCATACATGGAACTTTCCCTTAAGGAAACAGGGACACTTCCTAGTAGACATTTTAATGAAAAAGCAACAATGAGCTCACACATTGTAAGAGACCCAGGAATCTGCACAAAAAGGAATGACAAAGCTTATAAACAACAGTGCACAAAAATTTTCCAAGCCACATTAACAAGGCAAAACCATAGGGCATCAAGCTTCACTTGCCCTAGCACTCCGGGGATTTCATGATCAAATGTAATCCCCCTCCATGAGACAAGCATAGACATGATAGACAACTGACAGTGAAACCAAAATAGAGCATCCAAAGCATTTAAAGATGGTAAAAACATGTCTATATAACTAACTGGAATAAAAGGTAAGAAGAGTTTCAGTTTTCTAGTGGTTGTGGAGAGGAAGACTTATTTTGCTTTAGCAGAATGCTGAGACTGTACACAAACTGAGACATCCTTAAAAAGGTCAGAGTACAAATAAGACTTTTCATTTGCCTCATATCAAAAAGGGACATTTCAAGCAAAAAATCTCTAGTTTTGATAGAGAGTTCTACAAATATTTCAAGAGTAATTAACAGAATACATACAAATTTGTCTTTTGATATTGCCAAATTTACTTTTGTTATTGAAAAGCAGTCAAAGCAACATTTTTTTATAACACTGAAGTACACCTTAAAAGTGTTTTCTGTACTTGGGCATGTATTTTTCAAAGCCAGTTTAAACAATATTTTTAAGACACTTCCACATTTTTGTTCCATGCCATTTTAAAGTATTCAAATACAACCACAAATTTACCGTACTCTCCTGTTTTACCAATAGTCTTCATGGACCTCAGCTTTCCTAAGTGAACTTCCCAGATTTGCAAGCAGAAAGTTTTAAGGTTCAGGAACAGGAGTTACCTCTCCTGGTTTCCTGTTCAGTGACTTAATGAAGAAGCCATCCTGTCATTTTAGCATGTGCACATTGTATAATTCCTTTGGGGACAAGGGGAGAGGAGATGTGTGTGCATACGCATACCCATATACATCCAAATGAATTACTGTATGTGATTATGCAGATCATTTTTCTACAGGACTCCTGCCAAAAATGAACTGGCAGAAAATGTACATTAGTATGCATTTACCCAAATACTCACACCTAAACACTACACATATCACCAGGCTTTGCAGCCATTGGATTAAGGGACAGTAAGGATAGCACCGCAATTCAAATCATAGTATTTACAGAGCAAATCTTGATTCATGTGCAAATGCTCCATTTGATAGCTCACCTGTCTATGTAACGATCAAGTATACTAAAATAAGAAACAAGTTACAAACCAAAATCAGGACCTATATCATTGTCACAATGTTTTCATTGCAGATAGCTCATCTCACTCTCATCATAACAAGATTTCACCAAGATAATCTGTTCAGTAAAATACCTGTAAATGCTTTTGGGTCCTCAAAAACCAGACTGGAACCTAAAGGGCCTACCTATAGTGGTTAGTCAATCAATCAAATGTTTAACTGCATCATTACATACTTAAATCCTTAATAAATCTGCTTTTTGATTTGCCTATGGGCTGAATTTTAAGAGGAGGCTAATCAAGCTCCTCTAAATCATGTGGGTTTGTGGAAATCTATGAATTTATAGCAAGTGCTTTTAACATGTATTGCAAAGCTGCTATTCAAGTTCTACATATTCAGCAGGTCTAGGTTTGCTTAGAAATTCTTGAACTCTCAAGGAACCTGATCTGAGTTTCAACTGCAAGAAAACTCGAAACCAGTTGAGATTTGTCTGGTCTCAGGTTTCACTGAGCATTTAGCATAACTGATAATGATCCCCTTTCATACATGTTCCATCCCCTTGAGTCTTTGGGTTTACTTTCCAATGACTACGCAACATAAACATGTGAAACTGCCTTTGCCAGAGAAGTGGGCCCCCAGCAAGTTACTCTAAGTGTCCAACAGATTCATGTGTTTCATGTGTTGTAAGTTCAGCTAGTTCAGACATTTTTAATCCTAAAAATGTAGCTACATTAGAAGTCTTCTTAGAGTACTGCCACTTTCTTGAGGAAAAAAAAATAAACCTACACAAATATATACCCTGTTGTCTGAAAGAGATAAAAGTGAATTGAGTTCAGTTATGCTGTGAGTACAGAGCCTTTCACATCCTCATTTCATCTGTCTTCCATAAAGGACTTGACTCCTTTAAGATGCTTGTGGAGTGAGGGGAAACTTTACAGATCTCACAGAACTGAACCTGGCTTTGGAGACCCAAAGCCAGCAGCAGATTCCCATTGAGCCACTACCTTAGACTGTCACTCAGCTGACTCCAAACAACTACCTACCCACAGCATTACAGACGCATTTCTGACTGCCTTGTTACAGCCAGGATGCACATTTTGTAGCCTCTCTCCCCCTCTAAATCCGCTCTGTTTTGAGGAGACACTCAGCTGAGGGTTCACAGTATCTAAGTAAACTAAAAAGCATAGAAGAGACTCTGTCTCTTAACCACATCCATCTAAAACTCTCACAAAAAAAGTGACCTAACACAAAGTTCAATAATGCTTATATGTTAATTAATGAACAGTTAAGTCAGAGTTACATGTTTCTCTCTAAATCACCCTTGTGCACAACAGCCTGGGGGGAAAAGAGTCAGAGACAAAAAAATATGCCTTTTTTCTTTAACAATAATAAGATCCAGCTCAATGCTAGAAATCTTGGCATATCCAATACCCCACTGAAGTCCAGAAAAAACAGTTAGGATCCCTTTTTCCACATCCATTTAAGTAATTTTGTATCTCTGCTTCTCAGCTTTGTCTCAGCAAGTCACAGCCAGCATCTTATAAAACCTGTGTATGAGGGGTTTAACATCCAAACAAACTCTAAACACCAGGTCATATCATTTTGAAGAAACATCAAGAGCAAATACATGCCAATATTTTCCTTCCATAAACCAAATAAGGTTGCTAGCATTTTTCTGCCAGTTATAAACATCCAATATATTAGGCAAAAACCATACAACATTCTGCACCATAATTAAGAATGGGCAAACCTCCATAAAAACCTAATGTTTAATGAATCACACAGATATCTTTGATACCTCTGTTTCTCTACAGGGTGCCATTTCTCCAGCCACGTTTCCTTGGCTAAGCCTTCTTCTCTTAGAAGCCATCTTCCAGAGGGCTATAAAACCTCAAAGTCACAGCACAGTTCAAGGCAAACACTCTTCTCTTGCTCCAAAGCCCAATTCCTACCATTATTGCTGTGGCAAGTAGTCCTTTATTTCTTTCTTTTTAAGATCAGTTCTTCTCACAAGTCTCCATACAGCAGCACCTTCCTCAAAACTTCACCATATGGCAATTATTCCTTGTTCTCCTTATATGACCTTCCCTGATTGGTTTTATTCCCTACACCTGTGCTCCTCCCTGCACCCTGTTGTCTTCCTTCTACCCTTGCCTTGTGTTTTGGGGTTTTTTTTAACCCCATCCAATCAGAACAATTTGTCTATACCCAGTTTTTGCTTTTTCCTTATTCCTCCTCTCACCTCCAACTTTACCCAACGTCCCTGAAGACATTAAAAAGAGCAGTTGAAAAAGTTAATAGGAGTGACCTGATTTGTACTTCTTCCAAAACAAAGTTGATGTAAGTGGTTGTTGCCACCAGCCATCAAACAGAGGGAAAACTCAACTGACTGAAGCAGCTGAACATAATGAGGAAATATTAAAGATTATTAATTTTTAAAAGATGTAAACTGCTGTAGCTCAACTATTGCTTTGCAGCTCAACTATTGCCTTTTCTGCTATGCAGGCAGACATTTCAAAAGTTCCAAAGGGGTGGTAAACATAAAGAAAAATACCATCTTTGAATTACAGCCTTTTGCTTCTAGACTCAGGGCCTAATTTGAGATGTCTGAAAGTTGCCCAATTCTTCAGTAAGTTTGGTCATTCACCCCAAGCAAAATCACCACCCTTTTTGATGTGTCAGTTTGGGGTACCTGAAACAGAGATATATGAAATGCGCCAGTCACTTTAAAATCTTTATACTGTAATGATGTGAGATGGGAAATGACTGGCTTGGGTCCCTAAACCCACAGCCTCTGAAACACTGAGGTCTTGACTCTGAACTCACTAATAACCACACCAGTTGTAGCTGAGATGATTCATAGATTTTCCAATCATTAAGATAATTCAATCTATTTGAGTAACACAACACAAAGTCTTACATGGTAGTTTATGCAGCACAATGGATCATAAACCACACGGTAATTTTACTATTTCTAGAACAAAAACTAATTAAGTGACTAAAACTGAAGGAAATAAATTGAATTTGTAAGGCACACGCACATGGAATTGTCTTTAAACAGAATGTCCCTTGACAATGACTGAATCCCACCAAAGGCGTTCCTTAAAGGGTATTTTTAAAAGTCATCTGACTCCAAATTATCATCTTTTCCTAATCTCAGATTTTAGCCTGCAAACAGTCGCACTGAGGAAGGAGAAATAGTTTAAGTTTATGCACTCCCCAGAGCGTATGATCTTGGTAGGGCAGCTGCGTTGCAGTAAGCAGGCTGCTCTGTTATGTATCGCAGATTCTTCTTGATCTGTGCAAGCCCTGCCACAGCAAAATGTAGTGAAGAAAGAGATGAAGAATGTAGAGCTTTCAGCAGAGGGAGGTATTGACACAGCATATAACTCTAGGGGAGGGGATCCAAGGCTGACTGTTTCAGCACTTGGCTACAGTGACAGACAATATATCCCTCCTCCGGCAGTTTGTTAGGGTGTTTTTGTTTGCTTTTTGTTGGTGAGGGCACGACTATTATTATTTTTGAAACAGAATAGCTCTTAAACATCTTCGCTGATGTTGTTTTCCTGTTCGCAGATCTTGAGTTGCATTCTGTTGTCAATGGAAAGAAAACCGTAAGTGAGAGGGTGGGGGCAAAGGAAATACAGACATAAATTTAAAGAGAGAAGCCTTTGGTCACCAAAAATAGCCACAGCAGATAGTGTAACTAAAACCTGACTAGTGCCTACGCTGTCAGCGCAGCACACGGGGCAAAGTTACATAATATTTTCCACATTTATTTCAAGCAGGGCAGCCTGCCAGCTTGATAGATTTCTAGAAAGGGTGGGAGAGAGAGAGTGGTTTGATTCACAGACTGCTGTATTTACAGCTCACCCCACAGCCGCTGCCTTCCCCTCTTCGGGCGTTTACATTCACAGTTTGCCACACAGCAATGTGAGCATAGCCCTGATACAGAAAGTAAGTCACTTTTCAGTCACTTTTCAGACTGTCTAAAGCACTACAGCTGCACGAAAGTTAGCTTTAGGTTTAGTGTTTTCACGGTGCTAACACGCAGTGATTTACTGAAAGCTCAGTCCTTGTCGGAGCCCAGAAAACACCAGCAGGAAAAGCACCCTGAGGAAAAGATGAGGAGGGAGGGGAGCTTCAGCCATTGCCCTCACCTTCAGCAAGAGACTCCAAAGGCAGAGTCTTCAGAAGAAAATGTTTCTGCAAAACTGTGGAAACAGAAGTTAACCCATGATCGGTTAAGGTTAGAACTGTGCATAAATCTCTAAAATGGACACAAATTTTCTCAGAAGACAGGGCTTCTCTGATCAAATGCCTAGATGAAGGCAACTACCTAGCTACCTGTGAGTAATTTGCTATTGAAGAATATTTATCAAGAACAGTCATGCAAATAACTAAATGAACAGTTCTGTGTTATGTGTGACAGGGAAATCCATAAAACAAAGCACTGGTCTGCATATTTCCTACGTTTATTCTGCATTTTCTTTACATGTGTCAGGTTTTTCATCGGGACTTCTCAAATACCTTGTTTAGATTTGCCTGTTGCTGGCAAGCAATAACATTGCAGTTTCCCTCAAAGACAGACAGGGGAAAAAATACTGGAAAAATGACAAACAGAAAAGTCTGTTTCTGGCATCCAACTTGCACAAAGAGAAAAGGAGGGTGAACGACAAGAAAGAAATAGAACACTGATATTGCTGTAATAAACCCAGTATGTTGCCCATAACCCAGACTACAGAAAACAGAGGTTAAGGCCATTCTTCCCTCTCCCATCCATAATGTATGTACAGCACCATATATGACTCTGGAGGTATATTTTAATGGGATTGAAAGGAAAAATGAGCTGAGCCAATTCTCACCAAACTGAACTATAACTACACAGCATAAAAGTTGCTAATATGTTTATGAAGAATATTAGTGCCAGTATCATTAAATCAAATTGTTGCTCCAAAGCAAATTGCTCTGATCATGTTTTTAAATGAAGAAAACAGAAAGATGCCAGCTAAATGTCAACATGTCATCATTTAACCTGCAAAGAAGATATATTCCCAGACATAAAACAAAAGCACAGTTCATGAAACAATGCAGTGATGTTGAGTGAGGTGTAACATTTTCTTACTAGTAACATTGTGTGCTTTCAAGAGTAATGCCTCTGAGCATGAAATCATCCTCCAAAACAAACTGTTTCCTTTCAATGTTGGTCTCATCAAAACTTTACAACTGGTTAGATTGACCTCCTCAAAAATTGTAGGGGGTAGAACATCTTTAAAGACTGATTTTGTTTCTTTTGACCATGCTTAAAAGAAATCCTTCTGTTTCTTTTCTGTTTTGGATGACATTTTATCATTTCCACATTTTTTTCCAGTCCAAACTTGTAAAGTCTGAACAGTGGCAAATTCTATAAATTTACCCAGAGAGAACTCAGTATCCTTTCTTTCCCCCTGAAAGGAGCATAATTTGAATAAATGAAAATAAATAGTAGTGAACTTACAGAATCAATTGTAAGCTAAAAAAAAAGAAGACATCCTAGTATTTGGAAAAGGGTAACCTATTCACAAACTGATAAAACAGAATAAATCATTCTTAACACAATAAGCAATGAGATTATTTAGCAGCATCCAACTGTAACAGTTTTTTACACAATGTTATATTGCCATTCACTGAGTTTTCTGAATATTTAAAAATCAAATAATGAAGAGTGGCAAGAAGGGAAAATAGAAGCAGAGGCAAAATTTGCTTGGGGGGAAGAACACAAAATCAGGAAAAAATGGAAAAATGGAAATTGGGATGTTTGAGGAGAGCTGAGTCAGACTCTGAAGAACAGAGAGTGACTAGGACAATAGGCTGGGACACAAAGATTCTGGTTCAATTCCAGGCTCAGCCACAAACTCTGCAGCAAGCTGTATGATTTACTTGGAGCTTCAACAAGCTAGTGGTGAAAGGGTACAAAAAACTTCCATCTCAGGGACAGTCTAGTTATGACTATGAGGCAGAAAGTGTGCATATGACCACCATGCTATGAGGTATGCCAGGGATATGCCTTATTTGGCTCCAAACAATAGCTGAGGGACAAGCTGCAGAATTTGCACTGCACCAGAGTCAGCTTTCCTCAGCACCAGTGCTACCACCTCAACATGAAATCATTGCCAGATGGGAATTTGCACTGCAATTCAATGCAAAGTTTGGGGTCACCATGTTGTAGCTTCCTAAATATTCACAGTAAGGTTTGCCAAAGCTCAGGTTTTATCCTTCTGCTGCAGAACCACATTAAATCATAGTTCTCTCTCAGGGACTTGAGCTAATATATCTGTTCTGTGATATACTCCACCACATAGAAGTAAAGCCACATAATGAACCATTCACACAAGTAATTTTAAAAGTAGAATATACATTGTATCTCTCAAAAGGAGAAGTATCACCCAAGTTCCTAAGGCACTAGTAAATATGTTATGCACTGTAAATGCACAATTGTTTTTGCTTTTGGCAGTAACAAAACTAAACAAGAACTGTTTAATATTTATTTTACCTTCTGCTGTTTCAGTCCTTTATATTTCATACACCTCGGTACTCAAAAAAGGAAATTCAAAAGTTGTTTCTGGACAGGAGGACACAGGAGGGCACCGCAATTCCCAGGAAGGCCATGCCCTTTCACCACATCATTACTGTGTCCTTCAGTAGCACCAGCCTGAGGACAGCTTTCCTCATGGTCATACCACACCCTCACCTAACCTGGCCTCCTCGGGAGGGAGGTGTATGGTGAGAGCCGTGCTGCTGTCACTGAGCACGGGGAACTGGGACCAGCTGAGCTGTAGCCAGTGCGCTTCACTGCTGCCCCTTTCACTGCCACAGTCTGCATGCTAGGATGCTGGGTACAGAACCGGTTCTGACATGGCTGGACAATGTCAAAAAAGCAATTACAAGCTTTAATTACTTTTTAAACTTGAGGAAAACACTTAAAAGTTCATAGGCAACCCTCTTCGTTTTGACTGAGAATGAGCTGGTGTCTTTTCAGTAGTGTGGGAAAACTCTTTTAAATATATTCCTCTCTATTGAGGCTGTTTTTCTAGTATATATTTATTATAATTACACAGTAATATTACTAGACAAAGGATTAGTTTTTACACAGTGCTGTAAATGTGTAGAGCTCTGCAAAAACTATAAACCAGAGTAACCTCAAAAGCTCTTTACAGACATAGTACAGCAAAGTGGCAAGGCCTCCGAATTTTCACTGAAATTATTGTGAATAGGAGTTCTCATCACCTTGTAGGAAATTTAGGATATGCACAGGCCCTTAAATACACTGCTATAGGATTAAATATTGCTATAGGAGGTAATTTTTTCTAGACCTGCCAGTTGCAAGTCTACAAAGCAATAGAAGTTGTAACTCAGGAGGCAAGAGGGGTTTGGTTTTTTGTGGGTGTTTTTTTGTGGGTTGTTGCGGGTTTTTTTGTGTATGTGTGTGTGGTTTTTTTGTTTGTTTGAGTTTTTTGGTTTTGTTTGGTTTTTTTGACAGGTGGGTCAGTTTTGCCTTAGACATAACCAGTATATCAGCTGCTTTGTTATTCCATGTTTAGCTGAGGGCTGCTAGCATGGCTCCACCACTACCTAGAAAGCCAAGGATAAGAGCTCTACAGTACAGTCAATCACAACCTAAAACTCCCCAAAACTAGTGTGTTTAACCTCTTCAGCACACAACCATAATCAACTCAGAAAGTAGTATTTGACAGAGATCATTTTAGAGTGGTGTTGTTCAGGTAAAATAAGTACTATCTACTAGCAATGATTCCATACAACTCTTCTTTCCCCCTGAATTCCACCACAAGGAGGAAGAAGAAAAAATAGCTTTTCTGAAACCAGTGATGATATGTGAAGACATAACTCATAAACAAATTACTATTGTTTATTATCATGAACACAAACTATATGTACAATAAGACTGCAGAAAGCTGCCCTCAGCAAGATGCGTTTCTGTTCTAAACAAATGTGCTTTCACACCTACCCCTGTGCTAAGGGTTAAGGGGTAGGGTGAGAAGGTTTGTTTCCAAGAGCAATGTAAAAGCTGCATGCCTCATGACATTGGAGTTTGGTGTAAGCTGATCCTCTTTGCAACTGGTCATACCACAGTGTCACAGCAGTCCAGGACAGGGCAGTGACTGTGGTTTTACAGCATTACTCAATTAGCAGGAATTACAGACCTTTTCCCTGCCCAATGCCTCTTATGAACAGGCAATGGGACTTTCTGGGCCTAAAGGAACAGATTTCTCCCAAAGGGTGTGCCAGCACTGGCATTGTCTCACAGAGCCATTTGGACACCCTATGGTAAAGGTGTCATGTATATGTACCTCTTCAGTAAACACAGAACATTTTTAAAAGGGGATATAGGAACCACAAAACACAACTCCATTATGTCTCTAGTAAGGCATGGTCTTGTCTCAGCCTGACTTAAAACGTTACTTATTTTCTTTAGTCAGAGTTCTCTGTACAGAATGGACTAATATACCAAAATAAAACCCCAAAAGAGACAAATGTGGTAGGGAAAACAACTGAGAATGTGCAAGTTAAGACATAAATCTCACTTCAGCTTTGCACCCACCAAGTATAACCCAGTTACACTCATTTCTCCTGGAGCAAGCTGAAACATTTCATACATTAGAAGTATATCATAATACTTTTTCACCTATAATCAATTCTCATTTTCTCTTTGACAGTCACAAAATTTCATCTGGAGAAAGCACTTTAAAAATGTACTTAATCTACCTTATATACTTTTATATACCTGTTTCTATATACTAATTTCAAGAGACTGTCTTCAGTTATTTATTATTCGTTTGCATTGTGCAAACAAAGCATAGATTTGAATTCTACTGGTACATGATGAAATGGAAAAGAAAACGAACTGTCACTGTAAAGAAAAAATCTCAAATGATATCTTAATTATAGTAAGACCTACATCTGGGTATTTGGGGTATAAATCAGACCTTAACTTGGAGTCCAAAACTGAGGATTCTGCAGAAATATGGCTAGATTCCTCTTGTGTCAGACAAAAACCTTTCTTTTCCAATGTTTCAGAAGACCAGAAAGTTGGAGTTAGTTCTTTTCACTCAGTTGTTTCACTATATAAGTGAAAATTAAAGACACAAATGACCACGCAGATTTAGGGGGTACAAATTAAACACAGATATTACATTGTCTTATCACTCTACAGTTTACAAATTCATTCAGCCTCATTAGGAAAAGAGCTTTGTAACAAACCAATGTAACCACTAAAACTGAAAGGAGATTGAAAACCACAACATCCAGAGGATGTTACAGTCAGCATTAGAAGACTATTTGAAAATAGCAAAGAAACAGGTCCCCCTCTCTACTCTCTAGGCTAATACAACCTCATGCAGATGAGAAGATCTGACTGCACAGTTCATCAGCAATAACTGTATGGCAGCAACAAGTCCTGGATACCATCCTGATAGGAATGAAAGTACAGGTCCTAAACAGATTCTTATTTCTCTTCTCCATTCTGCAAAATTGAGATACAATCCTGTAGGCCACTTTTGTGGTTGTCCCATTTAGAGGTTCTCATAATCCTTGGAAACATAAAAACAGAACGGCATTTTTTTGAGAGAAAGAGGGAAAAAAATGAAATTAGACAAGAAAAGAGAGACGAAAACTGCCCACATACTTATATTAATTTTAAAATAAAAGGCAAGCACAAATCACAAGTGTGGGAGCAGGCAAGCAGGACAATTTTGGTGAAAACTCTTATTTAAAATACAGGTTTCATACCTAAACACCCTAAACTAGCTCTGCTACAATTCAGTGGCAGGTGACCCTTTTCCAGACTGCTTCATCTACAGAAAGCTGTCACAAAAGTCTCCCAACTGGATTTACAGCTACATGTGCAAAATGAGTCTGTGATCTTCTGCCTTGAGGACACTACACCACAGCCCCATATACCCTGAGGCTAAACTATAACATCATCTTGTTTAAAACTGTTCATTTCAATTTGTCAAGGATTTACATTTCAGAGATGAGGAACCCAAAGCAAAACTCAACCTTTAGGTATTGTCCTCTCATTTGTGGCAGCTGAGTCCCATTTCTAAACCAAAACACATTCCCAGGGAGATGCATTCACTCCAGAGAACATCTTCTTATAAACAGTAAAGTAGCATGGGTAGGCACATCTACAGTCCCTGACATAACACTGCTCTCACCTTCTCATTTTCCACAATGAAAATAGAAACATCCAACCCTTCTGATCCCATGTAGTACAAAACATACTGTCTGATGGTGGAACTGGTGATTTTCTAAATTGCGCAGAGAGAAAAACCAAAGTTTTTAAACTCCCATCATTTAGATTTATTGCAGAAGGCACAACTCCTGAATGCAAACAGAAAAAAAGCAGTAAATACAGATCTGTTAGAGAACCACCAATGCCTGCACCAGAATGTCTGAGAAGTAATTCTTGGTTCAGTGACATATACCTCTAAGGAAATGGCCACGACTTACAGAAGATCTGAATGTACTTTTCATGTGTATGCACCAAATTCAGAGGCAACAATGAAGCACTGACAGAGACTCACTGTTCAGCTTGCAGCAAGTGTGCCACAGAGATCAAACCTCAGGTGCTACTGGAACATATTGTGCTCTTCAGCATCTCACCACCTGCTGCTATTGGCTGACTCTAGGTATCAGATGGAAATATCACACCGCAGCTCACCCAAAACTGCACCCAATCTTTCACAGCAACAGACATTTATGACTTGCAGTTTGCGTCATTTATGTCCCCTAATAACAAGAGCCTGCAAATCTGCCTGCATTTGCAAAGTAACCCAACTGCCTTATCTAGAAGTGCATCCTTTCTTGTGGCTCTTTGAAGACAATCTTTATTCTGGTATCTTTGATTTTAAAAAAACATGTTTGATTTCACAGCTATTCTAATATTCTTTTGAGAGACATTTTGTTCATAAAGTTCTGCTTCGTTTTGGCAATAATTGCTAAAATACTGAAAAAGTAAAACAGAAACCTGTAATTTCATTCCAAGTCTAGACAGCTTGAAGCCCTACATTGCACAGTTTATTCTGCACATTTACTTCCAAAGCTTTTGCCTTTTTGCTCTCATTTGCATTCCCAAGAGACACCAGTTCAGAACTTTCTTCCAGCTGAAAGGAGCTGAAATCCTTCTTTTCTAGGACAAATTGCACTTTACAAGTGTAATTTACAATTTATAAACTGCAAGTGCAATGTGTAAAGCCTGGCTTTACAGAAACTTTAATTAGATAAGTCTTCCACAACTGGATGCCTGCAAACTCACCTGCTACAGAGGGAACCTAGTTTCTATGTCAATAGGATTTATACTCACTATGTCAGGGACTGGGACCCAGATCTTGCTTATCCCTACTGTTTTGCAATATTAATTAAGAAGAAGGTGCCAGATGAATAAAGTGGCAGATGCAGCATACAGATATTGCCTCCAAAAATGGTTTCAGGGCCACCTTTACATAGCATTTACTGGGGAGAATGCTTCTGAGAGGTGGAGCCATGTGCTGATACTGTCTCTACACACCAGAGTCTCACAATTACATGGGAAGCTACTTACATTTGCTATCAGAACTACTGAGATCCGGACTCTTTTTAAAATTGCCTATAATATCAGGAACTGATTACCTAAAATACATTCCTAAATTCTTTTTGATGTCTGCACTTTCAGGGGAGACAGAGGCAGATACCTAAAGATGGGGAAGAGATTTAAGCTGAATAAGTTTTTCCCAAATGGTTCAGGTATGTCATTCACTCGCTCATCAGTTTTTGTATAACATCTTCCCATGTGCTCTGCACACATCAAATAAATAAGAATCATGCGGTATTAGAGTTATTTTGAGTTCTAAAAAATAAAATATCAAAGCTGTACAGCACCAATTACTATCACAGATTCAGCAACTGACAAAATTTATTTCCAATAGAAAACAATATATGTTTCAAAAACTTAAATATCTCTCTTATAACAGCGTTACGTACAAAACATTACTTTGAGTATGCTTGATTGTTCTGTGTCACAGTTCCCATTAACAATTAGTTCAATCTCCCTATTTACTGGCAAAATATGCTATCTTTCCTAATCCTAATCCTAAAATAACAGTCTTATTTTAGATGCTCCAGATGGTCCTCTAGCCATGAAATTCAATAAAGTGGATGGATTCAGAAAATATGGCTAATGACCAAGACCATACTAAGTTTGCAATGTTAGAAGGACACCATGGTGAGCACTGTGCAGGTCAGGCATTCAGAGCTGCAAAATATGGTACCATTGGATGACAGTGATAGGATAGGCAGGATATGAGCCCTGACAACTAACACTCCAAACCTTTCTGGATGTAAGCTATTTCCAATACTAGCAGGAACTTCAAACAGTGAACTTGCTAGTTGGTGGAGCATCACTGAGGCTTCTGCATGATTTGCCTCAGAGCACCTGCAGATCACATCACCTGCCCCCATCACCTTCTGGGCAGTTTTGAGGGACTAGCTGCCACAGCCATGTCTCAGCCTTTGTCCTGCCATTGTTCCTCACTTCTTTGAAGAGCACTGTGTGAGACTCCAGAGTGGAGGGCAGAGCTTTGGCTTCACAGCAGTTCAAAGAAAGCCGGTCCTGTGGTGACACACTCCATCATTCCCAAACTCAGGTAGGTCTTTCCCTTCTTCCCCTTGTGCAAGAAGGGAAAACCAAGCAGGTTCCTTGCACCTTTGACCCCTGGCCCAGTGGTCTCCACTGTACTGAGTGGGTGCAGCAGAGAGAAACAAGGATGATGAGGGGTCTGGAGCATCTCTATTATGAGGAAAGGCTTAGAGAACGGGGCCTGTTCAGCCTGAAGAAGAGATGACTGAGAGGGGACCTCATCAATGTCCCTAACTGTCTGAAGGGAGGGTGTCAAAGGATGGATTCAGACTATTCTTGGTTGTGCCGAACAATAGGACAAGAGGCAATGGGTAGAAACTGATGCACAGGAAGTTCCACCTGAACATGAGGAAGAATTTTACTGTGCAAGTGACCAAGCACTGAAACCAATTGCCCAGAGAGGTTGTGGAGTCTCCCTCACTGGAGATATTCAAGATCATTGGGACACAGTCCTGTGCCATGTGCTCTAGGATGACCCTGACTGAGCAGAAAGGCTGGACCAGATGACCCACTGTGATCCCTTCCAGCCTGACCCATTCTGTGATTCTGTGACTGCTGAGCACACTCATCAAATGACTCTGCATTGTGTTTTGTAGAGTGATCCATTCATTCACAGTACAGACTAGAGCTATAAATACACAATGCCATAAAAGGCTTGTGTGTAGGCCTTTCTCCTGGAAAGAAAATGTGTTTTGAAGATGATTTGGCTGATAAAAGTTTGGGAACTTTATCTGCAACCCTAAGCAAGCCACTGTTTGCTAAACTTACAGCAAAGCAAGGTGACAGTCCAGTCCTTTAGAAGATACCAAGAATTCCCTTCAATATACGAGGAACAAAAAGCAGACACAGTTTAAAAAATCCTTTTTACCCAAGACATAAATATGAATAAAAACCAACAGTCTAAAAGCATTCAAAATACTTGAAAGATAAGGCTGTGATCTGAACTAGGCAAGACCTCACAGCATTTTATAGTTTGCTTCTAGGCTTTATGAAAGCACTGTGTATCAGGAGGATACATAACAGCTCTCTGGAGCAATTTGATAAGAACTTTGAAGAAAAATTATAATGGCGTGGAGGACTAATATGTTTAATATTTTGATACTACATTATACTCCTTGGAAATCCATTCCTTAGTTCACCTTTGTGTTTTGAAACTGAACTTGTAGCATTCCTATAACTCTGTGAGGTGCTGAGTATCTCCAGTGAAATGCTTGGTATTGTGGTGGGCATTACTTGAGGTGTTCAGTAATTAACAGGATCCAACTTCTCTCACCTTTCTCCCATGCAGATCCATATTTAGGATAATAGTCACTAACTATGGGGATTTCCCTCTACTATATACATATTTTTTTCATCTTTTTTAACACAGGTGTTTAGAGTATTTGTATCCTACTGTGCAATTCAAATGCCTGTCAGTAACTCACTAAGAAATACAACTGAACTAAAGGTGTTTTTGTTAGAATGCCTTGCCTGGAGATCTGGAAGGACATCTCTCAAACTGTATGTGCTGATAGAAGGCAACTTGTTGGGCTTCTAGTAAGATCAAAGTGGAAGCAGCCTCTCTTCCACTGAGACTGGAAGTGAGTTCTGTCACAGCAACCAGTCTCTGTGGATGTCTGATGAGGAGCTTTGGAGTGACCTCCAGGAAAGCTATGTCTCTCCCTCCAAAAAAGTGAAACTCACAGTATCTGAGGGGTCACACTGTTGTTACCTCAGAAACTTCAGACAATCTTCCAGGTACTAGGCTCTGGACATTGTAAAAAAGCTACAGACAGGCAGATAGACATGCAGCTGCCTTGCTGGGATCACTTGCCAAGCAGTAGATAAACTGAATCATCTGCAGTGTGACTGAAACACTAACTTAAGGGGAATTTGTCTTCCTTTCCCTTTCTCTCATGCTGCAGCAAAAGTTGCCAAAGGCTCAGGATTTATATGCAAATAGTCCTGGTTGTTCTCTGGTTGCAGAGGAGAACCAACAGGAGTAAAGGCTGCATAACTGGAGCTCATTGCCCCTTTTATCAAACACAGTTCAGGCATGCTAATGGTTAGATACACATCAGAATTTCATACTGTGGTTTATATAGCTGCTAAAACTCACTAAAACAGCACACACAAATTTCCTTCTCTTCTCTCAAATCAAGAGCCCCTGACAAGAATCAGTGTTAATCCTAGTTTGCGAGATGGTTTTTATCCGTCCCGGAGACAGTTTATACTGCAGTCCAGCACTGTGTAAGCCTCAGAGACCTCTTATGTAATGTATCTCTTTCACAGCGCCGTGTGTATTTCGCTTAGGCTTGCACTGTGCATTGAAAACCCTGTCAGACTGGAACCCACAAGAGATACTGAATCAAAAAAATATAGAATATAGCTTTTCTTTAGGAAAATTGCATGCTAGGCAGGAAGATTTCCTGCATGAGGAGATAAAAGATGATGCCTTCCATATTTTGCATACACACCTCTGTAACAACACCACAGTACCTACTTCTTAGAAAATAAAATAGTTGACTTATTTATTTCCCATGGATCCTCTAATACAGCTATTCTGCCTTTTATCACAATGCAAAATGAAATATAGAATCAGAGCTGATCAAGCCCAGAGTGTAGATACAAAATCTCCTATAATTTAGAAAGATTAATTCCTGCGGATTTGCCCAGGGCTATCAGCACAGTGAATTACCCTCTAGACCAAGTATAAATAAGGCCATGTGTGTATATATAAGTGTATATGAAAATCCATTTGGTTTTTTGATGCTCCACCAGCATCATTTTCTTGTTCCAGCAGGGCAGAGACAGAACACGCTTGTCACCCAAAAATGATTCCTGCATATTATTTCCCTTGTATTTTTGTACAGAGGCCACCATTGGTTACAGCCTCGGAAAATAAATTCTTGCAGCAGCAGATCTCCCAGGATGATTGTTACTGCCCGTGCAAAGGTAGCAACTGCGTGTTGCTAAATTAGGCGTAGCTGTACTCACTTGTACGAACAGCAGAGATGGGGGCAGGGAATGGGGAGACTCTCCAGAGCAGCTGAGTTTGGACTTAGCAGTAAATACAGAGCCTTCACTGCTGACTCACTTTTTCCATTTTTAAAATAAAAACATTAACAAAGATATTTCTAAGTGGTTACAGTGCTTTTCTGCTGCAAGGAAAGCCTTTTCATAAGTTTTATCTATCCTCACCCTTCTCCACAGTAACATACTTTAGCAATCACTCCTATTTAATAAAATCTTTTTAGCAATAAAGCCCAAGATAGTTTAAATAGAGCAGTCCTTAGTCCATAACTTATTGGTTTCTAAGGGAAAACTATTGTCCAGAGAAAGCATAGGAGCCTGGGAGCCAGGATCCCTTGGCTCTGCCCTTCATGTTTCTGCTGACATATTGTATTATGGAAAAATGAAACAGTCCTGGTTGCGAAATTAGGGCCTGAGCTGTACAAGCAGATTTCTGTGCTTGCTAAAGTTGACAGAGGCTCAGAAATTCAGCCATACAGATCAAGATTCTTCAAACACAGCAGGTTTACTTATGCTCTGTACTCCAATTTCTAAGATAACAAGAGCAGCAGTTGCAAAAAACTTGAATCAAATCACATTTTAAAGTCACTACAGGAGAAAAAAAATACTATGGTGCTTCCAGAAGAAGGGCAAGCATATGACAGGATAACACTGGCAGATTTGGGCTGGTGGGTTGTGGAGTACTCTCCAGCTAAACTAAAAGGATTTCAGCAGCAGAACTCTGAAATTCACAGGTCAGGGCCTCAGGAACACAGCAAACCTGAAGACTGAGTAGCAATGAACCACATCTGTGAGGTACAGTCTCAGACAATGCGGAACTGAGAGAGTGCAAGAGAAGTTGAGTGGCACCTTTTTTGACATTTGGGGCAAAGAGCAATTTTTCACATGCTCCACCACTCACAAGTGGTGTCCAATTAGGCAGCTAAAGAAGGCTCAGATTTTTGAAAGTGTTCAATACCCAAAAGCTTACAGCCAGACACTCAGGGCTCTGTCTTTTGTAAAAGGTACACTAAAAGATTTTGAAATCTTGTCACATACCCTAAGAGAAAAGCGGGAATAAAAGTCTTTTGATACCAGCCTTTTAGTTATGTGGTTGTAGGTTCAGAATTAGCATTTTCTCTTGAAAATAACTGCAAGTACAAAGCAACAGGCTTAAAAAGACAATTATTTTTTTTTTAAGTCCTATTTAAGGTTAAGTTTAGGAAGTCCCCACTTGGAAATCCCCATGGTTTTATGTTCTATGGTAACAACTTTAGTAAAATTCTCTTCCGTGCACTTTTTAAATTAATATCAAGAAGGCTAACATATTAGAACAAGTATTCCTTCCATAGTCTTGAAATTACCAGCACTATTCCCCCTCTTCAGTTGTGTATTTGTCTCTGTATTCTTCTGCCTTTTTTTTTTTTTCCAATTTGAGAAATTCTCAACTATTGTTTTAAATAATATCCATTTCACAGAGGGGAAGTCTATTTTTCCTATTCCTATTCCCCTCCAATTATGCATTTCTCTTCACAAATAGATCCTGAAGTTGCACGGCAGTCTGTCTCTCTATATTTCCCCCACAGTTCCCACAAGAATCTTGTATTCCTGTCTCCCATCCTGTCCCAGACTGTCTCTGTGGTTGCCATGCACTATTTAACAGTTGCCACATTCCACCTAAAAAGTGGAAGAATTTCTCAAAACACTCAGTCCGTGATTTCAGTTTGTTCAGTACTTCCAGACTTTCCTTCCCATGTGACTTGTGTACAAATGCATTCAATGTAGTTTTGTGGTCCTTAGAATGATTAAGGTGCAGAAAATGTATACTTTCTTAAGCTCTCTCGCACATTATGTGGCTAACAGCTCAAGTCCCCCCTGGGTATAATCTGGCAGAAATTCAGGCACAAAACATAAAAATGAAAACAAAACTCCAGATTTGAGATTAGCTTCTGTCAGGAGAGGAAAAAAATTAATGGTTAAAACAAAATCGGAGTGCATAAACTCAGACTATCAGACTAGTGAAAACTATACTTTCCAAAAGGATTTAACTGACCCAGCAATCTATATTTCCATCCCTGAAGTAAACACAAAACATAAGTTGGGACTACTTCCCAGAAAATAGTTCATCCCTTCTCCAAAACTCACTTCGACTCAGCTTCATAACTGTAAGATCATCTCACCTAGTCAGACTGTGCATAGACCAACATGATGCTCCTCTCTGCATTCAGCATGCCAGGGAGCCTAAGAATAACACTGCTGGCTGCATCCTCAGCTGCTACCCCTGAGCAGGGAAGCTCCATTGACTTGGGAAGAGCTGTGCCAAACTAGCTGAGGGTTTGGGCCCAAGCATGCACAGGAAATGAGGCTGTATAGACAGAGCAGACAGAAAACCACTTCATTTCTGGCACATCAGTGGATGGGTGCCCTGTCGATGGGAGGGAGGAAGGGAGAGGGAGAGGTTTCCCCTCTATCACTGCTTTTATAAAGCTTCCCTAGGCCCTTTGAGAGATGATGTCTTCACAGTGTTTGCAGAAAGCTCAGACCTTTGTCTGACAGCTGCAGAAGCAGAGGGTCCAAATGATTTTTTTTCTTCTGCAGTACCGATCCAGCAACAGCAATGGCATGGCAGACACAGCTGTCTTACTTGGGTTCAAAGCCAGTATCTTTCCCTTTTTTCCAAACACACACACAAACACATATACTCACTGTATCTTTTGATGACAGAGAGGCTGACATCATCTCCTACACAGTTGTATTTCCCTCTGTCTTCCAAGACCACAGGGGTACAAAACAAAAACACTATGTGAACTGCTGTTAAGGGGAGGGAAGTGAGGGCTCAGATATACCCCAAGCTGCCAAACACCTTTTAGATCTTAAACTTTTTAATTCACAATAGTCACTCTTTGGAGAATTTGCTTAGCACACAGACAAATCCACATTTTCATTTTACACAGTGAGAATTACAATTAATGCTATGGCTATAGAGCTCTGATAAGTCCTTGCAGAATAAAACAAATTAACTGAGCCTCTGTTTTATGATTAATTGTACAAAAGCCACTTTAACTGCACACCTCTACACCTCTATATGTGAAGAAACAGCAAGAGTGTCTGCAACATGAACATGGATTTTAAGAAATCAATCTCTATTGTGTGATTGCATTTCTTTGGACTCTTTATTTACTAAGAAACTTCTCCTTGTAACTCTCTTTTCTACTAAAAATCATACCTGCTTGCTGCTCATAAAAATGTCTCCTCAAAAGAAATATTGGTAATTTCCCATACTGAGATCTGTGCAGCAGCAAAGACAGAAGGGGTATTAATATGTTAGAAGCCTAAGAATGGTCACTTCGAAATTACGGCTTCTCCCCCAAAAAAGGTGGCAAGATCTATAGCCCAGCTGAAGTGCATCTACACCAATGCATGCAGCACGGGCAACAAACAGGAGAAGCTGGAAGCCATTGTGCAGCAGGAAAGCTATGACATGGTTGCTGTCAAGGAAACGTGGTGGGATGACCCACACAACTGGAAAGCTGTGATGGATGGCTATAAACTCTTCAGAAGTGATAGGCAAGGAAAGAGAGGTGATTGGGTAATCCTATGAGTCAGGGAGAGTGTTGTTTCTCTAGAGCTTGATGATGGTGATGATGGGGTTGAGTGTTTATGGTTAAGAATCAGGGGGGAGACCAACAAGGTGGGTATCATGGTGGGAGTCTGATATAGACCACCCAAACAGGATGAAGATGCAGATAGAATATTCTATAAACAACTAGGAGACATCTTACAATTGCTAGCCCTTTCTCCTGTGGAGGACTTCAACTGACCAGGTGTCTGTTGGCAACATATTACAGAAGAGAGGAAACAGTCTAGGAGGTTCCTGGAGTGGAAGATAAGGATGTTGTGGGAAAGAAAATTAGAATGTTCAAAACCCAACCAGAATTTAACCTGGCTACTGCCATAAAAGACAACTAAAAAACATTTCAATAAACATATTGGCAACATAAGGAGGGCTAAGAAGAATCTTTGTCTTTTATTGGATGTGGGGGGAAACACAATGACAAAGGATGAGGAAAAGGTTAAGGTATTTAATGTCTTCTTTGCCTCAGTCTTTAATACAAACCTATTGATCTGGAAGGTGGGGGCGGGGAGAAGAAGAAGATTCTACATTTGGATTTGGATAGGCTGGATTGACACTTGGCCAAGGCCAACTGTATCACATTCAAGAGAAGTTCTGGGTCCTGCCTTTGGGTCACAATAACCCCATACAACACTACAGGCTTGGGAAAGAGTGGCTGGAAAGCTGCCCAGTGAAAAAAGACCTGGGGGTGCTGGTTGACAGCCAGCTGAACATGAGTCACTAGTGTGCCCATGTGGCCAAGAAGGCCAGTGACATCCTGGCTGTATCAAGAAGTGATGTGATGTGATGCTGTGGCCCAGCAGAACCAGGTCAGTGACCATGCCCCTATACTCAGCACTGGTGAAGCTGCACATCAAGTCCTGTGTTTCAGCTTTCCTCACTACAAGAAAGACATTGAGGTGCTGGAGTGTGTTCAGAAAAGGGCAAGGAAGCTGGTGAAGCATCAGGAGTGCAAATCTTATGCAGAAGAGCTGAGAGAGCTGGGTTTGTTTAGCCTGGAGAAAATGAGGTTCATGGGAGACCTTATGTTTTACACCTACTTGAAAGGAGGTTGTAGTGAGTGGGGGTTGGTCTTTTCTCCAAGTAACGTGCAATGGGAGGAAATGGCCTCAAATTGAGTTAAGGGAGGTTTAGTTCGTATATTAAGAAAACTTTCTTCACCAGAAGGGTTGTCAAGCACTGGAACAGGCTGCTCAGGGAAGTGGTTGAGTCACAAACCTTGATGGTATTTAAAAGACGTGTAGATGTGGCACTTAGGGACATGGTTTAGTGGCAGACTTGGCAGCGTTAGGTTAACAATTGGACCTGATCATCTTAAAGGTCTTTTCCAACCTAAATGACTCTATGACCTAACGTGAATATAACACAGTAGAAAAATTCTCACAACTCTCTAAACGGAACTCCTCCTCTTTTCACTCTTATGCTTACAGGAGACGTTTTTATTTCCATTCTGATGGAGATGAACAGACTTGATTTTAGAAGCTTGACCTGCTCACATAATAGTTGATAATGTCAGGCCTAGTAAGAAAAGAATCACAGGAGAACACTAGATTTCATTCAAAATTTTCTAAGCTGAGAAAGGGGCAGAAAATCCATACTCCTTACACCTTTCATATACTACACAGACTAATGCTGCTTTCTGCTTGGAATTTCAGCCTTTAAATATGGGGGTTTGTGCATCTACCTTGTGTCTCAGCTGGTCTTTCTCTTTCACCTCATCATAATACTGGTAATACCTGTGTTATTCCTCTAAGGTTTCCCTTGAGGTTCATTAAACCTTCTGTTAACATAACAGAATGGAAACACAATGTCCATGGTAAACTGCAAGGGTTTGGTCCCTCTAAAACCCCATTTTTTGTTTGCTTGTAGACGTTTTTTTCTTTTCATTTGGTCTGGTTTTGAAATGTCATTCCAGTTCTTTAAGTATGTTTCTCTCAAATATAGTGGTTTAACTAAATGAGTGCTAGTCTGAAGTCAGTAGTCAGTATCATCTACATGGGCAGTTCAGCTTAATCTCTCTGAAGGACTGTAACCACTCTTGTTAAAAAGACCACTCAAAGCCAAACATTTTGACTTCAAGTGACATTTGGCTGTTGGGGAAGAAACTATGACACGGACAATTCTCTATTCTGGACTCTGGTTCTGTGGGCAAAGCAGACGGGATATGGTGGACATTAGAGGTCGAAAGCTGCTAGTGCAACAAATAGATTTTATAATTAATAGACATGTCACAGAAAATATTGAAACAGATGTAAGGTAAATTAATCTACACTGTACTGAAATTAAACTGGGTCATTTCCCAAGGATGAAATTTTCCTCTAAATATGCTAACACTTACTTTGTTTCTTCTTCCCAGGAGCAGCAGAACTGTTTTACAGAATAACCTTTCTCCTGACTTTTACCTCATCCCATATGTTAGTCTGATCTGACAGAAAGGTACACCTCACACAACCAATGTTTAAAATGTAAGGAGAAAACAATCAGGAGTGAAAAGTGGTTATACATTGCTCTGCCTTCTGTGCCTTTCGTCTCCATTCTCCTCTTAATATGAAATATCTGTAGAGTTTTTAGTTTTCACGTACAGATTAGGGTTATACTATGATTAAACTTCACCAAAATTACCAGATCTTCAAAAAAAAAAAAAAAAACTCACATTTTTCATAAAATGCAGTCACGGGTCCAATTCAGACTGTTGTTGTGGCACAAAAAATGGTGAAAGGATAAAATGTATGTTAATGCATATGAGGTCTCTATTGCAAAGGAATTTCCTACATGTGAAGGCAAATGTCAGCTGCTCAAAATGCACTGCCAGCTTTGGACATGGCAATAGAGAGCACTTTCCACTACAGGCCTTTTTTTTTTTAACCCAAAAATATGTGTTGTGTGTATGAGTATACATGAAATATAGAAATGCAGGTATCAGGACAGTCAAATCAATTTCTATCACAGACTACTAAGGCATGGATAAACAGTCACCCAGTTTCTTAAAAGGAATATCACAGAGTTGTTAAAGTCTCAGTAGCTGCATTTTTCATCATCAAAAATAGATTTAGATATTTTTAAGATCTGCATTTATTTGGCTGACAGTAATTGACTCTGAATCACTACATCTATATTTAGAAATCTCTGTACACACAGTTTACTGCACCAGGAATCACATTCAGCTATTCATGCATTGTTTCCAGAAGTGATGGGTTGCACTAACTGCTAGGATTCATCATATAAAGTCACCAATGAAACTCCTCATTGTGCTTCTCATTGCCCTTAATAAGCAAGCCTTGAAACCCAAGATACTTCTGATATTTTGGGAAGAAGAAATTAATACATATGCAGACTAGATACATACACAGACTATGTACTTTCTACATTTCAGTTTGTTTTAGTTATAATGACACTGAAGGGTAACTTGCTGTTTGCAAATAAAATCTTTGCATACAAAAGATCCACTCCTGAGTCCTGTCTGTGGAGTCTGACTTACAAGTAAACCTAAGAATTACAGAAAAATTTCTTTTTCAGTTAGAAAAAAGACAATCATAGACAGAAGATCAAGGCACAAGAAATAGAATTACAGTGAGCAAATCAAGTCAGCAAAGTTTTCATAAGTCAGAAAGTGCTTTAAACAAAATCAGAGAGAATGATTCTCTACCCCTCATTTTAAGAACATTCCCTTACTTTATTTTTTGTTTGTCTTTAAAGATAAAAACAAAATACAAACATTAAGCAACCTCATTTTCAGTGTAGAATTTCACTGCAGCATCTTATTAACAAACACTAAAAACAGAAAAATAAAAAAATATTTAAAATAAATTATTTGCATTAATACAGTAATTTGCACAACTGAAATAAAACCAAATTGCTTATTCTCTTAATTCAAAATTTACTCTCTATATCTTGATATTACCCCAGACTTCTGGTTTTGTACTTATAGGTACAGAAAGAGCATACAAGGAGAGAGAAAACTTCTGTAAACATTTTGTTTTCCCTCCTTCCAAAAGAACTGTAGTCTGAAATTCATTCAAATGTATTTGTTCTCCAACAGTTACCATTTCTGCAGTAGCTTAAATCCAAATATTCTAAATGAACTAATGTTAGAAATGCCACTGAAAATCAAAGGAAGTGTGAAATAAATTTTCAGAATAGAATTTCTAGTCTGCCTTAAAATTAGCTTAGACAGGATTTTCCTGTAAGCTTAATCATTTATTTGAAGATTTAGCCTGCATACTTTATGTGGGAAAAATTCTGCATAGTGTCTAGAGTCTACTGGTCTAACACAACACTGAAAATACAGAGCAAAGTGATCAGACCCAAAGGTTGGTTTTAAATAGGAATTTTTAGCTTATTGCATTCCTTTCACAGATCACAGACAGGCTAGTGACTTTAATGATTACATCCCACCAACATCCAAACCCTAAAAAGACATCTTCTTTCCAGAGTGAGCTGGAAGATCATTTCACATAGGTCAGCAAAGACACATATTTGCCACACAGCTGCTGTTTATGCAGAAGTTTCTGAGTTGTTCACAACAGTGAACTCTCAGGTTAAAGTATCAGAAAAAAAGGGAAAAAAGTCAGGAGAAAAATTTCATCTTTTTTCAAAAATGTTAAATTACACAAGAGCTAAGTGCTGCTAAAGCAATGTACCACAGTTTATTCCTATATCATTCATACAAACCACTAGATTGCCACAGTAAATTAAGTAATAAAACTGAAGTTTTACCAGATTTTAATTTATACATCCTTTTAGAAGAAAGTTTACTATTCTGAGCATTGCATTAGCTCTTCCTTCAGCAATATACAGCTAAAAGCATAGTGTCACAGAGCTTACCTTTCTGTTTTCACCGAGGTGTTCAGCCATCATGGTCTCAGTGTACTTTTGAAAGCTGTTTATTGATATGCATGTGAAAGGCTTGTAAACAATGTTCAGTTTGAACTTTTTCAGTCAACAGCAAACATATCTTAAAATATTTGAAAATATGGTATAAACTAAAATTCCACTAATTTCAACTTGGACAATGTAGTACCATTTATAGGTAGTGGTGTTACCATTAGCAACTCTACTCTGCAAGCAAATTAACTGAAAATGAGTATAAATACTTGCTTTCAGTTAAATAGCCACTAAAGCGCATTATCACTAACTCTTCCTTCAACCCTGAACAGTGTGTAGCAAAAAATTTTTTTAAACTATTGAAGTATAATTTTATGTTATATATAAAATTATTTATATATATTATTTATGTATTTGACCATGTAGAACTGTTAAAGCACTTCCCCACAGTTACTGAAAGAATACTAGAATATTTTCCAGCTTCTGACTATTATGAAAAGATACACAATTGCAAGATTCAAATTCTACATGAAGGGAGCTGGCAGTGATGGAGAGTGTTTCAGTGGTTTTTAAAATGTGCAAAGAATTTTTATAGTTCAGTCTAAACTTGGGTATTTTCTTGTCCTCACACTTACAGATAGTTACAGAAAATAAGCTTAATTCTTGGAGATAGGCAAACACTATCCTTCATTTAATTTTATACATTCCTGGGCATTGAAATACCAATGGCTTTATTTCCTTCCTGTAACTATTCCAATTACAGCTGATATTCATGTTTTCCCCAATAATACAGTCCCTGCACTTCAAGCTGTGATTTTGCTTTTCACAGATTTTCTGGAATTCCTGGATTACTTTGTAAAGTCAGGCATTCCTTTAATTATCGTTTGTGCTGCTTACTGCCAATCAAACTCCATAGTTTACATAAATTACTTGATTTTAAAAAAGTCTGCTATTATTTAAATTCCTACCTAAAAAAACAAATCAGAAGACTTAAAACTCAGATTTAAACTTCAGCAAATGACAGTTCCACAGTATGATTCAGCAATTCTAACAAAGCTGACTCTTCATGAAGTCATGAAACTACACATGGAGGTTTGAAAATGAACACACACAAATCACTCCTGTCAAGAGTCATTCACTAAGCAATTAAGTACTGTTCACCTTTAAATCTTTGTTCTCTCAGTTTCGTACCACTTTTGAAATGATTGATGTCTTTTCCTATCCAAACAGGAGAGTGGAAGGAATATTTTCCTCATTTAAATAGATTTAAACAGACCATAGAAATGCCCTGAATATTGATTAGGTTAGGAGTCAGCTTGAAATTAAAATGAAATTCAGCTGTAACTGTAAAGTTCCACAGCACAACTTAAAAGAGTAAAGATAAACTAAAATGTATTAAGACTGACAAATACAATTTTTTAAAAGAAACTGAAACTAATAATAGCCGAATTGTAGTTTTCACAAATACCTATAAGAAAAAAACATTATGTTTGCATGACACAGTACTGAGACAACATTAAAGAAAGACCAGAATACTCTTCATTACATCCTATGTCCTTCATAGGAAATTACAAGCTGGTATGGAATATGTAGTAGCACCTCAATGTTCATCACATCATACCAGAGGAATGATGCCATGCAGCTTTCCAACGAATCACAACTAACCAACCCAGTTTAAAATTAGATTTTCCATGAGTAACCCACATAGCAATTTTTTTTTCTCATCATGATTCCAGTGAAGAGATTTTAATCTCCATGCAGATACTTCACAATTCACAGTCACAAACTAAGTCCCTCATGTCACCAACTAAAGAAACAAAGAAGGGTGACAAATAAGACCTTCTCTCAACCTGGGTCTGTCAGAATCGTGCAGTCTCTTCCTCCCCTCCTCCTCTCAAAAAAATCCCTTTAGGTATCTGTTTAACTGAGTGCAAAAATTATCAAAGCACAAGTAATTCAAACCCTTGTCTCAGGCTGAACAGTCAGCTGAAACACAGAGAGCACCAGGTCTGAGTGCTGTCATTTATTTCCCCACATTGCAGACAGACGAGATGTTAGAAAGCCACAATGGTGCAGCACTTGATGTGAGGTCATTTTCAAAAGCTACAAAATTTAGCTTGCCATGTTGGGACTGCCAGAGCTGAAAATAATCAGATCCCAGGAAAACCCTGCTCTTGTCACTGGAGGGCCAGGCCCCACAGACACCTTCTGCCCATGCAGAATGGGCACCGCCAGCCCTGGGAGCCAGGCGTCTCCCTGGGGATAGGGACAGACCTAGGCCAGGCCAGAATCACAATCAATTAGGTTGGAAAACACCTCTGAGATCACTGATTCCAACCTGTGACCTAACACCAACATGTCGACTAGACCATGGCAGTGGGTCCCACATCCAGTCTTTCCTTAAACACCTCCAGGGACAGGGACTCCACCACCTCCCTGCTTAGTCCATCCAATGACTAATCACCCCTTCTGTGAGGAAACTCTTCCTAATGTCCAGCCTAAACCTCCTCTGGCACAGCTTAAGGATGTAGACCTGTGGGTGGGCGCAACTTGGCAGCACCCATTGCCAGCAGAACCATGGGAAGCTGGAGACGAGCAGCATCCACGTCTGATGGCCCTGGGGCTGATGTGGGGCACTGGACTGTGGGCAGGCTGGGGGCCTGGTCAGGAACACTGGAACCTCTTGGTGCCCCCAGAGCCCTGGGATAGGAATCCTGAAAAAAATGTCATTATTTGAGTGGTAGAGTCACCTAGACAGGCCTTTAGAAACAAGCAGACTTTTTTTTTTTTCCAGTAATATTCCAGATTCCAGGTCTTTTGGTGACTTACCTTTTTTTCTGACTCAGCTCTCCAATTTACAAAGTGAGCATAAGAATATCTACTTTTGAAGAAATTTGACACCCTTGATCATCTTGTTCTCAAAGCTGTAAATATTAATACATTGCAGAGGCCAAAAAAAAAAAAAGGTTTATTTTATTCTGGCTAGTTGCATCTCTCATCAGAGATGTATTGAAGAGAAAGAAAGAGGAAACACCTTTTGTTGCCTTTCCCTACTCCCTCTTGCAAAATTAATACATTTAGAGGTGCTGTTGAAATATAATTTACATCTTTTAACCTCCATCTGTGTCATTTGCAGGAGTTATGACAACACTTCAGTGATCCTCTACTCCCATTCCCATGGCAACTACCATCAAACTGCCAAAAATGGGACAGAATGCTTTAAAGTAATCACTTTGCAATGGAGGAAGGCCTTTTTTTTTCTACAGCAGTTTCCATGGGATCAGAAGCCATTGCTGGTTGCCTAATTGTTTAAAATCTTGTCAAGTGCACAGGCAAGTGCTCAGCCTTTTTAATTGTGACTTTTTTTTTCAATCAGGCTTCTAAAGTAGAATTTGGGAGCCTGATTTTCTCCTGTCCTACTAGATGACAGTCAGCAAAAACTCATGAACTCATTAAGTTTCACCAGTTTGAAACCAACACAGAATTAGTTCCATCATTTAATTTTGGAAGAAACTTTTAAGTGGGATGAATGAAAGAGAGGACATATATTATTTTTATTTCACAAGGTAGCTCATCAGCATTGTGAAAGAAAGAATTCTTGGGCTGGTACTGTCTGCCAGCACAGAAAGAGGGTATGTGTAAGGAGGTGGAGATTGCAGTCACAAAGATCTGATAGACTTCCTTTGTGAATATCTGTTCTCACCCATGTCACCTTTGTATTAATTTCCTAATCTGAAAATAAATAAATAAATAAATAAAGGAATATCAGGTTCCACTGAGAAGAAGCAAGAAATAATACCAACAGGTAACTCTTATGGCTGCTGGGAATCCAGAAGGCGTATTTTGTTATGTAGTTCCTTAAATAAGTACTACAAGGCATATCTGTTATTTCTAGGTTTATAGATTAACCCTGTGCTAGGAAATCTCCTTTAGAGTAAAGTAAACATATTAATTTTCATTTGAATAACACATTCTGAGTCCACATTTTGTCTTAAAGAGCTAGATTTCAAACTAATCTGTTAAAACTATATACATACGCCCATGTTGAATATATATGACTGGGTATGTCTCTCCTGAGGTCAGAGCATGGGGTTCTGCAATAAATCCAATCAATTAAACTTCTAAAAGTACAAATTACCATTAATTCAGACAATGATACTAGCCCTGCAGTGGAGCACAAAAAAAATTCTAACTACACCCCCCTGTTTTACAAAGAAAATACTGTGTGAAAAAAATGTCAAATATACAATAAAAACTTTTAAAATATAAGTTATTTGGAACCTCTACACTCCTGTATGACATAGCATAACACTCCTATTAAAACATTTGGTTACTTATGAACAAGTCTGTAGATATGCAGTCAAATACATCATAAGACTGTACTGTCTTTTATTCCAAATGCATAAGAAGTAGGATTTGAAAGTAATAAGTATGTGACTAAGTAAATATGAAAAGAACAGGAGGAAAAAAAAAAAAGGGGAAAATGCATCCTCACCTCTACCACTGTTGCAGTTACAGCCTGCACATTCCTGGAAGGATACAGTAATTAGAGACTAAACTTTTCAGAAGTACTAAATATCCCTCAGTAAGACCAGCTGCAGTCTTTAAAATAATCTCCACAGTTTAAGAGGGTGGAAAGAAGAATGAGACCAAAGTGTTTAAAATGGTCAAGAAAATTTTGAACTTAATGAATACATGACAGTTTTGTTGGACAGAGTTTTAATCTTGTTGTTTAAGGGCCAGTACCCGCTCAGGTACAGAAATAAGATAATCAGGTTGAGAATTTTGCCTGAAGCACCGTGCTTTGCAAGGTTAGTTGGATCCATTGGGCTTTATGTCAGGACACAACTTTATCCTCTGGATCTCCTGAAACCTTTGCATTGACTGCAAGACTAGCAATTAGCTCTGACACAGGACAGGTGCTGATGTGCTGTCCACACCTGAGAGCCAAAGTCATTTGAAACAGCTGATTTTGAAAATGGTTTCTTCACAATAGTTCAGCACATTCCTCTTTAAACTCCTGGGGAGTTTAATTGTCAAACAGTAGGTCAGTTAACAAACCTCCTCTAACAATTGTTTAGAAACAAAAATCAAATAAGCTTCTCTACTGACTCTTTCATAACAAGTTTTCTAAAGATTTGATCTTCAGCAAGACCCAGTAGACTATTGTAAGAAAGCACTGTTTCAGATAAAAGCAAAAGAAAGCCAAAGAAAGCCAATCATACTTTCTTCAAACTTTCTTCAAACTGATGTCAAATGATCAATTTTTCTGGAGCTAGATGACCACTGGCTTTATCAGGCTTTTGTCTCAGGCCTTTTCTGGTCTTTTTTCAGACTTCACACCTTTATTCAGCCTTCTCTCATATTCAAAATACAACATCTTGCTCTTTAAAAAAAAAAAAAAATCTTTTTTTTTTTCTGGGAAGTCCACAGGAGTTGAAATAAACTTACACTCCTGACTTATACCTCAACTTTCCTCTGGATATTGTTTGGTTAGCCTAGAAAATACCAGACATACCAATTCTGATGTACAAACTGCACAACAAAAAACAGTGCAATCATTTTGCCTGACAACTTACCCAGAAAGGAAAAACACAACAGCCTTAAAATCCACTAGTCAGTATTAAAGTGGGGTAAATACCATAACATTTCCTTTTCAGTTATTCTACACTATACTTATTTCTGTGATTCTGAAAAAGCTGATATAGAATTAGAATTTTGCTTCAGAACATAGTGCCAGAGGTTTTGGTCTTGTTATTCATCTGTATCTTCCTAGCAAAAATGCTGGTATTGTTTGCAGAAGCCATTTTTCTGAGTCCCAGCACTATAAGTCTTGATATTGTTTTTATTAATGAGTAATCACTATCAGTCTTGTTCATTTTCTCCATCTAGGAGTTAATTCCTGTCCTCAGATGCCATTGGTTTGAATAGGAGTCTCCTGCATACATCCAATTTTTTGTCCTTCCTATTTGTTGGGTTTTGTTTTGCTTTACTACTTAAAAAAACCCAACCAAACCAAAAAAAATACCACTCTGGAAGAATAAATCACATGTATGTAATGGTAGACTGTATCCTGTGTCCCCACCCCCCCAGCTGGGTTATTTTGGGTCACATTTCATTTTCACATCAAGAAAAAACTGGATGAATAGTGAATGGGAAAGTATCATTATAATTGGAATCCTGCTGGTTTATGCAGGCCTGCACATCTGGAATAGGGTGGGAAAAGAGAAACAGAAAAGTGGGATTCTTCTCACTAGACAAAACCAGGGAGTCTGGAAAGCACATGTTGTCTGGTTTCTTAAGTTACAGCAAAACTAAGAGCTCAGAAAAGAAAATGTTCAGCAACAAGCCCTTCCTACCTCCATATCTCAGTTCAGAAGTGCTCCTGTTCTCTCTTTGAAGCTATGCCTCAGCCACCTGTATTAGTTACCTCCTATGAATATGTGAGCCATTCTCCTCCTGGGCAGGCCCCAGTGAACACTTAACCGAGGTGCCAAAGTGATTCTTCTCCAGCCAGCCTTCTAGTTACAGATTAACAGGAACTGCCCTGGTACCATACAGCAATTTAGGCAGGCAAACACATTCATTCATGTGACTGATAAAATGTGTTTGCTTTGTGTTAAAGAATCTATAAAAGCCTTTTCTAACACTGTATTGAAAAAGTCATGGAGGTTTCATTAGTGGTAAACAACTTCAGTGCCTTATCTGGGTCACTATGGTGTTACACACATGGGTCTATGCCCAGCAGCCTTTACAGCTCTTTGGAGGCTTCATCTTGAACTCCAGCTGAGCCTCCAGGCAGGGAAAGAGCAAGGGCATGGCTTGTCTCCGTAACTGTGAAAATTACCACTCAGTCTCACAGATGAGAGGGGTGGCACATTGACTCCAAGGATGCAGGTCTGCAGTCACTCCACAGAGGTGCCAAAGAGCTCCAAAGCATGCAGCCAAACCATTTGTACACTGAAGTCCAGACGAGAGGCAATCCACACTGTCTGATAAAGATATACTACAAGAAGCAACAAGGTTACATTAGTCTGTATGAAAGACAGTGACAGTGTGGTGATGTACCGTGAGGAAGTATCAAATAACCCAAGCACTATGATTTTTATTACCATTATTTTGTCATCTCCATCCTATTTAGCTCTCCATGTATACTTCCCAATCCATCATACAGCATAATTACACTCAATGAATGAGCTCTCAAGTTACATTACAAAAAGAAACTCATTCTTAGAAGTTTCTCAACTGAGTCGTAAGCAATTAAAACCATCTCTGAGTGCTTCATTTAATTTTCTTCAATGGAAGAAGCCTTAGAAGTAGGTAAAAGTAATTTCCTTTTTGGAAGGGCCACGAATTCGTATTACAGCATATGAATAATGCATTGTTCTATTTAAAACATCTGAAGAGTCAGCACAGTCTGCTGAAAGCTGGCCCTACTGGCAACATAAAGCAGGGCACTAAAGTTCTGCAAGTAAGCCAAACACGAGTGATGCAGTGCTGAGGAACTGTGGGGTTGCCTCATCTGTGATACACAGGAGGCCTATAGAAGAGGGGTCTTGTCTTGTTACAAGCACAAAGTTGGCTGGAGAGATGTTAAAAAAAATAACTTAATAAAACTAGTCTACTTCATATAGGGCAAGTTATTCATGCCTCTCAGGCACTTGACCATGAGCAGGGTCCAGATATTTCCCACTGAGAATAGAACACTGGTGAAAAAAATACTTTGTGCTAATGTCTCTGAAGCAGCATATTCATCATAGTCAGCACTGCCAGTTTTTGTAACTAACCCTTTTAACCCATTTTATAACTAATCACTAACCCATTTTATAAGGCTTTATAAGACAGAGAACATATCAGGTATATTAATTCTGCAGCTGCAATTCTGACTGCATAGTTCTACCACCCTTGAGGTCCCTTTGTTTGGCTCAGTAACCCCTATTAAAAGGCCCACCTTAAATATATAGTCAGGAGACTGAGGCAATTGGTGCACAGGTGTGTTTAGGATTGTAACTCAGTTTGGGACCTTTTATTTCTGAGAAACAATGTATTTGTTTAAAAAAAAAATACAGGTATAAAAGCAAAATTCTTGTTCTGAATAATGTTTGCATAATCAGGACTGACACTTTGGTATTTTACTGCTCTGGCTAATCTCAGTAACTTCTGCAAAAAATATAAGAGATTCTCCACGATTTCCATTGGCTACCTGGACAAAAGGGTCTTTGTTGACTGCAGGACCAAAAGCATTACCTACAGTAAAGATTTGAGCTGAAGGTGTGCTGCTGATAGGTTTGTATGCACTATCGTTATTGTATGTTATTCATGTTGCTGGCTTGCATCCCACTTTGTGGCACTGTAAAGTAAGTGACTTTTCAGAAAGCTGTAGAGCAGGAAAGAACCTGCTACATAATACATAAATTGCAACAGGTGATTGCTACTTTAGACAATAAAAATCTTGTTATTTTTAATAGCTGTGAGAATGTATGCTTCTTGGACTACATAATATACTGTAATGGCTCACAAGCTATTTTTGAATAATAGAATACCACCTTAATTTACTTCGGATCCACCTAGACAGGTCAATATATAAAAAATATGACCACTTTCACATAAAAAGAAATACTATCATGCTTAGAGTGGGGCTAATCTTATTTAGCCTTAGCTAACTAAAAGGTGAACAAACTTAATCCACTGGATATTCCTATGACATGAACAGCTTTGATGGAAGACCTATTACTTTGCCTCAATTTTAGAAGGAGACAAAGCAATGCTTCAGATAGGTACAAATTTTAAACAGTTAAAATACATGAGATTAATTCATTCCTTACTGGTGCTTTTGTTTCACTGCTAAATACCTTACTATAATTGAAGAAAAATACCATTGAGAACAAGAAAAAGAGGCAGATGATGTGCCTTTGTCAAAGAGGAATTTATTACATGGTATAGGGACAAACAAGTTAAATTTAAGCTACTTCTGCCACAATTACTTTCCTAAAGAATACTTACCAAAAGAATAGCCCTATTGAGGTATCACTGGTATTAGCTAAGGGGTTAGGTAAACAGAGCTGGCAGAGGTGACAGGATATAACACTATTCTTTTTTCAAATGCCATATGAATGTGATTCCTTTCATGTTCTTCTTCCAGTCAAATGTCAAAAACAATCCAAAGATTTAAAAATCTTATCCCCTCTCTCATGACTTGAATAAATACCCAATCTTGTATGTGGTGAATAAAAACTGAGCCATGTGCATTAGATCATTTCAAGGCCAAAACAAAAAGTGTGCTCGAATCTCTAGCATGAATTTTGCTCACTGAATTCCTAATAGATATCCTGGAACAATATCATGCTATTTATTCTCTTCTTGTAGATTTGGCAACTTCACTTCTGCAATATAGCATTTCTAAGAAAACAAAAAATTGGTTAATCTTTAGTATTAATCCCTAAAATGAGATGATGGAAACTTCCAGATGTCAGCCCAATATATGTCTGGAAAATAATGTGCCTCGTGTGGCCCATAATTAACCCATGTTTTACAAGATGTGCCTCCGTAACTTAGCAGAACCTTCTTTGAATAAGAACAAAAGACATTACATTTAACTTAAGGACACAAACTAATAACTGAAATAGAACCAAAGATTGGAGCCATCAATATCATCCTCTATATTGATATTTCACTTCACAGTCAAAGGATTTTTTAATTCTATTTGGGGACATTTTCTGGAGAGGAAGGAGGAAGAGAAAAAAAGCAGAGGAGGGGTAGTAGGTTTTTAGTTTTACTGAGTTTTGGTATGGAGAACTTTGAGTTAAGATGTCATCTTTTTTTTAAAAATCATAAGCATAATTGACAAAGTAGTTATAACAGGAGTTATTTAATAAAAAATGTGATAGTTTCTAAGAGATGTATAAGTCCACTAAAACAAAATGTATAGGCTTCCTCAGGAAATTACACGACAAAGTTCTCTTTGAAAGTTACCATGGGATCAGAGAATTCTTCAGGTTGGAAGGAACCTCAGGGTGCCTCTAGACAAACCTGCTCAAGGCAGGGTCAGCCATGCGGCCAGACCAGAACACTCAGGGCTGTGACTAACTGGATCTTGAAAACCTGCAAAGACAGAGATCACACAGCCCCTCTGGGCACTTTCTTTACTGCCTGACTGCCTTTATGCAGAAGTGGTTTCTTCAAGTGTACAGTTTGCTTCTCTCTTGTTTGAAAACATATCTCTTGTGTCTCTTCTCACCATGTACAGCAGTGCATAGGCTGGCATCACTTTCTCAGAAACTTTCCTACAGGCACTGGGAGGCTGCTGTTAGTCTACCCTTTAAGCTGTGTCCACCTCAGGCTGAACACCCATTATTTATTTGCAGCAAATCCATGATCAGTAACACAAATCATCACAAATCCTTCTGCACTCAGGCAACACAGCTTCAGCTGACATTACCCCAAAGAGCATCAGTCAAAGAAAAGGTTGACAAGTGACACGGAAGCTCCAATCTGTCTGCTTCCATCAGATGGGCTGCATGAACAAAAAAATTACTCTAATTCCTACTTTCACTATCTTTCATTGCAGCCTCCAGCAGCACCTCAGGTGTGCTGTGAGAACCAATGAATTTTTTGTGCTGTATTAAAACCTGCTGCAACTATGAGGCGTTATTATAAGAGTAGCAAGCTGACTGTACAACACAAGCTGTTGAGTATCAGACTGCATTACAGCCTCCCAATGCCAAGAACATGCACCCAGTGAGAGAAAAGGTAACACGTAAGAGTCTGCTACAGATCAGAGAGGTACATTACCCATGCAAAAATGATTTTACTATGAGTGCAGTCCTCTGTGCCATTTCATACCTTTCTTATGACCTCTAGAGATAATTCAAAGGTCTAATAATATGAATGTTTTTGGGAGGATATGGCAAATGTAATGATGAGTTTTCTAATGAGTACATTCTTTTTCTAGCCCATTGTACAGTATCCTAGTATATATTATAATGGAAATGGTATATGCTTTTTGGCTTCCTCCACCAGCCACCCTTAGGTAATCACCTCCATGGTAAACCAGACATAAATGGCTTCTGCATGGAGGCAGATGAGGAACAAACTTTCATCCCATTTCACCACCTGGCCTTAGATACTAAACTTGGGCAGAATAAGTTCATAGCACTCAGCAGAAACCAACACACTGAGTTTCCATCCTGGATTTTGGTCAGGGGCTTAGGTCTGCTCTGAGCACCAGAGTTCAAAGCACTCTCCACAGCACTCAGTTTTACCCTCATACCTATGTGAGCTGCACACAGTTTAATTAAGTCACAGTTTAATTAGTGCTGTAGGCAATAATGTTACATGAAGTCATAGCACAACTTATATCTGAAGCAACACAGTAAGCTGAAGATGAATGTGGAAACACAGGATGCAAAGTTTGTAGCAATGTCATAAATTGTCTAGTAAGATTAACTCTACATTTATAGCCTGTCAGCATTCCACTGGTCACTTAACCAGGAAGGACAATTTAGGAATGCTGTTGGCAATGGTACTTCTGGACACGTATTTTATTGGAGCTAAGAAATAAAGTTACACTACAGCAATGCTTCAAGAGAACATAACGAACAAATAGGGTGGGAAGAGCATGAGATTTTGGTGAAATACAACATTTAACACTCTTTTGATGATCTGAGCACTCCTAAGGAAAACAAAACTTGGCCAAGAAAGCAATTAAAGCTTCAAGCCAAATCCTCTGTGGGCATAAATCAGTTGCACTATTTTATACAAGGTGAAGAGCTGGTCCTGAAATGAATTCACCCTGCTGCTGTGTTATCAAAGAGCTTCTATTCACCCCTCTTGCTCACCAGTGCTTGAAAGGAAGCATCCCATGAAGTATATGCCAGAATCCACATGATATAGCTCACTGCATTTCCTCATCCTATCCCCTCTGCTGATGACCTCTGGACCCTTTCTTTCAAATCCTCTGTGTTCTGATACCCCCACTGCACAAACATGGCTACCTATTTCCTACAGAAATAAACTTTGTTCAGTAACCATGGACATAGTTTATCCAGTCAGGAAAACACACAAAACAACTGTCCTTTGTGAAAAAAATGAAAATGTTCCTGTTCCCATTCAGTGACCCCATCCCCACTGACACCAGAGTGGCAATTTTTCTTATCTGAGGAAACATGACCACTTGGGAGAAGATTACACGCTGGAATATTGCAGTCACATTGAGCAATATCTTTCTTTTTCCTCCTCTGTAATCACAGTACTGAAGGATAGATCTGACAGGATTTTATTGACACAGACTTTTTATAGATCCAGTTAAAAGGTCCCCAGACACTCATTCAACTTCCTGTACATATAGTACAAAAGCACTGCAGAATCATTGTTAATGCAAATATATTTTACTGTGAATAGGCAGGGAAGGAGAGGGGAATTCCGAAATACATTAACAGACATGACTTCAGTGCAGCACACTACCTGTGTTAGTTTGCCATAACCAAACAGAAATACTTTCTCTTATCATTAAGGGAATTGTAAGACATGGGCTCAGTTCTTAGCCTGCATCTATCTGATTGAACTTTGGCATATGTCTCCCTCACCTCATTTCCCTATCTCAGCAATAAAGACTGGTTCCTTCACTTCATCTATCTTGTCAAATTAGACATGTACATGAACCCTTTCACCCTACATAATGTGGTTGGAATAATGTAAGAGAGCCCTAAAAGCCCGATATCCAGCCACAAAAACATCCCTGCAGTGAAACACAGAAGCCACTAAACTACTTACAGAAGTAACACACTGCATCACATAACAGCCTGATTCAGCTGAGCCTCCAGAAACACACAGATTAATTATAACTTTAATTTTATGTACTTTGAGATCCTTGGCTTCAGCCAACTATCACAGTAATAGCACTGACACTGGTTAAAACTAGAAAATAATTGCTTCCTCAGCCTCTTGTTTTCACACTTTTATCCACTTCTGAAGCTGACTTTTTCCATGCTTTAAGGTAAAAACAGAACACAACACCAGTGCATCTTGCTAAAATGCAAGCAAATTCCCAACAGCTTTTGTGCTATGGAACAGTGGGAAACAAATATATGCACACACTTTTCCCATTGTAATGAAACTCTAACCATACTTGTTTTTGAATAGGGCAACAGCAAAAACAGCTGAAGTTTGAAATGTGACACTCAGCACACACATTGTCCTTAATAAGAAGTACATGGTGTGCTGTGTTTGAGGAAGACATGGATTTTGATTTTTTTTCTTCAGTACTAATTGACTGAAAAAAAATCTTTTCCAATTTTAACAGAGCCTAATAAAGCTGAGCCTTTTTGACATCACAACAGTTACCTTTGCCCAGATTGACAAGCTTATGGGCTGCTGAAAAGATTTGTGTGAGGGAAATGTTCATGCACAGATAACATCATACTGTCTGATTCATAAAGTGATAGAAACCTGAGTAAAATGACCTAAAAGTGGTCACTGATCCATAACAGACCAAAGATTGGCTCTGGCAGATCAGACTTAACTCAGTCTAAATCTCAGACAAAGTCTGAGCACCCATTTCTTCTGGAAAAACTTGTGATCATCTGTGTACTTCAGTATGCCCTGAACTGTCTTTGCACTGAGCCAGAGGCCTTCCTTCCCCTTTTCCCGTCATAAAAGATTTTGAAATTCTGTTTCTGGATTTCCCACTTCCTTTGTAAGTAAATTTAAGGTCCCTTTCCTACTAGTCCATGTGGAGTAAGAAATGCTGTTTTTCACTGGATACTGCTGCTATCACCTTCACCTACCTACAGAGTGCCACTCTCCTGCAAGACAGATAACAGTTCCACAGTACTCTTCCAGCTTTAACCTATTTATGGCCATATTTATGTCTTCATCTCTGTGATCACTGTAAGGTCACATCTGTCACATATTGTACAAAGTCTGATGATTCTCACTGTGAGAGTGGTCCCAGAAGAGTCTCCTTATTCTTTGGATCAAGGATTTGAAAGAAAGAAGCATGGCTATATTTACATTTACATATAGTATATGCCCCGTGGACCATCAGAACATTAAGCTATTATTAGACCAAACCACAGGCACTGACAATTAAATGCAAGACAGCATGCCAAAACAATGTTATGACTTAAAGGATTTGGAACCTGGTCACGTGTAATCCAGGAACAGTCGTATAAATCTCTCAATTTATGAGCACCTGAAGGAAGCAGGATAGCATAGCAGATAGTCAGACATAGTTTTCAGACAAGAGGATAAATGTCCAGGACACGGAGGACCACAGGCCCTGACATCTATGTTTCCCTAGAGAGATCAAATGCAACTCATTTACAAAGGCTGACAAGAGCATTCATTACAATCTAAATGTGTCAGAGCAGTCAGTCCAGGTAGAAACAAGAAAGGGGACAAATTCCCAGGATTGTGAGTGTGTATATCATTCTTATTTAATGTTGTCTTTTAGTCATGGAAGATACTCAAGCCTACTGATGCTCCATAAATAGTTGTGACTTCTCCTGCCACCCTGCAACCAGTCTAACAACACTTTACAAACTCTGTTTCACCTGCTCCATGAAGCACCACAGTGAAACCTCAACAGAGCATGATCTTTCACTCACCAATCTTAGTGGGTTAAGTATTCAGTTTAGCAGATTCAAAACATTACTAATATTCATAAATCAACATTGCAACAAGCCAAACCCAGGTTCTATCCAGAAAAACAGACACCTCATGCGTCCTGCTCCAGCTTTCCAGCTCAAATAATTGTCTTGTGTCTGCCAGCACAGGACACATGAGTAAGACATTGGCACTGAAGCGAATACTGAAAGATCAGTTATCAGGGTTTGCAAGCTTTTTTCAGCAACAGGAAAGGCAACCTTTATTTTCTGTCTGTGCAGGATTTCAGCAGAAACAAGTCTCTTTAACTTCATGGAGAGACCTTTTCAGCCTTACACAAGAGGTAAAATACAGCATTATAGCAGTGCTGTCTGGATATAATCAAATAAACATAGGGGTAAGTGCCCACTGCCTTTGTCTTTCACTTCTTCATTTCCCATCCTCTAGTCACTGACAACTTTAGCTGATCATAGCTACACTTTCTGCTCCCTTTTGATTTCCTTTGCAACTGATTCAAAGAAGGTCATGTCCAACACCATCATTTGGTCTACACCAAATTCCTAGCATCTGCTTGCAGCCCTCAATCTTAGATGTGTGGCATTGCTGTGATTCTGGGATAACAGTCCAAACCCTGATTCTTACATTGAAGTTTTCCAAATTAAGAGAAAAATATTGTTCTCACCTGTAGATCTTCCTAAATCCTAAATATACCTGTGAGGACTGTGTGTCAGAAAAGGATCAGGACTTGAATCTCTGAGATATGCTAGAATAACTATATTCTTCATTTGCTGAAACAAGTCATTATAAGCCGTCCACTACAGCACAGACTTTAGCTGGACTACAGGTTTAAAGGCAAGAAGTGATCCCAGGGATGTTGGCAGGAAGTGCCACAAGGCTGTGCCAGAGGAGACAGGAAAAACAGCTTACTGAGATCACAGAGGTGATCTTTGATGTCTACCATTCTCAGTCTTCAGCCAATAGCAGGTAGGTGGCAACACATGACAAAAATCCTAGGGATGAAATACTGTAGCAATTGCCAGCAAAATGCACACTCTACCATGATTCATGTGCCATTCACATCTTTTAGTATTCTCAGTAATTATTCCAACCTTGAAACACAGAAGCAAAGCTAAATTTTCTTTATGGCTTCCTTATTCATCTTCACCTGACATGATTAAAAATTCAGAGTATAATAGAGCCATACCTATATTTTTATCAACCACTGCAGAAAGATTCATTTTCTGCCAACCTATAGAAACATGTAGGTGTTACAGAAATGGTAAGAATTATCTTAATTCTCAGGTCTACTCCTGTTGATGATGATTAGTCCCTCTGCAACAGACTGAAAGCAGGGAAATCTCAATCCTAATGTACTGCAAAATCTGCAGAAGGTATTAGCCTGTTCTCTTTATGGTTTACCTCTTTTGCAGTCCTTGGACACAAAAAAATTGACTGCAGAAGCAATCATTCACACTAATTAACCCCAAACTCACAAAGCAAAAGAACAGATTCAGACATGTCTCAGTACCAAGCTCTTGCAGGAGTACCAAGCCTCTTCTGTTTGGGAGCTGGACCCATGGAATCACCTGGGCTTTGCAAATCAGTATGGCATAGTGGCTTTTGTTTAAAACATACACACTCCCTCTTTGTTCAAAGAGACCATTTTGATAAGGTTATATTGATAATTCTGAATTGAAAGTTCTTAGAAAGATAGTAAACTCTCTTTAAACTGTGGTGCTGCTTCTTGAAGTTAGTAGGGGATGAGGGTGCTCATCACTTGCAGATTTCCCGTGACTGTACAGACACAACTGAAGAAAAAAAGGGTGCTCACTAAATGGTTGTAAAACTTCATTGTGCCTTTACAGAGTTTTAGAATAGTTTTCAGAAAGGGGGATTGAGGGGAAAGTTGTTAGGTTTTGGCTGGAAAATCATATTTCAGAACAATGCTAATCAAACTACTAATGACTATCCCATGGAAAGCATGGCCAGCATTGTTCTTTGCAAAATATGTACCAGCATTGTTCAGAGACACTAAGCAAATATTCTTTTGGCTATAACTGACTGTGCAACATGTCATTATAACACCATTCTGAGCAAGAAGGCCTAATGCTTTGGATGTTTACCTGAATGTTATTTATATCTCTTCACTGGAAACTAAGTTATCAGCAAGGCTGCTTTTTGCCAGTCTTTCTTCCTTCCAAGCAAATATACTAGACTGCAAGAACAACTTTTCAGTTCCAGCGAAGTGAGCAACAGGTCATCTCTAAGTATAATAACTATAAGCTCTAAGCATAATAATATAATAAGACATTTCTAAACATCCAAAAGATTGTGTTTCATGAATAAGCTGATTTAAATGCTATTTAAACAAACTTATCCACCACTAATGCCAATGTTGACATTGCCCTGGATTTATAATGCATTTTCAGAGGTCATTAATATTGCCATCATCAAATATTCAGCATTTCTTCTTTGAAAGGAGAGGATTTTTGTTTTCATATATTTGATCTGATAGTATCAAAGAGAAACATTTCAAATTTTTTTTCTGCAAACACTTTTGACTGTGTTCTAATTCAAGACAAAAGTAAACTACATATATTCTGAAACCTCAAACTTTCCACTAGGCAGAAGTTCGGGGTTTTAAGCAATCTTCATCTTCTGTAAAGACAAACCATTTTGAATGTTTCTAGGAAGATTTCTAAATCTAAGTTAGCTTGTGCTACCAGGACACTTGGTGTTATGGAAATAAAACATCAAGTACAAAACATTCAGGCAATTTTCCACATGCACCCTTTTCTTCCCTTCAAGATATGGCAAATAATTCTGCTCTCTCCACCATATTGACACCGTGCCTTCATTCTGGAGGATACTCAGCTCACAGGTATCATAGCTGAGCATCAAAGCAGTTGTTGGGCCTCCTTTATTCACTCCAGGTACAAAGGAAGAAAACATTATTTCTCCTACAGGAAGCCCATCTTAATGTCCCTAATGAACACCATCTAAGGCACCTGGGAGGATCCCAGGAGTGCTGGAGACAAATGTGCAGAAGGCCTGGAGCAGGTTGTAATGGTTGCTGTTTTGGCAGGTCTAAGTATAGATGGTGGCACCAGGTTCCTGTAGTCTCCCATCGGACTGATCCTGAACACAGACCTCTTTATGAAGAAAATATGATTTATTTTCATACCAGTTCTCACTCAATCTAATTAATCTCTCCTCTCTGAGAAGGGTGTTTCCATCTGGAGTCTTCTGACAGGCCACAAGGTAGAAAGGGAACATATTCATTTTAACACTGAAATTCTATGATAAACCAAATCACTGATGAGAGCTATCACTGAGTGGGGCTTCCCAGACATAACTGCTCTCAGTACTGTGGGCAGTGGCACTCACATCTACCTCTATTCTGATCCTTACTGTGTTTACGAGTAATCTTACTACAGTGGCAATAACATCTACAGAACCAGATTAGATGTATATCAAATATGTACTTAAAAATTATTCTAAAATACATAAAAGGTGAGATGCACACAAAGGTGATAAAATCTGAATAGGACATCCTAAAAAGACTTCAATAACTAATGAAAAAAAAAATCAGTACTCTAAGGAAAGTAGAGTTAAACTTTGAAAATGCTTTTCCCTGTGTTTTCAGATTGTTTAAAAATCAAATTTTAAAAATTCCTGATACTTTGAATAGTTTAAACCAAAAAACATCATGGACATCCAAGACTCATGGACATCACCAACTGAAGACTGGATTCACTTTCTGGCGTTTTCCTTGGAACTAGGACGAAGTCGAGAAAGCTCAACAGCTTTGCTCAGGAAGAGAAAGGTCTGTAGGATTTAAAGTCAAATGCATTAGACATTCAATAAAGAGCTGTAACTGAGATGCCCACTTGACCACAGACTTTTGGCTCACTCAACAGATGCTGGAAAAGGTATTACAGAACTTGCAGACTCCTGCAAAAATTCTACTTTGGAAGGCAAATGTCTCAGCCTGGCACAAGCCTAGAAAAATAACTAGGCCAGTGCAAAAGGATGTTTACTGTATTATATTTCCCTTTTAAACGTGAGCCTTGTTTCTTTTATTAAAGTAACAGTATGTATGTGCTTTATCTAGGTTAAGTTATCGTTTAATCAACAAACAAGTACTGTACAACCCATCCACCCAGCTTTGGAAATATCCCAAGTTCAAGAAAATAACAGCAGTAAAGAAACATCTCAGCTTCATTATTTGTTCTGAAGTACATCTTTTGTGCAATTCACATGCTTTGCCCATGCCACCCTTGTGAACAGTCAGGGTGGCTACAAGAATCACTGAACCTGTCTCACACTTGCCTTTATCCACTTGGCTGTCTCACAGGCAACCCAAGGGTTGCCAGACCAAGCATACTCATGAGTGTCTAATAAGCTCAAAAGGGCATATTTATTTATGAAGTTGCTATTCTGGCTTTCAGTATAGCAGGTAAGTCAGGTTTTGATAGTACATAGCACAAAAATATACATGTTATGTGTTATAAGAAGCTGTTGTTTATGAAGAGGTACCCAGTCATTAATACCACTAAGCTTTCTTTATTGAGAAAGGCAACACAAGACAAGAGGAGAGTACATTTTGCTAAAACAAAAAGATAACGCAAAGCCGGAAGCTCTAATCTAAAATGCAGAAGTTGGTGTCTAAATAGTATTATGTACATCCTATTCTATGTTACACCAACTGGAATTTACTTTATTCAGAAGGTTTTTGCTTAATTACATGAATACAGCTCTACTTGGTATTAATCAGGGATGATCACACTGAAGTCGGAGGATCTCCACTGAGGCAATGGAGTTACACCAGTTGAATTGTGGTATAAACCAGACACTGACAACAGAGTCAAGCCTCATGTTCAAATCAGTCCACAACAAAAAGCCTTGTGTGTAATAGCCAAGGGTATAGCACATTGAAAATGCATTCCAAGAAAAAATGTCACGCTTCATTTTGTAGCTATCAAAAATTCCTTCATCTCCTTTGCCATGTGTAAGTCATTGCTGGAAGAGCCTCTCTGTTCAGGCCAAGAAGGCCGGCATAAGGAAAGGGCAGTGCTTTTCCTTAACATGAGATCTCATTAATATTACTGATAGACTATTCTTTAAAGAGATCCATCTGTTTCTTATTTGGTATATTCAGAATAGTAGCTTGCTACATTTTTACAGAACCTGTGTGATCTGAGAAAAGCAAAACCTCATGTAACAAAACAAAAAGAGAATACTTATTAAACAATCCCATCAATGCTGTACAACTTCAACATCCATCTCCAAAATAGCTTCAGCCTGTTCCATTCGCAGCTGTCAAAATTCTTTGCTTCAGGGGAAAGGGGATAGAAAGATACTTATTTCCCTTCAGTTGTACAAAATCTGCACAGAAGTAACATCTCCTAAGTACGTAATAAATATTCTCTTCTTGTGACTGATGAAATGTTGCTTTTCATAGCTGCATTACAAACAACAGGTTTCTTCACTAAAACTCCTAAGCTGCCCTGCAAAAATTTAAGCTGAAGGCAGGAGCTGAAGTATGAGGAAGCCAGGTTAGGACCAGTCTATGATACTAGTAAGTACCTTTGTTTGGATAACAACAGAGCTGAGTGTGGAAGTATAGAAGACACACTGCCAAAGGTGGGGAAAAAAATGTGCCGCAACATAAAGACTAGGTCTTTCTGCAAGTATTAAGCGTGTGATTTCCTAACAACAGAAGGGTCTTGTATTCAGCTTGTACTATATATATAAGATTGCTCAAATATCTGAAACAGCCAGGAGCATAACTTCTTAGTGAATGTAGCCAATATAAAGTTATTTGGAATCCAGTGCTTCTGTTTTACCATAATAAAGAATTAAACCTAATTATTTACACTATTTATCAGCACTGCCCCTTCTTCTAGCTGGTACTTAAATCAACATTGCAAAATGCTACATGCCTTCTGGATTAATAAAGTCATTTAATTGTATTCTACAATACAACTAGATGATCTTTAAGGTCCCTTCCAACTCAATCCACTAGATGATTCTGTTTCAATTTTCAGGATGCATATTATCTACTGACAACATTCATGCATAAGTATTTATACAATATTTAATATACTATTTAAGTAAAGCAATGACAAGATGAGGTTGTAACAAACCAAACCTACTTCTGAACCAACAGTAAGAATACAAGATATATATAATCAGAATAAAAGTTTAGTATAAGATTAAACTTATGACCAGTTATTTGATGTTTAGAGGCAATATTATTTTCAACAAGGTTTCTATGACACCTATTACTCATTTTATGTAGCTGTAGATTCAGGACACTGACAGGAGTCAGCCAAGTAGACAATGCAGTTAAATGTCATTACCATTAGCCTTCAAATAATTGCCTTTTAAAAACTGCCATGTAACTGGACAAGAAGTATTCTTCTTTTTATAGAGAAGTACTTATTCCATAGTCACAAAAAAATGTAGTAAAACTGATGTCAGACAGTAGCTGCTGAAATTTTCCTGAGTCTGCAGATGCTCCAAACACACAATCAGAAAAATCAAATGATCATCAGGATTCAGAAAAAAGAATTGCCATTGAAACAAATTTTAGCAGCAGTTGAAGTGCTTCCTTTTCAGTTTCAAAATGAAAGGGCAGTTAGTCATTTTCACTGTGTTTGAGACATGTAGGAAAAAAAAATCTCCTGTGCCCTCAAACATAAGCTGCTTGTGCCAGAAAGAAAGTGGAGCACAGAGCTGCCCTCTGTCACAAGCCTCCTCTTCTGCCTCAACTCCAAGTGCAAAGGTCAGCACCACAAGCCCCTGTTGCTTCCTACTGCACTGCCAAAATACCTCCATTGATCTTCTACAATGCACTGGTGCTCAGTCAGTCCAAAAATAACACGGGTGTTGTGCTTCAAAATTGGGATTTGAGACAATGCAAAATGAACTGGTTAGCAAAAGAGTGCTACTGATTAGCACAGACAGCAAGGGATGAAATTCAGAATGCTCTGTTATAATGAAAGCGAGTATAGCAGTAGGGTATTTAATTTTGGTAATGTATTTGGCTAATGGGTTATTCCACTAGCTGTTTTTTGTGCATTGCCAGTTTGCAATATGGCTGGAAGGAGGTCCTGGCACAGAAAATAGAAAAGACTTCTGGTTTCTGAGGCTGGAAGGCTAATGGAATGCATCTTCCAAAACTATTGCTTGAAAAAAATTCATAAAGCACCATTCCTCTCTGGGACTACAGAGAAGTGCTAATGCTTTGCAGAGACCACTGTTAATTCTTCCAGCTCAGAAGAGTGCTCCTCATAATATATTCTCCTCAGGATATGCAGACACACTGCAATGGACACCATGCATTTTCCTTCAGCTGCCTAGCAATGAAGATATCTTGATCCCACAGGCAATGTTAATCAGTCTCCAGATGGGCCTTAGACTATTTGTTATAATTTCAAAGGAAAGTAAAGGAAAGAGGAAGGGAAGTGGAAGGAAAAGGGAAGAGTAAAGAGAGAGATGAGGATGCAAATATATCTACAAGTGTATCCTTGACACCATCGGAGCTTCAGAATGCGTTGTGCTGGAACTTCCTGTGACTGAACAGTGCACTGGAAGCCCCAGTGAAGCCAGGAATCTTTACACAAGGCCTTCACCATTTTTGATGGAAAACTTGTGGTATGTTATTACATAAAGATCATATCTGCGTTAGGAATTCTCGGTTCTTTCTCATCTAAGCCTGAAACAAAAGAGCTATTTTCAAGCCTGAGAAACCATAAAGCTGTACTTTCCAACACCTTCTTTCAACTGAAGCGTGTTTCATCCCTGAGAACACAGGACAGAACATCTTCAATAAGCAGTCCTTTCCTTCTGGAGGACAATGGAGCCTCATGAGGATATACTGTTAGAAAAGGCTGTGCCTGCTGTATCTGGACACAATGGTGGTATTTCTACACACTGTGGATAAGAAGGGCGCCCTACAAACTGTGTTCAGGGCGCCATGGGGGACAGTGGCTCCCTGCAGCAAGAGCACTGGTAGTGGTGGAGGGCTCCCCAGGGGTCTGGAAGGGCACAGACCCACCATCCCAGCCAAGAGTAGGCAAGTGGGGGCACTGGTGCAGCCCTGGGCATTGGCACCTCCCTGAGAATGGGCAAGGGCCAAGGCCAAGCCAGTCTGAGGGTCTGCAGGTGAAGCTGGAGCCCTGCCCTGCTGTAGCATCGCTGGGCAGGGGATGATGGGGACACTGAGACCTGCTGTGCCCTCCTGGAGCCTCTAAAGCTCCCCTTGTTAATGGTGCCAAAGGAAGTATAGCTGAGTAAACTATGCAATATCATCAATAAAACACTTGAAAATATTAACAAAGACCGAGACTATGAGCTATGAAAGTTGTTATAAATGCCAGTACTTTGTTCACAGATTAGGTATCATCCATTTACTAACTGGTACACATGATACCGTAGTGCGTGGTTTGAGGAGGGAAGGCAAGAGTCTGAGAAGTGCAAGGGTTTTGTGGTTCCATCCAGAAAGGAACCCCTTTGGTTTATTTGATAACTTTCTTATTCAACACCTATGAACCAACTCCTCTTTTCAGAGCTCTGAACAGTTCAACTTGGACTTCTCCTCTAATGCAGGAAAGAAACGTAAGCACTTTTGCAACATTTGTACAGCCCTTACCCAGCCATTCCACCACTGGGGCCTCCTCCAGCTGTAGAGCAGCTCCTCTGACTGCAGGGCAATTGGTACCTTAGTTTCTCCCCAGCAGAACTGATGGCCCATTCAGTCAGATCATCAAAGGAAATTATTTCTAAGGTAATGCAAATATACACTAATATTGCCATCAAAGCTGGAAAAAAAACCCAGGTGTAAGAGACATCCAGACTTCTTACAGCAAAGTTCATTTATAAACCTTCACCAAAAGCATGAGATATTTGTCCCATCAACACAACCATGGTCATTAGTTATAGGAAGATAATTCCTCTTGACAGATGTAATGGAAAAAAGCACTCAGTGTGATAATGAAATTAATTTCTAGCATACATGTAAATGTTATCTACTTGGTTACAAATTGTGAAAACTATGTATGTGAAACACAGAAACAGAAAACACAGAATTATTACAGTCTCAAGTACTTGTAGAGAAAGAAGAATCCCTGTTGAGACCATCACAACACTTTCACTGTTGTCTTATTACATCAGTGGATATAGTTGCCCCAAACCTATGTCTCGTTCCAATGCATCAGTGAGGTAACTAAGACAATCATATCTTAGACTTCTGGAAACTATCGGAAGCCCGGGTTTAGAGTTGGGAGCGGGGACAGGCCTTTCCTACAGGAGACATGGTCACAACTGACAATTCATCAAAACTGAAATTAATTCCAGAACAGCTTCCTGTCCTCAAAAGAAAGGGGGAAAAAACAGGTTTTGAAATTCTAGAAATATGCCATTTCAACATTTTTAAAACAAAAAGACTCGGCTTTGCGGTTAAAAGCATCTCCTCCTGTCGAAACTTAATTTAGTTTATATTAAAAGGTTAAAAAAGAAAAAAAGAGGTCAGCATTAAAATGAAATACGTTTGTTTATTTCTTAAGTCACTCATATATTCACTGAGTCCCTTGCCAGGCCTAAAATTTCAAAATCAACAGAATCCTTGTGGGACAAGAAAGCTATTTTCTCTATATCCACACAGCAAAGAGAACATTAGCAGTTCAAATTCTTCCCAGTTTCCTTGCAGCATGGCTAAAAAATGACTTGTGAGAACCCCCTTGATGAATGGAAACACAGTCTAGTTATCCAACCTTTCAAATGTTCAGAGACTTCTTAACTTTATTTATATTATTACGCTTTTTAGAAGACAGCTACACAGCTAGACTTTAGGGAACTAAAAGGGAGGCATTCCTTCTACCAAAACAACCCGAATTGTTCTTGTAGATTCATGAAATCAAAGTGTTAACCCTATACACCTACATTTCACTGTGGCCGTTGTATGGCAAACAGATTAGTGACTGTTGCTGCTGAAACTATTACAGCAAACTATGTTGTGGGGTTTTTTAAAGGACAATATATTTGAATAGCCTAAGAGCAACCAGAGGCCACTCTTTTTTTTCAGCATCCGTCTTTTCCAATCATCTTTTCAGACAAGAAGAAAACACAGTATCATGAGAAAGTTGAACTTATATGAATCACTGCAGGTTATAAATTTATGAAACTTAAGACCAGGAAAGACTGCTTGATAAAGCAATCTGAATGCCTCCTTATGACAAACCATCAAATTTCCTCAGGATTCTCTTATATTGCGCTCCCATCGCTGTATCTGACTGCACACTATTTGGCTAAAGCATGTCTCCCAGACAGCCCTCCAGCTGAGGGACTGCTGAGATATTTATTGATGCACAACACATGTATGCAGAAGAAATTAGCCACTAAAGAAGTTTAAACACACATAGAAACAAGGGTAACTAGCCACTGACTACAATACAAAACATAAAAAAGCTCCCTCTGGAATTATGCATATCCATTCTGAACAAAAAAATCATCAATTTTCCCTACAATAGTTGAAAAGCTGTACCATAATGTTTTTCCAGATGTTCTAGGATCAGTTAGGACACTCCAGCTGCCAAACCTACTCAACACTGAAGGACTATTTCTTCTCATGTCCAGTTGTTCATTCAGGTACAGCTTCACCAAGCTTTCAACTGTCCCACTAAATTTAAGTTTCTGCAGTGCCCAATGTTCCAAAACACTTGAAATCTAGAGAGGGGCAGGGGGGAATGGTTTAGCTGTTCTCAGCTGGAGGAATTCTATAGGGAAAAAAGTCTTATTTTAAGCAGTGTGCTAGACCAACCTACACAGAGAAGAAAATTAAAGTTTAGCTAAGAAATGGCCTCCAATAATGAGAAGCATTCTAGAGTTTCCTCAGTGGATTGTCTTTTATTCCAGTGAGTGAATCTAGCTTACTGATATCAGATTTTACTGAAATAGATCAGGTAGGAAAGCAGCAGCACATGCCTATACACTCTATCATGAACCAAAATACATTGAGCTCTTTGGGGAAGAGGAAGGGTCTCTTTTTTACAATATTTCCATTATCGTAAAATTATGTTTGCAACATGACTTCTAATGACAGAAACATGTAGAAACATTATAGTCTGTAATTTTTTTAATACTTTGGTATAATATATCCCAAATCAGGAGATGGATTCAGATTGGTGCTATGGTTATCACTACTTTTAAGCAGTTCTTTGTAATGGTATTTGTGAAATTATAGACTATAGCTCTTAAAGCTAGAAAGGACCACATAGAATTTTTCATATTCTCTTCTCTGTAGTACAACCATATAATTTCACCCAGCTGTGTCTCCATTGTTTGCTGAAGCATACCATCCTCTCTTAGTCTGCAGACTTCAAGAAATGGGAAGCTCACTGTTCCTCTTCATAATTTGTTCCAGTGGCTAATAACTTCTTTGTTAGCCATTGAGGAGTGTAACACTAATCTAGGTGGCAGCCAAAAACTACTGGGAATAGCACTACCTGTTTAAACAAAAATATTTGAGATCATCAATAACCTCACCAGATCTGTCCATCATAAAACCAACAAGGCTTTAAGATTTTTTTTTTTTAAGCAACCACTACTTTTGTGAACTTTTTGCATTTGTTTCTCATCATTTGTATTTCTAGAAGCTTATAAAATTTGGAGGCAAATCCATGTTCTGGTTTCCATCTCCATAGGCCACGATGCTTCCAAACAATGACTGATACTTTCTTCTGCAGCTTTCTGTGATTTCCACGCAGTTCTCTTTCAGGACAGAATGGAAGCCTTCTTCTCGCAATGAAATTATTTCCATGCAGACTCATAGCTGAAAATTCACGAGAACTCCTGCACGTGCACAAAAAAAGAATATGAAACGTGATTACTCTTTGGGATGCCACAGAACACATTTCCAGATAAAATAATAGTCTGCATTTTTGCAGACCTTTCCATTTTCAAAGCACTGGACATGCATTCATCATCAGATACTAAATACTATAAATGTTATTTTACTAAGGTTGTGCTTGATCATCACTGTCAGATTCAGCTGCTGCAGCTCAAGGGGTGACAAAAACTATTACATATGACTGACAGACTTAGACTCTGCAGTGCACCCAACTCTGAAAAGTACATTGCCAGCAGCATTCTTGGAAATCTCACTCACTTGCAAAGGGTTAGGATATGGAAAGAGTGTGTCGCACAAAGGCTGATTGCTACCATATATTAAAACCAGGTGGTCTTAATGGGTGGGCTACAACCCTCTTATCTGCCCTCCTTCTGTAAATCTGTACTTACTTTGAAGCTTTACCCTTACAGCTTCTGAGTTCTTTACTAGAAGCTGAGGCTCAGCAGCACAGAGGATTAGCATTTATTGTCTCATTCATGGCCAGGCCTGTCTCAAGGTCCTTTTCTTCTGTAAGAGGTGGGCACTGACAGCAGAAGCTCTGTGGAGAATAATTCCCAGAATACATCCATACATGGCAGTGGATCACAGTGCAGTGACTCCTGAGAAAACCTGACAGCTGAGATAGTTCTACATCACTATGCAGAGAAGCTGCTAAGGTCCCAAAAGGGTCTCAGCTATGTTTTTATGGCCCTGCACCCTGCGTCAGCTCTAGCTCTAGTTCAGAGTCACCTTGATACAACTCTCCCAATTCAATGCCCACATCACCATGACTACAGCAACTCCACAACAGTGACCCACGGGCAGGCACTGCCCGCTGCAGTGGACTGGCACAGCAGGCAGCACTTCAGAAATGAAGGTACAATAAAGCTGTAAAGAAACCAAGAATGCACTTTAAAGTTTTCCATTTAGCATGTGTTACACTGACTGGGAGGGAAGCCTAGGTCTGACTGATCTGACCAAACTACGCAATTCAAGCATCTTCTCCCTAATTTTAGGCCAAAGAAAATTGCAGCAATGCAGAAGCAGCTGATAAATCAAAAGCAGAAAAATAGAAATTAAACCTCAGTTCTGGCCTTTCATCTTTATTACCCTTCTTTATGTGCATATGGTAGGTGTCCAATTCTTTCCAAGTCTGTATGATATTCCCTTGTGCTTCAGGAGCAGTAGGGCTGTAGTTGTCTATAAAAAGGCAACCTAACAGTTTCCTGTGACTGAGAGTTGAATGTGTTATTTGCTACCAGCTGGTTCACGGATAGCTTGAGCCCAGGTCTTGGTTTTAAGTGATCAAACTGACTTTAAACCACTCACTCTCAGGGTGAATTTGCATATAGAGAGAATTCTGTTGCAATATTTTATTTCTGAATTATGCCATAAGACTTTTATTTCTAAAACAATATTAAAACCAGAACCTATAATACACCAAATGCAGACTGCATTTTTTGGAAAGCCGATACCAAACGTAACAGTAAATGAACCCTTCTCAAAGGTTAAAGTTGCTTTCATACAAAACATTTTCTGCCAGGAAATGGAAGTGGAATGTTGAGCTAAGCATTTAACTTGAAAGAACTGAGCACAGATTCCAATGGTGGCATTATCCTTTAAAAGAAAAAGAAAAAAAAAAGTCAAAACGTTTTTATGAGCATATATAGCTCTAGTTTCATAAAAAGAGTATTATGGTGATGAGGTAAAATGAATCCCAGTATTTTGGGTGTTCCTTTCAACCTTCTAACAGCTCCTTTCCTGTCCATTAACCATTCTAGGGTGAACTTTTACAGTATGGTTACATTCATCTAACAGTTCCGCTCCCTTCACTCCTCCCTGCATCCTTTCTTCCTTGACATGCAGGCCCATCCCTTTGCTTCTACTTTCTCTGATTTTCACATGGCTCCTTGGTAAACCCTAAACCAACAGAAATCTATTCATGTTTTTATTTTGCTGAGCTGATTTTCTACCAGCAGTCAAGGTGAACCATCTCTGGGGGTGATATCAGAGCTGGTGAAGAAGCAACAGTGCAGAACAGTGCTCCCAGATTTTCTTGGGAGACCTCAAACCCTTAAAGCACCCTTTCTAAATAATGGGACTGCCTCTTAAAAAATACACTTATTGTTTGAGATGGTGGACCTGTTGCAGTAGATTCCACAAAACACTAACGAATTAATCTTACCAAACAGATTTACCGCTTACAGAGACAAAAAAAGATTAACAGCAAACATGCACCAGAGAGTGGTTGCCCATTCTCAGGAGTAGATATTCCTGCATGAGGGCAGTGACCTCATGACACATCTTTACAGTAAGCAATCAAAGAGTGTCTCTTTCCTTGGTACAATCTTCTGCTTCTGGGGGGGAAATAAAGAAATGCCAACTTTACACAGTTTCCTTGCACCTTGATTTTGATTCTGTGATCATTCAGGGAGGAAGGAAGACATTCAAATAAGCTTGACATGTTGACCTACTGCTGATTTGCCAGATCCCAGTGTCCTCAAGTGTGACACAGCATTATTATTCAGTGTCCTGTACTTAAAATCAGAAGTGATTTAAGCTGGCTTTCTGCCATACCACTTGATGACATGTTGACACCATGTAAATAATGCATAGCTCTGTGACCACACTACTTTCATGCCACAGGCTGAAAGAAAGAGACAACGCCTGCTATTACAATTAGCCACATCTTAGATACCTTGGAAACGTTCAAAATTAACACCAAAATTATTTAAATTGTTGTAGACTCCAGCTCAAAAGTTCTTCATTAGAACTCAAAAGGACCCTGTGCATCCATTGTGATTAAACAGAGATTGCCGATTTATATTTCACATTCTTTAAAAGTCACCCTTCTAAGATTGTTTATAAATAACTGACACAAGAATTTCCACTGGCAAGACTTTTCGCTGTACAGTGTTGACTGAAAAGGCTGCCATTCTTGAAGAAAGCTCAAAGAGTACCACAAAACCCAGTCCTAGACTGCAAAATTCTAAATAATTAATATTAGACACTGCTCCCTGCTAACAGCAGCCCATCAGCTTCTACTCTTCTGATCATGTCAAAATGTAAACCTACCAATGCCATCAGGGCACGCTCATCAAACCAAAGTGAAATTGTGGTTTTCACCGGGGAACACTGTATAACAAAAAGAGCACATCCAATATGCTACCTAGTTCTTACACGACAGTCTTTTATCATGTAACTGTCATACAATCTCAGTCATACTGAGAGCAGACAGCAATATATGCTGCATTTTACAGGACATTTAACAAGATTGAAAGGTAGTATCTATATCAATGGGATGCAACCATCATTCATACACCCTCCCTCCCAATCTGACTGCCAAGCACAGAAAGGTGCTGATTATATTTTCACCTTTCCACGGTGTGCAACAGAAAACTTGCTCTTCTTCATTTTGCTGAGCCTGTGCTGTCAGAGTGGGACTGTGATACTCATTTTTCCTGTGAAGACACACAGTGTAACTGTTAAAACAGGAGAGACAACTGAATACAACAAACAATGAAACATAGAAATCAAGTCTTTATCGTTTAGAAGTTGGGTGGCTGTCTTGCTAAGGAGAACTCACCTCAATCCTCACTCTGTGGCCAGGACTAGGAAATTACACCTATATATATATGAGATAGATAGATAGATAGATAGATAGACAGACAGACAGACACATGTAGTTCCCTCCTGACTTTAGAATCTTAAAGCCTGAAATAAAAGAATATCTGGTTCAAACCACTAAACTATGCAACTAGATCATAATTTCTTAGGGAAAAATAGATATACAGATCAAAATTCCTCACCCAGATAAATTCCTTTAAAAACTTTGGAACATAGCAAACACAAAAAAAAAAAAAGTTCTTTTTTTTTCCCTTTTTTCTTTTTTTTTTATTTCAGCTCCTATAAGACAATCAGAGCCCACAGAAAACTGGTTTATTACTGCTCAAGGATGAATACATTGGACAATATTCTGTACTTGCCCACATTGTTCAAAAAGATCAGCATTTTGAGAGTCCCAAACTGAGACAAATTTTTTCTGTTTTCTCTCTTAAGAAGACCAGGAATCTTGTGGTCTCTTTTCAAAGGAATGTCTTTGTCCAGAATCTTGCCTCAGAGATTTATTTGCACTATGTTATTTAGAACAGAACACTGGAATGACTTCCTAATTTCTTTAGTAAATCTGTTCTTAATCTACTTTATTCCAAGCATTTTATAGACAGTTTCTTACATGATGTTCTACTCTGAAGTTCTGTAATTACACACACACTGGTCAAACTTTCTCTTGTCCAGAAAAGACCTACAGTACTTCCAGTAAATTGAATGGAAAGGTTTTGGGGGGAAAGTAGGTTGGTTGAGAAGATAACTTACTGCTTAAGATGTGATTTCCATTCTAACGGTTGCTGTGGATAATGTAGTTGCCCCTCACAGAGAAGTGACAAAGCCTGTCTTGTAGAAGTTTTGTACAGTATTTTGGGTCTTGTTTTGTGGGGTTTTTTTGCCTGGGGTTTGGATTTCACAAGGCTAACTAGATTGCCCTTGTCTAGGAAACCCCGGGGGCGAGGCCAGATGGTGTCTGTGTGCAAACTGCAAAGAGTGAAAACTGGGAAAGGGCAGTGGTTGAAAAACACTGAACTAGATGAGTGGGCAAATTACAAAAAGGTAACAAGAAGTTTTGAAGTAGCATGACAAGAGTAACGAAGGATGCTTTCCACAGGCAAAAATATTGGGTATTTTGCAGTGAATGTCAAATGTATTTGGACCTTTTTCTTTAAAGTCCATTCAAAGCTTTCTTCAGCAAAGTTTTCTCTCCTCCTCCCCAATGAAAATCTTGTGAGAATTCTATTAGCTACAGAAAATTCCTCTAAATTCTTGTTGCTAGATATATACCTGTACATGTAAGAATAAAGAAAATATTCCAAACAAGTCCATTGCTAGACAAGTAGCAAGTTAAAATAGCACAACTTGCACCTTCTTACTAAGAGCTACCTCAGCAATCAGCAGCCTGAACAGTCAACTATAAAAGCTCCCATTCTGTGGTAACCTGATTTAACTGTTTCCTCTTCCAAAACGTCCTATTTCAGTGACTTAAAATGTACAGGTAAGTCTCAAATGTTGTGCAGCTGAAAGTGCATGTACACTGAAAATCTGGGTAAATGTGAGCTACTGAGAGCAATAATGAGTCTCTTCAGAGGAAATGGTGCACTCTTCCTGTCATCGTGGTTTCTCTCTCGATGGTGGAGGGGGAAGGAACAAGGAGAATAGAGACTGTCACATTCAAAGTAAATATCTTCCGATGGTGAGACTTTCTTGCATTTTATCTGATGTCCATATTTACAAACTTGAGCATATGTGGTTTCAGAGAAACGTTCAAAAGGGAAGATAGAGGCGATAAGCAGCACATGCATGACCTGCTTCCTGTGTTTGTTGAGAAGAGTGTGCTGGGTGCCAGCCCAGACTGGTGGGGCAGCAGTGTGAGCTGGTGACACCATCAGCGTTGTGGCAAGGAGCTGTAAGGGTGTAAGGGCACAAAGTGCACACATGTACATGAGCCCAGTTGGAGTCCAGAGGCAGTTAATTTCCTTGCTTCTGAGTTGTGTCATTTGCAGAGCAGTTTTTTATACACATCAGTGATTACTACGCTATCCATACAGCATTTTGAACATTTTCTGTCATAAACAGTGCTAGATTTTTAAAATTTTCTACTGTCAACATTCTAGTTTTCACATCTAAAGGGCATGCACAGTTCCACACAGAGGTGTAATCTCTGCTTGATTGTTTACAATTCCAATGTTATACCCTTACTTATCTGTTCTCTTTGGCTAATGTGGCTTGATGATTTCACTCTGTGTTTTCCCTTTTCAGTTGTATACATCAGATAGCAGATATTCATACTTCCCTTCCATCATGTGACACGTTTTCATAATGTAGAGTGATAATGTGGCAGAATTCTTTTTGCAGAGTTAGCCTTGATCTCCTCTGTATCATTTCTTAGAAACTAGAACTAATCTTTACAGTATAAATCAGGGAATGCAAAGCATGGATGGCTTAAAAATATTGAATTCTATGTGTTACATTTCTGTATAAAAAAAAAATCATAGTCTGAAGATTCATTTGTTATTTAAGGTTAATTCTATTTCTGAAACAGCCTCCTTAAAACTCTATCTGCTTCATCTCTGTGCTAGCCTGGTCCCTCTGATATAACTGATGCTTCGGAAGACACTGCCGTGAAAGGAGACTATGCTTGCAGCAAGTGTAGTTGAAAGCTAATGAACTGTCATCCATCTTCTCTTTTGCAGCATGGGCTGGGATAAACAATGGGGAAATCAGAGGCTTATGGTGGCTTCATGGAAAAGTGGTGAATCAGAGTTTCACTGAAAACTTGTTGAGGGTGCTAGACTGCAATTTTAAAGGTGTTCAGTGTTCCAGATAAATGTATACTTAGCTTTCTCTAAAGATCTTAGGTACCTTAACTCCACTTACTTCAGTTCAAGGTGACAGCTTTCAAACTCCTCAAAACTGCAATAGGCAACTACTTGAATGTTAAGATACCCTTAAAAACCTGAGCCCCAGATCCTGATGATCAGTAATCTTAGCCTACCAGCTCAATTCAGTCTTGAGCTCTCTACTGTATAATTGTTGCCTGCCTACTCCCTCAAAGTGGGTCATTACCACCCATCCGAACAGTAACTCAGATGTAATGAATGGGAAATATCCCTCTTGGCCTGTGTTTGTTGTTGCTGTGACATAGAGGTAAAAAGCTAACTGTACCTTTATAACCTTATTATACTAGCCCTCCACCCTTCATACCTCTAATTAAGCATGCAAAAAATAAATACCTCACTGACAGTCTTTCCTCCAGCTTGGTGTGAGTCATCTGACAACATCAAGAAAATGCCTATAAACAAAGATATTGTGAAACAATTTTTCATTCAAAGACTTTTTTTATTGTAGATACATTATTTTTTTAATTAAAAACAAAAACCCAACATTCTAAGCTAGGATCAATGTGTCTGAAACTACAGCAAAATCTACACACTCCAGTTACAATAAATAATTTATTTTTTTTTAATTGCTAGCAATACTTTTTTAAAAGGCAGAAGAATTTGTGCTTTTAAGATTATATCAGTAAAAGCTCTAGCAAGCCTAAATGTTTTCCTTTTCCATTCCAACTAAATTGTACACTATTTGGGGTAGAAATTTGGCAGGGAACTCTGTTGTATTATCCCTACATTGTGGCTGGACTGATTTCTTTATCCTTTCCTGAGAGATGGATGTCTAGCCAAGCCATGAATATCTTCAGTGGTGCTGATTCCAAAACTTCATTTGGCAGCTGGTTTTCTTGGCTATGAGTTCTTATGTTTATAAACTTCCCCCTGATATATAATTCTAATTTTTCCCATCACAATGGTCTGAGCCACTTCTTGCTTGCTTGCTTGCTTTCCTAACTAATGAGAATAATCAAGTATTTTTTTATTTTCATTTACTTCTTATTGCAGACAATAAGAGGTCACTTTAAACTTCCTGGAATTAACATGATTGAATTATTCTTAATTTAACGTCATACCGTGGGCCTTTTTTGGAAGCCTACCATCACTTTTCTTACATAGCTCAAGATTTAGACAACTTTTTTAAAACAAATATCTAAAACCAGTTACAGTACTTTAGGACATGACCATAAATGACCATAAAAAAGACTGAAGTTTTCCCTTCTCATTATGTGTATTGCCATGGATTATGTTGTATAAATTGTTACACTAGCTGATTATGTGGACCTTTCATCATGCTACAAAACGTAGGAGTTTGCAGAGCTGAAAAATATCATCGCCGCAAAGAGAATGACATTGATTTTTGAGACAACAGTTAGAGAAGCTAATTCTAGTCGGCCAAGAAATTAAATAGTAGATAAGTATCAGTGTTAATCCTACTGAACTGGGAGGCTGGTGTCTCTGTAACCACTACAAGACACTTAAGTAAAGTCAAGGAAGGAGAGATTTATTTTAGAGAGCGTAAAGACAATGTAAGAAAAGAACAGTAGGCTGTGAATTACCACTTTTGAAAAGGAGATGCTTTTAGGAGCTGATGGGGGGCCTAAACTGGCTAAAATGGTTTGGGAAGCTGTTTCTACATTGGAAAAGAGCAGCAGATTATGTTAGCCAAGCAGCTCCAAGCAGCATCACTCAATACCAGTTCATGGCTGAGGATCCTGGGATAAAGGAGGCTGAACTGCATGCTCAATGCAGAGAAAGATAAAGAAAGCTAAGTCCTATCTTTCCTCCAAAGAATTCCTACCTGCTACCTGTTTCTTCCATGGTATGTGCAGAGTTTTGTACACTCCCTCTCAAGGTGCTCAGTCATGGTCCTTGGTGCAGCATAGTACATCTTTTCTGGAAAAATTCCATTAGGTACTTTAGAACACAGAAGTCCTTTGGTAGACTGCCTGTGGGTTGGATTTTCACAAAATCATCATTAAATCAAAAGTGCTAGGTATCTGATAGCTTTTGGCAATTTCTCTAACCACTTGTTTATCCTGTCTTTGAACAACTGCAAGTGACTGGTCATTGCGACTTCGTGGGTCAGGGAGCAGGTTGCATGAACACACATGGAAAGACGGATCAGGATAGTATGACTCTGGGAGTCTTTTCTAGTAATAGGAGGAGCACTTGGTTCAGACTGTGTTTGCTCAAGCTTCCGGACACATCACATTCTCATATGACTAGCGGGAGCTGTACCAGAGTCTATTCCATGCAGACATTAATCTAATTTGCCAAGGCATTTTCACACTACTAACCTGGCATGCATCTTTCTAGTTACCATGTACTCGTTTACATTTTGTCAGTAGTTACACAGTACCAAATGTGCCAAGACCATTCAAATATTTTTGACCATTTCTCTAGTTCAGTTCCAACCATGTAAAGTAACTCAGTCAAATCCAATTATAAAAGAACTGCTTCATCTGGCCATTCATCCCTTGTAGTGACAATTAAATAAGTTGTTTTCAAGTAGGAGTGTTATGGCCACTGAGTAGAAAACTCACAACTACCTCAGAGCTGTCCTTGTTTGCCATTTAGCCACTAGGCCATTTCCTCTGAGCTGTGAACCCTTTAACCCCTGCATGTGCATCTGGATCAGTGTGTTCAAGGAGCACTTACTTCTTCTTTTCACTGTAGGACTGTGCTTTTAGAATGTGAGAAATGTGGTTCCTTTTTTAAATAAAGGAAGTCTGAGTAATTCTGTGAAGCCACAAAGATCAAACTCTGCATGCCCATTTATTCCAATACCTTACATCATTTCAGATTTTGAAGTTCTAATGTCTGAAATAACATTACTAAAATTATAGCACTTTTAAGCTGTCAAGTCCATCTAGGAGAATTGTTTTCCTGACACTACGGGCAGTATTTCCCAAATCAGAACACTGCGCTTGCAAATTTTCTTGAGAAAACAACCATTTGTGGTGCCTCCATCCATCTACTCAATACTTTGCTGCTAAACATTTCCACAGACCACTTGGCAACATTGCTTCCATGTTGAAGAGCCACTAGATACCACCTGACATTGAGAAAAGTTTGGATGTGCTTAGATACCTGTTTTTGCATTTAAATTTGAACCTCCTAGTGAATCATAACTGCAGGATGTCACATACCTGTGTTTGCTAGCTCGAACATGTAACTGCAGTCCTCGAAAGAAGCAGACAGACAAGACTGCTCTCTGATGGAACCATCCTCTCAGGTACAACTGCACTGCTGTGCAGTCTAGAGGAATGCCGCTTTGAAATCATTCCTGCAGAAAATATTTGCATGGTCATTAGGACAAATAGCACTGCAGCAGGAGACCTCTTGTTCCTGGGCTGCTGCTTGTTACTATTCAGGCCCTATTTGCTCCAGCCAGTACCAGAGCAGCGAATCACAGGCCACAGTAAGCTGAATGAAAACAGAAGGTGAGCACAGTATCCCTGAGGAAGCAACGGGGGACTATCTGCATAGCTGTGACCAAACCTCTGGCCATACAAGCTATCCGCCTGAGCCTTGCAAAGCAACCAATACACATCTTAGAAAGCCAACAGACATATGGGAGATTCAGGATCAATTAGCAGGAGGAGATAATCAGCTCACCACTGGTACACAGACAGATATGTAGCTGTTGAACCAGTCAAGTCCTGGGACAATCTGTCAGTATCCATTGCAGCAGCAGACATGGGTACTAGTACACCATGCTGTTCCTGGCCTTCTGTGCAGAACACCTTGCTGGAAGGCTTAAAGTGCTCTTCAGATGGGATAGCCAATCTTCAAGTCCTACTGAGTCACAGCCTACAAACCAACCTCCTCCTACTTCCATATCACATTTAAGGGCAGCAATAGTTCTAAGGCCAGAATCCCTTATTAAACAAAGGGAATACCATCAGTGATTTTGAGGTTCAGGAACACAGGACCTTGTTATCTCTAGACCAAGCCAGCTAAATATGGTGACATTTCAGGCATGAGCAGCTTTTTTTATATGATTTGAGGATGACAGAACATGTTTTTAGGTGAGTGAAAGGAAAAGAGTTAGGCCAATTAATTAATTCCCTGAATGCTTTCTAGTACAGCCCAGGAGAATCAAGTTCTAATTTGAATGAAGTGTCAGGGAGACTAAAAACCTTGTTAATACAGATGCCTACATAAAGCCACTAATGAAAATGAAACAACTGCTGACAACAATACTTTAAATTCGCAGAGAACTTCATAGCTGTGATTTTAAGAGAACTTACTCTAAACCTAACTCCAACCATTTAAGTTTATGGTAAAACTTTCACTGACAACTGCAGAAGCAGGCTGAGACCTCACAGAAATTTCTTTTAAAGATTTTTTACTTTCACCTCACTGCTTTAAAGCATTTTGCAAGCACATCCACCTCAGAGGTTTTATATAGCTGATAAGCTAAAACATATGATGAAGAAATAACTTGTTCTAAGCCACAGGAAAAATCTGTGTCTGAGCTAAAAATTTGACTCAGAACTGATATCCTGTTCTTCTCTGTGGCATGGGAAAATCTTCTCACCAAGTTTTCATGACCACAGGATAGAAATGATACCATTCATGAGTTAAAGCTGTTTGACTTGTTTATGAAGAAGTGGGCACAATGATACTTGTAGCTCTACAGTTTTCCGTATTACAAAAGGGAAGACAATTTTTATTTTAAAGTGTCCATTCCAGCTTAGTTAGGCTGAGTTTTAAGTGTTTAATGCACTTTAAGTATGGATCATAGAGACTGTAAAAAACTTCCATGTTTAATGAGATCCTTTCAGCTGTAATGCTCAAATATTTAAAGGGGAAAAAATCAATAGACATGACAGAAGCACAAAGAAAACACTGCAAGCTTCCTCACTATTTTATACTACAGAAATCAGAAAGACTAATAGATTTTTCTCTTGAAATGCTTAATATTGTCTCTGAAAATAAAGCAGAACATGTACAGCTACACAGGTGATTTTCAGCATGTGACCTCTGATAAATGTAATTTCCTGGGGAAATGATGAAATGGTGTATAAAATAATAATTTAGAAAAAAAAATAAAAAGAAGGGAAAAAAACCCACACCAAAAAGCCCCCCAGAAGAACAACAGAAATTAGACAGTGACAAAATGGCATTGAGGCAGACTTCAGGAAATATATTTTCTTTTCCAGTGTTACATTCCAAGATATTTTTAAATCACAGATATTGAAAACAGATTCCCATACAATTCTTAATCAGTCACAGTAGCCACCAGGGTTAGTGGTTCCTAACATGTGGCAAAAAATATAATACTTCTAACTCAAGCCATGTCATGCTGGTATTTTACCAGCATTCCTCATGCTATTGTTACAATTCCATTGGCTTCATGGCATTTGATGCTTTCTGAATGTAAGAACAGAGTATCTCCCTTTCTGATATTAACAGCAGGCAGTATAATCATAATAACCATGGTACTTTTCACCCCAGTATCTCAAAATACTTTGATCCTTATGCCTGATTTTGGAGATGGAGAAACTCTAACTCAGAATCATGAGGTGTCTCTCTGGAGTCTGACAGCAATAAGGTCACTGTAGGGCCTAGAACAGAAAAATCAGCAAAAAGCAGCACTTCACAAACTTTATAGAGCCTACCTGGTGTCACACACAGAATTATAAATAGAATTATAAGTCGCCAACATGTCCCCATGATTTGCACCACAAATCATGCTGCTCACATGCGTCTCCGGGGCACCAGTACTTCCTCACCCTGAATTTGGGATCCTAACCCAACAGACACAGCTCTGTAATCCCCATAGAGGTGAGAGCCTCCTGTGGGGATCCTGAAGAGGGACAACTGTCCCCCACACAGGCCAGGGAGAAGGATGCTCCCCTGGAAAGCTGATGCTTCTGCTGCCACTTGAGACTGTGCCCTTGGAGGGAAAGGGCCACAGCAATGCTCAATCTGATGCAGATGCTCCGACACACAAGCCATGAGCTACCACGTCTGACCCGTGGAACATGTCAGTCCTTACCCCTGTGATTTGCGTCAGATTCAGATGTTAGGACTCCACATGCATTGGGGCAGCATGTTAACTCTTATAAAAAAAGCCTCAAGGATATATTACTCATCTGTGAGACTTTCATAATTATTTAATGAAACTTACTGTTTATACAAAATCTGTTGAAATGAATCATATTAAAAAAACCTAATCGATTTCATAAGCAACTTGCATCCAATATTTAATATTTCAAAACTCATTAAACAATTCATTTAACAATGAAGTAACTAGAACATTGAGATAAAAGCTAAAAAAAGAGACTTGAACTACTCACTGAATGGCAACAGAAAGAGATTCTGAAAGAGATCTTGAGAAGATTGCTGCAAAGCTAAATCAATGTTTTTATCAGAAACCATTCCTAGTTAGATATTACAAAACAAAGCATAGTTACAGATAAAAGTTCAAAACCAAAATTCCTGTTATTAACACAGAATATTTCAGAAGAAGTTGCAAGTTCCTTAAGAGGTGCCATTTACAAAACTGGATGGGTTTCCTGTTCTCCATCAACAGTACTAAGAGTACAAAGTGGCAAATCGCACACTGCCCCCAAAAATTCAGTTTGGGGATGACCAAGCAATGATTATAAAACTGGACAGAGAAGATAGTGATGAGTGAAAGACATGAAATCTGGAAAAGCTGCATAATAATATTTCAATATCAACATCCTGTTTTTATACACACACACACAAAACCCCACTAGCTGAGTATTTAATTTCAACTCAACTTTCTTTGACTTTTTTCAACAATATCACTTTTCCTTATATTCCCTGAGGTTAGAGGTAGGAAAAAAAAACACCTGACCAATAGCAGGGAAAGGCTCATTCCAGGACACATAGGGTTGGTTACCTCTTTCCTGCATAAAATACAGTACAACAATGGCTAAGACAGTATTGCTGACGTATCTGATGCGAGTGCTACAGGCAAGTTAGACATTTTGATACAACCTACTTACTTTACAGCAGTTTTTAATGCACTTCAGATGCAAATTTTACTTTTCTTAAGCCAGAACAGGAGTTCCTGGAGAGCAGAATATAAACCTGGATTCAAAGTTGTCAGTTTTAGTTATATTAAAAATAAATTATTTAATGGAAATGTTAGATTTAAAATTAATCATTTTATTAAGATGATCTGCTATTTGCCAAACTTCACCACCATAGTCACAAATATAATTATAAGATTTTGGTGGGCTTTTTCATGTATTATTTACAGAAATAAAACTAACCCAAAACTAATGGTTCCATTGCCCTTTCAAAAACACTGATGTCCAAGCTCAGTGTGTTTATTTTCTTGCAAGGACATCAGCAGTATATTTAGCACCTGGGTAGAAATAGGGGAGGTTAGACTAAAAGATTCATATTACATATCACAGGTCTCATATTCCTACCCTTGTGCCACTCCTGGATTTCTAGCCTTCTCATTTCATGGTTTCTTTTGAAGCATATTGACAGACAATTGCTTGTCTGCCTAAAATTCAAAACCAGCTTTAGTAAGATATACTAGATGTACAGAGGAAGCCTTCCCCAGAAAATGGTATCATTTTTCCAAAAGAAAGTTGGGGGGGGGGGTTCCTTTGCTTGTTTGTTTTGAAGTCACAAGAAGAAGCAGCAAGTGAAAAGGAATTTACTGTATATCCAATAAATGTGATCATCTTTGCTGCATATATTCAACTTAATTGAAATACAGAGTTAATCTGTATGACATCATGTGATGCCTTAGACACACACAGAGTTAAACACAGCAATGCTGTTGAGACACTAAAAGATGAGCTATTGCTGCTGACCACAGAAAGCGAATTACAATTAAGTACACATCTTTCTGGGAAGTTTGCCAAGGAAAAACCAGGGAGAGGAGGCCATCACTGCTTATTTGCCCATGCTAGGGAAAAATGGAGATCTAGTTACTCCAACTCTTACTAACAGAGCAATTACACTCAGAGCACAAAGCAAATAAGTGCTAACAAGACAAATCAGAAAACCAGCTCCGAGAAAGAGCTGAAAGTACAGAAGCACAGAAGTAGAAATGCTTCAGCTCTCTCTGCATTATCAACTTAGCACTGCAGCAACTGCACCATTGCTGGCTGTTGCTGTAGCATGGTGTTATTATTTTGCACAAAACCAGCTTCACAGACTCAAAGACAGAAAAGCATAAACAAACATTTCAGATGTGCAGTTACAGCAGAAGAAACCAAGGAGACTGCAGAAGCAAAAAAAAAGTTTGATCAGCGCTTTTGCTTTTGATTAAGAGGGTACCAAGAAGAACTGAAACCTTGAAGGTAGAGTGACAGCAGTAGAATACAATCAAGAACAGTCATATAGAGCTGAATTTCCTCATCCAGCAAAGGAGAGGGACAGGTAACAACTCTGGCCACAGTGTAGACCATAATCTGAAAAAGATGAAAAACAGCTCAGCCTACCACTCCCTCCACTGAACTCAGTATTGAGGTTTATTCTACTAGGGGTCACAAATTGAGAGGAAGAACACTGGTGAAAGCTAATGGGAGCAGGAAGATGTCACATCCTACGTTATTTCAGTACTTCTTTGCTTCCTTACAGAGAAACTGTCTGATACAGCAAGAAACAGACTATTCTGACTTTCCATTCAGGTCAAGATAGCTTTAGAGGTTTTCTACAGGTCTTTGCCAGCAATACATGGCACTAACATTTCTGTAACTGAGATTCAAAGAAGTGGCTGTCACTGCAGCCTGAGCATGGTCAGCAGCACTGACGGACTCCTACCATTTCAGCTGTGGTGGCACCTAAGCTGATGGGAACTTGCCAGCACCAGACCCTCACGTACTCTGAGAGTTTCATCTTGCATGATTTCCTGAGATTCACAGTAAGCAACAAGCATTTATATTACTGTCTTTCACCATCTCTCAGCCTCTCACAGGGCTGGGCATCCAGGCTGTACCTAACTATGACTAATCCAAAAAAAACTGCCACAAGGCACAAAGAAATACAAATGCAAAAGTACAATTTCAAGCATCATTTCTATGTAAGTTCTCCTTTGTCATTTTTGCAGTGATTAGTTCAACCTATGGGTCTTCTCTTGAGAGACTTCCCTGCCCAATTCCACCCTCTACTAAAACACTGGAGGCAGAAATTCACAGGGGTCTCTGGTGCAAAGAAAGCAATGTCACAGGCATGCTACAGAAGCCAAACTCATTCAGTAGCCCAAAGTCTTCTTTTAACTCAAATACTGTTCCATAATGGAAAAAAAAGTTCAGGACCCAGAATTTACTTAACAATATAAACCAATATTTCCATGTGGTTTCTATGAACTCTCAATCCAGGAACAAGATTCAAAGGTTTAATGGCACAAAAGGCAACATCACCAGCCTCTCACTCTGGATGACCCGTATTAACTCTGAGTCTCAAATCACCTGCAAAAACAATACCCTAGTGAAAAAATAATCAGCTTTGACCTTAGTGCACATTTGTCTGTGTAGTATTATTAGAGTCCAGAAATTTGAAACATCTCATAAATAAAGAAGGTATTAAAATCACTTGGAAGTACACAAGGAAGTGAGAGTTTCACTCCTCTTTGCAGCAACATTTTCCACGAGTCCTTTTCCAGTCTGACCATGCACAAGACTTCAGGACTGAAGTAGAAACCGAATAAAAAATGCATGGGCACATGCATGTGTCCAAGTTTATATGTACACATACACATTTCTAAGTATGTACTAAGGAAAGAAAGGATGTAAGGAAGATTTTAAGAAAGCTTTTTATGCAGGGCAAGCTTAAGGAAGTCAAGGACAACTACTCTCAGTAAACTGATCTGAGATTAAGAAAAAAAGGAAATGGTCGCCTTTGATGGAGTTTAGAATAGGTACAGCTGCATTGTGCAGGAACAGGAACCTGATCATAAAAATACTCTGATGTGGCACTTACCCTAAAACATCAGTGAGTAAAAATAAATACACATCCACGGAGCTTAGGCTATTCTGGTGCTGTTTAAATCACTTCAGAGCATCACAACATCTGGGATGTGGTGGAATTTCAGTTTCTAGTGATTATTTGCAGTTGCTGCAACCAGTTACTGGACATTTGTGTCTTTTAGGTAGTCGTATATAACATGAATGGAAGGCAGCATCCATGAGCAACAAAGTTCTGCATTAGGAACCAGTTATTTAAGGAAAATTAGTGCCCTGAGCCACACACATTCTTTGTCGGGTTCATCTCTTTTTCTGATTAAGGTTGTTTGCACGGATTGCTACTGTCCTAAAGTCACACAAACTGAAGTTCCCTTGTTCTCACTCATTTGGGCTACTTTCTTCCAGTCCAGTACAGCTGTCAGTCAGGGTACGATCTCTTTGAGAGCAACAAATGAGCCAGATGCATAGTTCAACGGCCAGACACTTCAAGTCATAACAAGCTAGTGAAGCGAGCTAATTTTGCTTGCAAAAGAATTAGCCTTTATTAGCCATTAATACCACTTTTTGCCCTGCGTAGCCCTTTAACCAGCTGCAGCTCCATTGACATCACATTTTGGAAAGATTACTAGTGGCACGTCTGGTTATGGAAAGCTTAGAGGGCTTCCTAGAGCAGCTACCACTTATTAGGACATGAATGAATTTAATTTATCTGATGAGGAATGAACTTCAGTTACCACACTGTAGGCATTCATATGGGATAAATCTTGTCATTCGGACCACAAATTCAGCAAGGCATTTTGCCCTGTGTCTAATTTTTATCATATGTTTATCACATGTATAGGTATGTCGTATAGGTCATGCATATTAGTAACTTTAAAAATTGAGGTCAGAGCTGATGAAGAACATGTACAGAATTGCATATATACATATATGTTTTTATATGTTTGCATTTTTGTCATCATATTTAGTCCTGGTTTTGGAGACAGTGATGGAATTGTCAGTACTTTCTATTTTTCTATCTTCTCTGTTTCTGTAGAATTGAGGAAGGTCAATAGCCTAGCTGCACTCATAGACACTCACTTCAGATATATTCTAAATTAATCACCAGGATTTACAAAACCTGGTTAAATCCAGTGTAATTATATTTTTTTCTTATGGAAGCGTGCAGTGATAACTTACAACTTTGTGATACTGCTGTAGATCCAAAATCACAAATGAACCTGCTGATCTACGGGATTAGACAAAAAATCAAATCTATTTTGTTCAGCTATGGCACTCCTTATGCAACAAAACAGTAGAGTCTCTAAATATTCTTACCAGCTAAGTACAGGTAAACTCAGTTGATTTCATTTCAATGGGTCTAAAGCCTAAGTAAGGAGCAAAATTATTTTTTTATTCTGCATAATGTTTAAAGAAACAAAGTACAAGGAAGCTGCACAAGTTGCAATACTGAGAGAGAAAAGATTTTTAAAAAATCTCAAAAAAATAATAGCGTATTAAATTGCTTGCAAGTTTTCATTAGTCATAGTCTAGCTTTGAAGAAGAGGGAGAACAGCAAGTATTGTAGGTTCTCAATTAAGCTAGTAGGTGGGGTACCCAAACCAGTTGCATTTTTTAGTAACTATAACCATAAATGAGACCCACAAAGGCAAGTGATGTCTAAAAGTAGCCAGCAAAGCAAAGACAGGGAAATAACTTTATTTTAAAAATTGCCTACCTCAAAAAAATTAGGGTGTGGGCCCTCACACACTGGAAACATGCCTCAGTCACTGGAAGTAATAGTCCTGCTGTTTCATAAAGCACAGCATCACCATGCCTCTCCTACAGCAGCAAGAAATTTCCCTACAGATGGACTACAGATTCAGCCTCATGTGACATCTACTAAATGAGTAGGTACTGGGACGATGTGTTCCTCCTGGGTTATGACAGTAATAATGCACAGCAGCAATAACATGTTCTTATATAGCTAGGATGCTCAACACACTTTAAACCTAAACTGAGTAAAAAGAACAAAGGCTGAATTGTCTCTTTTAAAATGTACCTGATATTTTCTGTGGATCAGATGCATGACTAGCAACATTTCTAACATCAACTTTTCATCATTTAAAAAACTGTAAGGAAGGCTTCCCTGGGACCAAACTGGAAATTCTGATGGGCATATTTCAGTATGGAGCATCTGAAACATGGAATCAACACATGATTTAGCACTCATAGCCCTTTTCCACTATAAGCAAACCTGAGCAGAGAGAGCCAATCTAACCAGTCTTCCTGCTGTGCCAACAGAAATAATAAGTATACACCCCCTTGCACACAATTAGGAAGGGTGTTCTCCCTCTTTCTATCATATGCCAGCATTGCTTTGATAAGAAAACCGTCGGTATATCTTACCAGTGGTTGCAACAAAAAGAATTTGGTTTTGCCTTTCCTTCTGTTCCATGAAGTCTACCATAATGGATTCTCAATCTGGAAGTTATCTATGAATGCAGATGCAATCAGCCTCTTTTTACGATCAGGCTGGACAAGTTCTTACACAGTATATGGAAGGGTAGCTCCACAGACATTTATTTTGCTTAGGAAAGGAAAGAATCCATCACACAAAATCCCAACCATCTTATGGAAATGCAATTCCTCTTCCATTTAAGCAACACCAACTCTCCTCATCAATGCCACAAGCACCCTTTGCATTTTTACTTCACTGGTAACCACAAAAATACCACATGAATGCAGGGCTGATGTTCTAACTACCTAATTGCTTATACACCTAAAGAAGAACAAGGCAACTCATCTGGTAGCTCTGCTGCTCCCGTTACTGATGCCACCCAGAGAAGACAAAAAGGTGAAGAAAAAAGGAAAAGTTGCAAGAAAATACCTACCTTGCCAATTCCCCTTGCAAACAAACAATAGCTATTAAAGGAGAAACCTACTTTGTACAGTATACAGGAAGGAAAGAAACACTTTAGAAAGGACATGTGCTGCAGAGTAGCAGGAGTAGAGATTCCCATCAACCCCAGTGAAGGTGGCTAAGATCACTGGTGGAAAAGGAAAACAACCTTTTAGAAAAAGACAAACAACACAAAACCAAACCTAATAACATGGTTGAAACTAAGGTGAAGACAAATGACACACTTGCAGCTATGGGGAGCTGTAGAGAAGGGAAGCCGCTGTGCTACCATGCTCACAGAAAAGACTGATCCTGAGAATACATTTGACAGGTACTATAGACAAAATCAGTGTCATCTGCACCATGCAATGCTGCCAGAGATACTGACAGTCACAGCAAGTTTCTGGATTTGATGTATCAGGCATTGAGTTGCCATTGACCTACATGAAAAGGACAAACTTGAAAGGAGGGATTATAATTTGCAGAGGCAACTTGGGTTAAATTTGTAAGATGCTGAAAATCAGGCTGAGATTTTTGCCTTTAATTCCTCTTCCCCCATCCTCCTGAGCTCTTGTGATTAAAGAGTGAAGAACAATGTCAGATCTCACACAGTCAGCATGGCATGAGACAGGGTATCTGCACTAAAGTGATTTTATGGATATATGCTTTCAAATGAAATCAAAACTTCCCTAGTATGGCAGTCCTTCTCTTCCCAAGGCCTTCCAACTTCTGGGGGTTATTGACAGCTAAGGACTTATTTTATTAAATAACGGGAAAATTGCAGTGGTCTGGATCTGTCATAAACAGACAGACATATTCTAAAATGGGACACTGCACTGTTGGGCAGTCTGGAAGCAGACTGGTTCTGCAGCTGGGGCTGGAGCAACTAGGAGAATTTTGCAGTCCTGTTATCTCCCCATGCAGTCAGCTCCTGAACACAGAAAATATGCAGTTGTGCTTTAACTGGGGATTTGCCTTTGGGAGATTGCAGTGATGTGAAATCTCTGTAGAGAGGGATCTTCCCTGCAACTTCCCCCAGGAAATGAGTGTTTGGAGTTATATATCCCAGGTCATAACAGCAGAGCAGCTGGGCTATCAGTTGCAAGGATATTTGGGGGACTTGTCAGATTAAAAAATACTGAAGTGTGATGATTATTCAGCAAGTGCCCTCTCCAGTCACTATAACCATCATCTGAGGTTTTCCAGACAGAAACTTCGAGTCATGAAATTGGAGGCTGTTGACCAGTGAGCCACGTGTATTCATTTCCAGTCCATCAAACTGCCTGCCACAGCAGAGCTGGGCTGCAGCACTGGTGCACCTTTGCTCTAAGTGAGGCATATCGGTCAGAGATTGTTCATCATGTTCACCCTGTATTATCTTGATTCTTATACAATGCAGGCTTGCTCATAAATTGTCCAGTAAGGGGTTTTGGCAATGGTTTCATTTTACAAGGCTTCTTTTTATATCCTCTGCTGCCTTTTTCAGGCCCTATCCACCCATTCCTTGCAACTATTAATAAAATATCCCTTCCTCCAGCTGTCAGACCGGGCTTTGCAGACTGTTTTTAAGCTATTGTCGCACTTCTAACAATTAAGACTTCACAGCTTACGCTTCTTTTTTTTCCCCTGAATCCAAAGTGCATTTTTAAAGGACCTGTATCAGCTGACATCTTGTTCTCAAAATAGGCAATCAAAAAGCGAGAACCTATAGAAATGCTTCCAGGACTTCTTTTTTAATTCAACTCAAGTATTTCTTTTACATTAATTTTTTTCAGCAACACAATCTTCATTCTCTATAATAGCAAGAAAGAATTTGAGGGAAAAGTTAACTCTAAGCCAGTTATTCTGACAGCACCCATCCTCATGCTGTCCTTTTAGAAAGCATGTTCTCTTGCTACTCTTGCATAGGGTAGATTCCCTCACACAATAGACAGAAATGGAATGCATAGGTTTTGCACACTTTATAGTATACATTCTGTAACTATTACACCTATTCCACATATGGTACAGTCAGCACTGATCTCACCACCATCTTACCAGAAGACCACATCTAAATCTTAGGTAAAGCTCCAGGGCAATTAGGAGGTTAAGGAAGAGAAATGGAGAGACAGGGTGATGTCACTGTTCAATTTTGCTTCCTTTAGCCTGGACCACAGCCAGGTACACAATCCAGGTTCCAGCACAGCAGTACCCAAATCTCCTCACCTTGATTCAACAAACCAAAGATCAGATACTGAAATGATGAAGAGTGAACAAGGATCTTGATAGCATCCATGTTTTTTTTTTTCTTTTGTGTTTTTCTGTGTCCTGTTGACACACCACACAGATAACTGAGTTCTGTGCTCCTTTCAAGGCAAAACTGCTCAGATTTGAACCCTTAAAAAATGAAGGTCCTCAAAATAATCACTTTGAATATCTTGGCCTATATCCCAGAAGGGAGTGAATCTAGTCACGTACACAACAACCTTCAAGCTATACAAATATGAAGCATTAGAACAATAAAACTGCAACAGGCAATATGGAAACAAAAAGCTCAGTATGATGTAGCAGCTAAGATCATGTAGCTCTCACTTAAGTTGTACTTGATCCCTACTTGGTTTGTTAGTCCCTGCCATGAACCAGAACCCCAGTGACTTTCTGCTCCTTGAAAAGCAACTCAAAACACAGTTCTTATACCATCAATTTAAAATGTGTGCAGTCAGAGCGATGCTCTGTGTTGTTTTACCTGTGCTGTTCCCTCTTCCTTACTAAAAGCCTGAAGTGAAGGACTCCCAGATTTCTCTTACTCTCTGCTGCCATTTCTTTTTGCAGTTGACTCAGTCTTTCAGAGGAGTTGTTACCTCTGCAGTTCTGATGTCATTTTTTATTTAATTAGAACATAAAGCTGTGCAAAAGGTATATACTTGATTAGTAACATTCTTTTTACTAAGCATACTCATTCACAAAATCAAAACGCATGGCCAGAAGTAACAGGAAGCATCAGTTCTTGAACAATAAAACCACTGAAAGAAAAAGTTTTACAAGCCAGCTCTGGTGCACAGACCACAATGGAAAAGCTGCTAGATTAAACTATTTTCATTGTCTGGAGTGGAAAAAGGATGAAAGAAAGAAAGAAAAAAATTAGTCCTTGTACAACATTATCATAATTAAAGCTGAAAAAAAATAGGAATTTAATCCTATAAAATACTTCGGTATTCAACTTTTTTTTTCCCTAACCTGGGATAATTAAGTAAATATCAACTGTTCTGTTTTGTTGGGGTTTTTTAAAAGAATTTCCAATAAGAACTAAAACTTCAGGTTATTTTGGGAAGACATTTCAATTTTTAGTATTCATGAACTGAAAAATGTTGTTTCAATTTGCTGGGCTCTTTTTCTATTGCATTTCTCATGAGAGCTACAGGAGTGACCGTCTGCATCCTTCATCCTCCTCTGTGGGATAACAACTGCCATAATGTCTCAAGCTACTCAAAGAGAACTATGACTCTGCTGCTCAGTGGCAAATACCAGTTGGCAAGCAAGCTCAGACCAGCAAAGAGACTGGGAGCAGTAGGCATGCTAACTATAAATTGACTAAAGAAAAGCACCACGAAATGAAAATACACAATTTACTCAAAATTAAATAGTCTTAAAATGGAAGGTTTAATTTTCTTTTCTAAAAGAAAAATACAATAGCACAATGTTAACAAAATTTTTTTTTTCTTCTCATAACACGTTAATTTTTCAGAAGTTGTTTTATAATGTCATCATGATGGCAGATTTCTGCCCTGTGCAGATTTGTCCCTTTCAATCCCTGGTATTTCATATTCCCTAAAAGATAATTCTGTCATCAAAATCACCTTCAACTATGAGGCAAAAAGCAGGCTAGGGCACAAATGGTAATGAAGTTACTGCAATATTTTCTTCAGGTCTGTTCAGGAAACTGTTTAGTGTTAGGGTCAACATACAAAGCTTAGGTTTCTGAATGCCTAGGTATCACAATGCTGCTGTAATACAGTGGGGCAGGTAAGTTTGTTAGTAAAAATAAACAGAATTGGCCAAAACATCCCCTAACTTCATTTCCAAACTCTACCACTGACATTCTGTAGCCTTGGAGAAGTTATTTTGACTATATTTGAAAGGTCTAATAGGATATGTATTTTCTTCCATAAGACGCGTAAGATGAAATTCAAATCTACATAATACTATACCAGTCAGAAATGGACTAGGAAAATTGAAAACGGAAACAAATGCAACAAATGCATATTTGATGCTATTCTCTAACCCTCTGTTTGATTAAATTGCATACCTTTACTCTTGCAGTGGAATTGAGTAGTTCCTGCTCCACACTGTAGGAGCTTTATCACACTGGAATTGCTTTTCTCCAGCATTACTTAATTTTATTTTTAAAGCATTTTTTTCAATAGAAAGATAATCTCATGAAAGAAGCCTTCAAAATAAATATTCCTATTGAGTTTTCTCAGGTATTTTCCTCATACAGACCAGACTGCTGTACTCCTCCACATAACATAGGATTTGAGGAGAACATGAGAGGAGACAACTCACTCTCTCAAAATGCCCACGGTTGTCTCAGACAACCTGGAAGCATGTCTAGGCTCAGGGCCACTGTCTTTTATACTCAGATAAAAATGCTACTTGAATCTGGGCAAGAAACAAGTTTCATGAGCCCAAAACACAGATTGCATGCTTGCCTTTACCATACGATACACCCGGGGTTGAAATCTGGAAGGCACCATTTGGGAGAGGCCACAATGTCACTTCCAAAGCACAAGCTGTGCTGTCCATGGGCTGAAGGAAAGCCAGGGTATAAAAGGAGCCTGTATGCATGAGAGCTCATATCACTGGCAGGCTCTAGGACTTGCAAAGTCAGAGAGCAATGAAGCCCAAAATACATATATATGCAGAACGAGCCACAAACTTTCCACCCTGATGAAAGCACAATGAGGAAAATCTTTCCGACAGATTCACAGCTGGTTTCAATCTACAGCCTAAGCATATCTAATGGGACGCTTTTATCAGAGCAGCTCTCACGGGGTCCTGGCTGCTGCTGAGGGCAGTTTGCCACTGTGCAGACCCCTCAACAAAAGTCAGAGAGGACACTGTGCGTTGCCTACACGAACTGAGGCATGGGGTAATAGAGACCATCTGCTCCAAACTCTGGCCCTACTTGCACCGTTATTAATCCAGTACAGCTCCTAAAATCTTACTTCACCTGATGTAGCTACCCTGTGAAAGTACCAGAAAAGCACGAGATATACCTCTCAAGAATCTCATCTCTTCTTATATCACTCTCAGAGGTAAATTAAAGGATTCTACCCATGTTAACACAGAGAGTAACACCTGGTTTCAAACTCGCCTGGGTGAAACTCTGGCTCCTCTAGAGACAGGAGGTTTTCCTGTTAGGAGAGGTTAAGAGAAGCTACCACATTCAGTAAAAGCAAGACCTTTACCTTCTACATGCCACTTACTAAAGGAGAAAAAGTTCAAAACACTGCCTCCATTTATGAACACTTGCATGCTAGCAACTTGTTGAGAAGTTTTTGTGAGCATGTCATGTAGTAAGTAAAGAGAACTTCAAATATATATTATTTTTCCCCAGTGGTTTACAGATTTGTCCTGGGACAATAGAAGTTTACAGAGAAGGGGGACATGTCTGTGATTAAGGCGGCTTTCAGCTCTTCTTCCTACAGATACCCCGTGGATATTGCTGTATTCTCCAGAATCTAAGCTTCCACTTAAAAAACAATGAAGTTTCTAGCCCATCTGGGTTTGCGGAAGCAGAATGTAAACAGATGTACTGTTGTCTTATTTTAGAAGCTATAGCAAGCCAGACTGAAACAATAGCACTAAGAAATGTCAACTGCTTCCATTCATCTCAGTGGGGTGGGGTGTTAACTTTGAAGCCTAATTGTGACCACTTTAAAGTCAGTCTTTTAACCATTTCACTGCTATTACCACACCAGGAACTCCAAAGTAATGAACTTACCCAGCCTCTGTATTTGTATGCATTACTCTGAGACCTTCCATTCACTTGAAAAGGACACTGCATCACAATCGAGCTAGTTTGAATATTCTTTTACTTAAGAAGTTAGCTGAATTGTTTGCTACTGTCTTTCAAAATTAGGGTTAAAAGAAAGTCAAGGGTGAGAGGTTAGCTTTATTGTTGTTCTCTCAAAAGTGCAACACGTGGGATTTCATGCTTTTTACTTTGATCAGGGTGCCCGGACGGCAATTCATTTCAATAAAGTGACAAACAGCTACATACAAAACTGAAAATAATGACTATTCAAATAACAGGGCACCAAGGATCAGAAGTGAAAAAAGTAATCCTAATGATGTGGTAAAATATATTTGGAAAAAAAAACAAACGGGGGGGTGGGGGGAGGGAACTTTTCAGGAACTTATGACAGCCATTACCTTAAATCCAAGGTATATGGGGCTTCATTCTGAGCATTCAGAGAAGTTGCCCTTCTAAAGATGTTTTACATCCCATTTCCAAGAAGCTGATGGTCAGTGGTCACTCTGAAGTCTGCACGTGAATTTTCCTCTGGGACCAAACTGTTGAAGACCAGCAGCTCTACACAGTTTTGTAAACAGGACTTCAGATGCTGTGGGTACACAATGAAAATTATTCAGGCAAGCTCTTCTAGCTTATGTTTCTGAGCATGCAGAATCCCACCAACATGCAGCTGGAGCCAGAGTCACAGAAACCATGGTGCGGCAGGGCATGATGGAGATGCCTGGCTGGGTTTGGTGAGGCTGTTTGCAGCACACCTGCTCAGCCAGCTCTCCTGGCCACCTCCACTGCAGGACCTCTCTGCAGTGCCTGCCATTGTGTCTGCCACAGGTCATGGGTGACACAAGACCAATGCAGAGCAATGTACCCAACTGCATTAGTACTTCTTCCCAACTTCCACTTCTGTGGTTACATACATACGGATGATCCAGCCACAAGCCCTTTTACTTCTGATTTCTTACTAATATAACATAGAGAAGTCCAAACTAACATCACCACTGCACGACTCTGGCCATCATTAGTATATCCACATACGTTAGCTGGATAATCCTGACATGTCTCAAGATGCCCTCATTGCAGCGATAGCCACCAGCTCAGCAGAAGTGAAAGGAAGGGAAATATCATCCAAGTCAGCTACGTGACAGAGCTATGGGAATGGCATTGCCCAGGAAAAGATCTTGAACAAGCAGCTGGGGCAAGAGTAACCTCTGTAGGTCATGGAGCAGCAACTGGAAGAAAGCAAGGTGAAAGAATCTGCATAACCCACACTATATTTACTGCAAGATAACTCCTTGAGCACACATTCTCACTCCTGAATAAAACTGTCTTTACTTGGGAAGGTCTTGACTTGGTATGAATGCCTACGTGTGGTAAAGGAATAGGGTTATTTTGGTAGAAGGGGGAAATTTTCCTGTCTACACAATGCCTAGGTGTTTGTGCAAACAAAGCCCTAATTCATGCAGTTCAGGCTCTTTCGCCTGCTGAAACAGACAATACTCTGACGCTGTTATTAGTAAGTTATGAATGCACAATCCTTCCATGTGTAACTTCCACTGTTAGCTGGACTTTAGGGTGTTTGGAATTTGCCCTGACTAATAAAAGCACCAGATCCACATCCTCGTGTTATCAGATGTCAGTGTTTCCTAAATCTTGATCTTTAAATTGCAACATAAGATTTATAAAATGCTCATGATAGAAAACTGGAAATAAACTGCTGCTTTCACTGAAAAGCTTGCAAGCACTGACTTCACACACAAAAGGCCTGGTATGGAAAGTCAGACAAACACCTTCATTTTCTATTAACTTCAATCAGCTGCAGCAAGGTGATTGGTTCTCTGCAGAAGGTGTTGAATAACATTATATATAAATTCACAGAAGTGTCTGAGTGCTGCTGAACATGTTTTCTGCAGACACCTAGAGGTGCAGAACAAAGGCAGCTGAAAACAGACTTGGTAAGTTTACAGTTTTACTTTATCACTGTATTAAATTCCCATTCAACATCTATAAGGCACCACACACTTGTTAAAGAAAAAATAAACAGCCTCATAAAAACTAGACTTGCCACTCTTTGCTTTGCCTCACATCCCTCTTCTTTTCAACTGCTAACAAGTAAAACAACCCCCTGACAGCTGGATGGGCAGAAGTCTGTGCTGGCGGTGTCCAGGTCCGGAGCAACACTGTGGGCTGGAATGCTGACGCTGGCAGGGCTGCCACTGCGTTTACTTAGCACTCATTTCTCTCAGTCTGCTTCAGACCAGAAATGCAGGCAATGAAAACCTATTCAACCTTTGAGAACTTCGGCCATAGTGGCTAGCAGAGCAGGGTCTTTGCAGGTACATGAAAGAGGCATTCAGAAGACACTCCCATTCAAGGGAGGTAGAAAGCAAACCCCCAGCTGTCTCTGGTTACCTTTTATTGGCATGAAAAGCGGGAGGCAGGAGGGGCAAGGTTTCAGGACAAATGAAAAACAAGCTTTCTAAGATTCACTGTTCAACCTCAAAACAAAAGCTCAGTGAATTTAAGCTAAAGGATCTTGGTTCCATTTCTTTTGGTTTAGTAATTTATGATAGAGAAGAGAATGAAAAAGCTGTTTCAAGCTGTGGATTAAACATTACCCTGAAACAGAAGTAGAGTGGAAAAAAATATATATTATGAATTCAGCTAGTTTCTTGGGCAAATAAAGAGCAAATGGGCAAACACATGAGAAAGTGTACCATATTAGTAGGCATCCAAGGATCTTTGGTTGAAAACATTTACATCATGATCATAACTGGACAAAACAGCTATCACAGAAGCATTATTAAGTAGAGGGTAGAATCTGTAAGCAATCACCACCCAAATTAAACCAAAGTCTGTTAAGATGGAGGAGAAATGACTCATTTCAGAAGGCGGCCCAATGGCTGCAGACAGCCCAGTGCTGCCTTCCAGAGGAACCAAGCCCAGGGCAAGGTGAGGGTGTGAGGGGCACTGGCAGCAGTGTCACTCCCTGGGAAGCCACCAGCAGCTGGGGAGGAGACATGCTGCCCAGCAAATACGCCTCACCCTCTCAGCCCACGAGGGCAGGCAATCTGCAAAGCCCTGCACTGTCCCAACCTTGCTGCAACCTGAACAAAATCCAATTATCTAAGTCTTCCATGGCATGGCAGACTCTTCCCCAGGCATGGTGGATGCCCAGATTAATTCTGGGTTCGCCCCACGCAGAACATTAGGAAAGAAGATAAATGGGCCAAAGCCATCCCATTAAATGAGGATGGTATAGAGTTCCTGCTTCACAGGATCTTTCAAAGAAATGTGAGGTCCTCAGACATTGCACAAGAGGGAACTATGCAAGTACAGATTTAGTGCCTACCAAATTCGTTCAAAGGCAAGTTTAACAATTTAACAGATTATGTCAATTGCAAAAAGATAATTAATAACCATAATACCTAATATTTACACACTTCTCTACACAAACCTATTATTTTTCTGTAGAGGTATACAAATATTACCTAACCAGTCACCTGAGACACACGGCCAAAGCCTTGACTTCTTGATGGACTGCAGGAGTCTTTTAAAGTGTGACCACATGCTCCAAAGTTTGTTGCACTGAATCTAGGCAACACAAGTTTAGCTACGCTTGTGTAAATACCTTGGGATAACTCAGAACCCTCTATAAATTTAGGTGACACCTAAATGTAGGTGTGTTTGTGAGACCTGAAAAAATTATACATACAAAGTAAGGGGCAAATTTAATAATTTTTCAAAGACCAGTAACTTACATCTAGGTTATATATTTTTGCTACATTTTTTATTTCATGCCAGCATGTCTCTTAGAGGTAAGCTAGCCAAAGAGCTAACTATCTGTTTGAAGCAATGATCTGGATAACATGCTAGCTATCACCTTGATACACAATTAGACAGAAAACCAGGAAGGATTTATTTGGAATTCATTTGGCAGTACTGGAGGATTTTCTGCAAGGGAAGATATCCAAGAGTTTACGTAATTCCTTAATTCTCTGAATAGGTGAAATGGATAATTTAGAAAAAGTTCTTAGAAACACTTAAGAAGAAAAATATTTTACTCATTACAGTAACTTCTTTTTTCTATATCCGTCTTTTAGTCTCTTAACATATCTAAAGCAAACACGGACTGCCAAATATTTTAATAAGACTACTTCTGATCTGTAATCTCTCTGATATACATCATGTTTTAATAAATCATTTCACAGCCTAGAAGAACGATTAGGAACAAACTACAGCATTTGCAAACATAGTATAAAGTCACTTGGCCTTCCTTTAGGTCATACAAGAGGATAGGAATAATGGTCAAAATCCAGTGTTGATACCTGAATATTTAAAAATGGGTGGGTAAGGATTTGAATCCTGTCTTTTGTCAAGAAATGTTACTGAAGCTGCCCTTAAAAGCTAGCATTAAACGTTATAAGAGAATATGACAAAGTGCGTTCCTACAAAAACCTGACTCAAGGCAAGAGAAGTCATTCCACTGACGCGAATAGGATTTGGTCAAAGCCTGGTGTTCAGTGATGTAAAATACACAGTGAGGAGCAACAAAACGTCAGAAGTAACAGGATTTTAATCTCTTGGGCTCAGCAGCTGTATTTATTATTTTGTCTCAGATCTTGCAGGACATCAAATACATTTTGGACACTACATTAAGTAGAGATAAATGAATCAATATTAGTCTTACTTTCCTAAAAAGAGCACTTACTGGCACCCTCCTTTCGTCTCAGATTTTATGTTGGTGGCAAATCTTCCAGGTGGCAGGATAAATACTCATCTGCTAAGCATAATGCAGTTGTATTCTGTTATTAAAACTGCACCTTTTCTAATGTCTTTTTAGCATTCATTTTCTATGTAACATTCTGCTTTACTAGTGTCCCAGTACATATGTTCCAATCCATAAACAGCCCCTTTTGCATCATGGTCACCTCTGCCCATCTGACTCCTCACTTGCAGAGTCCTTTTAGACTTACTTGAGCAAGCTACACTTCCCTTTCTGTTTTAACTATTATGGTCAATTGTATTATCAGCCCCTTGCAGAGAATGGAAACTTCACCTGCACCTGAGCTCCACCCATGTAAGGAACATTGGTGGAGCGTTTAGGCTCTTCTGTTCACATTTCTCTTACTGTGCCAAGTTTGGTTCTGTCATGTGTTACTCAACTCCTCCTGTTTTCCTCTTGATCACACGCTCTTTTCTTCTTCTCCTCACCCACCCCACCTCCTGGAGCAAAAAAAGGAGTTGGTCCCACTGGGAACAGCCAGAACTTGTCCAGAGCATGCTCCAAATCTGGTCTCACAGTACCACAATAACCCTAGCAATAACTTGGAAGTCCTAACCATTTCTGGGGAAAGCCTACTGCTCACATAACACATTGGCTCAGCAGAGGAGTAGCAGTCTTCGAAGGGATTTATCTCTGTTCAAAATGAAACACTTTTGCCCATTTATACATATGAACAGCTGCACCCCTCTTTTAACACCCCTGCTAGCCAAGGCAGGAGAACAAACAGAAGGCTTTCCAGGAGCAGCCTTCAACAAAAAAAAATCAAAACTGACTTATGAGGCTTAAAGCCACACAGAAAGACTCCTCCCATCCCATAACTGGAATGATGAAAAAGAAAAGTCCTTGTTACAATATTATTTGCTGGTGAATGGATCCAAGCTCTGTGTGACTCACAACATGTGGTAGTAAACGCAAGAAATGGCAGCATCTTACTTGCAGGAAAAACCAAATGAAAAATTTAGTGCTAGATATGATTAGAAAACACTAAAGAATGTGAAAGACTTGTTTCAGATACCATCACCATTAACTACTGATTGCACAGGAAACTCACAGGAGGAGCTTGCTAGGAAGGTTTTATAATCTGATTCTGAAGGAACTGCAATAAAATGCCAAAAAAAAGGCTTGAAATAATGAAATAAAGCAAGTTATCATCAGTCACATTTTATGTACCCTGAGCAACAGTATTTACCCACCATGAGATGGTGGGTATTTAATGAACTTTTGGTAAATATTTTACTGATTCACCTCTTAAGGGTACTTCTGTTAGAAGGAGCCCTTGAAAAGGAGAGAGGAGACATATTTTAGAAGAGCATGCAAAGGTAGTTGTAACACAGGCACAGAAATAGACATTAATGAACAAGATTAATTAAAGTTTAGGTATAATCACTTGTTCATCCATATGTCTATAGTTTCCTTTGGTTCAGAAATTAGTTTACAGGAACATGTAGTGTCTGTCAAGCCACACATAACCACTGAGCTCTCTCACTGCATCTTGACTCCTTCTCCTCTTTTTCTGTATTTGAATGATAAGTTGTACATTAATAGAAAACTATTACTATGCTTTTATGAATCTTGGGAAAATGTGTCTCTCATTTTGGAGAAATCTTTTAATCTGGACACATTTACAGAGCCCCACTACAATCCAGTGTGAACACAGTACTTACACTTTAGGCTGCTGCCACTGCCTCACAAAGCAGACTGAAAGTAAGCTTGTACACAACTTTGACTCCTAAGAAGTAAACACAAGTTACACAAAAAATTCCCTTCCCACCACTGAGAGACAATGCCCTATGAAATTCACACTGCACAAAACCAGAACATAACGCTTTGGAGGAGGAAGCAACAGTTACAGCATAACTATTTGATGCTGCAGGGGGAAGAAGGCATGACTTAACTTGTTCAAAGCACTCATATTGAACACCTTATTCTTATCACTTATTCCACGTAACAGACTTCATCCAACTGATCTTTCTTTGGATAAGTAGCTTTGATGACCTCCAGGTCATTAAAGTGTTTCCCCCTTCTACCTGTCTTTATGCAGACTGAGGATTACAAAGTTTTATTAAGTCCTTGGGGAAGGGGTTTTCCTTACAGGTTTTTAAAAAAAGCCAAAGTATTTCATTTTTCGAAGAAGATGCAGTGAGCTTTCATCAAGACCTCGTCTACTTTCAAGTGTTGTAGGTTTCTTTCTGCACAGTGATACTAGCACTAGCAGTTTCTGGAAGAACAGCTGAAAATGCTGTGAATGCATAATATAAAGTAGGTAACATGGAGGAAGTTGGGTGACTGAGCTGCACACAGGATTCTGCACCACTTTACAGACTTTAGTAGGTTACAACTAGCAAGCAGAGATGGAGGTCTGTATGGTTTCTATTATACTGTTGTCCAAAATCACACTAGAAGATAAAAAGACACAGCTGTGAAGTACAATTGGATGGGGTTTCAGAAAAATAACTCCAGTTTCATATCGCAGTTGGGTCATGCTTACACAACAGGAATGAACAGTTTGTAATTGAGTCAGCTGAACTGGACTTGTGTATAAACAAGACCTGATAAAATTCAAGTTTTGTTCTACAATATACAATATTCATCCACAGCTTTTTCTGAGAATTTCCTATTCCTGGAAATTATGAATCTTTCATGAATCCTCTGATGAACTGTGAACACATAATGGGAGATTGGGTGATTGAAATTAATTCCTGTGTCCAGTTTGGAACTTAATTAGCTTGGTTTCAAACACTGAATTGGCTATTAAATGTATTAAAAGTATGCTACTCTAAACACTAATTATACCATTTGTAAATTGTTCTAGGACATTTCAATGTGTTTATATTCCTTGTTCACAAATGTTTCCAGGATTTTACGTAGTTTAATTTAATAATCCCAGTCAAGACTAAGCCTAAACAAAATACATGTTGATATAATCAGTCTCTCTGTTCCTGCATGAATATACAATTCAGTGCAATGAATTCACACAATGAAATCGATTCTGTCAAGTGATAGAGGCCAACAAATCACAAACTCGGGAGAAGGTCTACAGGTAGGAGACCCAACCACTCCTTTCAATGACATCCCACATTTCTGAGTAGCATTTAAAAAAAAAAATCCCCCTTTCACCCAAAACAACAAAAAATAATCAAAAATCACTATGAAAGGATGACATGAGTGCAGGAATCCATCTACCATTAACACACCTACCAGACTATCTCAGCAGAATGTCATTTTTTTTCATGTCAAGAGTAGCATTTTTAGCATAAGTATTATGGATTGATTTTCTAGGGTGAAAAAAGACCACAAACCAGAAATGTCAAAGAAAAGTATTTTCATATTTAAACTAAGCAGTATTGCTACTTATACTAATTAAATCTACACTATAACCTCTTAAGTTTCCCTAGGAAATATATGCATACTTAAACTTCTGGGGGCAAAGAAGCACTTTGGGGTGAACAAATGTTGAAAACAGATACACTGACCTAGAGGTAAGAAGAGGAAAAATGAGGATGTATCCCAGAGGCTCTCCTATTTCATGTCAACACCATAGGAAAGGACAAGAACTCAGATGATTCCTGTCTGCTGCTGGCTGGCTCTGTATATTCCCTGGTGTTTCACTGCTTCAGTTTCAGACTTAGCAAGAGTTTTTTTACCCAGGTGTTTCTATCATTTATTAGCAGTAAGACCAGAAGGAGGTAGCTCAACAGCAACAAGGCAATGCTCCTCTCTGCAGAAGAGAAGATGCAGAATACAGTGAGGTGTCAAAAAAACAAAAAAAAAAAAGGCAAAAAAAAAAACCCCAACCAAAAACAAAAACACCCACAACCCAAAACATTTCAAGCCACTTGTATATATAGAGTGAGAAAATCTGTGAGATGAGTAAGTGGCCTTTTTTTCTCCTCACACAATAAATAGAAGATTTTCTAAACTGAAACACTTCTGACAGCATCATAGTTGATATTGCTGCATTGAAAGAATGAAGCCATGAAATTTACCCGTGGCCATTGCTAAAAACTCTCCTGCAAATGGCCCATGCCTGTGTTACCTACCTCTTTCAGCTGGTGGAAGTGGGTGGCTGTGTGCAACCTGCCTCTTGGAGTGGTTTCTACAATGCCCTAGCTCCATGCAATGCTCTAGTGGCTTGGGGCAGAGAAAACTATGCCCCAAATGGGGACATTCGCAGGCACAGCTTAACTAATTACTGGCACTTACACAAAACTACTGCCTTTTTCAAGTACCATACTATACCTTCTGTTTTCAGGAGGCGGTCACAAGTGACCAGCAATTCTGCTACTAACAAGTGGTGTTTGCAACTAGGAAAAGGAAAACTAGAGGTGTTCATTCTGCTGAGCTCAGAAATGAGCTGCAGGTTTTTTGGGAGTTACCTGAGAAGCAGGTACACCTCCATATCATCAAAACAGACAAACACCCTAAAATGAACTTCCTATGTCCTCTTCTTAATTTTGTTTTATAGAACTTTAAAAATTCTTTAAAAATCCTTAAAAATTCTCCAGATCCAACACACACGTGTGCATTACAAACAGCCTCTCACCAGCTATATTTGCATTCATTGTTACTCCTTAACCTGAAACCTCAGGTTTAAATAACTGTCAGCTGATATTATCAGTGTTTGGTTTATGAGTCATTCAGCCAAGGAAGAAAACAGCACCTTTACAAACATGCCCTAATTTTTCTGCTGCCACGGGGAGCAGGAGAAGCGGAGTGGAGGCACAGGAAGGACTTGCAGCCTGAACAAAAATATATGTCCCGCCCCAGAGTTCTACCTGTTAGGCACATACAAACTCATAAATCAAGTCATGAAGAGAACAGCAGGAAAACAGCTCTGGGACATTAGTCCAAAGGTTCTGGTATAGTTTCAAGTTTCAGCAAGACACTTTCTGCTAACTTGCTTCCTATTTAACTTTGTTCCTTCACACAAACCCCAGATTTCTATAAGTTGTTTTCTTTTTTGCCCTCAGTGAGGCTCCAGAAATTTGAAAAGAGGGAAGGGACAGAGAAATCACTGCTCTGGATTTGGTTTTACACAAAGTAAGGTCATGTCGAAAGGAAACGTCTGCCCTCCCACACACATGTGCTAAGTACAGTTTAGCTAAAATTAGCCACTGGTGGAAAAGCACAGAATGGAGTTCTCATGAGTCCTTCTCTTTTCAGCAGGGTTCTGCGCCATTCCGGAGCCCAGCAGACTCAGCCTTTCCGAGTGCTGTGCCCCTCGTCTGGCCACTGGCTCCAACAAAAGCAGCAGAGAGCAAAGCCAATCTCACTCCGATTGCACAGATATGCCCAGACTGGAATCATCTGGGATGCATTAGACTGGGAAATCTCTCGTCTTTGCTAGCATACCTGCTTTTTATTCAGGGCAAGTGTCGCTGTAACAAGATTTATACGTTAGACTGCACTGTTGAAATTGTCAGTCAGAATCTGGGTTGGTCACTCTTATATTGATACTAAAATTAAATATTCCTATGAAAATTAGCCTTGACTTTTCTTGCACCAAGCAAATCACAAACTATTTCTTTGGGGTTTTTTAAAGTGGTGAATTGCAGATATCAGAATAAAACATATGTAGGGGAGTGGAAAAATTTGCATTATGACACTAGGTGGTTGATTCTGTTTCATCTGTGCTACAAAATCATTTTCAAGGGTATCATATTCTCTGTAAATTGTGATAGCTTCTAGACCTGATCACAACTTCAACAGTAACAGACCAAAACCAGTACTGACTTCCTATCTTGTGTTCAGATCCTCCTAGCAACTGTTCAAGTACAAGCATATTAAATTTAAGAGTGTTTTTCTTAAATTTACTCAGAGGTGTGGACCCTTACCTACACCTTTGTGGTGCCTGGTTAATGCTCAGGGCTTCAGCCTCTTTCTTGTATTTTCCAGTACTTCCTTGCTCCGGCCAAATTAAAACCATAGGCAGCACTGCGTTACTCAAATTTTTGCCATGGCCAAAAAACAGCCCCAGAAAGTTGCCTGGCCTCCCTGTGTGGTCATCAGGAGCAGGCAGACCTTTCCCAGGGGCACTCATTTCCACCATCACCACCCCCACCTCTCCAAATTCACACACATGGGATGAATTGTCCTCTAGACATGCTTACTCAGCCTCATTGAGTATAGACAGGGCTTAGGTGACTAGATGCATTGCTCAAAATAGGCAAGATGAATCTTTTACTGGAATCTAGGCCTCAGGGAAAAAGTAAAAGAAAGAAAAAGAATCACCTTCATTAAGAACATGGATGTCTTTTCCTTTAAAAGCCCTTCTCTGTGGCTCCTGTAGGATCATGTGGCCACTGGATATTCTGCAACTGCCCTGGCTTGCAGTTATTTCTGGTGTAGGTCTTGGCATGATTTTTGACCTTTTGGAGACCTCTTTAGGTAACACAGCTCACTCACTCTTTCCACAAAATGCACAGGAGATTGAGCAAAGCAGGAAAGCGAAAGCAACAGCAACATTCCATCAGGCGGGGAAAGCATTAAAGATACGAGGATCAGGAAAGGAGTCTTTCTTTAGGAACTCATGCAGTTTCAGTCACTTAATAAAAAAGGGTTTATATTTCTGAAGTAAGGATCTGCATTTCCTCCCTCCACTGAAGCTATATGTTTCTCTGCCAGGCTGTGATGAAAAGGGCCCTCCCTTGCCCATCGCAAGCCAACGCTGAAGTCATCCTGTTATTCTCTTTCACCTGGCACACATGTTGAGGCTTTGCTGTGGCAGTCTTGCTGAGACACACATCTCATTGTCTCTTGTTCCTCCCTGCTCATAAGGCTTTTTTTTTTTTTTTTTTAATCCCAGATTTCTTTTGCACACAGCTCAAGCAGGAATGTTTCTGTGATTTCCAAGAAAGAGGATCTATATATGTAAATAATGCTGTTCTCTGACGGCACATGATCATCCATTAAAGCCAGAAGTAATTTCTATGAAGACAGTGTTGTAAAGAGATCTAACTATAAGGTCTTGCTCACCTCTTGTTTGAAAACTCACATGTTGTAGTAACTACAACTGATTCAAGCAGGAAGGTCAGGAAGATGGGTCCTTTTGCAGCATAGCAGCATTTGGTAGGTGAATGTGGAACCAGCCACAGGGTGATCTGGCTGCAAGATACCCATCTCCTGCCTGCGTTTCTAGAGAAATGCCACAAAGGCTCAGCATCTCTCACAGTACTTCTCCCTACTGGAAGTGAGAGAAGCAGAGGCTATCTCTGCTCTCTCTTTCAGGCAGTGTTCATCCTTGAATCTGAATTTAAGGACATGACTAGGGATTGTCTAAATTTTTTTACCTGCTGGTATGTATTCTTGGCTGATTGTGTATGTCAGGGATACGTGGCTGTAATGGCATGCAGCTCCAGCAGCCATCTCCCTTTGCCTGACCAGGTAACTTCCATGTCTCCCACTGTGTTCTCCAAGTAAAAAATGGGTCTTTCACAAATGCACAGCACCACCATTTGCCAGAGGAGGTAGAGCTCATAGGCAACATGAACTCTGCACAGCAAAGACACAATGAGCACTGCAGGCTTCAGACCACTCCCAAGATCAGTTCAGATATGATGCAGGTGTAGCCACAGGCCTTCCTTGTGGGAAGGAGAGAAAATTGGATAGCTGTATTTTATATATCTTTGAGGTTGTTAGAATGACAAGAATAAAGTGAAGTAAGATTAAGAGGCATATTAGGCTGTCTCTGACAGATCTTTTCTACTCATTGGGAGGAGTTTCCCACTGAGCTCCTGAGAAGTGCTGAGCCCCTGAGGACTCCATGCAGAGGCTAGACTTTGCAGCCACAAATGGCACTGTTTTTCTGTGCAAGGCTGCGCTATCAGGGCAGGTATCAGTGCAGCCTGTTGCTACTGATACTGTAAGCAGAAGACAGAAACAGTGGATCTTTTGTTTATCAGCACTCTACAGTGTACAGTCCCTTTGTGAAAAATAAGCCACCTTTCTGCAGCTCTTGTATGGTGCAATGCAACGTTTTCAGCTAAACCAAACCTGTGATCACTTGATATCAGCAAGTTAAAACAGTGCTGATAAGAAAAATGTCAGCACAAGAAAATTCTGAGGAGCACAGTGCAAGAATAAGTTAAACCAGGGAGGACATGTTCTTTCTAATAAATGCAAGTTCCTTTCGGCTGATCTTCACATCTCAGATTTACTACTTGTACTGTGGGAATCATTGTATTGCCTCATCACGGGGCTCATGTGAAGCTGTGCTTACTCATGCTTGCAAAGCATTTAAAGATCAGAGAGTGCAGTGTCTGTAAAACCATAAAGAATACTTTGTTATCATTATTATTTGACCACAGCAATAGGGAAATATTCTTTAAAAATGTTTCAGTTCATTAGTTCATAACTCTCTTTTAGTAGCTATTAGTTCAGCTGAGAACCTAAAAGCAAAAACCAGCAAGCTGCAAGGTAGTGGGTTCAAACTTCGTGTGCCTCAATGCAGGCCTACTTTTATGCCTTTACCATAGGTGGTGAAGACTTTTAACAACACTTTTAATCCAAAGGTAAGAAGTAGATGTAGAGGCAAAGTAAACACAAATGAATTCTGAGACTCATCCTGAAACATCTGTCTCCCAAAATGTTACCCTCTAGCCCACATCCCGAGCTGCTATCCTTCTCCCTGCATAAGCTTTTGGGGTCTCATTAATGCACCGGGCAAGTCTACACAGCAAAGGGCTGTTTAGAGATCCTGAGGTAGCTTTGAGGAAACTGGCTTGTCTACACGGTACATTGCAATGCCATGCACGGATGCTAGCTTAGATCCCAGAGGCAATATAGCTGTGTCTGTATAGCAAAGCACCCACGCTAATTAGCCCTGCCTCTGAGGATGCTGCAGGAACAGAGCTAATTAGCTATGCTGAGAGGCACCTCTGTTAATTAGCCCAGGGAGAACAGAACAACACTAACAGAGCTTCCGATCATGGCATTAGCTCAGGGATCTCTATAGTGTACTTGGCTGTGTAGCATAGCTGAGCCCACAGTTCTTTTGAGCACCATCCTAAGAATCTAAATATCTTCTTTCAATCCAGCCTCACCATCTGACCCTGCTTTTGCAAGTATTCGTAGCTGTGTTTTTCTCTTGATGGTAGGAAAATTAAGTAAATAGATTCAAAAGAATGAAGAGAAAAAGCCAGTAAAAACCACACTACAATGATCTAGTGTAATTAAATTCACCTACAGGTAGCAGCATGCCTGTAGGGAAGCACTGGATATTCCTAACCCACCTTGATAAAAGGCATATTTTGGCTAGGGGTGCATGTTTTGCAAGCAGTGTATCTCTAAAGGTACTGTTAACTCAAGCCAACTCTGTCATAAATACAGACTATGGTATATTAAGTTGTAATCATGCAAGATTTTCCATTACAAGTTCAGAGCTGAATGAAATCATTTAGGCACAGGCACACACCTAGAAAAGATGGAGCTCCTGAGAGAGCAGTTTTGTTCCCTTTCCTTCTCCCCTGGTTGCACCATGCATTAGAACAGGGCTGTTCTGGCTGACCCTCCTGCCTCCCCTCTCCACCAGACCCCCAGCCAAGTGTTGCTGTCCATGACTGTGCACAGCAGACATACGACTCTCCCCGTGGCCATCGTGCTCTGGCCTGGCTGCCAACTCTAAGCACCGTACGTAGTTATGCCTCTAACTTCCACAGGTTGCTATACAACGGCACAGGGGTAAATAACAGTCTGTCTGCACTACAGCCAGCACAGATATGAGGATGGCAATGAGACTATTGCTAAGGGAACACTTCCAAATGCCTTTCCAACCACCATATCGTAGATATGCATGAAAAAGCTAAGTTAGTGCCTTTCAAAGAGAAAATGTGCGTGCTTTGTGTCATTCCAGGAGGGGGTTTTATGGTTCTTATTTTTGAAAAATGGAGCACAGTGATTTCCAATTATCTTCTAGGCATGTGTGTAAGAGCACCCAGTTCTTTCCCATATGTTTCAGAAAAATGTTTTTGCACATGGGCAACTTTTGAATAGGACCTAAGCCCTTAAGTCCTGGGTTGAGTTCTTTATCAAACTGCAAAAATGCATGGTGAAATTTTAAATCAGCCTCAAAAGCTTATAACATGAAGCTGCTGGAACATTTGAAAAAACTAAAACTTTTAAGAAGTGGATATTAGGAAATCATAAATACTAGAGAAGACAGAGGTTTCCTCTGGAATTAAAGTTGTTCCAGTAGACACAATACTTAGGTTTCTTATAAAGATTACTACGTTTTAGGTATATAAAACCAAAAAACTTCAGGATCTTATCTTTCAGGTCCCCAAGAATTTACAAGTATGATATGAGGAGGGGTTGGTGATAGTGTATGTAATATATCTGAAAATCACAGTTCAGTATTTAATCTTTACTTTGTATCCTTTAGAAAAAGAAATCTTAAAAGTATGGTTTCTGTTTATGTAGTTTCATGATACTTGTCAAAATAATACAGTGTCCTATAGCATTTACTAATGTGAAGTGGGATAACTCACACAACCTTGATTTTACAACAGGGGTTCTGGATGTATACCAGACACACAAAATGGTCATTAACTTGATATGATATGAGAAAGGTGTTGAAGTGAATAACTTATATAGTAGTAATAGTGGTTCTGTCTATGGACATTTTATCTTGCTCTTGAATGGCAAAAAAAACACTTTAACATGCCTTGTCTCTGGGCAACTTTAGAGTGACCTAGCGACTTCTCAGTTTCAGAGTTCAAAATCAGCCCCTCCATTTATACTTGGCCAGTGCTCAGACCAAAGCTGCAATACATCACATTGTCTCACAGAGACCTAAAAAATAGAAGAGGTTGAAACTCTAGGCAGGATCATCCTGTAACTCTATAATAAAGTCAATGCTGTGTCCCAAAATAATGAAAATACCCCAGCTCTATTTCCAACTGTATAAATAGCTCAGATTTTCAGCTTTACTGCCAGAGCTTGGCTAATATACTTCAGTATGTTTATCCAGTTTTACATCTACCAATAACTATTTTCTCTTCTTCCATCTATTCAAAACAAAACCTGAAGCACAAAGGTTATCAACATTCGAAACCTCTTGTGCACAGACAGACCCATAAGGTCCCTGTCAATGAACAACAGCTCATCGTTAATTCTCATTATACTGGCACATAAATCTTCTGAGTGACCAGGGAAACGGGAAGCTTGCTACCCTCATAACATTCCTTGCATGCCTGCTGAAGGCGTTGTGTCTATACATTACTGCAATTCCCAGCAACACAGAGTTAAGAGTAATTCAAAAAACATAAGAAGGAATAGGAGGAAAGGATAACCTGCGCTTAAGCTTTGCCAAGAAGTCCTCAAAACTAATTGCTTGAGGTGGTTAGGAAAATAAAGAAAAACCTGTGATGCTTATCACTGTTACTTCTCAAAGGCTGACCAGCCTTAGTATAGTTATGCACATCATCCCCAAAAAAAAATTGTCGTTAACTGTAGAGCTCACAGTTTTATTCAATTTGAGAACCCTTAAAGATTTTCTAATGGAGGTGTTGCATGGACAACAGTTACACGTTTTTCGAGTTACCCTGCACCGACCTCTTCCAGCCATCAACAGAAACAAGAGGTCCAGCAGACAACAAGCTGACATTCACAGAGCTACAAAGTCATCTGTGAGACAGAAAGGTTAATCAAGTCACCAGAAGTGTGTTCAGGGTATAAACATGGCATTTCACAAAAACAGCATGGTCCAGATCTGCCTGACGTATCTATACAGGCATAGCCAATTCCTTTTGTACAGAGGAAGAACTGTCATTTCATATGAAAAAAGCATAAACTTCTATCTGCCCTCCAAACTCCTAGAATTATAAATAGTTTGAGTGACAAATACTTCTGTCACAGTGTTCAGGATACCTTCAAAAGATATCCCCAGCACTGTATATGATTAACCAAAGCCAGTCAGAGTTCACCCTTATAAATATACCCTGGATAAGCTTGTTGGTTTGAACAAGAATTTGTGTGTCTGTGTCTAAAGGAAGAACAGAAGAAACAGGAAGGTTAGTCATGTCAGTCACCTGTACACTTTTCAAGCTGACTGATAGAATGTAATACTTGTGTTTTGATAGTAATAAAAACATTGAATATCTAAATGTTGTGTATTATGTTGCTCAACAGGTTTTATCACAGAAAAACTGAGTAGTCTTGATGAATGAAGTTTCACATAGGATAATGTTGAAAAAAATTAGATATTATTTGCATAGATTGCATTAAAGTGATTGTTTCCCACCCCTCCCAAACATCTCAGTTCCTTAGAAATAAATTATAGTCAGAGAGTTATTAAAATAAATTAAAAAAAAAAAAAACCTGAAGCAAATTTCAAACCACAAGACAAAGCAAACAATACTGTAGTCTATTTTCAGACCTCCTCAAAGTTATTCGTATTCTAGTTGTCAAACAATCATACATCTCCCAGACATCTTTTTTTTTTCCCTGAAATCCTACTACGGTGTCTTCCACAGACACATGAAATTATTTCCTCTTCAATATGTTAAGAAAGAAAAAAAAAGAGTTAAATCACCCGTAAGTCACATGTGTTTCTCTTTAAGGAAAAAGGGTCTCCACAGTTCAACAAGACTAATAGTCCTCTGTAAACGAAGTCATGCTGAGATTTTTAAAGTATCTAGGATTAGGAAAGCAGTAGTATTGGTAGCAATGTCATTGTCACACAAGCTACAAACATTCCTAAACCTTTTTTTAATTCAAGCCTTCCTGGGACAGTGTTTCAACCTGTAAAAGCCAGATTCTTTGCTATATTTATAACTGTGTTGAGAAACAAAGGGAAAGTTGTATGAAATACTAAGGTTCAAATGCGCTTTCAACAATATTTGTTGTCATTCTGACCCAACTGGAAGAAAAAGGAAGATGAGACGCTTGCAATAGTAGCTTGCCTCAGTTGGTAGGGCCTGAATATGGGATTTTGCCTGGTTTATTTTAAGTCTGAGCGGCTAGCAGCTGGAGTATGTCCCACATGCTAACACTTGGAATTCCCCGGGGAGAAGGTTTGTTTCAAACGTAACACTGGCCCGCCAAAGCTGGACGTCTTCGTGCTTTATTAAGTTTATGTATTCCATCATTGCCTCAAGTCCCAATGATAATGCACCTACTCTGAGCAATCGAACCTCCTTGCCAGCTTCCTATGAACTGTTTTTGATTTAAATGCAATCTATTAACAATATCTGTTTTCACACACATACACACCCCAGGCAGACACTGAACAGACACAGCCTTGCAGACTTACACAGCAGCTGTGACAACAACTGATGTCACCTCCTTTGCAGAAATTTCCACAAGCGTCTTCCAAAGGCCAAGTTAAATGAGATAGAGCTTATCAGTTTCTTTAAAGTGCTCTGGATGAGACCAGTCCATGTGACCCCCTTCCCGGGCGCGGGGGTGTGGTATGTCACAGCTCCCCTATCAGCTGGCACATGGCAGTGGGAGATATGAGACAGCAGAAAAGTAGTAGTAACAACATCACCCGGCCTGCCGAAGACGGGACGAATACGCTGAGTAACTTCAGTGTGCGCTCACTTACTTTCTGAAAACAGGTGGAGGGTTTTCAGCTCCGACTTCTTCTTGCACATCCCACTCGGCACAGATGGGTGCTAATGCTGCCAGCTATGAGTCGGAAAGGCTATGGTTCATTAGCATCGTATTAACACCTTTAAGGAGAGTGTTGTTGTCTATTTTTTTTCTTCACAAACTTCTCCCTTCTTTTAGGTATTCTGTGAATAAAAAAAGAAATTACTACCAAGGATATTTTTCCAAAACCAATTGCTTAAGATAAATTCCTTGCCTCTGTTCTTTCAACAGAAATATTAGAGAATTTCAGAAGGTACCTTCCTCAGTTTTACTGCTGAAGCTACTGAATGTTTCAGATTTGCTTCACTGCCTTCAATTATTATTAAATGATCAGTTGCCAAGAGTTCACTTTTAAAGTTTTCACGATTATTAACTTTATTCAAAATACTAACTAGCCAGTAACATATTAACACAAGCATTTATTTAATATTTGCAAAACATCTCATTTAATACTTCGTACTTGCTAGGGCAAAAAGGCTTCTTACTTGAAGTAATTTTAAAACACAGCCATAGTATTGAAAATTGCATTCAATCAGCTTGCAATTTTCACCCCAGGACTCTTCCAGTTTCTCTACACGGGCCTGTTAGCACAAAGGACGGCCTTAAAATCTTACCCCAAGCCAGTTATGGTATTTTGGTTAACAAATGTTGGTAGAGAAACTTTTTTCTTTCTGAATATGCCCTTTCAATTTCTGAATCCAAATTCTTTCACCAGTGTAATTACAATCCCTCTAGATCACTTGGGCATGTCCCTTGTAAATTGTGCTATTGGTGCAAGACTAACAGTTTCTGTCATACAGCAGCACAACATACAAATTCTGGGTCTAGCACAGCAGTGAAATATAGGTATATAGTATATATAAGCAGAGAAGAATTTGTGGCAATGGCAGCAAGAGAAGTTGAAATTCAGTCTTGTTCTCCACTCTTGAATTCCTCTAGCCCTGCTACTCAGTGTGGATTGACAAAAGTTTAGGGGTTTTAAGTAAGATTTTTTTGCAGTTCTGCCAGGTTGCTCCAATCTTACCGCAATGTCACACCCGTTAAGAATCTCCCTGACTCGTCATCCAGCTCACACTGGATGACACAAGCTAGCTTGCCTTTACCCATTTCCTCTTTCAAAGTTAAGTGTGCAGATAGAAAAATAAGCTTTCTAGGGCACGGACAGCCTCTTCTATTTCAACTGTAGTAAGCCCAGCCCAAAACTGTGGCTGGAACCTAGATGTGAATGCCACCTTAAATAATATTTTTTCAGGTGCTGGCTAGAGTTTTAAGATACAGTTCCAGCAATGAGCATATCAGAGTAGCCAAGACACAGCTGCTCAAAACAGCAACATGCAGTGGTTATATATGCAAGGAAAAAAGACCTCCTTCAAGGAAGCTATTGAGGACAGCTGCAGAACAGTCCTCCTCAGGGTTCATTAGCTTTTTTCATCTCCTGTAAGCCAACCCTGGGCACGACTTTAGAAGATGATTAAACCATAGATTTGTGTGTCATTACACCCTCTCCAACTCCAGCTGCAACCTTTTATCCATGAAAGCCTCAGGACCCAAGATGCAGGATGGAAGCCTTCCTATCTCTGGTATTTCCTTCTCATGCTGGTTACAATCACTGCTGCCACCATCACCTGTGTAACCATCACTGTCTTTGGTTAAAGATCCTTAATCCTTGCTGGAACTGTGTAAACAGACACAAGGATTCCCAGCCACCCAAAATCCCTGGTGAACCCTGGACTATGACAGATAAAAGGCCTTTCAGTATTCTCCCCAGCAAGTCTTCCACAAAGGTATAATGAATTTTGTGCCCAAGTTCACTCCACCTTTATGCTGTAGGGATGCTCTAAATGGTTCTGTTATGTACAGGACAGATATATATTTATATGTATTCCTGACCATACGGATGGTGAGATGCCAGCTATGAATCAACAGAATTTATAAAGCTCTGCCAAAAGTACTCGTAACTGTGAGTTGCACACATGAGCTCTAAGTGCTAAAAAAGGCCCTGCTTTCTTCACACCTGAAATATGGGCCCATAGCCCCTACACTTACAGCATTCACAAGTCAGTGCATGATAGTCCATGCACAGTGATTTTAAATTTTAAATGTAGACACATGACCTCAGATTCCACACATAAAGGGCTATCTGTATTGCAATGTTTGAGACCTACAAGTGCAAACATAGCAGAGGCACTAAGGGCTTATGTGAAAAAATAATTATTCCATGTAGAAAGGAAGTTGGCTTGCTTTGAGCAGAGGTGTTAATAGACTAACCTTTTTCCCCAACACCAGCCTGCTTACCTGAAAATATGAAAACATCTACTGAGGCAGTGTTGTATTTATTTGTGGTGGGTATCATATCCCACTCATGTTAAATGTCTTGCTGCATTTCAGACTAAGATAGTCATTAATGGGAATACCAGCTATAAGAGTCATTTACTGAAAAATAAGCCCTGGACAACTGTGCTGCAATTTTAGTAATTTGGGGGCAGAGGCGTGCAGATCATAGTATACAAATATGGCTAAATTTAAAAGAGTAATTTCAGGATAGTTAATAAGAGATGGAACTTGAATGACAGTACCAAAACAGAGACTTGGTAAAGAGAAGACTTGCTTCACCTGAAAGATCCACCAGAGTACAGATAAAACCATCAGCAACTGGAACAGGGGAAAAGGTAGAAAGAGCACAAAAATCTATGGTAGAAAATGTACTCAGGTCCCCCTCAAAGGCAGCATAACTTTGTTTCCTAAACAAGGTTTTTTCTCTTCCCCATCTCCAGTGTATTTCAGTTGCAATCAATGGTAATTTCACAGCAGTAGCAAAAGTGACAATACTTGGGTAGACATGGCATTAGCAAATTAAGCACAAGGCCATCATTTGCTCTACCTGTGCCTGACTAATGTCCCGCTAGCCAATCTTGTCCTTCTGTTAGTGGAAAACTAGTTTCCTCTGCTAGCATAAGCATGCACTTAAGTAGGCTCTTAACCCTATCAAAATGAGTCAGGCCTGAAAATGGGGAAGACATATAGAAAAGTGTTTAAACTAAGCTAGACCCTACTGAGAGAACCAAGCAGTTATGCAGCTATACCCGTAGGCTGGGTGGGATCTCAGTGACACTGAGGGTGTGGGAAAACCTCCTCACCTGCTTTTCTTCAAGCTGAAACTTAAATAGGCATGAGCCAGAAAGCACCTCACCACCAGCAACACAAATGTGTCTAGGAAAGAAGTGCTGTTGATGCAAACTAGGCAAGAGTGACCAAGAGCACTTGCTCTCCCAACAAATTCCTTGTGCCTGAAGGGGATCCAGGACTAGCATGGATGGGCAAGACCTAAAAATCTGTATCTCCTTTCTTGCAGTTTAAGCATGTAGCTACTCCTTCTTGGATCTGAAGTTCTTTTGGATATGCTTTGAGTAAGGATAGTAAAGGATAAATGCTGTCTCAAGTTGAATACACCCTCCCTTACTTTTCTTTTCCAGCCTAAAGGTGTTTAGAAGAGGGACAGCGTCTAAGGTCATTGGAAAGTAGACATAAAGCGGCTAGGATTCTCAGTGGAAGATGTGGCTAGCCAGCTGCTAGTCTGTGAGGATGGGACTCCCTGGACATTCACACCTCAGTGGAAGTCCTCCCATAACTGCTTCCCTCAGGACTCTATTATCCCTATAGCATCTCTTCAATAACCTGGTGACATAAGATCTAAAATAGAAAAGGATAAAGATGGGCTTTATAGCATTTTGCCCTATATAACTCTTACATCTGCTTCTGTTAACTGATCCATCTGCTTCCCAGAACTGACACTGTCTGCACTTTAGGGAGGACTTTGCCTTTGCTCTGTTTGTGGAAATGGGTGTGCATATTTGGTTGTGTTTGGGCTTTTAGGGTTGGGCTTATATCCTCTAAAATAAGTCGCAAGGCTGCTTCCTTTATGGAGGTACACAACATATTTTCTTACCAAGGGCCCAAGGCAGATCATGCAAGGCTGTTTGATAAGATGTTGGAGTGTTAATACATGGTATGCATGGGCACCTTTTATATGTATTGCACACACCTATTTGCCTGGAAGCAAATCAATAACTCCCTACACCATAGCTTGCATTTGTCTGCTCTTACTAGAGGTGGAATGGTGCCCGAGGGAGGGCCACAGGCATTCCATTACTTAGGATCAGTGCCTGAGCAAAATGGAAAGGCTGCTAAAAATAAGCAACATTTGCTCATTGGTATAAATAACAAAAGCAAGAAAGAAAAACAGAAAGAGAACAAGATGAAAATGAAAACTGGCCCCAGACCAGGCCTTTCAGAATGACTAGTCACCTCCTCATTGCCAATTCTCTCACCATCTCCAGTATGGGTAAGATACTTTCCACTGCCAAGTGCCCTCAGCTTCTTTCCTGAGAGGACCATCCCTTGCAGATCCACAGTGGGCCCGAGCACAGGAGGGAGCTCCCACAGCCCTTCACAAGCCAGCACAAAATGCCACTGTGATCCCTGCAGTAGTTTGTGAAGTATTTTTTTTAATCTCTGTTTTGTTTATAAAGTGTATTATGGAGGGGGGTGGGGAAGGGAAAAGGTTGCACTTCCATAAGGCTATCATCATTAAAACCTCTATTCTCTCTTTGTTAAAACAGAAATAACTTTTGGAGTCCCATTTTTCTATGAGACTTCCCTAGCAAGTGGCTCCCAGAGCACACTTTGCTGCCTATTCTCAAGTACTAAAGCTGAGAAAGCTAAGCCTATCTATATTTGGAGGAAAATAAGAAGTCTAGGCTAATTAAAAATTCACCCTTGCCCTGTATTCCTAAAGCATTGGACACCCCCCCAAGCACCAGACATTTCAGGGTGGGCTGCCTTTTTACTGGAAAGTTTAAAGCAGAGTATGCTTCTGGTTACTTTTCATTTTAGTTTCTTGTTAATAAAAAGGAATAATAATTGACAACTAGCTCCCAAGTAGCACACTCAATTTTTCCTCTGCTTCTATTTAATGTGTTCTATTGTAATACAATACACACAAATCTATTAGCCCTACAATTAAACAAATAATGGTATTAACAATTCCCACCCATCGCCGTAAGCAGGTTTAGCTGGGAGAGCTGAAGCAGCTGTTTCTGTCCTGTGTCTCTGCCAGAGGTCACCATCCTGCAGCAGGATCAGCTGATCCTCCTGGATAAACTCTTCAGCAAGTGCAGTGTACAGGCTGCAGCATGAACATAAACCACCTCCAATTTCAGTTTACTCTGGCAGTAACCTCCTAGAAAAATAAAAGGGAGGAAACCTAAGGCTGGTAACTGTTTCATCTCTCAGTATCAGATAAATTCACCTTTGATTACATTTCAAAACTCTAAAAAATGGAATGGTCAAGAGGTTTACAATAATGCTCTGTCTTGCCATGAATTAACCTGAATTCTCATACTGAAAAAGGTCACTAACATAGCCACTGAAACACACTGCTAAAATAAGAGCTAAGAGAGGTCCTCTAAAGTTTATCCAGGTATGTGTAGACTTTAAACATTTTCAAAACTAGCTAACTCTATGAAACCTAGCTATTTTTAATCTAGGATAAATTTGGGTATCTCTGTATGGCCCCAACAATGTTGCAATATCCAAACCATCACAGCTACCACACAAAATCTCAAACAGTAGACAGAGAAGTGAAGGACAAGGTTCCTACTCAAGTGAGGGTTTTGGTTTCTTTCACATCAGACCAATAGATGACTGACTTAGAAGCAATCAATGTCTTTTTGGCATCCAAAGCGGAGACACACATACTTATAAGTGGACTTGCTTACCAGTAACTATAGAGAAAACAGCAGGTGGTTACAGTTAAGTTTCTGGCACACAGATTTCACACTGTCAAATTCACACGAAACAAAGAAAGATGTCAGTTTTGAGTAACAGTGTGAATGAGGAGAGTGCTAAGCCATAGGTATACCTTGAAAGCAGGAAAATAATACAAAAGGAATGCCATGGTATCCATAGTGCAGGGAGTGAGTGCAATAGAAGATTTAAAAAAATAGGGCAAGATTTATTGTGTTTAGACTAGAGTGTGAGGCAAAGCATTTGAGGCTGGGAGGTGTGGGAAGACTGAAACAATGAAGAACTTTCAAAAGGAGAATGATTTGTGATATCTGGAAGCGGTTTATTTTAAAATGCTTGAACCACACTTATGTAGCTACAATACCACAAAGTCCTGGTATAGGTGCATCGTGCTGAGATGAGAGGATCTTCTGTTGTGGCTTTCACCACACTTGTCCCAGCCTCCTACATATGGCTTGCACTGACATGGCTCCAGCTAGCCCCAAGACTTCAAACCCTGACACAACCATCCTGTGCACCCTTCTCATGCCACACTTCCAAACAATACAAGCAAGCCCTGTTCCTCTCGGTCACATTTGTATATGTAGGCACTTCCTGAAGCTAAGGTTAACTCAGAGCAGGTATATCTGTACAGAGGCAATCAGGATCTGGTGTCTAACATGTAAACCCTGCCCAAAGTCATCCTCATTCCATGCTGCATTTTCAAGGCTATCTTATTTAAATGATCCAGAAACGGCTGGCTTGAGCACATGTGGCAAGGGCAGGCGCAGAGCCAGCCAGCTCCTAAGGGCAGGAGAGGCAGCTCTGCTTGCGCCTGAAGCCACTCTGCAGGCTATTCTTGTCACAGGCCACTCTGCAGAGCCCCTGCCAACCCCTGGAGGAGGGCACAGGCACATGATAAGGATAAGCAGGAGTTGAAACGAGATGGCACCGAATTAATTTCCCTCTGCATGACCTATGCACTAGATTTTCTGGCATCTCAAAAAGCACAAAGAGAAACCCAGTAGAGTAAGCAGAGCCCTGCGTCAGCAAAACGCCATTTCTCACATGAAACCCTCTGGCTGGTAGAGCTGCGACGGTGAGGATTACTCACCGTTTCCAACACATGTTTAAGAGATGACTATGAAGGGACAGGGAGAATATTCAACTCTTTTTCCTCTCTTCTTTGTTTAAAATAAGTTAGAGTACACCGTGAAGATGGGAAATATGTCATTTCTGCTCTCAAAAAGTCAAAACAGAGAGAGAGTGCCCATTAGTTTATTACCAGGCAACACTTCTACTATGGAACACTCTATGAACAACCCAAGAATGAAATATGATGACATCATCACAAGAATCAAGAAAGTAAAAACTGAAAAAGAAAAGGATTTATCTGCAGCTAACCTAAAGTAAATAGTTCAGTCAAGCAAAGAAAAAAATCTTGACAATTGCATTCAGTTATGAATTTAAGAAAATACATCTAAAAATTAAGGTCACCAAATCCAATCTTCTGTATCGTTCAGCCAATGAAATTTCCTCCACTTACACTTTTGTTCATGTTTTTTACTTGCTGCAACTTTTTATTGAATATTTCGCAAACAGAAGGAAATAGCAAAACCAGAAGAGAGGCAAAATAGTCTTTTTCAGGGAAACTGGAAACTAATTCAGCAAAGTGGGTCAAAGGAAATGCTGAAAAATACAAATCCATCCTACGGTTTAACCAAACTCAAAAAGCACTACTCTACACACAGTTATTGTAGCACTTAATAGACAGTTCAAATTTGCTTTAGAAATTAATAGAGAGAAAGTAGAACAGTCAACCAATATGGGCAAATAAAACAGGATTTGGGACCCAGGAAAAGGCTATGCTAATAAAATAATACCGTGGCAAACATGCATCATATTTGCCACAGATCACACAGGTCCCTTTCCACCCATTTTGAGAAATACAGGAACCTGTGAACTGTTTATCCACTAAAGGTGCATGTTAGAGAATGGTAGCTGACAGAGAGTAAGGGCAGGAGAGGGCGGGAGGTCAGGAGAAGTTCCAATGACAAACCACCTCCCTCCTTCAGATAAGGCTGATGGTGGCTTAGGCGCATTACAAGGGAGAAAAAGCAATGGAAGAAGCCCTCCCTCACAGCAGGATTAAGAGAGATTGTAAACAAGAGGGTATTGTGCCATCTGCATAGTCTTCAGAGAGAAAAAAGCCGCTAAACCAGGAGAAAAGATGGTAAGAGAGTGGTCCCAGAAGGGTAGGGGAAGAGGATCAAAGATGTGGAGCAGCGGTTGCCTAGTTCAGGAATGTACCTCTGCAAAAGGTTCTCACTGGCAAAGAGCCTTGCCATCTATATATAGGCTGGGTGGCTGCTTTAAGCCAGGCTCTTCTGGGGCACCCTGCGAGCAGCAGTAGGTGCACTGGAGCGATGGGGAGCCTCGTCACAGCTCATTTTGTCCAACTCTGTGATGTTCCAAGACCGTGTCTTACACCAGCCTTCTACCTCACAGTAAATTTCAAGAAGAAAATGTTTACAGCAAATAAAACCTTTGAAGGGAAACCACAAATACTGAGGAGAGCTGTCAGCAACCATCAGACCTGTGTCCTGTTTTATACCTACAAATGCAAAGTAAATGAGATGTGATTTGGCAATGGTGTGAAGAGGCTGTCCCCTTGAAACTCCAACCTCTCCCTCAGTTTCAGGCGATGCTGTGCCTCCTATTTTACTTTCAAATAGCTAACTGGCAAAGAAATCCATGATGTAAGCTAGTAACTACAGAAAATTAGTTCTAGCCAACTGTGAATTCATTTGTTCTTTCTATTTGGAGTCTCTCCTTGCTGAAACATAAAACTTGGTACAAGTCAGGATATTTCTCCACATTTCAAATTATAACAACAAGAGCAAAGGCATAAAAATAATATCACTAATGCAAAAGAGGAACAATAATCCAGCCTAAGGACAATCATATATACTGTCCACATATGTATACCAGAACTACTTTATTGCCATCTTTTATTTTCTAGTTCTAGTCTAACATTTCTATTAAAAAAAAAATATTTTTTTATTTCTTCCTATGAAGGAATTAAAAACAAAAACAACAACAAAGGAAAAATCCATCACCCACCCGTGAAACTAACCATTCTTCATGATGATTCATGGAATAAGCCTTTTTCTGCAAGCTTTAAGTAGCTGTATATGATTAATAGCAAAATAAACACCACTTGCCCAATAAATCTGCACTAATCTAATCTAACCACTCTCCATGTTTCCCTTTTGTTATACCCCTATGGAATGACTTTGCTCTCCCTCCCCTAAACCCGTTGCTTCCTGTACCTCCTGGATCTCAAAGGCATGCAAATGAATCCTTAACAGCTTTTACCCCTTCTTTGACACAAACAACTTACTTTTTTTTTTTTTTTTTTAAATAGGCTAGAAACAAACAGACTGTATTTATTTACATTGTGATAGTCTCCAAAGGCTCCATCCAGCACAGCGGTGAGAGCAAAGAACCGATCATTAAAGCGAGTCCAGAGTTCAAGCAGCAGCAATCGATGTGCCGAGCTCGACACTGACAAACTTTCAGATGTGGGTGCATATGCTTACTGGACTCCAGAAGCACTGCCAGCTATAATTGTTTTCTCCGCTAAATTTTTTGATATTTGAAGTATGGGAATGTATGTCCTCTTAAGTAGGGTTTCCACCCTTTACAATGCCATAAAACTCGGTTTCCAACACCTCTGTCAATGTATATGAGCTATTGTGATAACTAGGGACAATCCTTATTCCCAGTCAGTTAAATCTACGTGGGTAGGTCAGGGGTTATTAGAATAACGCCAAAAAACCACACAGCCAAATGGAAGTATGGTTTCTTGACTTAGATAAGATTAAAAAAAAAAAAATGTCAAGGGCAGCATTTTCAAACATAAGGGTAAACAATAGGCCTTTAAATCTGTACTGGGACACACTAATTAAAACCCCAACCCCCTTTAGGAATCTATTTCAGTTAAAGAGGACCATTTTAGTTTAATAAGCTCTATTTTGGTTAAATCCCAGGCAACATACCTGTGAAGCAGTCTGCAAACTTAACAGCAGAGCACACCACAAAGTTCCACAAGGACTGTTCAACAGAGGAAGCTACGGGGTTGTCACTGTTGGCCGAGATATCCTTGTGTCCCTTTGCACCGCAGTTACTCTGAGCAAGTACAGAAAAAGGTTCATTATTTGCCACTCTCAACAGTTCTGTCTGTGGCAAAACTTATTGCAATAATCAGGCTACTGCTTACCTTGCTACACAAAACACATCCCTACATCTGTCTGAAAAAGTGCGGAGTCACTTCTTCTTCCTGGTTGTGCCATACAGCTTCTGAAAATGCATCACTTCAGGACAGAAAAAACAAACAGCAAGGCTGGCTTTAGCATAAACAAACTGCCCCTCCTCATCTCCACATCATCACATTTGGCTCTAAAAGGTGATGGTTAAAACAGCAAGAGCTGTCAAGGGTTAGTTTTTCCATGGGGTTTACCTAGTGGGAATCTTTAAGAAAATAAATCCAGGCTGCAGGTGAGGATGCCAAAGAGTGTCAGTGATGTTAGGCAGAGATCACTGAAGTGCCCTTTCCACACTTAAAAGAATTTAAGCTTGCATTTGTATTGAAGGATGGAGAAGATAGGAAACCTACAGCTGAATAAAAGAAGGTATTCCTGAATTTTGGGGCCAGGAGGTATCTACCAGGTGAATAAAAAAGGCCTCTCCCCTTCCATAATCAATCAAAAGAGACATTGCAGGAAAAGTGAGCCGCTCCAGATGTTCTCCTGAAACACCTGCAATTTTCCAAACCTATTTAGGCTGAGCTTTAATCCAATGGCCAGCAGAAATATTCATCCCACTCTTGCAAACAATTCACTGTGTGGCCTTAAATAAATCACTTGCATATGATCAGCACTAGAGAAGAAGAAAGTTCTCTGCTCCTGTTCTTTTCATGTATAGAGGTATTATTGGCTGATAGCCTTGCGGGAGGGGTGGGGGGGAAGTGTGGGGTGGGGGAGGCGCGTTGAAGCTACTTTATTTATAGGGAATCTTCACTTTCTTAATTTTGGAAAGAGATTTTTAAATGTACCACAAAAAACCACAGCAAGTAATGGAGAAAGGGGAATTTTCAGCTGGACCTGGTGACAAGTATATAGGCATATTCCAAAACAACACAAATATCTGAGAAAATATTTGAAGAAAACTTTCATTAAAGAAAATTAGGGATTGTCATAGCTCAGAAAGAACAGAAATAGTCATCTAAGAGCTTGACAGAACTGTGTAACGTTTCTCTCCCCTGCCTTTGAAAGTCACCTTTATTCTTGGTGACAATCTCTCGCTGCAGAAGGCACGAACAAACAATAATGCCTCACATGCATCTGCTGATCTTCTGTACAGAACTAAATTTCCCATGAGGTCTCTTGGTTTCTCCTCTCATTTATTAGCTATTGATACCTCTCTGCATGTCCAAGAACCAGTTAATTTTTATCAGCAGAATGGGAACCTGTCTATAACCAAAGATGACTCTGTCTGTAGATTTGCTTTTAGGTACTGCTGCCTCACCTAGGCAGCACCAAGGATGGGACAAAAAATAAAATAAAAAATACCTGGGTGAAGTGCAAGGTACATCTGAGTCACAAAATGAAACTGGATTTTCTGGGGCCCCATTCCCCACACCCCCAGCCTGTGCTTCTCAGGTGCTGTGCTCAGGCCCTACAGATAAGCATGAACAAAGCACAGTTGCAGCTAATTTGGATTTAGCCATTTCACACTTGCAAGTCAGGGATTCAAAGCCAAATACCAGGCCCCCCTCCTACTTTCCAACACAGAAACAATTTAAAACAGATCTAACACCTATGTAGTACTGATTCGGTTATCTTCAAAATCCCCATTGTTCTGTTTAAAGAGCATATCCTCCTAGAATAGCCTCCTTTTGATAAACAACTCCTTCTGCATGTCAGCCAAACAACAGTTTTGGTCTTTATCACAAGTGGACCAGCAGCAGAAACAGTGTGTGGCGAAGTGGGGGAGGAGGGAGTTTTAGCTGAAAATAGAGTTCATTGTCAGCTGGACTTTAGACTCGGGGTTTTAAATAGGTTTTGGAATGTGGATATGAAGCAGTTAAAAGAACCCCACCTCCAGCCCTTAAAGAAAGAAACCTAAAAAAACGTAAAAGCATAGTAGAACCTCAGGTAACAGGGTCATTTTTTCTACAAGGAAGTTTCTCTTATAAGAAGGTCAAAATATAGAGGAAACAAACTATTAATTCCTCAAGAAACAAAAAAGCAACAACAAAATATTCTTAAATAGAAATTCAGATCAAAGAACCCATTTAAAAGTTTCAAAAAATAGATTATGACATTTAAATACTTTTTAAAACCCCATAAAAAGAGATACATACATTTTAAAAGGTTGTGTGGGCCAAATATTTCTGTGCCTTTTACATGATTTGCAGAAAATAAATAGAGTTGCTACAAACTATTAATATCGTTTTACATTCCACGTATGCACATGGTGGAATGTGGCCATTCCTGAAGTGTTCATTTTATGAAAAATATTAACTCTTTTCAGTAAAATATTATTGGCACGATTCTGTAATGACACTATATAGTCAGATTGTATATTTCCTTCAAATATCGCCTCAGCATGGCTGAAAACAGTTTTACTTCTTTAGTTCTTAGGATTAGTTGGTATATGCATGTGACACACACACTCAAAAATCCCACAAAAAAAAAAGGTTGTTTTGTGTGTTCCATTAAGAGCAAGCTACCCTAAGAAAGCTGATTGTCTAAAAGCTGATATCACTGACTTTAGTAATCATCAGCATGCGTGGGAAGCGAAAAAATGGGGAAAAAAGTACACCCAAACACAAAAAAAAGATAACTTAAGCAAAATACAGGTTAAATAGCATTTATAGTTGAGCTTCTGGAAACCATGCAACTCCTGCAATGTCCATGTGCTTTGCCAGCAACTACTCAAAACATTCCTGAAGTTAGAGGCACTATTTCTACTGTAGTCTTATGTTAAAAAACGCTCTTAGGTCCACAAGCTGCCGGAGAAACCACATCACTTTGCTGTAAAATGTTTGCTGAAAAGCCGTAAGTGGCCCAAACAACACAAACTTCAACATCTTCAGCAGTGCTATCTCGTGTCAGGGCTCACCGACAGCACAGCCGGGCCATGGGGTGACCCCGCTCACACAAACAGCCCAGACCTCGGATAAGACGGTAGGATTTGGACAGCGCTGCCTGCTTTCTGGGCTTCCCACAGATAGAGCATCTGGGCAACGTTAACTGTGGCATTCTGTAAACACTGGCTGGACGATGATAGAGTGGAACACAGGCAACAAAGTGACCCCGTAGGACTGCTTTCCTCTGTTCTCTGGTAATCGAATGGCATAGCCAAATGTTGTGCTTGTGGAAATGAGCTCTGGAAGTAGTTAAAGAAGCGTTTACAGCACAGGCTGCAAAAGATAAGGAGACAAGATGCTCTTCAAAAGTCAGGAAAATCTATCTAAGTTTTTTTCTCCTGTTCAGCACCAAGGGCCACAGATACCTCAAATGTAACTTCAGCCAGAAATTTAGGCTGGCTTTTCTGACAGATTTCCAGTGTTATGGGCTAGCAACACTGGACAAAGTCTTGGACCACCAACATCATATGACAAAGTTCACTACTGGTCAGAGGTGACAGAAGTTCTCAAAAAACCTTACATATGAGGCACTAAACTTTCCAGGTCTTGCCATTACTATTTCAATAGGCCAGCCATACTATACACACATACATATATGCAAATTATCACATGAAATGGGAAAAACTTGGAATATAATCATTGTGAAACTGACAGGAAGGAATTAATGTTGATTTTCTTTTTACTAACAAGATCTTTTTGCATCGTGGTGGCAAATGTAAAACATTGCATCAATTGTATTTTCTAAAGAAGCGGAAGTTTATTCCATTCATTCCAGGCTCCATCCTCCGAAATGAGAGGCAGCAAGGGTTTGCAATTGTTGAACTGATCTTCCTCCCTTTTTGGGATCATCTAACTTCCTTGTAACAACTACGGTAATTGGTGCTGCAAAAGAAGAGTTGTTTAAAATCCATTTTGACTACCCTTTGCTACAGTTCAGAGGTTGAATGGTGGAGGATGACCTCTTCATGTGACCAGTCTCCAGCTGTCCTACCTGCTGACGAGCACTCAACCACAATATGAGAGCCTACTCTGTGCATCTCATTGAAAAGTTATAAAAGAGATGCATCAAAGGAAAATAAGCAACTCTTATAAATTAACAATTGTTTACACTTGTAAAAACATAGAAATGTGCTATTATAATAAGGGCAGTTGGCTTTTTATGTTTATCTTACATTCAACTGCAAGAAAAGAGATATAAACTATCTACTCTTGCAGAGACTTTTGTTTTCATGAGTTTGGGTTTTGGGATGCTGTTTTTTGCTTGATGTTCAGGGGTTTTCTTAAACTGAAATAAGCTATACTTTAATAAAGCATATGGGTTTTTTCCATGTAAAGAAAGATAAATGTTTTCTATCTTTTATAGTCAGTTGTAACTGAAAGTAGCTTAGAGACCAAAAAAAAGAAGAAGAAAAACAATAGATTTCTTTTTAAGGAAAAGTAATGGACTTACCTAGTAAAGGAAAGATTTAAATTTAAGGACTTTGAGAAACATTGCTGGAAAAAACCCTCAGTCTGTGCATTCATGCCGTCATGCTGCAGACAGAAAAACATGCATGTAGCAATTATGTGCAGATATGTCATCGAGGAAAACTGTGTTATGGAATTAGAGATGAAAACTAGCAGCAAACTAAAGGTGGGGCATAACAGAATGTAGTTTTGGACCCAGGGTTCTGGCAACATGTTCTAAATATTCAGAATACAAGCTCAGAATCATCAAGACTGCTGTGAAGGGAGCCTAGGTTCATTTCAATGACACAGAACCACTCCTTTAGGGAAGTCAAATCACACCGCAGAACTGTGGAGGCCCATCAGGCAGCACAGGGGGATACAGCCAAGAGTCTCCTGTTCTCAGTGCTCCTTGGTCCAGATCCTACAAAATAAACATTTTTCTCCCACTTCCCTTAGTTTTCCTTTTAACAAATTTACAAATGCTTATGGAAAGAAAACAGAGACCAGATTGCATCTGGTTTGTCTATGGCGCCATTTGTTGCTATAGGGAGACTACTTGGAAAATGTGGTGAGTGGTAAGTTGGTGAAAGATATTAATAGAGAAACAATAGACAAATTGCTCTCAATGTTCTGGTTAACCCTTTAGTGTTCACATCTTGGTCTCTCCCTCTTCTTTGAGAGGCCCAAGCAGAGGTTAATGATTACATCTCCTGCACAAGCTGCTTTCGCCTCCAAAACATTAGCATATTTCTTCTTTTCACCTCCATGAGCACAGTGCATGTAAAATTATTTTTAAGAAGAAGGGGCAAAGCAGCTCACTGAAATGTTACTTTTTTCCTTATTCAGGTCCTTTAGCAGAACTGAACAACATTCCATATTTTAATAAAAAGGAGGATTTTTACCTTCAGCACAAGTCAAACACCATCAAATATTGCATTTTTTCCTGAAAGTGCAGATGGAGAATGCAGATATTTAAAGGAAAAACTCCACCTCTGATACTCACTGAAGAGCGAGCTGAAGAATAAGCGAGCAAACCACTAAGTATTTATTGTAAAGATAAAGCTTTATTGAACGCAAAGAGCATCCCTTCAAAAGCCTTTAATAAAGGAAAAAAAGGCCACATAAAAATGATTTGCAGTTTCCCAATGAGCACATCAATTTACTTAATTAAATATTGCTTTCAAAGTTGCAGTCACAATAGCTCTTGTCCCCTGCCAGTTGCAGTAAGAAAGATACATTGAACAAGGATGTCAGCTGAATGCTAGCATTGATGTTCATGCCAACTGTCCATAGCCTTGCCAAGGCGCTGACGTTTAGAGTGAGGACTCCCTCATTTTCAGCTCTTTTTAAGGCCTTGTCAAAGTACTGAAATTCTAGAAGCCAAATTTGTGCATTTTACAGAGACATACAAGACTTTATATTTTCAAACAGAAGATCCATCTACCATCCTGAGGTTTTCTTAATGGAAAGCGTTTGTGTCACAAGTTATTTTTATTTTCATGGTTGACTATCACATTTTGGTCCCCCATTTTCTTCCATTACATTGAAGCTCACTTTGTGAGTGTGCTCATATTTTAATTCAGATTTAAAAAAAAAAAAATCAAAATCTTCCCTCTCCAAAAATCCCAGTTATTCTCACAAATTAATTTCCAACATTCAGATCACTATAGCTTGACGTCTACTTTTTTCCTTGGTTTCTCATTTCAGCACACAGAATCAGGACATAGAATCTCAGATGCATTCCATTAAGTATTTCTGTAGTTTTGCCTGCATTCCCCCAGTGAAGTTCATTCTACCAATTTTTAGGAGAAGAAATAGTTGTTGTAGCTGTTTTCTCCAAAATCAAGTCAGTTTTGAGAAATACTGTCATTCTGAAAGTCCCTGGACATCAGAATTCAAAGGTAAGATCACACAGACAGCAGTGCAAACAGTGAAGACAAACCCTTTTTTTTCCTCCCTGGTCCACTTTCTCCTTTTTCACTTCCAGTGACTGAGGCAATAAGATTTGGCCAGCGACACTGATAGTAATGTGTGATATACACAGCTATGGACCCTGTTCAGTTACCAACATACTTAATATCATCTTTCACTCCTCTGAAACAGAAATTGCATTGATGGCATTTCCTGTGGGTGGCTCAGCCCAAACTCTTGGTGAGGACAGTCTTGGAACGTGTAGACTTTTAAGGTGAGATGCATAAATAATTGGTCACTGACACTACCTAATCACTCTCTTTGTTGTCAGGTTCATTCCAGAGGCAACTGCATTTTAACTTTCACATACTGAAGACATGCAGCTAAAACTCACATCTCCTCAAACTTAAATGAATGGAATTTTGGTGTTTCCCCCTTTACATTCAAAAAATCCAGTCTTGTGCTGTCATTTTGTCCAAAGTCAAATGTACAGGAAGCAGACACAAAACAGATTCGCCCTTCTGAAATTGTATTCAAGGACTCTTTCTTTCTTTTTTTTTTTTTTGTTTTACTTTTTAAGAAACCTTTAGTAAATCCTAAGGGCCTAATACCAGACAAGTGAGCTTATTATTTGCTTGGGCATAAACAAAGTTATTTTATATTGTAAGGTCTAATCCATATTTGGAAATTTATATTTTAGGACACATCACTTGTAACTTTATAAAGAAAATCTTTATTCAATGAGTAGTGACCTCCTAAAAAGCACGTGTCAAGACTGGTTTATAGTCAATTATATTTTAGTTTAACACAAACACAGATTATGTCCAGTAAAAACTCAACATTATTAAAAGAAAGTTTAAAAAAATTCCCAAATCTAGTCTTGGATTCCTATGACACACACACATTTAAATATATTTAAAACAATAGTCCCACTCATCTGAAGTAGCAGCTTATCTTCATAGTCTTAGTATCTGCCTTGGAGTTAGTTTTTTAAGGAAAGTCAGGGACTTAGATTCCAAAAGTTTAATCTAAATGCCATCTCAGGACTGGAAAAAAATTCACTGTGGTAGAGAGCTATAGGAGGAGAAAGAAAAAAAAATAAATCTGTCACTCTTCAGATCCATTGTCAGAAGGAGTAGAGGGCGCTGAACACCTTGCAAGCCTGAGTTCTGCATTTTAATTAAATTACAACTCTAATTTTACTCAGAAAACAAAAAACAATAACTGAATGTCTTCATGATTCCCCAGTGCATAACTTGCACATTGCATGTTCCTTCCATTGCTTTGTCCAGGCCTCCAAAGCCTTAGAGAGACTGTTGCACCATTTCTGGAGGCATTTGTCCCAATGTTTCAATGGCAAACCAAATAAGAGGCAAAGAATAAAAGGGACTATAACAGCAGAGGGTGATTCTCTCTGTTGTGTAACATCACAGCTTGAAATTACAATGAAATCAGTCATACAGAAAAAAGCAGACTTATAAATCACGTTACATTTAAAAATGCTTCATATTTTTAAAGTATTCCTCATATGCCAGTGAACTCATAAGCCAGTTTTAAGAGGGTCCCACGAGGAAACTTTTCTCACAGAACCAAAGCAGCTGGGTGAACAAATGTGGGATTGAAGGGCCAAGTGTTAAGTCTTTGAACTTACAGATGTGAGCTTGGTGCCCTCAGCAGTATGAGCATCACCTGGTAGATATAGTGGAGTCTCTTTACTGCTGCATTTTTGCCACTCTCCTGCAATGATGACTAAGACCTGACTGATATATTATTTTACAAGGAGAAACAGAAATAATTCTCGTCCTGATGGCCAAGTTAACATACCCCGTGCTCAAATTATTCTTTTGCATCTCACGTTCCTTTTATTGTTTTCTGCCAGCAACTAAGAAACCATTTCTATGCTTTGCTTTTACAAGCAAAAGTCTTTCCATAAGTCACCGAAACTGCCTTTTTTTTTTTTCCTTGAGATCCAGATACAGCTCAACAGATCCTCACATCTGGCACTGCAACATTTAATCAATCCTGGAAAACTGCCCTTTACTGCACGTTCAAATAGAGAAAGACTAACAGTGTTTATTCAATATAGTGCAATTGGTCACTATTACTTACTTGAAGAGTCTGTCATGGGCCCCAAACCCTGTTCACATGCCATGCCACTGCGCTGTGCAACACGCTGGAAGGCAGCAGCTAGCTGCACAGCAGCAGAGAAAGAATGTAGTGACTCAGGACAAAACCCCAGCTCACCCAGAAAATGCTGTGTGCTCTTCAGTGTTTACACAGAGCAGGCAAACCTTTTCTACTCGGTTGTTGTTTCCAAGGACACGTCAGATGGCCTCATGCCATGGCAGAAGCCAGAATTTTGTTTCTCTTCTTCCAAAGGGTAAAAGGGCTGAATCGACCATTGGTACAGGTCCTGCAGTCTCAAGGAGTCTGCAGTTTTTCAAACCTAAAACTGAGAGGCTTTCAAGGAGCAGCAGTGTCTTCACACGCACTCTAAAAACAACAACAAAAAACCCCCTAGCTCTTTCAATACAAGCTGCTCTTGAGAGCTCTACATTGTGCTAGGCTTTTTCATTCATCCTTCTTGTTTTTATCAAGCGAGGATGACTAATGTGCTATTGTGATGCACTTTTCTCAGAAATGCGGCCAACTGAGGCTGCTTCCACAGTAGTTCCATGGGTGTTTAACATTAAAAAGGAGTGCTCAGGCAGGCAATGGGTAAGTCATTACACCCCTCTTTAAAACAACAGGCCCTGTGCATAAACCATGGTCTCATGCAAATCTGACCCACATAATGTTGAACCCTTCCAATGTCAGAGAGATTTCACAAGTCATCCCACGTGTCCCACAGCCGTAAAACTGGCAGTACTTGAGCACCACAGGAAGCACAGCGCTGGCCTCCAGCAGCTTATGGTGACTGGTGGCATGCCTCAACCCTCCCCCTGCCCTGCCAGGTCCTACAGTTTGGCCAGGAAGTTTAGAAGGGAGAAACATCCTCAAAAACATCCATCCTATGCCAAGAAGTTCTTTTCCAGCTCAGCGCAACTTAACCACCTGGGAAGGACTGCAACAACTCTTTATGACACCAAAAAACCAACACAAACAAAAAAACCCAAACAACAACAACAAAAAAAACCCACAAACAAACAAATAAAAAAACGAACCAAAAAAATTATAGACTGCATATATGACCTCTGCATGAAACCACTGACTTCAGTCGGGTCAGGATTTTACTCCTTATCCCTATAGAACTGCTGAATATTCATTTTAGTCCCTAAGATACAAAGACCAAATGATGCCCCAGATCAGGAGAAATAAGGAAGATACCATTGATTTGCTATGAGAATGCTTCAAATAATTTCTTGAAAAGCAGTCTCTCAAGCACATTTATACCATGTTTCTGGCCATCATGTATGAGGCCACGTACAAGATTCAAGATAGACTCTGCTTCAACAACTTTTACTAAATTTAAATGTTTCAGTTTAAAAAGGCCTTGATTTCCCTAGACTGAAACCTGACAACATTTAGCTTTGACAGAAAATTGTAACAGGTTTCAACTTTTTAAACCATTGGTTAGCTCAGAATAACGACTTTTCTGGAACATAAGATATGAAAACATGCATTTTTAAAACAGGCATCTATCCCAAAATCCATGTAGTCTTTTCAACTGACCATGTAGGTCAGTAAAATTTGTGGTAGCGTAAGCTGTTAGATCTCTTTTCACGTTTCAAGGCCTACCATTTTCACTCTTTCTGACAGAAGACTTACTATCTTTCCATTTCTGTTGGAGAAGACTTGCAGTTTCAAACTCAGCTCTAAAACTAGGCAAGCCTATGCAGAAAGGACTCCTTACTTTGGACTGTGACAGTCACACAGGTCTACAGTTATCTGCACAAAAGGGTTATTAAAAGAGCATTTTGAATAACAGTCTACATATTCTTAAATACATGGCTCAGCCACAGTAAATACAATCACTTTATTCATCTCTTGGTGGAAAGACAACACTTATTCATGCCTCATTAACCTAAAAATCCTTCCAGCATGCTTATCATCATTCACTGTCTTTGTGATTTAGAAAACAAAAATTTTCTTACCCTAACCAAAGGGATAAAATGTGTCTCTGAATCATGTTATTAAATGATACACGCCTCCACCTTATAAGGATGCCTTATAAATACTCTCATTTATAAAAAGCAGGAACAAAAGGAATAAAACTGTTAAATTAGATTAAGTTGACTAATCTCTTGGGCCCAAGTCAGCCATATTCAAGATATATGAAAACACGCTATCATGTCACAAGATAAATATTTTTAAAATCACAGCCTTCAAAACAGCTGGCAACTACACATGTTGCTCAGAAAATTGCAGTATCTTTTAAACAAAAGAAACAAGAGCTTAAACTTAATTCTAAACACAGAATCAATTTTTTTCCTCCATACTAGGAATTGTCATACGATATTTTGCATTTGCCCTAAAACAACTTTTTTTTTTCTGACCTCAGTGAAAATTCCTTGAAAGAAGACTGTGAATAATACAATCCCCAGGACTTGTCAATAAAGAAAGTTTTAGCAGCAGAAAGAGTTTCATTCCAATTATCCAGGCTTTAAAAGTACAAATTTATAGCAAGATCCTCCTTAATAGTATGCAAGGGTGTAATGCATTTCTCTGACACCCACTTTACACTATTTTCTTGCTGCAAATAAATAAATCCAGAAGTATGAACTTTGGGTTGGGCGGTTTTTGGTTTGGTTTGGGTTTTTTTTTTTCCATCTAACAATCTCAGTCTGAAGTAGGAGGGTGCTAACACATATAGAAACTAGTTGCTTATCTGATATTCAGCTGTATTTCACTGACTTCTCTTGTGGCAACACAGAGAAAGTTAAGGACAAATTATTTAATAATTATCTTAGCTAAAGAGACTATAAGCGTTTGAAGAAGTTCTTACCATGCTTGCTGAACAAATATACAACTGCTCCCTTCATGAGCTAACACTTGTCTGAAAGTGAATGCAAATGCTAAGAAAAAACCCCCCAACAAAACAGAATCTAATCGGTTCACTTTATTTCCCCATATAATTTCATTAAAGGGAATGAAATCATCCGTCTCCTTAAGATTATTTGACATAGTTCCCAGTGCAAACAAGCCTTTGTAGGGCAGGTGTAAAGGTGGGCATTGCATTCAGTTGTGGAAAAGATGCTAATTGTCCTGCTTTTTCTTCTCCCTGACTGCCTTGGTACACAGCAATTTTCTAATGTTCTTGCTAACAATAGCAGACAGGAAGAGTGCAGTTCAACCTAGTTTGTGTTTAGGAAGAGGAGCACTGACTTCCCACAATTACTCCTTGAATACAGCATCAAGCCAAAGGAGCAGCAGGGGAAACAATGAAGGCTTCCATGTGCGTAAGAATATTGTTTCTCTCCTTTGAAGAACTTGTCATTAGACAATCCCACAACATAAAGGAGACTTTAAGAGAAAAGAAAAACACTGATCTGTATCTAGTGAATAAAGCAAGATTACGGAACAGTTGTGCCACATTTATCACCATGGAATAATTTCTCTCAAAGAGCTCCTAGTTGTTTGCAGAGAGATATTTAGGTAGTCAATCAGAAAACTGGAAATGTTCGCAGAAGGGAAATTCCCTAAGCATTTCCTGAACTGGTCTTGGCACTTGTAGACCCCCTTACTTAACACTTTGGTTCAGCAACCCGCCAAAAAGTACCCAGGATCCATCTTGTGCCACACCAGTGAACTGAATGAGTGTAGCACGCTGTCCCACATCCACCAGAGCTAGCAACAGGGCAAGGGAGGGTTTGGTCCCTTTTCTCAAAGGTAAGCCAGTAGATCTCCTCAGCTACAATCCTGAGCCACAGCATGCAGCAGCTTCTGCCTTCTCTGACACAATGCAGACTGCTGGCAGCATTAAAAAACCCCAACCAACCAACACCACCAACAGAAACACTACCGTCCTCCCTCCCCGCCCCCAGAAAAAAAAAAAAAAGAAAAAGTTTGTATTTCCCCATCAGATATTCTGTATATTGTCTTCATGTTGTGCTTACTGGGGCTATCACCACAAAGCATGTACCTGAGATGTGAAAGATCAAGAGAGGTGGAAGAGATCAAGAGAGGACAGATGCTCTTTCATTGACATACTGATTGGAATTTGGGACATTTGGGCTAATTTCTGTATTTCTTCCATGCTTCCTGCATGACTGCAGATCGTGTGTGATCTAACAGCATTTCCTTTTTCTGCATAATTTGCTTGTCTAGCAACAATATTAAACTTTTTGGGGCAGAGTTTTCCTGTTACTAGATTTATAGGGCAAGTGAGCTTATCTTTGGTGCATAAAATTAATAATAGCAGGGTTGAGAGAAAACATCAGAATGGGAAGAATAAGCAAGTATATCTTGACTCCACTCCTTTAGGTAGAAACGTGCTTTTAAAATTTTAATCAGAGTATTAGACATGCAATCAAATCTTACTTTGGCTAACAAAAAAGGCACATAGTCTAGTACACACAACCTCTATTAAGTAACACCTAGGCACAGAAACAAGAACACTGTTGTTCTAAAGCAACATATGTGTTCTTTTACTCTGTTTCCCATCCAAAGAGATAATTCCGTTTATGAAACGAGAGCACTAATGAAAACCAATATATTGACTTGTAACATGCAAGCCCAAACAAATTGCACAACACAGAGAATGGAGTTAAGCAGTGATGACGCACAGACTGTACAACACAAAAATGGGACAGGTCATAATACACAAATACACATGGTCACAGGGACTCGGAATTAACTGTCAAACATTCACGTAGTTGTTCTTACTTTACATTTTTGGACTTTCGACCTAAGCACTTTGATGTTTATTACTTTATTGTTTTTATCAGTTATAAAATTAACTAATCAGTCTGCAGCAGTTTAGGATCTGTTGTTTTAAGCAATATTCATGAGAAGTGCAAACAGAAAATCCAAACTCCGTGGCTGAAATGTAATGGCATTGCAAATAAATAAGCATAGGCTCATTCATATGACAAACACTACATTCATACCAAAGTAAGTCAGGAAGTCAAATTGCCCTTACTTACAGCGCATGACAACTGGAGCCTATTGCGTTTCCCTCTGACTTTGTATTTCTCCAGCAGTGGGGCAAAGTGAACGTGCTGGAAGGAGAAGAGATCCTGACAGAGATACAGGCATGTGTAAGTTGATTAATGGTGAATGACTAACGCATGATTGATACAGTCCAGACTCTCTGGCCTTTTGATGTTGATTGTAAGAATGAAGACATGTATTTGTGTGTTTAAAATTGCAATAAAAGCACTAAATTCGACTTGCTTCTTTCAACACATTTAAGAGCAGAAGGCTGAAAGGTTCAAAGTAACTAGCTTCTCTTCCAGAGATCCAAGGTTAAACAAATAAAGTTCCTCAAGTCTCAATAAGCTATTATCTGCAGTAAAAAAGACAACAACCATATAACAATAAATACGGCAGCATAAAAGCAACCAGGCTGAAGAAACTGAAAAACTTATCAAACTGAAGAGAGGAGAGCAATTCCTGGTCAATATCAGCTCCAATTCATTACAGACGCCTTCACTCATTGCTTTCCTTTCCTTGTCCTTTGGTCTATGAAAGGCACACATAACTGGTATGTTACTGATGGACAGAGTGCCCTGTATTCCAGTGATGGTGATATAACTGATTCCAAGATGAGGCACAGAAAACTTAAAGACTTGTGTTTGAATTATGGAAAATTCAGACACGATTATAGTATGATATTACTACCACCAATAGCACTTTACTTTCTCCTGCAAGCATCTCAAAAACTTTTGCAGACACTATTGCATGAACCAGTGAGGCAGGCAAATTTTATCACCCCTCTTTGTTTCAGGGAGGAAGAAAGACCATCTCAGAAGTAAACCTAGGGAAGAAACCAGCATTCAGATCTCCTGACTCCCAGCGCCTCAGTGGTCCTTCACCAGCATTGTAGAGATCTGGATCTGAGAGCAAAAGGAAAAGTTTCAAGACCTACCCATAATAAGCTGTGCTGAGGGAAGCAGCTGAAGCACAACAGGAAAGCTGCCCAGGAGATACCAGAATAAACACAGCTAGCAAGGGCTTATCTGAGGGAGAGAAAGAGCTGCAGAGCACATTAGACTCTCAAGTCTCCCAGCACATCCAGGATGGTTCTGCAGGTCGGCAGTTGTGAGCACACCAACTCAGCTCAAAATGCTGATGTAGTGAGAGACAGGTAACTGCTGCACCACTCCTCTGTGGGACTGTGGGTAGTGACTGCATCAGATGACCCTATCACAGCCAGGAAAAGACACAAACAACACAAAGCTGGACTCATATTTCTTGTGTAGACAGGACTTCGCAAAGAGTGCGCTGCCTCAGCACAGTGAGGTTCACATTTGAGCCTAATCTCACCAGATTTTAAAGATCACTTATTGCAGGTGTTTTTATCCTTTTATGTAATTACTTATTTGAAGGTGAAAAAATGTTTTTCTAGGTCTTTTTAAAATTGTATCTGAAGCTTGTTTAGTCTTTCAGACAGTTCCTGTGCAGACTTGCATGCTGAACTCCATCCACTGAATATTTCTAAATACCCTCATTGCCAAGGGGTTTGTGAACAGCGACAGAGTCTATAACCCTTAATACTGACTGAAACATGAAAAGCCAATTCATTACCCACTCACAAAATGTGCAAGATCTACAAACTTCCACAAGTTTCCCCCATTTAAGAGCTGGCAGAATTCACTATATTGGGATGACTGCACTGGCTCTCCCTTGCTCATAGAGTTAATTATTAGGCCAGTAAGGGCTCAAAAAACCGAAAACAGAGACAATTTTCTGTCAAAGGTCTGGGAAAAAGACATTACGCAAACTCCAAGCTCATCAGCACAAGGACATTAAAAAATCTAGTCCATTCCCACTGAGGTGGCCTCCAAATACACAAAGCAGTTTCTAAACTGCTTAAGAATGTATTTTAAGTTTCATTTTAATAGGTGTTAAGTGCATGTAAACAGAAATAATAAAGATGACCAATCTGCAGGGAGGAAAGCCCATAAAAAAACATGAATACTTAAAAGGGTTAAGTAATCATAGTAGTAATTCTTAATTACATTATAATTATTAATTATAATGTAATAGATCTCTAGCTGTTCTTTTGCAAGGAGCTTAAAATAATTTCCAGGTACTACATTAAGTTATGCAACAGAAAGGCATTCCTGAAACAGATTTTGAGCAGCAAAGCCCACTTCACCAACACAATTTTTTGCCACAGAATATCAAAACTCCAACAAAGCATTTAACTCTCTCAATAAGATGCAACATGAGTTAACAAATCTTAACAAATCTGGAGAAGAGGGAATATTTTGTGATGACGATTTTCATCATTTTGGGGTTTATTATTCATCTGAGTGTTCATTGAATTGGAGATTAAGTTTATATATTTGTATATGGATAATGTTATATTCTGTATTAATTATGTACTGAAATACACACACACACATATATATAACATTTTAATCTCTAGATTAAAATTTTTCTCAAACATAACAGTCTCTTTGCCCCACCAGTCCTATTCTCAAATATTCTCAGAGGCAAACACTGCAGTTGCTAGTTAAAAATGGGTAACTAAGAATCAGATTTAAGCACTTGTCCAAAAGTCATTCAGAGCCAGTGGCAGCACGGAGAGCAAACCCTGCCTCTGGCTCTCCAGCCTGTTTTGCTTTCAAGGTGCAGGAAATCACAATGAAATCTGCTGCAACGTGCCAGAGGTGATGTGTTTATGTCATGCTGACCTGGCAGCTGTGCAGTCACTGGCACACAAGGGGCAGTTGGGCAAACATTGCTGCTCTGTCCCCCAGGGCTGGAGGGTGCATGCAGGCAGGAGAAGGGGGCTGGTTCTCACAAACAGCACCCTGAAACAGATCTTATATAAAGAAGGTGTGTGCCAGCCTCTTACACAGATTTTATGTCTCTTTGGAATAATTTTGCTTAGTGGAATGTCCTTACTAATGTGGCCTAGGTAGCTGTTTCACTTTTGTGATAGTTTTCTGCATGCCACAGCCTTTAAGCTCCCGGGCCTGCTGCTTTTCAGAGGCCCACTCTTCTACCCTATGATGCTTATTTGTCTGCATTAGAAACTATCACATCAGTAAGATGTGTTTCTACTCTTTTTAAATTACTAAATAAACCAGATAATTTTGAAAAGTATGGAACAGGTAAATAACTCCACTAGTCGCATGGGACTCATATTCCATATTTAAACATTGCCAAGCCACTCTGTACATTTTATTTCATCATATTTGAGTCTACTGGGAAACTTGCCTTGGTAGCTTAAACACATGGACAGCTTATCTGCTTAGACCCTGGAGCGGTCATCAGAATATACAAGCTATACCCAGATGGAGCTCTATCAGAAGTATTTTCTCCACTTCATGCAATAAAGAAAAGTAACAGGAAAATAACACTTTTACACATTCATCTGCAACTCCAGCTTTTTCTCTCATGGAGTCACAAAACCACACACCACGCTTACATCACTGCCAAAATTCAAACCCTATAAATAGGTCTATAACCTTTGGCTTCAAATTGGAATATGGGATTCTTTTCAAAAGACAGAAAGGAAAATGGAAAATTTATTACTAAAAAATAAACAATGTCCCTTCTATACAGCATTGTAGCACATATGTTCAACAGCAACCAAATGTGATGTCACAAAAGAAAATAACCCAGAGAATTATGATTTTTGGGTGAGAATTTAAGCAGCAGGAACAGATGAGCATTTAAAAATAAAGAGCCTATTATATTCAAATGAAACAAAGAATGAGGAGACAAAATAATAAGCTATAAAAATATATCTGTCAGCGAAGCTGTTTCGGGACTGAATGTTTCCCCCATGAGATTCTCAGGAAACATCAGGCACCCTCCAGGTTTAAAGCTTTCATCCCTGGGCTCTGAGCTATATTGGTTTCCTGTATAAAAGAAATCGAGACGAGAAGAAAACATTTGACCGACTGCCCCAGCAATCATACAATGTTTTATACGTTGTGGAGCGCTGCCTAACACAACAAAACTGAGTATTGTTACAGAGGACTCAAAGAGTCCAACCAATTATGTCCCTTCATGGGTACAGCTATACTAGCCTTTGATCACCAGTTCTAACTACCAGCAGGAAAGCAAACACAAATCTGCAGACAGCATCAATAAACCTTGCAGTGGGAGGGAACAGAGATACTCTGTGCCCAGTTGGCTTTTTCTTTTTTTGCTGTATTTTTTTTTGGTTGGTTGGTTGGTTTGGTGGGGGTTTTTTGTGTTTTTTTTTTCTTTTCCCCCCCTTCCCTAAATCCCTTTCAAAATTATCTACTAGTTGCCTTCTCTAACTCATGGGCAGACTCAAAGAAAGTGAAGGGCAGTTTTCCTTGCTTTTTAATGCCAGTCTCATGGCATCAAGCAGAAAATTAAATTTTTTTTTAAAAAAGCCCACTTCAGCAGAATTCTGTAGCCACAGTAAAATTCAGTCAGGTATTTATCTGGAATTCATCTGTATTTTTATTAAACTCTGTTTCTATGCACACACAGATGTAATATGTGTATTCATGATCAAAGAATATGTAGAAACACTCTCTTCTCTACTTCACTATTTCTTTACTGTGTGGACTTTTTCCTGAACATTTTCCTGCCAAAAACAAGCTAAACACTCCAGATTTTCTGGTGATTTGCACAATTATTTTGCCATGATCTCACATTGCAGGATTTAATCAGTGAAGAGGTCGGGGCTGTGTGTGCTGGGTATTGCTCACCCTGCACTGTAACCTGGACTTTTTATTCCCCCAGTGCACAAGGTCAACAAAATTGACTTCCCATACCCAAGAAGCACATAGTCTTTTCAAGCTCAGAGGCACAGCTTCAGCATAAAAACCACAGTGGTTTTCATCATGCAGAACAGACAGGTTTAAGGCACAGATCTGAACAAAAGATTAGGAAAGGCAGTCTGGTCCAGCAGTTAAACCACTAGCCTGGGACCTAGAAATCCCAGCTCTATGGGCATTTCCTGTGACAGTGCCTGTGCTGCTCGTGGCACCACAGAAAGTCACGCTGGCCTCAAGCCCCAGAAATATTCAGGGCCTGAATGCCCTTGAAATCACAGAGAGTCAGGCAAAGAACTTTTGAGGGTTTGGGCCTCATTTCCTTAGTGCTGCAATAACTGTCTGTATAATGAAAGACAATAACATTGACCTATCTCACCAAGTACACTGAATCCCCACTGTAAGAGGGACAGCTAGCATACCTGCCAAGGCCATGTGCTGTACTGCCTCAAAGAGGCACACAAACAAATCCTAGGTTCCACATCAGCCTCATGCTGCACTTCTAGCAGTAAAAGCATGGGCTTGCAACCTCACAGACCTCTGAAGAATTAAATAAAATCCAATTCTGTCACCTTTATGCCTGTGGTCAGATATTTCTTAGTAACTGCTGGATGCTAACTGGGCTTTATGCCTGCTGTCTGCTTTGTCTGACACATGATTCAGCTTCTGCCACTGCATAAAGCGCTCAATTTATTTAGCTGTGTCTCCCTAACTGGCAAGGCCAGTCCTCCCTTCCCTTCCAGCTCTGCTGCTTTAAACACCTCGCAGTGCATTTCACTTGGAAGAAGCCCTGCATCCGTGGCTGGCTGGCAGGAACCCTGTCTCTCCTGTGTAAATAAAGGCAAGACAATGCTTTTTTAACCACATTGCCCAGAAAAATAAGGATTTAATACAAATTTTCCATGTTCTCTTCAGGTAAAACTTTATGTGTGATTATTTAAAGCTGTAATAGCCGTGCCAACCCAAAATTTAGGGTGGGAGAATCTTGAGTAAAGGATGGTAGTTCTTACTAGCAGTACACTAAAACATGACTTGGATCCTCACCACATCTTCCCAGTAGCCCTGTTCGTTTTACACATGATCCAGACGATATGGCATCTTTTTTTCTCATCATTTGTATGTCTTATCTATTCAAAACATAATCTGGGAAATAACAGATTTCACTTGCTTTGATGATCTATAGCCCTTAACACAAAGAGAACTTGGTGAAAAAGCCAGAGCTTTTTCACTTTGGTAGTACTACTTACATCTGGATGAAAAAGCAGTGCATGCCAAAGAAGTTGTAAAAGCCAAAACACATGGGTGTTAGCCAAAAAGACAACTCAAGATTTATAATTTACAATCTTTTAAACTCATGCCTTTCTGATTTTTAAAAAAAACAGTCTTCAAAACTTCTAAGCAAGCCTCCAGTAGAACCAAAGAAACAAAACACTGAAAGTCAAATAAACATCAAGCATAGAATGAAAACGGAATAGAAATTAAAGCCAAGCCCTTACGTAGAAACAGAGTAGGTAAAATACAGTATCTATAGCAAGCAAAGCTGGATTTAAATAATTATCACCCAATTAATTGGGAACACAGTAGATGAGTGAGCAAGACATAAGGTGAAATTGCATCTAATATGGTGATTCACACTTACTCAGAAAATCTGGTTGCTACTATACTAGTTGTCAGGCTGCATTTTATTCAAACCAATAAAATCTTTTGTCTGGTCTCTTGACCTTGCTAATTGTCTAATTTACATTTAAGACAATAATGTTGCTTAGTAATTCAAAAAGGAAGTGTTCCCACCCTGGAGTGTTATCCCTGCATCTCCTAAGAAGAAACTTTAAACTGGTGAATGCTGCAAGTGAATGGGAGTTCAGTCCATCCCAGTTTGTAATTCTCTCTCTTGATTGGTAAGGCTTTACATACTAATTCTATCTGGCATACTCAGAGAAGGCAAAATCTGTAGTTATCCTGATTTACCCCATCCTGCAGAGGTTAGAGAAAAAGTAAAAGTCTCTCCTAAGCAGGCTCAAAGGTACCAGGATGCAATCAAACAATGCACAGACACTTAACTTTTAATGACCTTGTCTTTAAAAGAGTAAAACCATTTTGATATTCTGGTCGTCAAATGTCAGTACAGAACTCAAACAGAGTCTGGGACAGCTGTGCAGCATCTTTGGCCCAAACCTTACTGTACTAGAGGCAGGAACTGCATAGTTTGACAAAAAAAAGCATTATGCCTTAAAAAATTATTTCATCTTTCATTTTTCCTACACTAATAAGCAAAGGCAGTGAAAAATACTAAGTGATCTACAGAAGCTGTCTCTATCTTCTTCTGCTGTGACAGAATTGGAGAACTTAGGCAACTAAATACACAGAGACAGAGCTGGAGTCAGTAGGTTGGTTTCTTAAGATCACGTTTTTCTTCCAGTCACTGTAAAGAGTTGTGTTGAGTTTGGTTTTGTATATATAATACAGTTGCTACTATCCAAACAGTAAGAGGCCACAGGTGCTTTCTTTCTAAATATAAAACAGGTATAAAACTATCTCAGAATGAGGTAGACCCTTCTAAATGCTATGTTTGGCATTACCATACTGATAGGTAGTCCACCAGCTGAGGCCACTTCCACCTGAAGCCTCTGTGTGTGCATACAAGCTGAAAGCAGAAGCTGGTTCAGACCACACGGTACATCAGGAATTACCAGTATCACTGGGTTACTTACTTCTGTTCAAAGTCTCCTGTTCTGCTACCCATTTTCCCTGGGTGCAAAGCCACACCACAGTTAGGTGCCACATGGCTTACATCAGAGTCACTTAGTGGAGGGATGTGTATAAGAAAAATGGATTTGACCTACAGATCTGAGTTGATAAGAAAAGAAAAGCTTTCACTGCTGGGTATTTTTGTGTATGGAGAAGTTTAACCTGGATCATTTCAGCACAGCCCCACAAACAGTTGCATGACGACGACCAGAGCAGTGAAAAACTGGCAGCAGGAACAGGCATGAGCAGCAGGGGTAGGAAGAGGGAATTTCTTAGTTTGTCTTGTGTCAAATCCAATTTATGTTGCATCTAATTACATCCTTAGATTTACCAAGTGGGGGAGGAAACAATTCCTAGTTTTGAAGACAAGATCTGATGTAAATTATTTTATATTGCTTGTACTTACACGAAAAACCAGACTTGGACATACTGCATTCACTTTTGAGTTCTGTTCTGAATTGAACTAAGGGAATTGTTCTTTAAATGATTGCTGGGATCCCACTGATTTTAACTGATGAAATCCCCTCAAACTTGCCAATTCCTGAAATGCTTCCCATTTTTTCCCCTCAAATGACACTGTGTTCATCCAGCAGTAAAGGACAGCAAGGCATCAGCAGTGGCTGATGCGGCATGCCCCTCAACAGATGACACACTGAGATGTGACCATGATCCTCACAAAAAGAGGGCAGCAGTAAACCCCTTTAAAGCTTGTAGTTCACTCATTTTGCTTTTAAATGATTCAGCAATATAGGATTAACAATAACGGTTAGAAAGCATACCAGCCCCTGCTGGTCTCCCCTGCTCCACCCAGGTTTGCTGCCCAGTGGTGGGATCTACATATCTCTGCTCTTCAAATACAGTTTCACAGCGCAGGGTAATGACAAAATAAGCAGTGGCTATGTTAAATACAAGGCACTAGGCAGTGGTAGCAGAAAAGCTGATACATACACTCATTGCAGAAATTTCTACCACAGAGCATGTTTCAACAAGAGAGAAATGCCCAATGACAGATAAATCCAACAAAAAAAAATAAATTCACTATATCTCTGAATCAAGACACAGATCTAAAGCCACAACAACATGTAGAGGAATACCTCTTTTAGTTTGCAGAATATAACTAAGAACACATCTCAACTCCCAGAAGTACTAAGAGCAGATCATAGCATGGAGTGCCTTTTATAAGGCATCATGCAGTTCCCATCCCTATAGCTGCAGCGTTTTGGCAACAGCTCAGTTCATAAAAGGCTGGGTCACATCTCACTTAAAAGAATAGCAATATAGTTCAGCTTACACTGGCTCACAATGTTATGAATGCCACAGAGAAGATAAATGAGAAGAAACTATTCAAGTTATCTCAGATACAAGAAATAAAGAACATCCAGTGAATTTTTAGAACACAATTAAAACAACATTTGATAAGACAGCAGTTCACTGCAATGCCTTGTTACAGAGGCATTCAAGACAAGACTGTCAGTTCAGACAAAATCCTATAGGATAAGTTCCTTGGTAACTATTATGAACCAGAGACAACCTACAGTGCAGCAGCCTAGCTTCCCTACAGCTGCAAGGGTGTACTGCATAGAGCAGCACTATAAATGCTGTACTTTCTGCATCCTTTCCAAAGCTACTGCCTGTGCTGGACAGAACACAGCGCAAGGGAGGCAAGAGGGACTTTTCATCAGGAACAGAGTGGCTCTTCTGAACGAAGCACATTTATATTGTCGTTTGTTGTGCTTGTCACATCTAGGGAGACTGCAAGCACTGTGCAGTCATCCTCCGGTGTGTACACAGAGCCAGTCACGACTGCAAGCTCCTGATATTGCTGCAGGACAAACATGGTAATATTAACAATTAGTGACTTAGATAAAGCTCACATTTATAAATTCCCTATCAAAATCACTGAGGTTGTATGCAGTATAAACATTTCCAACACGTGGCTAGAATTCTTCCTCCTCTCGGGAGAGAGGACCAGCACTAATACTTACACGATCTTCTGGGGAGCAGGTTCACACAGCTTATCCCTTCTTTCTCAAGTTACTTTTTGGCTGGATCAGCTCCCTGAAACAGTGCAGTAGAGTCACTTGAGCATTACTGCAAAAGATGTAATCACAAACAATGGCAGACACTAGGTAAGGAAAGGATGAGACTGACACATAACCTCACCTGGAGCATATCCTGAATCTTGGCTAATAGAGAATGCCATGGCCACTATGAACCTAAGGTGTTTTCTAAGTCATAGAATTGCACAGTCCCAGCCTCAGCAACTGCCATCGTGACCTTTTCTGCAAAGACTCAGAGAAATCTCCATGAAGCTGTGGAGAGACAGGCAGATGAGAGTACCCCACTGGGCACATACTTGGCAGACTGTTGCAACTCCAGGCACTTACAAAGACAAGAGCAACTGCCAGAAATTAACTGCTATGCACTGGAGTCCTCCTTCCAAACATGAAAGAGGGGAGACTAAATTTGGCCCCTAAAAATTAGATGCAGTCACGTGTTCTCTGACAACCCCATCATCTCACATGCTGCCTCTTCACAAGAGGGGCTGTGACTGTGGAGCCTGGGGGCAGAAGCCAGCTGGAAGTACTTGCTGTGCTGTGCGGAGGTTCATGTTGATTCAGGATCAGTTCAAACTGATCAGCAAGCCACCAAGGGAAAAGTATTTCTCCCAGACATCGTTGGCAATTCATATTGCTGCCAAGTGTACTCCAGGCTCCAAATACAACTTTCTAATCTGCAAAGTCTTCCCATGGCCTTAGCACACCAGTCACCAAAAAGAAAATTGGATATGATTTTACCAACGGGCTTCTCTGCTGAGAGAAACTTTTCATTTTCTACACATGCATAAATAATTTGGTTCTCAAAACACATCTCTCAGCAGAAATAGCTGTCAAGTAGACAGCAAGGAAAAGCTGTAAGTAACACTAGGCTATGGTTTACGTTCACCAAAACAGTTGGAGCTACTTAAGGAGAGGCTCCAGCACAAGGAATTCTTCCTTCAAACAGAGCTGGACTCAAGTAGCATCTCAAGAGGTCAGAAAAATTTGCCCAAAACATTGTCAAAGCAGCCTCATGAACAAAACAGGAGGGATTAAACAAGTTTCTTGGGACAAAAGGCTCATCCCCTTACTCCAAGTAGTCTGTCTGAGCAGTCTGCCTTAATGTGCAGCAGAAAGCACAAGGTTCAGCAGGCATGCTCTGGAGATGGGGAACTGAGGTCAACAGCAAAGGGCGGCACTGGCTTTCTCCAGGGCATCTCTTGAACTATCCACCTATATAACTTTAACCTAGCATTCTATTTAAACTGATTTACATTTGTTTTACTTGCTAATGAACCGACCTAAAGGGGATTGTAAACCCTGGGAGGATTCCTCAACTCTTTTAAGCTCAGGCCCTTTCCTGAGTGCAGGCAGACATAGCAGAGTTTGGCCATCACATGTATTCAACAGCTATCAATCATACCATTTCGTATCAGAGAAACTCTTCCAAATAGTTAAAATATTCCCCCTCAAACCACTCAAGTTTAATTTTTCTAATGAAAAAAAAAAAAAAAGATTAAAAATATAAGGCACGTTTCTTCAAACCAAAACACTGTCAGATCAGACACTGGCACAAGTTCAGACCTTACGTTTGTGAGGCTAGATCAAAGCAGAACCCCAGAACTAAAACACAAGGAATGAACAGGTCTGGATTTCCCTGGTTTTTTTTTTTCTTTTTTGAAAACCAGTGTCATTCCTTACTGTGGGTAAGGCATTTCCCAATGTAACAGGAGGGTGAAGGAGTGCAGCACTCCCAGGAATCATATTCAAGCAAAACAAAGACCACCAAGACAGAAGGCAACCAGAAGGGCAGAGATGAAAGTAGCGTAAAGAACCACTGAATGCTGAGAGCTGGAGGGAAAACTTTCTACAAGGATTGCAATGCCTCAGAGCAGGTCCTGGGAGCCTCAGGAAAGTGGCCATTGTGTCAGCCAGTAAGTAACACCTTGTTTTACTACTTAAATGACTTGCAGAGAGCTCCAAATTCTATGTTCCTGAGGCCTATCTGCCCAATACTCACTATGAAAGTCACCCTTTTCAGCTTCCCCCCTCCGCCATCTCCAGTGTGTAGCATCAGTACAGTGCTATGAAATGTGGCACAGGGACGGAGCTTGTGGAGACCTGCTCAGGCATTTTTATTCGCAGTTTTGTCTGAAGCTGCTCGGAGCAGATTAAACATGCAGATGTAAAAACACCTGGGGTAAAAACCCAGCCCTGTCACATTAACAGCACCCATGTTCAAAAGCTCACTGGAGCTTTTTACAAAAAGAGGATCATGAACACAATTTTTGGCTGTATACAGAGAAATAGAGAAATCATTTCAGACTATGGCCCCCACATTCCTGGTCACTGGCCTAAACCATGGGCAAATAACATCCAGAAAAACATCAGGGGACTGAGACACTCAGGTCTACAAGCTGGCCTGCACTTCCCACCAGAACAGTGGGACTCAGGCAAAGGTTGACAACAACTGAGACTCTGTTGACACTCAGTTGTCAGCTTTACACTATCTCTCGTAACATCATCTGAACACTGTTCTGCTGCCAAAAAGGTGTGGAAATGCCAGAGACTGATGGCCTTTCCCAAAGTTGAACTCATGTACAAAGTCAAACATCATGTGGTGCTGAGCACTAGGAATTACAGCCCACCAGGACAGACTAATTTACCATCTGCTCACAGGCTTGGGGACTCTCACCCTAACAGGACCTAATGAGAATTGCCAATATTCAGGATCAATTTCTCTGGAGACAACAAAATCAAAGACCATATTGAACCATCAATTCACCATGTTCCTGCCCATTTCAAGAATTTATTTCCTGAATCAGAAAAGTGAATAAAGTTATCTTCATCTGTGTGGACTATGGGGGGTGGTGGAAATATTTTTTTTCTCCTTTTTCTTGTATACATTCATGCTTTCTTCCTATAGAAATCCAATGGTCACAGCCTAGACAGTGTCAAAGAAGGCACAGAGCCCCAGGGGAAGGTGATTCTAAAGTGCTTTTTATTTAATTTGCCTGAGCTCAGACAGAAGAGCAGCAAAGGACCACAGATCATTTTGGTATCTGTGAAGAGGTGTATGAAAATGCTGAAGGGTCCCCATTGAGACTGTCATTCTATAGTCCTCTCTAACAGTGCTGAAGAAAAACTTTGGGATACTTGGAAAAGAATATCAGCACATATCATGCATTTTATAGCAAAGCTTGATTAAATCAATATGTGCAAACAGTCCCATTGGGCTCTATGTTGGGATTTTGTGAATACTTCAAGTTCAACACATATTTACCCAATTTCCAGCCTCAAGCCACACCAATCTTTTATGATATCTTAAATGGGGAGATTAGGTGGCCTATGCCTGCGTAATTCAACTAGACCAGCCATCAATCCCTTTGCAAAGACGCAAATGTACCACATGTTTGCGGCACGTTTGCCTTACCATGCAATGTCAGCAATCAAGGATGAAAGCATGCCAGGCATTTCCATCCAGCTGCTAAATAAGAACCATTTTGCGTATAGAAAATCTGACAATTATAAAGATAACCTAATTCCAGGTGGTTAGCTGTGGGCTGGGTGGGTCAACAGAAAATCAATACTGCTGTCCACACAAAACCCCCTTGGGTTAGCCAAGAACATTTAAAAAAAAAGCAAAACCTGGATCACATATGAAGAACACCTACAACTTTCTGTGCATGATCCACTGAATGTATTGCTTCAGCTGATCTGAATTACATGTTGCATTTGCAGATTTATTTCAAAGGGCATTTACGAGTAAAAGAAGAAAAACATGGAATTAGAGTCTTCATTTCCACAGAGTTGTCCTCCTGTGAATAAAGGCTGTTGCTTCTATTGAGATAAGAAGAAATTGCAATGCTAGCATCAATAATGTGTGAAAGCCAACAGCCAGCTCAGGTCAGAGCAGAACTCTAGCTTAAACTTGATGAACTTCTCAGATGTGACTAAACTTCCAAAGCCCAAGGTTTCCTAAAGCCTCAGCAGTACCTGAGGAGATACTTAAATTCTGAATGTATCAAGGACAACTCTATGATATATGGCTCTTTATGTCATCTCTATCCTAAACACTTTAGTTATACCAATAAAAGTTACAAAGAAGTTGAAAGAGCATTAAAGAAGGGTTGGTTTATTAAAACAAACAAAAATGTCTCTTTATTTCTTGATGTTTAAGGTCAACAGCTTTATCCCTTGAAGCATGACTGATTCAAAAATGCATGGTTCATTCCATCTTTGATACAGTCTCAGCAGAAAGATTTTTGTGTGATGTTCTGTTTCAGCAAGAAAGCTCCTATCTGATTGACAGGTAACACTGCAAGGTGTGATGTCTTCAAGTACCATTTCACAGCCTTAGATGGCAGGTTACTATCAACAGGCCTGGTTTATCCATCTAGATCTAAACCCAGTGCACAGATTGCCACATCACAGTAATGCTGCACTGTACCAGAGACTCTCCAAGGAAAGACAGAGAGTCCTGCACCTATCTGTGCAGCCAACCCAGGGCTGAAACATTTCACCTCTTCTGTCAGAGACCACACAGACTCGCAAATGAAGCACAGAGGTGATAACATGTTGGTAACACCAGGTGGAAGTTGGGAAGGGGTGTCCCATGCGCATCTGAATTTCCACAATTTACTCTCTATAGAATTTTACTACTTAGAAAATGGTTTGACCTTACATTGTGAGCAAAGAAAACCTTCCAGGTAAAGCAATATGTTCATTCCCTGCTAGCTTTAGCTATACATTTTGAACTACAGAGGGCAACAAGAAAAGGACCATGCAAGTTGAGGATGAAATGGCAACAGAAGAAGTCATAAGGGCAAAAATCCTAAGGATAAAATCTCTAGGCTTCCTCCTTTTACTAAAGGAAAGATGTTATTCATACTACTTACTACTGATATTAGAGACTTGATTGTTCAGACTCATTGAAGCTGTGAACACAGTAGGAAATGCAAACATTCTCCTTAATACTTTCAATAAATTAGGACATAATACTCTGCTGAAAATCTTGAGTCACCTTGTGAGGCAAAGGTCTCAGCTCTGACGTCCAGAACAACACAACTAAAAGGAATTTGGCTTGTTGATATGAAAAAGAGTTTCCAAAATGCTTGTCACGAGTCTTAATAAAGCAGTGATAAATGAAAGCCCTGGAGTACCCTGAAAGCCCAGTCTAAGGAAATTAATCTATGATTAACAATTTTTCATCAAATTCTACAGGCACAGTTTTTCTTTTTTGAGAGGACCATGCGTTCACGATGATTATTGGATGACTGGGACTAAATTCCCCTTCATCCTCATTACTTATTTCACACACAGACCCTCCTGCTAATAAGTTCTGATACAACCTTCACTTTTACATTACAAGAGTGACTTGCAGTAGCATGGTCGCCACTGCGGCCAACATCTATCAGGGGTGCTGCGCTCTCCCTCTGAATTAATTTGGGAGTCCTGTGTGGGCATTGGGATCTCTTGCTTTAGCACACATGCTGCTGGTTGCTTATGATAATGACAGGCAACAGTGTGGCTTCTGCTAACAGGAGTTCCTGCTTCATGGTCCCATATTAAGACCCTCCTGGGGAAGTTAATGTCAGAGTTGAGTCATTCTCACAGTTCATCACTGCCAAAAGTAGCACATCCCATGCTCCAGCCCTACCCTTTTTTCTCTCCATCCCAGCCTTGCTAACACACCCCTTCTCTTGCATCAAACTAATGTTCATTACAGCCTTCACTAAGCTGATTCAGTTCATTAACCCGGGAGCAAACAATTCACCTTTTTGTCATGTTAGTTTTCTTCCAGGCCAGCGGGTTGAATCTGTTTCATGCAGGGCCTGACAAGCACTAGACATGCTGCTGGCCAGGGACAGTAGCCAGCCAGGAGCAGGGAAGAGGAGCAAGAAGAAGAGAATGGGGCACTGGATTTTGTACTGTCCCCAGTACAAAAAGAGAGCTGCAACATGTCGCTTTACCTTCAGCAATCCGACCCTGATGGAAGGAGGTTTCTTTGCAGCCAAGGAGTGACTGCCAGCTGCAGCTCTCCTCCTTGAGCTCTCAGTAGTATGCCACAAACCCTCGACCCAAGACATTAAGAAAGGACCCTGACAACCAAGAGGGACACTTTGAACCTCATCTAATACCCTATGGAAAGCCAAGGCAAAAACTAAGTTTGATGCATTCATTAAAGCTGCTGGTGGTGGAGAAATGCACTCTGCAGCTTTTTGTGCTTGCCAATGGCTAACAGTTTCAAGACCACTTGTATTGTCAGGGCATTTCACCACTGGGGAAAAAAGACCCAAACAGGTCTGCGCAGGGATAAGGGATAAAGGCGATAGTGGAAATCCACAAAGTTTGTCATATTCCTAATCCTAAAGGCCTTCCTCTCTCTGTGCTTTTTGCAGATCACCTGTCCCTCCCTGATTACTCCTGCTCCTTGCCTGCTTTTCACACAACTTCTTCCTATTTGCCTGACTCCTCATGCACAGACACTCTATCTAAATACCTCTCTACAGCTCCTACAGCCTGTTCCTTTTTTAAGACCTCTAAGACCATTGCTCTACCATGTATGTTTACAAGAAATCAACTACTAATTAATAGTCAGAAAGCAAAAAGTTTACACTTACATGTTTGTATTTTCACATGAATATATATCAAAAGAATATATATAAGCATGTATAGTAATTTAATATTTCTCTTTCCTGTCTCCCTCCTATTCATTGTATGTCACCTATCTAAATTCCACTGGAGCTAATTCCTGTGACTTGTTGGGAAATCTCATTTTAAGGTGCAATGCTTTAGTACACTGGAGGTTAGTCTAATTCCATCCTGTTTATTCACACAAAAAATAACACACATGAACACACTGAACCTGACTCTGTGTGAGCTGACACTTCCATCCAACAATGAAAATGTTTTATTACTTTTCCTTTGCAATACCTAGGAGAGAAAGGTTCCTTCTCCACAGCTGTTTCTTCAAAACCTGTAGTACACTGCAATGACTGACAGACCTTTCAGTGGAGCAGGTTGGACATTTATTCATCATGAATTGATCCAAGCCTTTGATAACGTGATAAAAGGATGCAGTTAATTGCTTTGTAAAACAGTCGGGATTTCAAAGACTGTAAAACAGTGTATAGTTAAGTATTTAATCCATTTTCTCAGAAGCAGAGTTAATCTGCACAACTCCTTTTCTCTGTGATACTCATCTACATATTTGCCTTACACACACAATCTGACCTTCCATGTAAACTTTCAGTTTGATTTTTAGCTTCACTTCCTACTGTGTTTTGCATCCCAGATGCATTGCTTGTAACTTCCTTGCCAGAGTAAGTGGGCTCAATTCTTAAAGTGGGTACAAACAGCTACCCTGAAATCTTATTCTGTCACCACCACATCATCCATGATGCCAACAGTATTGGGTAGAGTTAACATCTACAACAGAAACTTCTTCAAAAGCCACTTTTGCCACCTTTCAGCTCTGCGATTAATTGCAATACTGTGGCTGTGCAGGGAAAACCCCTGCAGCTCTAAAAATTATAGAGGAGGAAAACAGACAGGTCCCTTTAGGTCATAAAAGAGGTTATGGTTTCCTTCCAATAACAGTTCCTATATCCTTTGATATTCTATCTACTTTATCATTTCCCCGGTTTTGTGGAATAGCAGCTGTCATAACAGAGCCCATCTTCTGCATTGCCTGTCACTGCATGGAGGGAGATCAGTGAGGACGGAGAAAACACTTGTTGGGAACCTTCAGCTTGCCTTGGCTGGGAGGCAAAGATGAGTCACTGCCTGACCCGGGAGTCAGGGGGTCAGCCCCTCTGGGGAGTCACCGCCTTGTTCGGTCCACTCGCAGCTAATCCCCCAAGAGTGGCTCTCGCCAAAAGATTTCTTTATCCCCTTGACTGAAAAAAAAATAAAAATAACAAGAGTTAACAAGGCCACTAAAAATCCATGACTCAGGCAAATCCTCAAGGATCAAGTGGGGAGTGGGAGGGAACATAAACTAATCCGAGAGTCCAAAACGTCTTTTGCCGAAGCCTTTTAAAAAACAAAAACTTCACTAGGGTCTCCTCGTTAGTGGCGATTACAGGGGAGGCATTTCTTTCTTTCTTTCTTAACTAAGAATCTCTTCACAACAACACAAACAAGGGCTCCCATTGACGTGGTGCAGTGCTTTCTAATCCATCTGAGCAGCTGGCTTTGTATGTCTTTTATACATACTGAGGGAGGAAAAAAAAGAAGCTTCTCGGGTAGAAGAGTCTCCGTCTCCTCAGTAAAAATGCCGGGTTTACTGGAGTTCCTGGGGAATAGATACAAATTTATTTTATTTTTTTTTTACAGAAACATTTACAATACATAGATTTCAGTATCAGCACTGACTCATGGAAGTGATAATTTCCTTTTTTCCCCCCAGAGAAAATTACAGACATCTCAGACATTGGTTCTGCCACTAGTTTCCAAATCTGAAAACATCAGTCCAGGTTTTCTGGGGTTAAAATAAGAGCCCTAGTGATGTCGCTGAATTTCAGTCGATGTCTCACAAACGAACATGAGGACAACCCAGGGCAGCATGTACACCAGAGTGAGCAAAAAGTACATGGGAAGGGGCTGAATGTACCTGTGAACTGCCTGCAAGACCAGCTCACAGTGCTCATTTCACAGGTCGGCTTACCAGGGTCAGATGTGGGAGAGATGAACCCTCAGGTGCTGTCACCCCTTTCAGGGGTTCCTAGCTTGCACCAGCACCAGTGCAAGAGCTCAGCACTACAGGAAGCAAGCACTTCCCTCCATTCCCTGTCCCTGCTGTGTGGCTCCATCTCCTCCCAAGGGCACCATCTCCAGCATTCACTTTTCCTTTCACAGAGCAAATAATAGCCAAAAAAACAACCAACCAGCCAAAATGGAAAAAAAAAAACCAAACAAGAAGAGTTGTCATTATTACAACAGGTGGGAATGAATACTGATGAGGCACAATCCTTCCCTTTTTGTAGCATTACTATTCTGTTTTCGCTCAAGCTACCTTACAACACCATGTCCTAGGATGTGTCTCTCTTTCTGTGTCACTCTCTTCTCAAAGTCGTGTCTCCAGAAAGCACTTTGACTGTTGACTTTCCTGTTCTACTGTCCACACGTTCTGCCATTTTTATTTTTCAAATGCCATCATACAAACTATAGCAAGAGTGCTGGGCCCAGTACAGTTCTTTTCACTGAATATTAATCCTTCTAAAAAGAAAAATTACACTTCACTTCCAAGACTGTTATAGGGATTCGTGTGTCATGAGTTTCTACGTAGCCCATTTCAAACTCAGGAGTGCTCATCGAAGGCTGGTACAGAGCCCTAAACACACCTGAAGCAAATTAATTTGCAATTTTACACTTCCCCACATATCTAGTCAACTAGCCTCAGTTGTCTGAATTTTTGATGTACTTCAATTTTTTTTTTTACTTTTTATGAGTCATATGGAATAACATATTGTCTCACTTATATTTACTTTTATTTCACATGCCACATTCTTTTAACCAAAGAAGTTGTCTCTCTTTTGCGCCACAGCTGAGAGCAGAAAATTTTCCAAACCATCATTTCCTCAGCAAAACCGTGGGCCCTAGCCCTAATCTGAGGAGTGCAGGTGTAGGTGCTGTCAGGGGCAGCACCAGGAGGTGCTGCAGCAGTGCAGAGCTCTGTTAGAGCAGGTGCAAGATGAGGTTTGGAGTCAACAGTTCACTGCTTTGTTGAATGCTGTTAGGATTCACAGCTGTGTTTTGACCAGCTTCCATAACCTCATGCCTCCATGGGAGCCCTTCTCAGCACGGCTTCCACTGAACCCCCAAAGCAGTGCAAAGCCTTCAATAGTGCACACTTGGCAGAGCTAGTGCAAACACAGCCTTTATGAGCTCCGAAGATGAGTCAGAGCTCACCTCTTTCTGCAGACTCCTTCCCCTCCCTTCACATCAGAAATATTTCCATCTGCCTGCTTGTGAAAGATATCTTCTAAAGCAATATATGTTCACATTTTGCGTTACAGCTGTAAGGACTGTTCCACTCAAACATCAAAAACAACACAGAAAAATTGCTTTGAAAGGTGCTAGCAAAGAAAATTTTAACTTTATGAGCAATTAAAAGCTCATGTGATTACTGCTCTGCGTTTTTGAAAAACATATGTGCATATCTATAGTGAAGTGATAGGGAGGCATGACTGAGAACTAGCATTTAATCCAAGAAAATTTGAAAAATAGTTCAGTCGTTGTTTTGGTGGTCCCAATCCTTTCCACAGTTGACAGCTCCAAGGGTAAAGTCACTTAGCCTTGTTTAATGCAGGAGTGAAACAACCTGGGGAAATACTACACAAGACAGCCTGGGCAAAGACACACATCTGCTGGCAGTCTAGCTAGTCCTTTCCTCTTAAGCCAGTTTCCCCTCAAAGCTGTGAGTAAAGGAAACAAAAGGTTGGATATACTTAAGACTTTTTAAACATAACTAGGCTGCTTCATTTTTCATGTCTTTCATTTGCTGGGGCTCTGCAATTTGCCTCCAACCTCCCTGCTGTGAAGTCCTCAGTCAAGTCAAACCTGTTTGCCCTTTGTGTGTGTGTGCGCGAGTGTCCTTAGACCCAAACTAAGCCAACAGTTTAGAGTAAACAGACCTACCCAGGGAGGAGCTGGAATTTGAACTGCAAATCATATGTGTCCCAAACATTTACTCCCTCTCCAGGTGAGGGAATGCAGCAACATTTGTGGTGTCTAAGCAAATTTCTCTGCAGTACTTTGCAAGATGGGAGATCGGTCTTTTTTCATCACAGGCAGGGCCGTGCCTCAGAGAGACTCATCAACAAAAAAAAAACCTGCTTAGCTAACTAGTCTGCTCCTTATGCTTACCTACTGCTGATTTGATGAGCTAATATTTTAAGAACACTGGATACACCTGGAACCACCCTCTTACCTCAGTGATTATTGTCTAAATTGTTCTGCCGAGTATCTTATATAAGACTTGCATAAGTGATGCATTCTGCTCCTGTTAAATTTGGTTGCTTTAGCTAATGAGGAGTACCACACTGTGAAATTCCCAAACTGCAGAGCTGCAGAATGACCAAAACTGCACTGGTGACACAGCGCTCATCCTGTGACTGACCTTTCAAAGAAGATTAAACCTAGGCAAACTACTGAAAAGCCTGATCAAGCTGATACCTGGCAACAAAGGCATACACAAGCACAAAGGAATCACAAATAGCAAAGAAAAGGGTAGGGCTAAGTAAGGGAGAGTGATAATCTCTCTCCATCTGAGAGAGCAGGGACCAGACACAGACCTGAGGCATGGAGGACCAAGATACCCTCCCTCTATCTCCTCCTCTCACCATCACCACCACTGGTTTAGGGATGCTCAGATCTGGACCTGTGAACTCACCTGCTACATATGCATGTTCTAATTACACTGGGTAGTCCACTCATCTCTTGACCACATCATTTAAAATGCAAATGACAGGTCTCAGATAAAGGCTACCTATTTGCGAGAAGAGCATGTCCCATGCAAGACCTGCACATCCTGCTCCCCACAGGAAAACATCTCTCTTCTGCATTGACTTAGAAGGTTTCTCTGAAGACAGGTCAGAGTGGTGGAGGCCGAGAAGAACAAGCTACACAATTAGGGTGGAGGGGTATCAATGCCAGGCTGTAAACTGGAAGAGTAACTTTAAAGAGCTCCATTAAAACTCTAGGTATTACTCATTACTTCATCTTTTACCAAATGATGCTTTGACAATCACATAGATAACATGCATGACCTTCTGTATGTAGAGAGTATGTATAGTGTTATTTAAAACTTAAGTAAATCTGTAAGAATAGTGGCCAGTGGGATTAAAAGAAAAAGAAAATAAAGCAACCCACAGAACTCACAGTGGTTGAGAAATACACTAACGAAGGTGGATGGTGCAACCATCATTTGCTTCCCTTGTCATTATGAGGCAGTTCTTACTACGTGATCACACAGTGCCTTTACCTAGACTCCTGCCTCATTCACTGCATAATTATAATGAAAAGGAAGGTAAAGGTTTCAATGCTAAATGTCTTGGAAACTTGATCTAGGAGTCACTTAAGCTTTGCTTACAAGACTTACAGCACGTGCCTCCATACAGAAACACAGTCAAAGCTAAAAAGCATGTCTTAAGCAACAAGTATTTTATTTGATATGATCAGCCTGGTTATATAACAAGGGTCCAGCCTGGGAGAGGAATGAACTTGAGATCTAGATTTGCTTGTTGTTGGCAGGTGCTATGTTGTGTTGTGACCTGTTCCAGGCACACCTATAATCACACAACGAGCTACAGGTAACTCCTAAGATTACCTTTTATCTTTAATCACTTCCTGTTCACACTTCATTCTGCCAACACCTCCTGTCAGGATTATTGCTGTTTATTTCCCATGAATATCTAAGAATATCATTCATCCCAGCAATAAAGGTTTCCATGCAGTGAGGCATGCTTTAGAAGTGGCCTGCAGTATTTCCTAAAAGGTTACTTGACTGACTTGTTGGTTGGGAAAGCAAACAGGAAGACCTACATTATCTGTCATAAAAAGCAACAGTATAAGACAAGCAACAGTATTAGACAAGCAGAGATCACTGAAGCAGTTACTCCAGTGTAGTTTTCTAGAAATTAAAGTCTCGTACACAGATTAAATCATATACTAGTAGCACCAGTACTATGGGTCCGATCTTGAAAGCTTACTCAGATTGACTTGTTTCCTCTTACAAATACTTGGATGAGACGCAAATACAGATTTCAGATAAACCGCATTTGTCACTAACTACTCAGACCCAAGATTTCTAAGAGATGATGGTTTTACTTAGTTTATGATCTTAACTGCACAGCACAACAACTGAGTCATACCACAGCCTCTTAGAAGTCCACATCTCCCTCTCCCAACTACACATAACGATACCTAAGCGGTCACCCTAATCGTTTTCAAGATAGTCCTGAAGAGCCTAGTAACTAACTACACTCTCATGAGGGCATGCAGATGTCAGCAGCAACAAGTCCCATCATCCTTGCTTCATCCCATCACAACAACCAATGCAACAGATGGACATCATTGACCTTCAGGAAATGTTGTTTGACAAACACTTTGAAACACCAGAATCTGCTTGGGAGGCAACATGGCAAAGCCTTATCAGGGTATTTATACCATTTTTTACTGAAGAGAGAAATAATACAAAAATGAGGGCACACTAAATGAAACCATCAGAAGGATACTCTGAAATAAAAAGGGCCTGTTTCTTGCACTAGTTATTATTCAACTGTGGGGCACGTTGCCACAGGATACTATGAATGTCAGCATTGAAGAGGATCCAAAAGCAATTGCACAAAGCAACGTAAGAGAGATCCATCAAGGGCTACTGACCTCAAGGATATCAACTCTGGCTCCGGAATGCAACACACTACTGAAAACGAAGAGTATGCTATATAAGCATCACCAAGTCTGTTCTGTTTTAGTTCATTACAGACTACTGTCAGAGGCAGGAGAAAATGAACTGTTCTTATATTATTATTATTACATCCCCCATTAAGCAAAGATTCCCAAGTTAAGCTTGTCTTTACATCATTCTTCATATACCTCCTGGTCTCTCTGAAGCAGATACAACTGTGATAACCTCAGTTTGGACATGTTGCCCCTGAGAAGGGCTGCTAACAAATAGCAGCAAAATAATGGATACTGAAGACCCTAGAGCTTGCAAGACTCAGCATTCAGCCCCTGCTCAACATCTCCACATCATCAGCTCCACAGAGTCTGACTGGTGAGAATTTTTCTGCATCTTCCATTTCACACACTCTTGCTCTTATTCTCTTTCTCAAGTCACAGTCTTGCCTTTGACCAGACTCATCTGCTGCCCAGGATAGCAAAAGTAACACTTCAGCCTCACAGCAGTTATGGGCACTTCCCAGTGTTGCTTTTTTCTTCTTCTGTTATAAATGTCCCACTTTATAGTCAGTGTAAGCTGGAGTGTTTTCCACTGCTGCATGAAGCTTTCCCCTACTGCCGTTACACACTTTCATAATTAAAAATTCTCTGCTTGAGTCAACCGAAAACTACTGAAAATGTCAAGTATTTCAAAACTAACTATTGCCAGAAATAGTCACATTGCTTTCAGACAGTCTTACTTCTGACAGGCACCCCATGAATGCAGAAACTACAGCAATTTTTAAGCCTCCACCTATCCTCCCATACTCATTAATGTCCGATAATAGTGGTTACTCCATAACTCAGTAATGAGTTGCAATTATACCTTTAAGAGGCTTTCAAATGGCCAGTCCTCTTCCTGTATGTAAACTCTCCATTTGTGTATAAACTGACTACATTCTGCCTTCTCCCTTGCAAAACCGTACTTAGCATTTGCTCTCAATGACTCCACCTTCCTTGCAGTCCTTCCACTTTCTGATGGGATCAGCATTACACATAGGCAAGAAATAAGGGGAGCTACATGAAGGTTCAAAAGAGAGTCCTGTCCTGTTGGATGGACTAATTTGCCACAGGCCTCAGGAACTTTCATGCTTCTCATTATGCAATATATTATCTCTTTTTGTGCTTGGTACTATTGATTCTCCTACCTCTTTACCTATAAATTATGGCAACTTGTGCTGTGGGTGAAAATCCAAGCATACTCTGCTCTTTCTTCTTAAGAAAAATCTTAAATGGAGTTAGGAGGTGATCTCATTATTTTAAATAAAAAAATATTGATTTTTATAGTGAGTCCACAGATAGCACATTGCCTATTTACCTTTATTTCATGACAGACACATTAGCATTTTTCTTTATCGCCATGAATGAAAGATAGAAAAAAGTCTGCCATATTCAAACCATTTGTCTAATCGTGGAGCTGCTGCATACAGCTGCTTTGTACACAGGAAAGAGATGTCAGACTTTGCTAGTGCTTGGAGCAGAAATAGACAAATGATAGCAACTTTAGCAAAGCATCACTTGTTAATCACTGAGTGGTGGCTCCTCTGGATTACTATTGGAGCAAACAGCTACCTGCAAACCAAGTACAGAATGAATCAGAGTACACCAAACACTTCTCTTTAACAGAATTCAGCCAGCCAACAGACTATAAACTGGAATCTTTTTTCTTAAACTTCCCTCTAGGAAGGATTTTATAAAATGGTGGGAACTCAGTACAGCTTGGAACTTTGTCTAGCACCTCAGCTGTAGGATATCCAGAGGAATTTTTAAAGACTGAAAGTAATTGAACCTGTAGGGAAAATTTCTGTCAGCAACAATATTGTCCAGCTTTTGCCTGGCTGGTTAGTCCAGTATTTTGGTAGATACGTTTGACTTCCTCAGTGCGCTCCCTACCTTGTCTCATACAACAGGAATTTGAAAACCCAGAATGTTTAATGGTTTATTTTAACTGATGTCACCAAGATATACAAACACCTCTTTAAAACAGTGCCCCGAGAACACAACAAAAATCAATCCTTTCCTTATGGACACTTGCTTCTTTAGATCTTCCTTTCAGGCAGCAAAATTCTTGTGCCCTCTCCCTGCAATCTGCAGGACACAACCCAACCCAGAGGCAATGTTTCCGAGCATGTTTCCTTTCAGTTTTGGATTAATCCTTCCGGCAGGTTTTTATATGCTCTGGAAAATGTATACTGCTATAACTTCGCAGCTGCTGTTGACTGTAGCAGCCCTGTTTGAATCCCGTCCAGTGCAGGTCACCAAGGCTCAGTGCTGGAACAAGCACTTCTTAGCAATTGCATCATCACTTTACTTTCCAGCAGGGTGTCTTATCACTGATCATCTGGGGACAGAGGTTTTTGTTAATGTGCCAGATGGAGCTTAGTAGGGCAAGTACTTTCTGGAATACCTGAAGGAAGGAAAAGCTATGTGTGGCCTTCTTTCTCATTTTTATTTTTACTGAAAAGTAAAGCAATCAGTGTTAGCTTTGCAAGAAGATCCTCAGGGTTATCCACAAAACCAGAGAACCTCAAGTAAGTAAATGTCTAAAATAAAACAAAACCCAGTAATAAATGCATTGTTTTCTCTTGCTTCTAACACAATACATCCCACTAAGCCCCTAAACCCAATACTGAATGTATTTAATTGTGATCATGCTGAACACAAGATCACCAGAGCCAAAAAATGCCTTGGACTTGAATCAACAATTGTTTTCCATTTTGAAAACTTCACAATGAACATGGCTGGAGACTTGGCTTCCACCCCCTGAATGAAACCCAACATCAGCTCTGGGTCCCCAGAGTCCCAAAACTGAAGTGACCCAGATGCTGCAAAGGTCAGTGCAACCAAGAACCACCACTGAATTTACTATTTTTGATATCATAATGTCTTTGGTCCTGAGCCAGGGTCCCTGCTGCATTAAGCAACATGCCAATAATCTTTAAAAAGTAGTCCCTGCACCAAAGAACTTACAGTACAAGTTTTAGCAGGCTCCATCAACTACATAGAACAAGCAAGGGGGGCAGGAGGGGGACCTGGTAACACAAACGCAAGCACATATTGGCACAATGAGCATTAGTCATGGCTTACCACCAACTAATCACAAAAGAAATATTTTCCAGTAAGAGTTCTCACTTTTACCAACAAGAGACCCAACAGAGCATTTTTTTTTCCCCCTCTCTGGGCTCTCATTACAGAACCACCTACAGACAGCAAGTTCTTTTCTCTTTTACTATTGCCATGCCATTTTGTTGCATCTTGTGAACTGGGGGGAGGGGGTAAGTAAACCCTAGCAAGCCAATCAATTAGATGCAGACTGGCCTTTCTTTTCACAGTAAAAGGGTTTTCTTTCTTCTCCTAAGAGTGAGGAGACTCCAGAACTTGTTCTTATAAGGAGGTGTCAATGAGGTCCTTTATGTAAAAGCTGAGGGCAAACTTATAGTTCTCAAAAGCAAGTTACTTTTTCATTTTGAGTGCTTTGTTCTGAGCCTGCTGCTATAAGTGTATTCACCAGACCAGCTTTTAGTAATAAGATTTAATATTCTGCAAGATAGCTCAGAAAGAGCTATGTCTTATTTATTATTTTATTAAATTTGAAGAATGCTAGTCTTACACCCTTATGTTCCCAAGCATCCTGCTGGGTTGGAAAGGCAAGTTACTGATGATGGTACAAGGTACAGTTTGGCTCCAGAGTAGGGAGCTGTGAACACATCCTGAGGGCTCCTCTTTTGGTGGGACATAAGCATGGGAGACCACAGCCAAGGATGATCCCATATTGACTGGAGGCACTATCGCTATGTGATTCAATCCACGACTTTTTGTTTCCACCTTGGGCTGCGAACTGCAAAAAGGGCATTGTCCTTTAGCTCCTCTAGCACATGGGTGGTTTGGTTCAGACCCCTGGTGTCCCTGGATCCTTAAAGAAACTTCAAAAATGCAGGAGACGCTAGACTCACCTTGCAAAGCCATGCTACAATAATACATAAGCCTCTATACTCTATTAAATTAGAAAAGGCCTTCTCCATTCCTCCCTGAGCTGAGAAATGCTAGGTGAGCCAAGGAAAGTAAGTGGATTCATGTGCTCTGAAAGCACAGCATCCAAGCAGGCATGAATCCTTTCTCCATTCAAAGCAAGGCATTGTTTGTAAGCTAACTATATATTCCCTCATGATCACAGTGCAAGAAAAACATTCATTCTGTCTTTGACGTGATACTATAGTTCTCCAGGCTTCCACAATGTAGTGGGTTCAGGGTAAATTCCCCATTTGTCCTGCCCTTACAGTTCCCAGCAAATGAGTCCTAGAATGACAGAACACCATTTTACTGAACTAACTAGCTGCTTTTGGCTTTCTTCTCATTTCTCCCCTATAACACAGGGCCTTTTATCTTGGGGCTGTCTCCTCCTGGGCATGCCTCCAGCTAGCCTTAGCGCCTGCTGCACATGAGCACCATCTACGCAATATCATCATTGCTTTAAAAGTGTACCAAATGCAGGAAAACAGTTTCTTTCTCTCTCTCCCACCCCCCTCTTTTAATAAGAATTTTTCCGTGTGGATAGAGAAATAACATCTGGAATTACTGAAGGCTGCCAAAAGGAGAGAATGAAAACAATGAGTTGAGTCACACTTGAACCTGCCAACTTCATATAATTCAGACCTTCTTGAGGCAGTTTGAAAAGAAAAAATAAAAAAGGGAAAATGTTTTAGTTTGCTTTTTATAATGCAATTTTTTTTAAAATCTGCTGATGTAAGTTGCAGAGTCGGCCAAGACATAGCACCATGGCACGGGCATTCATCCTTGAAGCACTTTAATATCATAATATATCTGTATTTCATCTATATATATATGCAACAGCAGATCAAAGTTTTTCTTACTGAGCAGAGACACACTGAGCTAGTGAAATTTCTCCCACAAGCAGATATTGAGCCTCACTGGACATTTTTAATCGATCCCACAATGCAGCGCAGAGAATTTGAAAGTATCTAAAAGCACCTTCATTTTTCATACCCATTAACAGTACTGGTATGCTCTGGTAAATTATAAAATGGTTGCACACTGTTCCAATGAAGTCTCTGTAAAAGATCAGCTCCTGTATGATTGTCCTAACCTTTATCAAGGACATTGCATTTCTCTGTCTAGTCTAGGAAAGGCCTTCAACTGTTTCCGTGGTCTGAATTTTTCACCTCTTTTCACCTCAAACAGTTATGCTATGCTAGCACACAAGCCCACAAAGGCCAGTGACTGCATTGCCAGGACAGAATGAACAGTTAAACTGTTTTACGAAACCAGAAACTCAGGTGATGGGAAACACCAGCAAAATATTCTGTGAAAAAGTAAAATATATGAATCAAGCCAGGCAGCCTAGGGAGTTTTCCATGGAATTTAAATGCAAATATATGTGTGTCAGGTGGAGGAAGGCACAGTAATCAAGAGACAGCAGAGAAGGATTTGTAGCAATACTTTAGGAAAAATCTAATAGAGATGTCTGCATAACAGGCTTAGCTAGAAAGAAGTACAGTTAGCTGGCAAACATTCTCCTGCTGATTAATACACAATATATTCAGGGATTTATAAATGTTGTTTGTAATCTGCCTGGATCTAAGACATACCAAACATCATCCACCCATCATGCTTTCTCCTTAAAGAAACCCTTCCAAAGACTTAACTCTAGCTGACTGCTAGGTCAAGCAGGGTTGCATGGTTCACATCTAGGCAAAGCATGTGAAATTATTATCAGTCCTGTACAGTATCATGTGACAAGGGAGAAAAGATGATATAGAGTCATGCACTATTATCACAGGAGAGGCTACACTCTCCTCATGAGAGTAACAACTGTTTTACAAAAGTACTTCTAGCGGTATTTCAAAAAGCCTTAGAAACAGCCACAGTATCATTTATACTATCACCCTTGTCTGACATTATCTTACCACCCTTGTTACCATGACCCTCGTGGCAGGAGCAGGAGACACTCATAGCAGCTTTCACAGCAATGTCTCAATGTGGTGATTCCACCATGGCTTCCACAGTCCATTACTGGCTCAGGCCTCTACTCCCCTCCCTCCACCTCACAAAAGCTGCCGTTTCATCAGCTGTGGCAAACTGCTTTCTGCATGGCTATCAGAGCCCCTTTTCCCTCAGTGCAAAGCTACTGGAAATTCTTATCAAGCTTGCCCACTCCATTGTTCCACACTATCACATGTTATCAGAGAAGTCATTGCACATTTAGCACATGTCAGCTTTTTTCTTTTAACTAAGTCCCCTGGCAACTGTTCCAGTAGCTCTCCTTGCCTCACAGGCTTAAAACAATCCTACCAAGATGGCTGAGCAGCTTGAGATGCATTAATACAATTCCCTTACGTGGATAGACCCTTGTTCCAGGATAAGGCAGGGTAAGACTCAGTATTTAGTTTAAAAGCCTTCAAAAATAGCTAGCTAAAAGAACTACATCTAGTTTAATATCAAAATGGGAATGTCTACAAGATGTGGCTACACTGATTTAGTTTTACTGTTTTAAATTCATTCCTTATCTTATACCAAGAGTTTTCCTATTTAGACACTGTAAGGCTGCTAAACGGTAGTTAACCACCCACAATTTTGTACTTATTAACTTACTGTCATTTAACATAAAATGTTTAGGCAAACCATGAGAGAGATCAGAATTCTGATCCTCATATTAAAAAGAAAAGGGCTCCAGGCATTAGATTGTGAAATATGATTTCCCAGGATATATTAAATTCTGGGTTAATGTTCTTTTTGATATCACAGCAAATCAAACCTCATTTCATAAGAGGGCACTTCAGCATGTTTTGCATACAGCATGCTTTCCCTTGATAAAGTCTCTGTGCTGCAGCAGACTTGGAATTTGATCAGAACCTCTGGAGCACTCGGCAGTGGGTGTGGAGGAGAGCAAAACCCACATGATGAACCTCATCTCACTGAAGTTTCTTAGATAGTTTTACAGCAAACACAAACAAGAGGAATGAGCCAGAGGGCTCAGCAGAAAGCATCACAGTCTTGAATTATGCTGCAGGAGGGACTGAACACGCAGAGCCTAGCTGGTACAGCCATGCCATGTACAGCACACATCACATATGTATCAGCATGTTGACTGTATTTCTGCAAGAGCCATGGCAGAATGACAAACAAAAGCATGCATTTAGGGCCATTTCTGACCAAAAGGGTACTGAGGCCTGAACTTTTTCACATACTGTCAGTCTAACTACAGAAGAACTGTGGAAAAAAACTTATGACCTAAATTTGGTTGCAATATACATGCTTGTGCCTAAGAGATTCTCATGAAGTACAGAGTTTCAGAGGGAAGTTCCCCTCTGTCCTCAGGGTCTTGCACAATTTGTTTACATGTTGCTTTAGCTTTAGCATACTTCAACGTGAAACATGAGTTGAAACACAAAAGCACACTTGTTTATAAAAAAAACCTACCATGACTGATGTTATTAGAGAAAGTCAGCAGGAGGCTGCAGAGAGGAGGGAAGTTCGGAACAAAATAGAGTGCCCCCATAATCTGGAGATAAACAAATTACCAAAAAGACACAACCAAGCACTCTAAATTCTTCCTCCTTCTCTGCTCTCCAGAAGCAGAAGATTCCTACAATTAATGGATGATATCCTGAGGTCAACAGAGGAGGTTTTTACCCAACAAGTTTAAAGTGAAGCTCCACCACTGGCAGTCTGTCTTTTAAATTTGTTACTTCAACTGTGCCACGCTCCGAACCAATTCCCTGTGTAGGTGACTGCTAAATTTGCAGGCTGACACAGCCACATGTGGCATGTTAAGCCCCATCACAGAGCTATCCTCATCTGATTGCAATTGCTAAACAGGGGCAGCCAAGCAAAGAGTGAGACGGTCAAGAGCCTTTCACCATTTCCCAGTTTGCCTCAAGCTGGAACATCCTCTCTGGTACACACTGCCACGCTACCTGCACCTTAGCAACATGCTGCTGGCAGAAAGCTGTAGGCTGCTGTCTTGCAAATTCTGCTCTTCCTTTGCAGAAAACCTTTCTTTTAAGCAATCAGGTCTTGACTTAATGCAGTGACTGTGGTTGAGTACTTTCTGTGCTGCTCCCAGACAGTATACTTTCAATTTTCAGGACATTCTCAATAGCAGATCATGACTTATAGCAAAAGGAAAGGTTTCCACAGCAGACCATATGAAAAAAAATAAGGGATAATGCCGGGGCAGGGCTTGTCTGAAGTCTAGCAGTCTCTGCACTCTACTGCACAGCACTCTGTTCCACATGTTTGGAGTCAGACAGTGGACTTGAGTAAATAATTAGCCAAGGATCTCTGTATCTTCTAAAACAATTTATATGCTTACAGAAAATTCACTGGTAATATCAACAGAAAGCAATAATATATGATTATCTATATTTTATTAACATCGATTGTTATTTAATGAACTTCATTATGTTTCATAACTGATTAAGACTCTTCCATATTAATTCTTGCAAAACAAATTGCCAGCCTTATCTCCAATGAAATTTTATCCCTTCCTTCACCCTCCCACACAGATGCTTTGTAAATTGTGATTACCTTTTATCATAGTTCTTTTATTTGTTAAAATTCATTTTTATGGATATCTTGATGTGTGATTTGATACTTGCTTTCTAAAAAAGGCAAAACACATACTGTATCAGAGATTTACTTATATTTAGTAATTGTTCAATTGCTTCTTCATGTGTGTCATGCTTTTCATTGCTTTCCCTTCCCAAAGATCCTCTCTAAATTTAGGAGGCAAAAAGAAGGGGAGAGGAAATATTTGTGAATATAATTAGATTCAGTATTCTCCTTAAGCCTATGTTTAGTCTGAAAGAATACATGAGAAAGTTTAGATATGTCTCCCTCTCTCCCTTTTAGAAGTCCACACCATTAAAGTAAGAGTGTTTTCCAAGGAAAAATCATCACTGCCAATTAAAGTAGCACCATAGTTTTGTGAACTGGGCAAACTACTCTGCTCTAAGTTGTGCTGATCTAGGAAATCGCAACCTATTTAAAGGTCTTTGTTAGTGGAACTAACATAAAAGTGGCGCAACTTTCCAGGTACACAAAAATACTACATCAGCTACAACAACAACACCTGTGTTTTAAAATCTATTTTTAGTCAATATATCTGCCAAGCCTTTATGCCCATGAATATAACAATCAGATCTTTCAGTAGTGGGTAGCAATACTTATCACTTTGTTCTTATTCTTCACTCTTCAAAAAAATAAGAACATGCTGCTTTTTTTTTCCCCCTCCTGTGCAGACTGGTATGACTTAACTTTTGCATAATCCTATTATGTTTTCTTCTTAAAAAATAATGCAAACTGAATAGATCTAAATAAAGAGTAAACCTTTACAGTTTATTTCAGCACAAATTATTGATGATCTTAATCTTTAATGCAACTCTATCTGTGGCAACTGAGTACATTTAGTTATGGACAGGCATGCTCATATATGTTAAACGGAGCTAAAATCATGACTTATTTTGTAACGTATTTGAGGCCAAACTGCAATATATTCCAAAGACACTGGTGTTGAAGGAAACATAATTAAGCTTTAAAAAAAAAAAAAAACCAACTCAAAAAACTTTAGGGAATGCAGAGCTCAAATCCACTGTCATGTAACTTACTCATTTGAGTAATTGATTTACTAGACACATTCACTAAACACATAAGCTGTTAAGAAAAAAAAGTAAATATATTTTGAGTTTGTGACTAGAGCAGAAGATATAAAAAGGAATGATGCCCATGTTTTGTTATTTTATTTGTTCTTGAGAATGTTTTGGTTTTGCATATATATTTTTATATCCTTACTAAGGATATAAAAATAAAAAGACAAGTCAGGCTTCTTTAGAAATAAACAATTAATAGGCTTATATTGCACTTGCTCTGTTGATACATGTTCTCCTGAGTGCCTTAGCAAGGGATACCAAACTATGAGAGAAACTAAATACCAAACAATTGTTTAACAAAGCATTAAGTGAAAACATTTAAACAAAACAAAAAGCTTTTAGTTCACTTTTTGTGAAGAGTAGCTATTCAGAGAGAGCAATAATGCAACACAAGTTAAAAAAAAGACTTTGAAAAATATTTCTGCATCCACCCAACCTGATGTAAGAACATTTTTTAAACCATCTTGTAGGCTTTACAAGTCACTGGCGTTATTGCTTGTCAGGGCCTTCACACTAAACAGCAGGTGTTTTGCCCTGAACTTGAGTACAAATGTCATTTTGGTGACCCAGTTTTAGTAATTCTCATGTTATTCCAGGAGTTTCTTAAAACCTTTCATCCAGATGATGAGGTGAGCTACTAAGCTTTGTTTGGGGAGTGGGTGTGGATGGATTGTTTCTAAACAAATAGAGCTCTAGCCTTGTGGTTGCAGCAAATAACTGAGAAACACAATCAAGAGTGCACCTCCACAGCCTCAAATACACAAAAAAGGGGGGGTTTATTTATTTAATTATATGAGCGAGTTTGACAACGCAAGGACATAGGGAAAAGAAGTACAAGAAATACAAGCAATGTGAGAGAATTTGCTGTGGTCAGAACACAGCTATAAACTAGAACCCCTCAAGCCCCGTGAAGTGAAGCAGACTGGAGCTTACCTCGCACTCAGCCTGATGCTGCAGCTTGAAGATACAATAGGCAGTGGCATCCTATATAAGCCTGGCCCCACTTCACAGCTAAGCAATCCAGCCTTTTTAATTCTTTTGCCTAAATTCCTTTCCCTCTCCCAAGAGACAGCTCAGCTACAAGACACTAAAACAAAAGAGCGGGGATTATTATATTAATTCTCAGCAAATAGGCTTTTGCCTCTAAAACTCCACATGAACTCATGTTAGGCATATAACACTAGAGTTTGCAATTTTTTTCTCCATCAACTAATACATCACCTTCATTTACCTGGAGTATGGAAATTACTGTATTTAAAAAGGAAAAAAAGGAAAGGAGAAGGGGGAGGAAGGGGGAACAGGATCACTTTGTATAAGCTGTTTTCTTCTGTTAGACAAACAGCGTCCTTACGTTGCACCTAGGACAATTATGGAACTTTTCCCAAGATATTAAAAATAATTCTGCAATTTATCTCTGTATCATGGTTATTGTTGTATAATTATTACTGAAATGTAACTTCATCACCAAGGAGACAACAACACTAGTTTGTAGACTGTCAGGTGTCCACTGGGCAGCACCAGTAGATGCTTCCACAACAATGGAAATAAGTAGAGCTGTCATTATTCATTGAAACCAAAGCTCACAGACACCTTAAATACATGCCAGTTCAAGATTCTGATCGGATGTTCTTGGACCCGAGCTTCCTCCCATATCCAGTGGTCAGCACTCTCCTGGTTGACAAAAAGTTTGAGCTGTTTTCTAAGACTGAGGAAAAAAAAGCATTTGGGAGGGTTAAAAGAGATTAGCAAGGAACTGTGAGGTGATGAATGGAGCCTGCCCCTGCAAGCCTTCTAGGTTATCTTCATCTTCATGCCCACTGGGAACTGACTCACAGGTGTTTTAGGAAGAAGCAGCTGCCTGCTTTGTGACATTTCAGCTTTTGCCTCCAGGTTGAGAAGAGTTTACAGGATGAGATACACAACAGAGAGGAGACAGTCTGCTGGAGATATCAAACTGCATTTGCTACATCCAATGTAGATCCCGTCTGGCAAGTGAGCAGAAAGGTTTCCACACTTCAAACTCAAAAGACCGGCCCCATCCCATTGACAAAGGGCAGAGACTCTGAAAGGGGAAATGCATTTAAAGTAAATTAATGCCATTAACAAATTTAGAGCTGCTGAAAGCTGCTTGACACGGGCTGACGTTTCTGGAGATGGACATTCTCCAGGTTGCAGGGCAAACAAAACAGGAGAAGGCATTACCCAGCTTCCCCCTGCACAGGTCCTAAGGCAGAGGTGGAGGGTGGGAACACACACGTGCCAAAATGCTGCTCAGCCCTGAGCAGAACCCTTCGTATTGTATCACTCCTGCCTTGCTCCGCACCAAGCCCTTCAGCTCTTCCTCCTGGGGGTAAGAGGCACACAAGGAAATTGCACACCAATTGAGAATACTCATTTTCTCAGTGCAATCTGAACCAATGAATTGAAATTTAAATGTGATTTAAAGCAATGGATTGAGAAATCAATACAAACTGCATTCCAAGAGTTGTATGGGTTTCTAATAAATTACAGAGTCAGGACAGCACTTATGTAACCAATATTGCACTTTTTGATGGAGTTTTCCTTTACATGAGCATAAAACAAAGAAACAGACTCACAGCATACCTGTTAGTTAGAAGATAAGCCCAGCAGATAGAAATCTCTGAGGCTTTATCTTGCCTTGCCCCAAACGAATTAATATGGTATTAACCTGTCTTCTAAGAGTCACTGGTGATTTATAAAGGAAGTAAAAGTTGTCATTATTCCAATCTGACGCATGGTGAATCTCAGGTGTGTTAAGGTTTACTGGAAAGAGGAAAAAAATAGAAGCTGAGTTTTTAGGACAGTACTGAACTACCAATAGTCCATACAGTTTGCAAGTCACATGGTTTTAGCAGTTTTACTGTAATCTTTGTCCTAGGAAGATTACTTATCTGCAAGTCAATAGCAACAAAACTTTTTATGAAGCAGGAGACAAAATCTGAACAAACTCCACTCCCCCCCAAAACATGCAACTTCAATCTCCAAAGTCACATTAAGTCCAAAAGCACACTGAACTCCCTCCCAAGAAGTGTGTAAGCAAAGAAGAAAGAGCTGAATGACCAGAAAAGGGGCGTTTCTTGGTTCAAAGAGTCACCGAATCTATTTATAAAGGAGACCGAAAGGTCGGAGAGGGGCCCGCGCAGACATTCAGAATTAGCCCGACCAGAAACAGACCCTGCATGGCTTTGCAGTGTGCAAACCTTGTTCTATTAGTGAAACTATAGTAACTACATGACCACTGGGGATTAGTGTGACCCTGGGTCGTAAAACTTGATCGCCGTAGATTAGCAAAAGATCAGGTCAGCACTGGAGAGGAGGGCTTTTTTTCTTTCTTTTAAGGAAAGAGCATCAGGAGCAGGATGCTAATTCTGCTTCGGATCAGTGGTAAAACACACACATGACAAACCAAATGTGTGCTTACAAATATTTTGTCATATTAGATTAAATTATAGCACACAGACTAAACAGAGAAATCTGAAATGCAGGGTCTTGTGTTTGGGATATCCTTGGAGCTTTTATACAAAGAAAGAGAGAAGTTTATACTTTGGCATTGCACAGCGCACAGTCATCTCATACCTGCTCCCTAACACAAACACAGCTCGCCTATGGCAGCAATGTATCTGTCAGTGAAAGAACACGTAGATCTAACTATCAAAATCCTTCTCCTTGGCTAACGATTTGACTGTGCCGCCCTTCAGCCTTCTGTGGAGCCTCTTGTCCTTTCCAGATAAACAACAGCCTGCCCTCTCTTCTCCAAGGCTGAGTTTATTGTCCATCCGTCCTTATTTCCACCTTGATTTCCTATTTGTCTCCTATTTGATTTCCTATTTCTCTCCTATTTTTATTTCATTTTAGCTCTTCACATACTGCATAGGCCCTGTCTAATAGCTAAGGCAGCCTCCCACCTTCTACCTACTGTGCTCTCCTGTGAGAGCTTGTTTGTGAGTCTTCCCTGTGCTCATCTCCTCACCAAGAACATTTCCACACCTTCCTACCTGTTGTTACTCTGCACACCAGGTTGGCCTCCACCCAGGGGAAGCCTGTTGGGTAGAGAGCTGGCAGAGGCAGTGACACACAAATGAGGTCAGGCAGAGAGCCAGCTCGGCCGGGCAGCAGGCACAGGGAGCAAGGGGCACCGAGTTCGGCTGGGTGTGCAGCGGAACATCTCCTGTAAGCTGAGATAGCAGTGTTACCTCTGTTGGGCAGGGAAACTGCAGGGCAATGTCAATGGCATTCGATGTCAACTGGATGTTGGGGGTGGTGGTGGTGGTAAGAATTATAAGGTATAGTCACTAGGCTAGTGCTCTGGCTTCTTTGTTGGGTTTTGGCTCAAAAAAACCCCAAACATACTTTGCTTTTAGAAGAAACACCATGAATTTAAGAAAAGGATCACTCAAATGCAACCTGCCTGCTGAGACAGGAGTGCCTAGAGTCATTAACCCAAGAGGTCCTTCCTAGTTCTGCATGTCTCTGGTTTCCAGGAAGCAAAGGGTATGGAATAAAGGATCTTGTTGGACTAGTATAGTTTTCACAAGGTAGAAGGAGGAGGAGAGAGCAAAGCAGTGCCTAAGCCACAGGGCATTTTTCAACCCTTTCTTCTAATTTCTTCTACTTTTTTGAAATACATAATGACCCAGCATTCTGTTTACACTTACCCTGCAAAACAGTATGCACCAAACTCCTGAACAAGCCCTTTGATCCAACATCTTTCCTGTTCCCAGGACTGCTGAAGGATGAAGAAGAGCACAGTGGAGTTCAGTGGGGCCAGCATATCCAAGGAGATAAAGTGGGTAGTCACCCAGGCTGGCAGAACTGGAGGGGCAGCATTTCTGGGATACTTTCTGCAGAGCTGCTAAATGGTCAGCATGGCTCACCATGCAAATGTGGGGGGAATAACAACAAGAATTGATTTTGCCAGAACCACAAAATAATTAGGACAATTCCTGCCCTGCAGAAAAGGTATCTAGAAGTTAATTGCATCAGTGGAGGGCTGAAAGCCCATGTTAACTGTACTCAGAACATCATCAGCAAGAGAAGCAGAGCTACACCAGCCATGCATGTCCAGAAAGATCTCCTCTTATTTTTGCGACTCACCACCTGGAATAACCCTCTTCTTGCCTCACCTCCACCTCCTCAGTGCCTCCTCCAGGAAAGGACCTCCTCTCCTCTCTCAGCCCCTCATCAACCCAGGCAGTGGTTCTATTCTTCCTCACAGGAAAACACCCCCAGTGCTGATGGTGCAGGGAGGGACATTCATGGGCAGAGTGGAGGTCTCTGGGACTGCAGCACTAAAGATGCTCTTGATCATTCCCTAGAAGAAAAACCCAGAATACATGGGGTTAAGAACTTTTCCAGACTGTCCATGGTGAAGTCCCAGCATTCCTTGTCAGCATCCAGCAAGGACACATAACTGCAGTGTACAAACCCCTTCCTTGACAAGGCAAGAGCAGTTATATCAAAATTTTTGTCACATCCTATACATCTTTCTCTTTGCCCACCCTGTCAGAAACCCTTCAATCTTCAGTGTCTTCTCTGGTCCCATGCTGCTGCCCCCCTCAAGCTGAGTCAGGCATGTTGGTGGCAGCAGCAGGCAGGGGACAGGAGGCCCTGAGAGTCTGGGTGACGACATCACCAAGCACTGGTTCTAGCACCTCTCATAGCTCTGCCATCATGGCCCAAATCACTGGTGCAATTATGTTAACAGAACTGATTTCAAACTTCCTTCTGCCAACAGCAACCAACAAGGCCACCATTACTGGGTCTGCGTCCTGTGGACACTGTCTTGAACTCCTTCACCACTCTTTATAGCAACATAAACCTAAAATGTCATTAGATCTGCCACTCTCCCTCTTCACCATAAAGCTCCTTGCATGTGTTTGACTTTCATGAAGAAGGCAACTCTAGGATAAAATACCTTCCCTGCTTCCACCTGCAGAGCTGTGCCTGCCATGACCATCTAGAAACAGGTTGCCCTCTTCTTGTAGCCTCTGCTGTCTACAGCCCTAGAACTCAAATGCCTATGGCCCATAGAGGGGTTTTTTTAGATAACCTAGGCCTCTACCTCAAGGGTACCATACCCATGCATGTCTCTGCAAAAAAGTGGCTAATATTAATTGGGCCATGTAGTCTTCAGTGTCTGACAACTGAAAAAAAAAAAAAAAGGAAATCTCTTCCTGATGTCTGTGGTTGAGAATTGTTTGTGCCAAGTACCATTCATCTGGTAGCTATAGCTACATATATATTTATATTTGACTTGCACTTGACTTAATGCCACATGAACTCATGAGACTAAGAGGACATTGATCTCCATCTTACTTCTTTGCTTCACAACCAAGGTGTACACAGAAGAGGTGGGTTCATCATAGCATATTCATGGATTGCAGTTTGGGCAGAAAGAGTTTGTAAACATCAGAAGAAAGAGCAAAAAAAGATTTCTGTTGTGAAACAGTAACGTGTGCCATGAAAAGACAGTTTACTTTTCAGACATGTACAGTGCTCCACATTGTTCCCGTGCTTTTCAAAGGAAAAGTGTTATTAGCACAGCAGTCCTCTTTTACAAAAGCAACTCTAGCCAAAGTTAATGTTTAAGAAGGAATTAAATATTAACTCAGAGGAAAGCACAAAAGTCATGATGGTTCAGACCACACATCAGACAGGCAAAGAAATATTGCTATGAAAGAGGGGGGGGGAAAAAGGAATAATAATTAAAAAAAATAAAAAAATCAGAGTTTTCCTGCCTCATCACCTTCAGGTTCCCCTAGAAGGAAGGACAGCATTGCCTCTGCTTTTCACCCCAGGACAGGTAATTTTCCTCCTGCATTTGGTTTAGCAATGACTCCTTAACAATAGAAGGTGGATCACTGACTTAACCTGCTGAGGAGGGCTGCAATTTGATTCCCAGCCTGAGATTTGCAGGTAAGATAAAGTGCAAAGGTGACTAAACACCACAACAAGCAAGGTCTAGCCCTGTGGCTTTGCCTGGAAGGGAAAACGGATTATTATTATTGTAGCAGCAAATCTACCAAGATCTGTTCCTTTTCTCCTGTTCCAGCTCCAGTACATGAAAATCCTTGCAGCTCTCTGAAGATGGTTTTATAGTGGCAAAATGACTTGTTTTATTAGTTCATAACATGCATTCTGCCCTGTTCTACAATAATCCCTTATTCTCATTCCCATCTTTGCATTCACAGCAAACCTATGAGCTGAGAACAAAGCCATGAATATTAACGAAATGCACCACTATAAATGCACTTTTTATATTGCATGTTGTGCTGAACTTCCAGAATAATATTCACATTAATAACAGTTGTTGGTCCCAGACTAAATCTACAGTACCCATTTTGTCTTCAAAACCTTTAAAAGATATTAACTAATTAATTCACTCAAGCCCTTGTGAGGGAAACAAACTATCCTCATCATGTTATTCTGAAGTTTTTACAGAGAAACTGAGGCAGTGAAGTAACTTAAGCAACTTACTCAGGGCCTCAGAGGGAAACAGTGTGAGAAAGTTGTCAGGACTTGCTGCCTCCCCATCCTAAACTCAAACTACTATTGCAGCTCATCTGCACTGCCTTTCTTCCACACTCATGTAATTTTACAGCAATTCTTCAGCACATGGTTTTTAATACATTGCAAACACCAGATAAGCAGCTCTCTATTCACAGTAGGGAAGGAGAAAACAAACAACAACAAAAAACCAAACAAAAGCAAAAAAAAAGAAAAGTAAAGCCTAAAATAGCTTCATAAGGGCAGTGACAAATGACTGGGACCAACTCAGCCTCATGGGCTGACTATTTCAGCCTGGAAAGACACTTGCAAAGACTGGTCATTACATGAGCAGTGTGTGCTCTTAAAGAGCAAGTAGATGAAAACTCCCCGTATCTAGGGGAGCAAAGCAATATGAAATGCAATCTCAGCTCAGAGTATTTGTTCATGGGAATGGCTACATATGCAGGCTGTCTCTGAACTTATGTGGACTGCTAATGCATAAGCAGAAATCCTATACATTCCAGTTTGAAGGACAAAGGGAAAACAACTTCCATGGTTTTTGACTGCCCACTAAAAACATATCTCTGTGAAGCCCAGAACTCTTGAAAGTCTGCTCTGAAAGGCCTGTCCCCTCTTTTGCCAGTGGGTCCACACCAGACTTTTCAAGTTTCTTTTATCCCTTGTCTTGTAAGCAAAACTAGCAAAACTGCAAACAGTTTCTCCCCTCATCTGGAAACCAGCATGTATTGCGTCTCAAGAGATGAAAAACTAGATTGGTCCTTAAAAGTTAACCTTTTAGGAGTCAAAGGCTAAATAAATAATGATTTTCATAGGGAATCACCCATAGAGAGCCTGGAAATATTTGTCTAAATAGACTCCACAGAGCACTAAGATACAATTATTTCTCAGACAGTTGTTTCAAGCTGGGGCAATAAGCACGAAAGTACAAGCACAACTTGCAACAGAATGTTCTTATATCCTCTCCAACTGCTTTCTTTGAGCAAGAAAAAGAATTTTCTCCATCTATATTCCATCTATTTTCTATCTAAAATCTATCTCTTTACTTCACTTGCTGCATCTTTGTCTAAGAGAACTTTAGTAGCCTAAAAATGTAGATTTAGTCCCACCACTTGAATGGTTGTAGAATGAAAATAATGCCTTATGACCAATTTCTCTTTACTAAGTAAAGAGCTGAAACTCAACACCAGCACGGTGAAGTTCACCAATGGAAAATGCAAAGTCTGGAACGTCACATTACCTGAAAGTGCCATTGATCTATGAAAAAGGACTGAGACAACTGTGTTTGTTCAGCCTGGAAAAGAGACAGCATTGGGGTGACCTAATTGCAGCCTTCCAGTACCTGAAGGGAACCTACAAGAAAGATGGAGAGGGACTTTTTACAAGAGCACGTAGTGACAGGACAAGGGGGAATGGATTAAAACTAAAAGAATAGGTTTAGATTAGATACTAGGAAAAAAAATTCTTTACTGTGAGGGTGGTGAGTCACTGGAACAGATTGCCCAGAGAAGCTGTGGATGCCCCATCCCTGGAGGTGTTCGTGGCCAGGCTGGATGGAGCTTTGTCAGTCTGGTCCAGTGAAAGGTGTCCCTGCCCATGGTGGGGTGGAGTGAAACTACACGATCTTTAAGGTCCCTTCCATTCTATGACTCCATGATCTGTTCATGACAGACATAGTAACAATATCTAAAAATTCAACCAGTTTCTCCAAATGCAAACAGTAATTTACAACAGTGAGGCAATTCATATAGCTCCAGGTGAAAAGGTCTCCAAGGCCTTTCAGAAACGCTGTGTACTTCTTTTTTGCCTTGGCTTCATTGCATCAGGTTTTACAACTGCTCATCAGGTATTGGCTAACCAGGGTTATTATGACAAGAATATGATATCGCTGGCATTTTAATCCATTGCTTCACTATATCTTTGTTAAATATTTTCTGCTCTCAACAAACTGATCCAGCTGCTTTCAGATGATATTATCTTGGACTTTTTGTTCATTTTGATAACTCTGGGAGATAAATGCAACTCCTCCCCTATGTCCATCCCCTTCTTACACGTCTGTCTGCATTGAGTGGCTTGTTCCACAATTCCTTCCAGTTTCTGCCCACACACTGGACCATACCTGGCTTGGCTTACTCTCTATCAGGCCAGGGATCTCACAGTCTTACTTGGTTGCACAACTGCTTGCTACAAGCTCTTTTTACACATGGTTGGCAATCATGCACTCAGTCTCTTTTATAGTACTGTATACTTTATTTGAAACACTGCTCTCACTGAAAGACTTGTGGGGTCACTGTCAGAAGTTTTAGTGACATGTTTTCCTGTGGCCAATGGTCATTTTTTGCTCAAATGTCTTCCCTCTTTTTCTCAGGTAGGGCAGATAACCAGATCTGCAGCTAGACTCACCAGGGTAGGAGCTGCAGGTCTTTAGAGCAGTTCTGACAGTAGCATCTGCAAGACCGTAGTGACCACTGAAAAAAATGAGGTTTGAGACAGGCTTGCAGGGCTGTTTCTCAAGCACATTCCCACTCACAGGGGAACTGCTAGGCTGAGGCAGGAAACAGCTTCGTCCCAATAAAGACTTGTTCAGCATCTCTTTTATAGAAAGTGCAGAGTTGCCCAGTTAGAGGAGACATTTCCGTCACTAAAGTTCACAAGGCCTAATGTCAAAATTTTCTCAGCCTCTTTCATTTCCGATAGTCATGTTTATGTTACAATAGACCGCCTCCGTATAGATGAATGCACTATAGAGGGCAGAGACAGCTGTCAAAATAGAAACATGAAGTTTTAAGAGCCAGAGGATGCAAATAGTTCTATATCTCTGTCTCCAAAATTCACATTTCTGACCAAAAGAAAGCACTCCCAATTTATTACCAAAATCCTTTTTTAACAGGATTGACTCAGCTCTAGCAATCAGAATGGTGTGACACAAAAGCAACTGACTACCCTTTTTAAAGAACATCTCAAGAAGTATCTCACTGACACCATGTTGGGTATAATTTCCAGAGAGAACAGCAAGGTCACCAGCCCATTTATATAAGTGATGGCTGTGCCACTGTTTATGGGTGGCACAGGTAATTGTGTCAGGTGCAGTATGTCTGGAAAATATCCCATGCTACATATTTGTATCCAGATCTCTAAGTGACTGCTGAGAAGCTGGGAATAAAAACTCTCAGGAAGAATCTGAGAACTGGTAAGAGCTAAATTGATCAAGAAGGTAAAATACCAATTTAATGTGCATATCTACCATAGAACTGGCACTACTGCTGGGATCATCACACTGTATCCTAAACACAGTATTGGAGAAAGCCAGTGTTTTGTCTTACTTCCATTCTCCCATAATTTCCGTTTCCAGCAGGTTGATGAGTTTGAGGTTTTGATTTGACACATCTTCCCCTCCTCTGTCCCTGTATCTGTCCACAAAAGTATCATTGTAACAGATACTGTGTGTTAATATATCTTACTGGCAGCACTGATAACCTTAATTTTTGCTTTGATCCTAAATGCAACCATCTCCGTTTACTTGTTGATGGCCAAAATATGGTCAGGTAGGTGTTTTCCACATCCACTAGACAGTACCCTCAATACTCAGTGACAAAGTAACTGCTTTTCATTTTTGCCACTGGTTCCTCAGTCACACACACTTTGTCCTGAGCTCCAAGGTGCTCAGCTTTTCAAAAACACAACTGCTGTCTTTCCATGATGACCATATGCTGATTGCCTGTGTAGACTTTACAGCTGGCATTCCCTGCTCCCCCTTCCCCCCAGTTTCTCTACATCGCACAATTTTTCCTTCTCATTCAGCAACTACTCTGTGGGGAAAGCACTACAGCAGCTGAATTCTTTAATCTTTTTCCAGGTGTAGAGTGCCTGGAAGAAATCTCAGACCTTCAAAAACATTCTGATAATCTTTCAGCAGTTTTGCTATAGGGATACCACAATATATGTCTGCTCAGACTAGATTTCTAGAGTTTGTTGTGTCTCTATTATGTGATTCACTTGTCTGTCCTATCCTGCATGTCGCAAGTGTTATGAATTTATTAGTATTGGTGACTAGCAGCATCAATACTTACTGCACCTTCATCTTGCACAGCTCCCCTTGGTGTCTTCCCTGTGTTTTGTATTAGCATAAAGGAATGAGGATCATCCATTATGAAGACTTTAATATTTGCAGTATTTGATTATATTTTTCACATTCTTCCTCTTAACAGTGCAATGACTTTACTGATAATGCACCCACTACAGTGCATAGTTTCCTGTCTGCATGCAGCTGCCCTGTGCTAGTGTTAGATTGATGTTTACAACCATTTCACATTGTTATTCTAGAGTTGGAGCACTGTCTTGTACAGGCATTATATTTACTTTTTCTTTATTTTTTTTCTACATACACTTACAAACTTTTCGATAATGATATCATCTGCTGCAATCAATGCAGGTGGCATTGTACTTGGAACACTTTTCACTACAGCAGGATTTTCTGCTCCCCAGAACTTCCTTTTTATTTGTTCATCTTTTCCTGCTTTCTTCTATGTCTTTGCCCCTGCAAAAAACTTAGTTTATTTTTATTTTTTTTCTTCTCTCTGTTTATACTCCATTTGATGTGAGCGACTTCACTGTCTTGGAACATAGCTTTCATATTTGTCAGACTTATTCATAGATTTCTGAGCAGCCCTGTTCAAAATTACCTCATTTCTGTCCTCATCACTAAAGTATAGTTAGACTTTTGAGATTTGATGTTCACACAAATTGTCCATTTTGCACCAATGGCACTAACAAAGCACTTCCCAGCAATGGCAGATGAAAACCTTTTCCGTGTGATACTTCCTGTGCATTTCCTGTAGTTTGAAGATGTTTCTGGAGTGCACCTGGAACTTTACAAGGGCTTCTTCAAGCTGCCACTCCCTGGTCCTTCTGGAATCTCCAAAGGGTATTGCTCAGCAGTCGTTCAGCAGGATCTGACCTTTTCTATCTTTTTCCAGTGTACTTAAAGGAATGTCACAGCCTTTTTGGTTTGTATTGTTGGCATTTAAGTTCTTTGCTTGTGTGTATTATAAAGATCCTTAAGTTTCTGATTTCCCATATTCAAAGGAGGCCACTTATTTCTGACACCAAGTTTGACATTTAATCATGAAGACATAGGCAAAAAGCCAAAGCTGTCCAGCATTTACTACCTCCTCTGCATGAACTGCCTTTCATCATCAACCCTTTCTGAAAGCAGTATTCTCTAAGTTTCTAGACAGTTACCCTGTGTTCAGTGGTCCAAGCTGCCCTAGCTGTTCTCCAAACAACAAAAAGTACCTATCTCAGCACACTTCAGAGGTGGTCTGTTGGAGAAATTACTTTAATGCTGTGATTAAGAAATATTAATGCTATTGATTCAAAATTTCTGCTTTGACAGTCTCATAGTCTAGTCTCTACTGAAACAACTTGTACAGGAACACTAAAGATGTAGAACAATAAAAGATATAACTCTCTGCAGGAAAATTTTAAATACGTCCTTTTGTAGTAATACAAGATGCTTTTTCTCTGCCTTGGACAACCTGACAGCTTTATGTATGAAGTCTATAGTCTTGCTGTGAAATGCTGGTTTGATTCCTGCATGCGTGGACATAGACCATGTGCAAGGGACAGCTGTGCACGTATATCCTGAGCTTGGCCTGGAAAGACCAAAAGCATCATCCTGACAACCACAATATGTATTTCTATATTCCTGTTTCAATTCATCTAATGGCAGATCTGTTCATCTGCCTTGAGCAGATAAGGAAGTGAAACCATTTGGGTAGAAAATCACCATAAACCACAAGAGAATATATTGTAAGAGTTATTGATAACAACCCCAAAACTTTTACAGTGTATTACAAGACTTGCATATGTACCAGGCCAAGCATACGTTCAATGTTATTTCTACCTGTGCTAGTAGAAGTAACAGACAAAAAGGAAGAGACATGCAAATTTCAAAGTCTACACTATCTGATAAGGCTTGTCAGAACGAAAACCAGGAGGTACTGCCAGAATTAAATTATTTCCTCAGGACAAATCATGCATTTGGAATCAAGCAACATGGGCTGAACAGATAAAGCCCATTTGTATAACATAATAATGGACAGGCATATATTTCACCAAAATAGTAAATATATACATTCTCTAAAAACACAGGGCAAAACCACAGACACAGCAGACAACACAACATCCTTTCTGCTGAGACTTGAACAGCAAGACACAAAGGAAAAGCTAAAAAGCTGCTGACTGATAGATATGCATATACTTTCTGAAAACTCTATGCCTCTGAAAAAAAAATTAAAAAAGAAGAGTCAAAGCTGTCTCCCCTCTTGCAAAAAGGGATTACACTTGCTCCAACATGAAACTACCTTCAAAGACTACTCAAGAATTTCTAAAATACCGAGGCCCAAAATTAAAAAGAAAACAAAAAAACAACCAAAACCCATGTAGCCCTCTCCCAAACTAGAAAAAGAATTTTTGTCAGGTAAATGAGAGTTAGTCAAAACAAACAAACAATTCAAGCATAGACAGAGTATGTCACCTATGTGATGAGACAAATTTTAAGAGATGACCATATATGCAAACAGCCTTCACTAATTACATGGGATTTTCCTATCTTGATGGAGACAAAAGGGGTGCTGTAATAGACATCTCTACAGAAGGATTTTATGAACAAATTGGGCTGCATGTGGGAACTTGAAGTGCTCTCATTTCATAAAGTGCCTGATAAGGACAGGAGACACCCCAGGTGAATTGTCTCCATTCAGGAGGGTGGAGCAGTAACCAGGACTGTGCTTCTACCCCATGACCCTACCAAAGGACTCTTGCAGGCCATCTCCATCACTAACCAAGCCAGGTGGGGAGGCCTTGCTGCCAGACTAGCATCACACTGCTCTCTGCTTTGGGACATCACATATGATCCACTGTACTCCTGTTTTGCCACTACAGAGTGGTTTTACTTCCAGTAAGTGATGATTTGGAACAGGCAGGATTCAACATGCTTTTACCCTTCATCTCTCTGCAAACATCTGAGCTCAACAGTCCAGAGTTCCTTTTACTTCACAATTAAAATATAAAGAATATTTTATATTCAGCTCACAAAAATATATCCTTTCCTGTGACAGGTGATGAAGCTCTCATTCAAAAAAACCCAAACAACAGATGTTGCTTTTCCCATCTACATGTATATTGGAGAAAATAGTACAGCAGGGGAAAGGAAAGGTATTTACAGATATTTGTTCAAGAAAACCCTACAAATTCACAGAGTTCAAAGTTTCCTTTCATGAACTTACTGCAAACATTCATAACAACTTAGTTCCATCTTCCAGAATGTTCACAAACATGGATAAGACTGCAGGTTCTTGTGCAAACATATATCCATTAATGAAGATATGCTGAAAGACTGGCACAACTATTTGCATTGAAAACGTTCACAGAGTTAATGTTAAAGTTTCTTGTGGTTTGGGAATTCCCGAGGCAGGTATCAAAAAATGAAGGGGAAAAAAAATTGAGTACACTGCAAGCAACCAACAGAGGTAAAACAAATAACAAATAGTCAAATCACATACAAGTACTCTCCAAACTCAGTTATGGTCCCTCTAACCATTCACTGGGTTAGCTAGCAAGATGAAAAGTTGGTTATAATAAAAAAAGGAATGTTTGCATAATATTTGTAAACAGAAAGGATATACCTGCCAAACGCATTTTTGCTGCAGTTAGTTCACTGTTTTTTGGCAGATTCTTTATCCTTCTGCCTACAAGAACCTCTGCTTATTCTTTTTTGCTCAGCTCCACACTGGATTCAGTTTTGTTCCAGGTAAATGAAGACAAGGGTGGGCCAACACAGTATGGGATCACCCAATGTAGCCTTCAGCACTTCACTCTGGTTTTGTATATTCTGCTTTTATTGACTCTTCAGAAAATGTCACCATAACACTACACTACAACAGCAAAAAGGATGAAGGATGGACAGGAGAGACCTTTGCTGCCTACACCCAGACCTTGGTAACCTCCTGTGACACCAGGAACCCTTCATGCTCTGTGATGGGAAGAAGGGGCACGCATCACAAAGAGAGCAGCTGTCTTTGCAAACCATCACCCTTGCATCTGCAATGGGGGACCAGTTTCCCTTCTACACTGCAGGTCCTCACCCTCTCTTCCTCACACAGACCTGCAGATGATTGAATTCAGGGTGTTTCTGTGCAGTTCACTCCCCATCACTACCATTCAGACAGCTGACTGGCACAGACAAGGGAGCCACAAAGTCAGGAGCAGGAGGAGGAGAGGAAGGATAGGCAGTGCTTTCACCCAAGTCTACCACTGAAGCCAACACATTTTACAATCTCATCCTGCAAGGCTGAGGCAGCTTAGGGATCCTGAAGAAATCATCTTTGGTTTCCAAGACACAATTCCAGTAGGGACAGAGAATTTCTATTTTCTGGGAACAAAGGAAGTGCTCCGAAACTGTTGCTTGTGTAAGACCTGCTGTCCATTGTAGCTCCTCTAACAAAAGCATTCATTTCTATCAACCATTCAAAAGTAAAGTCAGGGCCAAAAGATTTATAGTATAACCTGAAATCAGGGATATTTTTCTTTAAAATATATAAAAAAGCCAACTAATAGCTCTGTATTTTTATTTACCTTTAGATTAAACCAAAACCCAGCCACATTTGTTTAACCTCAGGCTTTGGTGGACTGACATGCCTGAACAGACATTAACACTGCCAGGGCTGCACATGCCGAGGTAACAGGAGAAGAGCAGAAAGATATAGCCTGTTGCTAAGATCGGGCAGCATCCAAGTCCTAACCATGACCACAACAGACATCCCATTTGAAGAAGGAGCACAAATGAAGGAGAGAGCAGCCAAGTTTAAGCTGGATTCTTTGCCAGCACTCCTAAAAGCAAGGAATAAAAGGAGGGTGAGGGGGGCACGACAGCAAAGGGGTCACAGGGAAAGCTCGGGAGAAGTTTAGTTTTGTTCTTTAGCTGGCAAACACCTACAGATATATAAATCTACAGTCACTTATGCTGATAATTGCATATGCAGATAAAATAGGTTTCAAGTACAAAGAATCTAAAAACTGCACAAACCCAATATGTTCGTAATCCTTACAGTCAGTCATGTCCCCTTCCTTAAGAATCTAAGGGCAATAAAAATGAGAATATGGGGTTGCAATGAAGGTGTGTATACTGGAGAAGGTACCATCACCAGTCCTGGAAGCCAGACAGGTATGAAGAGAAAGACATTTGTTTTTCAAAACTTCTGGCTTCTGCCTACCCAGGCAACAGGGTCAGTCTGAAAGCAGCTGAAACTGACTACAAAGGACATTGAGAGCTGCTGTTCAAATAACATTGGTAGGAGCTATTTTAGCGGAAAATGTAGGTGGGAGGGAAAAGGAGTTCAGCTGAAGGAGCCCTTCACCCCATGGAACTGACGAAACACACCATTTGTGCTTGGGTCAACTGAACTCAAATGTTCTTCTACTCAAACTATGTAAATATTTAAGCCAGATGGGACATCATTTCTCCTTTTTTTTTTTTTTTAAAACTCCCCAGCCTTCAAGCCATGTGTGTACATGCATCCCTCATCCTGTGTTCTACAGGTAACAGGTAAGGCTCTCCTAAATACCTTCAAAAAACCGAAATTGGTGCTGGTCACTGTTACCTGAGCTTGGAATTCCTCAGAGCTAAACAGATAACCAGCTAACTGGCTTTCCTGCTTCCCTTCATCTTTTGACCATACTGAATTTTAGCAGGTATAAAAATGCTTACATTTCAAGGGGGAATAAAAAAGCAAAGCTCGTTAGACAAACTGAAGTAGCAGCGTCTGCCCCCAGTGCAGCCCACACAGCTGGGAAGTGTAGGGACGGGACAGGACCCCAGTGCACAAGGATGGTGCACATCAAGTTGCACACAAGTGCAAACAGTTGAGGCGTGCTGGGTCCCCTGGCCCACAACCCTGGGGCTGCGCATGCCCCACGCCCTGCCAGGAACAACCCCACACACCCGTGGATGTGAGCTGAGAATGATTCACTCCCGAAGCCAAAAGCATCGCACAATTAAACAAGCAAGCTCATTTAAGTCAGCATTAAAATGCATGCTTGTGAAAGAGGACTTGGGCAGGATGAGCGCTAACCTGAACGCTCAGCCAGCAATGCTGTGCTGGCCTCATTACTTCTGCATGTCACCTTCGTTTTGGCTCTCCGGAAGGTGCCCATGATGCACCTCGCACCAGGTTATTAGCAAGCTCAACTAAGCCAGGCACATCCCATCTACATTACAAAAACAAACCAGGTCTGAAGAGGGTTAAGGAGACAGCTGAAATCTTCTATCACTATTAAAACACCAATAATCTCTGTGCAGCTTTAGGCCACAGCTACAACAGAAAAATAGCTTCATTTTTACTAGTGTGTGTTTTGCAAGTGGCAAAATTTTGCATCATACCTTTTGTCAGAAGCTAACTGAACATGCCAGTTGGCATAGTTTAAAAATTCTGTTTTCATGGTCTAAATATGACCTGCAGGACAACATGTTTTTAATACAGTTTCTGATGGTGGTTAAGCCCTTGCTGAGGTCAAACCTGCATTAGACAAAAGATTGCTCCAGGAACTTGGGGAACATCTGTTCACCCACCTCGAAGCCACTCGTTGCTGCGGAGAAGGTGGGTCCCTGCATTTGGGTTTTGCCTCCCTCTTGTAATAATGCTGTAGTTACACAGGTGGCTCAGCAGGTTCTAATGTCACAACTCATTCCTACTACCCACCCAATTTTTAGCAAGCTTTTCATATGCTAAGTGACAGCAAATCAGATATAATCATCCTACCAGTGCATCCCCTCATCTTCCTGTGCAACAGGCATCATCATAGAACATTGTTCTTGTGAGGAGCAGGAGTGCTGGACCCAGCAGACTGTGCTATCAGACTTCCCTTTCTGCTTTTATTTCTAAGACATATTTTGTTTCCCTCCCAGAGAGAGATCTCAGGACCATGAGCCCCTGTGCGTTTTTCATGCTTATTTCTAATGCTAATTTGTGGACAGGTCAGCAGCAGCTGCTGGCACAGAAGCAGCTCATTTCCCTGCAGTCTCCACTCTGCTCCCCATTACAGCAGTAAAGGCGTGTGTTTATGTCTCCAGGTAGCTGCTAAATCCGTGTCTCTTAGCAAGTGCTCTGATTCACGCAGGGAAAGGGCTTACCCTGCAACTTCTGTAGTAGTTCCCCAGGTTTCCCTCCCACACCCACACCAGAGATTTTGACCCTTCCTGCCAGGACAGCTCTGCTGTTTGTGAAACAACAGCTGATCTGCCACAGTTCACAGCCCAACATATGACAGCAAGCCATTACTGGCAGAGGTGCGGCGTCACAGTCCTCCCCACAGGCTAAGCTGTCCCCATTTCTCCATCTAACCCCTCTAGCATGTGCTGCTTTTTCCAGGACAGTGGTTGCAGAGGGTTACTACAGCTAAAACTTCCTTCCTGACTTAGAAGATAAAAATCACAGCTGCAAAATGTTGTATCTATGTTCTTTTGACTAAGGAGCCAATACACAAATCTCTCTTGAATAATATCACCTGGACACTTAGAGTTCTGTAGGCTGTATGTGCCACAGAAGCAATACAGCAGCATACCAATTCTCAGTCTGCTTACCCCAGGCAGTTAGCAAAAATTGTTTCCATTAAGTGCAAAAATTGATGACAGATTCTGTTTTCTTATTGATGCAATACTGTTTCTGCTAAAAAAAAAAAAAAAATAAAAAATTCAAAGTTCTACTTTTTTTGAACAAAGACTTAAGAGATAGTTACTTTCCAAGCTTCAAGCCTCAGAGTGAGTACTTAGCACATGAATCTTTTTTTGTTTTTTCCTTCCTTTAGGGCCATTTAAACAGACTTCAATAATTATGTTTGGCTGGCAATTACTGTTTCTTTCTGGCTCAGTTTCCCCAAGCAAAATCCCACACAGTGTTACCCCTGCCACCCACCTAGGTCCTCCTTAGTTGTTCATACCTGTATTTTAAATGAAAATAGCTGGTTTTCATCTGTCTAGAAGCCAGCCTACAAAAACATACTGCTTTTTATCCTGCATTCCCATTTTGGCCTTCAAAGTCCTTCTTCCTACTCACTTTGTCCTGGCAGTAAGGAAGCACAGTGTTTTCTAGCAGAGCTGTGGGATGGTCACCCTTGAGTGGTCAGAAATGACAAAATGAGCTCCACAGGACAATGAGTTTAAAATATAGGAATGCCACTAACACAGGCAGATGGACCCTGCCAGCTTCTTTCAAGCTTTGAAGAGTCCAGACACCAAGCAAGAAAGTGAGGTTGCCGTCCTATGCCATGGAAATGGGCTGTGGCCAGTTGGGACCAACCTCCACTCTTTGTTTTCAAATCGAAACCTGAGATCAAGAAAGTCACAGGGAGAGAGAAGCTCGGGTTCTTCCTGCTCAAACCCAGTGACAGACTTTGCTGGCAACCAGGCAGGAGGGAGGTCTCACTAAAATACCTCCCAAGAGTCTGTACATCCAATACTGTGTGTCCCAGAGACCCTGCCACCCAAAGCCCTGGTTCAGCATCAGGTACTATGCTGTTTGTAGACTTTTCCCTTCAGGTTACTCTTGCTCAACTACCCTTCTCCTTATAACTGACTTGCATAACGTAACAATTTTTTTTCTTTTGTGGGAGAAACCAGCATTATAAAAAGAAAAATAAATAATCTCAAAAAAAAAAAAAGGAAATAAAGAAATCAAACATCGCTAATTAACAAATCCATTCTGAAAAAAAGCAAAAGCTAAACAGAAACAGAAATTACTAGCTAATCAAAATTTCAAAACAGCCTGAATAATATCAAAGACAAAACTGCATTAATTTCAAGCCTTCAAAGGTGGACTGTAATGTTATGGAAGTGGGTTTCAATCACTACTTCTAAATAAGGTTTATTTGAAATTAACACCTTTTCGCAAAGGGACAGATGAGTCAGCGTTTTCCATTGGAAAAAACCTTCCACCCAAAGATTTTGCAGCTCGCTCTACAGCTTTTCCGAGCTTGACTTTCCTGCCTTTCCTGTACAATGTTTATTTTAACATCGTTACATCATATTTTGTCTCATTCTCGAAGTTCGCCTTTCTGTTTCTTTCCAGCTTGACAGGGCCAATATTTAAATAAAGCTTAGCCAATATGGAAGTGAAGGGTTACTAGAAGGAGCAGACAGCAAGGCACAGGGCTCAACACATTCCCCAGTTACATGGGTGTAAATCTCATAAGAAGAGAGGAATGGCTGCAACGGCCCTACTTAAATCATTCACCTTCTGCTGCTAACCAAACATGCAGTTTGATTACTTTCCTAAGAACTCCTCCCTCTGAATTAATTTTCTGTATTGGTCACAGGAATTGACTTGTTCTTTATATTACAATGAGAACCAGCTAGGATACTGTTTGACATCATATGGCTGTTGAACAAATTAAAACCTAGGCAGACTGAAGCACTAGGTTATGCTAGAGGAGGGAGGAGAAGGGGAATAGTAAAGAAGGAAGGGATAAAAGACGAGTGATGGCAATCTAGAAAAAGAAGCAGGTCTTGCGTATGACAGGCCAGTATATTCTTCCCATAATTATGGATGTTCTTATTCATCTGCTTGCATACAAATGAGCTTCTCTTTCTTTCTAGGATCTTGCTAAGACCTTGAGGTGTGTTGATTCTTTGTGGCAATAAGATCCCCAGCTTTGTTACACATCATAACTTGGAATCAACAGTAGTCAGCCTTGAGTAGGGTAAGGTCAAATTTAGCTCTGCCAGGTGCTATTAAGCCAGAAGCATCAGGTACAAGTAAAGGAGAATGACAGCCCTAGAGACCAGCGTCTTCAAACATACTCAGGCCACACTCAGGCATGAAAGGGAATTTCACTGCAAGATTTTGGACATGATATGTAAAATATGAAAGTGGCAAAGGGATCTCTGTCTTACAGATGTTCTAACCTAGATCCATGATTTCACAAGGTGCTTTACAGCTCCCTGTGCTTTGTAGAATCCCACTAAAACCAGTTCTTCGCAATCCACCAAAGACTCACACTTGGCAGCACAGACCAGCAGCACGGTGGCCTTTGGCCAGAGGGTGTGTTGCTAGTGAAATCCTGCAGCTGTCCACATTGTGGTCAATAACTCCAGTAACCCAAAGAAATAAATATGTATGAAATAACTGCAGAAAACACTTGAAAGTGAGAAAAATATAAGCAGTGACAAAGACTGACCAATTGAGGGTCTATAGGGTAAATCCTATGGAAGCAGCTGAGAGAGCTGGGGTTGTTTAGCCTGGAGAAGAAGAGGCTCAGGGGAGACCTTATCGCCCTCTACAACTACCTGAAAGGAGGGTGTAGCAAGGTGGGAGTCGGGCCCCTCTCCCAGGCAACCAGCAACAGGATGAGGGGACATAATCTCAAGCTGCACAAGGGGAGGTTCAGATTGGACATAAGTACACACCATATAAGGCCATATAGATCTGTAATTTGGAAGAAAAAGATAGTGTCTGAAAGCTGAAACAAAAATGAAATTCTGATCAAAAGAGGGCAACAAATTCTAAACTGGGGAAAAAAGTATCAGTAGAACAGCTTAGCTTGGACTGGGATAGCATTCCATTTCTTGAGCTTCCTTACCAAGGCCAATGTCTTTATAATATTAAAGGCATAATTCTCCCCTACAGAAACAGCCAAGTCCCTTTGACCTGCAGAACACAGCAATTCACAGCAAGATGTGCTTACAGCCTGCCATATCCCCATTTATGATACTAGTGCTGAAAGTTCCAAGCAGAAATTAAACATGCTATCAGGACAAGCACTCCTAGCGAGAGCTACTCCTTGGGAGAGGGTCTTTAATAATGATAAGTCTTAACTATTATAGTTGTTTCAGTTAAAAAAATAAGACCAAAAAAAAACAACAAAACAAAACAAAAAAAAAAAAAATTAAAAAAAAAAGAGAGAGAGAAAGAAAAAGAAAAAAATCCCTACAACCAGCATTTTCCAAAAGCAAAAAAGGAAAAAAACCCAGCTGAGTAATAAAACATGGTCAAGAATAGCTTTCCAAAAGTCTGATTTGATAAAAGCACGATTTCTTCCTAAAATTCAGTTAATGCTAGGGAAAGCCTCATTGGAACAAGTATTTAAAATTTAATTGAGGAAACGTAAGAAATGTCATTTAAAATCCTACTACGTGACCTTTCTTGTTTCTTATTCCTAGACTATTGCCTAGAATATGAGCACAGAATAGCTCAATTAGTCCATGTGTGTACGTATTTGGTAGGAATCCTATTATGACTTCAGTTCAGCTATTGATTAAAATACCATTCCTATTCTAAGTCAAAATATGACGTGTTTGGCACTGAAACACCTTGACACTGTTTTAAACACATAACAGACAAAAATTTGGAAATTAAAACGGGAAAATGATGGCAAGTGACAAACTCAAAAATTGTAGTTTTCATTTAAACTGCAGACCAGGAACAAATCTCAAAGTGGCATGATTCTCCACAAAACTGTTATTATAGGTTTGACCGGCTGATTGGCTCTACAAGACAAGTTTGGTTGGTGTTTTGTGGGGGTGGTGGGGCTGGGGTTTTTTGTTTTGTTTGTTAGGTTGTTTTTTTGTTGTTTCGGTTTGGGGGGGGGAGGGGGGTAGGGGTTTGTGGTTTGTTTTGTTTTGTTTCTTAGGGTTTTTCTGATTGCAGAGAAAAATACCATCATTGCCTACTTGATTTAGCTTGAAGAAAGATTTGATCCAGTAACGGCCAGCTCATCCCCACTTAGAAAGATTGTTCAGATTCTTCCTCCCACAGAAAAGTCATCTACATCTGTGTCCCTCCTTTTAGGTCCTAGATCTGTGAATCAGCAAAAGAAACTGTCTGGTCAAAAGACTCCTTTCTTATCTTGCATTCTGTGAACTAATCAAAGACCTTTTGTTGAAATAATGTTGAGTGAACTGGCAGGCTCAGAAAATTCAGACACATCTCTCGTGTACGCCCAGGAATGCAAAGCTGGTTACTGTCCGACCATAACCACAACCACATAAACACAACTTTCCATTTGAGGGTATGCATGTGCTTGGCTCTCCCTTTTACCTTGGCGTGCATGTTGGCAAGGTGCTGGGGAGACATAACTGCAGATAAAAGCACCAGCCTTGCTATTACAAAGGGCCTCGCTGCAATGTAATGTCACTGATTTCGTGGAGGGGGGAACTGCATGAAGGCTGGTGCTGGGAGGAGAGACAAGAAATCCAGATATGCACAAGCAAGGAGAGAATAAAGAGAGAGGTGGATCATCCTCATAAACATTGATTTTCATGTTCTGCACTGCAGACTTACTGAAGGAACATGACATTTCTTTAATCTGTACTATCCCAGAGAATGGGATTGTCACAGAGGTGGCAAGAACCTGAGACCTCTCTACTACATATATTGTGTCTAATTACACACAGAAGTGGAGTGCGTGACAGAAAACACAGGATTTCTTGAAACCTCCTAGAATATTAAAGCATAGACATTTTGTTAATTATGGCTATGTAAGGGGACCTTTTCTCTGTGTGTCTGCACGCACGCCTTCCCTTAAATCTCTTACAGACATGTTTATAGAAGGAAGGATAAATATTTTTCCATAGCTTCATGGAAAATTACTATGAGAAACCTTGGAGTAACACAGCTGTGGGGTCCCTCATTACCTCAGCAAGAGCAGAGCCTTCTACACACTGAAATGTCATTGTGCTTTGCTGGGTATGTTGTATGCTCAGCCCTTCCGAAACACCTCATCAAAAGGATCAATATTTTGCAATCACAATAGTGTTTTAGAGGGAGCCACCAAGGGAGAAAATTACTTTCCGACCCAGACTGCATACTGTTTCCCTAACCTCTATCTGATCTTAGAACATGGGAACATGGGAAAAGAGATCAGGGAGATGCCATCTCTCTGATAATAGCCAGCTAGTACCTAAACACACAGAGCCCTTCTACATTCTTTCTAACTCCATAAACTTAACATCCTAGAACTTCACCTCCCAATGCTCCATGCTTTGAGTTCAGGCAGATATTTTTGTCTTACACTTTGTCCCAAACTGCAAAAATAACACCTTCTTCCTCAGAGGCAGCTGCATTTTTGCAATATATTAAAAACCTGTTTGGTGCTTCTCAGTAAATCCACTAAAGGTGCCAGGGATTCTGTGCAATGAAAGGCTCTTTATAGAAATTAAAAAAAAAAATAAAATAAAAAAATTATAAACAAAGCCATGCAGTAGGAAAAAAACCCACTCTGAAACTGGACAGTTTTCACTGCCTCTGATCGCTCAGAAGAGGCTGATCAAGGCTGGCATGAAGCTGATGGGCAAGCTGCAGAAATAAGAGAATGGGGAAAAATAAAACAAAATCAGGATTGAAAAAATATTTATTACTAAGGACTTGCTACCTACTGAACAGTTGCTAACACAGATAAAAACACCCTTCACATTAAAAAACACTTGAGCCACTGTTCCTTCATACTGTCCCTGTCAGTGCACACATCCAAACAGCTGACTGAATAATTAGGAGGATGCTGGGGTTTATATATTAAAAATTTTATAGTGTGAACATTTTCATTCTGTATAAATATTGGTTTAAACGGAAAACCGGAAGCTTGAATATACAAGACAGGCTAGGAGTGAATAAGACCTTGATATCTACCTGTAGACTTCTTTACCATCTTTGTATGTGTCCACTGACACATCAGCCCCCCTCTCTGAAATACTGCATCTTAACTCTGAACCGTATTCCCAGTTCACTAATATTCCAGTTCTGAGCTGTCCTATTGACAGTGATCGGCTGAATTTGAAAGATGGATGCTAACAAACTGGGAACATTTTTCTCCCACAGATTTCAAATTAATCGGAGAACTAAACAACCTGAAGCTCTCTTGCGAGTTGTTTGACATGTCTGAGGGATGAGATGCCATCCAGAGGGACCAGAACAAGCTAAAGAAGTGGGCCCACAAGAATATCATGAAGTTGTTGGGGGAACCCCCAATATCAATACAGGCTGGGAGATGAACAGATCAGCAGCAGCCCTGTCAAGACAGACTTGGGGGTGCTGGTGGATCAGAGGCTGGACATGAGCTGACAATGTGTGCTGGCAGCCCAGAAAGCCAAACGTGGCCTGGGCTGCATCAAAAGCAGCACGACCAGCAGGTCAAGGAAGGTGATTTCGCCCCTCTACTCTGCTCTAGTGACACCCTACCTGGTGTGCATCCAGCTCTGGGCTCCTAAGCACAGAAAAGACAGGGACCTGTTGGAGTGAGTCCAGATGAGAACCACAAAGATGACCAGAGGTATGGAACACCTCTCCTTACAAGGAAAGACTAAGACAGTTGGGTTTCAGCCTGGAGAAGAGAGGGCTCTGAGGTCACCTCCTTCCAGTAGGTAAAGCGGGCTTATAAGAAAGGGAGGAACAGACCTTTTAGCAGGGCCTGTTGAGACAGCACAAGGATTAATGGTTTTAAATAAAATAGGGTAGACTCAGACTAGACATAAGGAAGAACTCTTTTACAGTGAAGGTAGTGAAACAGATTGCCCATAGAGGCGGCAGATGCTCTATTTCTGGAAACATTCTAGATCAGGCTGGACAGGGCTTTGAGCAACCTGATCTAGTTGAAGTTCCTGTTCATTGCAGTGGATTGGACAAGGTGACCTTTCCAATCCAAACTATTCTATGAGTCTTTCCCCTCCCAGGTGACTGCCTAGAATTCCTCTGAGCTCTACTTAAATTAAATATATGCAAGGTCAGAGGGAAGAAGTTGGTGACACTGTATAAACTGATTTCTTTTTCCCTTTGGGACTTTCAGGATGCTTAGTTTCAAAAGTTTCTTACTGAAGAAGTTCATAATTACTTCTTTCATTCCTTCCTTTTTAGCTTCTTAAAAAGGGAGACAGGGAAAAAAAAAATTAGAAATGTAAACCCACAAAAAAATATCTGTATTTTTTTTTTCATTCAATCATTAAAAGTTTTCTAAAAAAGTAAGCATGATTTTGCAAAGGCAAACATTCTGTTTTTTAGAAAGATAATTTCTAAAAAGAACAAAATTTTCACTGACCAAAATTAATTGCAAGGAAAGGAAACAGGGCTGGCCAACAGCCTTCCTGCTCACCACCCAAATCGTAAAATATTTGTGGAAAAACTATCTTGGCCCAATCTTGACACAATCCATTAAGTGAACAAGGTTCTGCGGACTTTACTGGAGCTTGGACTAGATCCTACAGGAGAAAAGGACAGTAACTAAGCACACAGATGGTCAGACATCTCTCTACAAACACAGCCAAGTTCAGTGATTTGTTTTACCCATTCAAAAGCAACACACTTGATACGTCACTCCAAACATAGCTGTACAACAAGCTGCTGCCTTTCTGGCCTCCCCATCCCACCCCATAACTTCTTGAGGTCCCTCCATCTCACAGTTGCTCTGGATCTCCGCCAGGAACATCCTTGCACCACCTGTCCCATTCCCTGACACCAAACTTCCCAATGTCATAGGCACTCCATGCTTTTCCCTATTCCCAGCAGGAGCTGTGCAAACCTTTTTCCTCCTCTTCTCACCCCCACGGTGGGTTTCATGCTGCAAAGCTGTGGACTAAGGGGGCTCTGAGAGCAACCAAGGTCTGACTGAGGCAAAGCAGCAGAGAGCCTTGAGGCCATGGCCAAGTTGTACAGGTGCAGAGACCTCACCTGGTCCCTGGTTTTGTCCCCTTGGTCAGTTTTTCTGGCTCTGTCACAGACCAGAAGTGCACTAGACATGGCTGAAATTTTGGAGCCAGACAGATGAGGCCATCAAACCTAACCAGCAAGCACACACACACTGACACATCACCAGCAAAGGAGGCCCTTGGCTGCACTGAGCCAGCAGACAGCTATGAGCTACTGCTGCCTCTGCCTCCTCCTGGCAACCATGGACCTGCTGCTGAGTGTTTCCTTAGCTCTTGTTGCCCTAAACCTGGATCACAGTGCTTCATGATGTTGTTCTCTCTTTTCTCTTCCTTCATGCATAAATAGCAGGCAGCATTAAAGTGATAAGATTGTCACAGATAAAAGGGGAAAAAAAAAAAGAAGAAAAAGGAAAACCAGAAGTGTTTTCCCTAGAGCCTCCCATTTCAGACCTGCAATTGAGAAAAGCAAATAGTATTACATTACTTGGATTAGTATTGAGTGAAACAAGCTCCCATCTTCTGTTTCATCTAAGTCTTTTCATGGAAGACTGATGATAAGCTGTTTTCTGCCTGAAGAATAGGCTCAGGCAGGTTTTTCTATATGCAGCTAGTCAGTGCACATCTTAAAGGGTGGTCAAATAATACAGTGAAAGAAAAAAAAAAGTAAAAAAATTCTGTCACTACTTATCTTTGCAGCAGAGTAGAGCGGTGATGAGTGCTGCTGAGTCTTTTTGGAAACATCCCTGTAAGGCAGAGAGATGAAAATAGTGCCCGTTCTTTCCCTGGCAGAGCCTGGGTTAGAAGAGCTCTCCTGTCACAGGCATTGGGTCGCCTGGAGCACTTTGATGATCTGGAGCTATAGCTACGGTAACTAAGCAAGTGTTTAAGGCCTGGACCCTGCTAACAAGCTCATTGCTGTAATTTATTACCAGCACAGTCCTATTATAGGCATCAATGGCAGAAGCTGTTGCTTTTTTGAGGCCCTGGTGTTTTTTATGTTAAGTGGCGGGGGGGGAGGGGAGGAAAAAAGAAACAATCCACATGTTGTACATCTTCCCTTTTCTATACAAGTTGATATACATTCACATATCGAACACTCACAAACCAGTGGTTTAAAATGTTATCCATTTTCTGGTCCCCCTTCCTTCCCCTGTTTCTTACTGTCCTCCCAGCAGAGCTGAAAACCAAGTATGCATTTGTGCCTGTGTTCTTTCCAAGTCTGGCAGCCCAGCTTAAACCCATCTTCTATAGACATTCAAGGCCCGCTAGATAAACTGAACATTAAACTTTGATATGTTTATGGGGACCTCTCTGACCATTTGGCTGCTTGTTTTATTGTCCTTTGCGTATGCAAAGGCAAGTCCAGCCCCCTCATCTCCTTCAGTGAAACCACCAGGAATGTCTGAGCAGATCCCTAATTCTCCTTGTAGGACAAAGGGAATTATTTCCACAAGCATCTTAAAATTCAAGGAATGGTTTTCCACTTTTCTGGCCTGTGGGATCTGAAGTGGCTCAAAAATACTGACATGAATTTATTTATTTACTGCCAAAAACAGCCATCTGAACTGGCAATCTTTGCCAGCTCTTTTATTTCAATATTTGAAAGTCTTGTTTTCCTAAGCAAACAAAAAAATAGTCTGCTTAGTTACATTAGTCAATAAACATAAAATTTTTGTCTGTCAGGAGTATTTGCTTTTTAAAAAAAGTTTTTTTCTTCCTCTCCACGGCTAAGAAATAAAGGGCAAAAAAAGGAAAAATATACAGTAAGAAATTATAAAAGGTGTAACATAAAAATCAGAGATAATTAGAAACTTTTAATTTGTGCATAGAAGTAGATTTCTTCCTGGCATTGCAAACGTGCTGCTCAGTCTAAGCTCTGTTGCCTTTAGAGAAGGGGAAAATGCTGAGCATGTCACAGCACTTGCTGGTTAATTAGGCTGTGGTTGCCACCGCAGCTGAGCTTGGTCTAACAGCTACTGTTGACTAAAGGGATAACCCTCCCTCCTTTGCCAATCCTCCCACCTCTTTGTATGGGCTCCCCACCTTACCAGCTTCCTAGAGACAGCTCAGCTCACAAAACCTAGAGAACGGGGGAAAGAACCACCCAAAAAACAACCCACAATAAAACCAAACCAAAAAATTAAACAAAAAAACCCCAAACAAACCACAAAAAAAACCACACCACAAAAAAACCCATGACTCAGCCCCTTAAAAACTATTATTTTTTCTGCTGTTCATGTCAACTGAATCAACAGGTGCTACTCCCAGTGCAAGAAGGAGGCAGGGCCACAACTGTGGGGTGGGAGGGAAGAGGGAGTACACCCCTTGCAGCGGAGAGAAGCTACTGGACTGATGCAGTTGTATCACCACCGAGAAACTCTTCAGCACAATCTGCTGACAAAGGCTGAAAAGAAACAGCTGAGATGCATGCAGTCATCCTATCCCACCTCCATCTTCACCAGTCTGAAATCTCCACCGGAAAAATAGCAAGAAACAGCTGAGACAGCAACTTCTTCCACTCCCCTATGATGTTTCTCAGCATACTCTTTTCCTCAACCATACCCGGGGATGTGGGTTGGGCTTGCTAAATCCATCACATTAGAGACATCCCAGGCTGCTGAGATGCACTGTGATTTATCATTTATGTGCAACTTACAGGTATTTAGAGAAAGTCTTCAGGGGAAAGGTGGGAAAAAACCCCAAACCCAACAAAGCACAGTTGGCTCTTTGCAATGTTTTTACCACTGTTTGCCAGAGGAAGAGGTCATGGTTGCGTGGAGTACCTGTTGCATGGGGCCAAGCAGCAGTGCAGGAGGAGCAAGTGACACCCACAACTCAAGGTGGGCTTGCCAAGGGATGCCCTTACATGGGAGATCCAAGACAATCATCTGCAAGAAGCCCTGAGTCAGAAGCACAACCACCAGCACCTTCTCAAAGTAGAGCTTCTCCTGCTTTCTGTGAGGTAAAAAGTCAACCTTAGATCCGGACGAAATTAAAAAGCTGCCAGCAACACATCAATCTGTGAGGAGAAAGAATGGCTTTGTTCTTTTATTTTTTTATTTTTAATATTAAAAAAGTGGTACTTGGTCTCAAAGTGGGCTTCAGAGACCCACTTTGTGGGTCTCATTGTTAAGCTTTGTGCCTCTGGGACCACTGAACAGTATCCAGCACCCCAGTTTGTAGCTGCCACATGCCAGCAGCTCTGGCTGATGCTGGCATATTCCATAACTAGAAAGGGCAAAGGGCAGGTGGGCATTATCTGTGTGCCATTTGACTCAGTGTCAATAAAGCATACCTTGAAGATACCAGACCACTCCCTTTCCCCCCAAAGTTCTCCTGGACTTTTCTGCTAGTGACTAGCCAACTATACCTTCTCTAATGCATAAAATTAAGAGGTGATTTAAGACCACATAGAAATACGAGATTCAGATTGCAGTCCTCCTTCTCCTACTCCATGTGCCCAGGCTGGATCTTGTTTGAAGGAAGAGATGTTTATTTCTTTCCTTCCCAATTAAACCACTGCTCCTTGTATAAGGCAACATTCACTAAGCCAGGGAAAGAGAGCAAGATTGAGCCATGCTGTCTGCCCTCATATTTAAGATACACAGGGAGAAGGGTCTCTGTCCCTTCCCAAGCAATCCTGAAGCAGAATCCTTCCTGGATCAGAAGCGGGACCCAAATCTTTCCCTTCATCATTTCATCTTTTGAGTTCAGATTACATGAGAAATTGGGGCAAACACTGTGAGCATTGAGCAGTCTCCTAAAGAGGGCATTGCCCCTTCTCCCTCCAGCTGTGTTTTCAAAGCAGCAGCCACCCAAGTGCCGCATGCAGAGTCACAGCACAGCGCAGCCAGAGCCACACACCAGCGGGGCCGGGGGTCCACATGTGTGCCAGGCACCCAGCTGTCTCACCACACCGAGACCAGGGAACATCTGGGCAGAAACGCTTGTGGCAGAAGAGAGCTCCATGTGCCTGGGGAGCCAAAGAGCTTAGGCATCAGGCAAGCAGAAGTTTCCATAATTACAATTTTATCTCCTATCCAGAGTTTCTTCTAGCTCTGGCCCCAGCTCCCTAGAGCTGTATCACCAGCAATTTTTTACACATCCATGAAAGAGATTGTGTTATCTCTCAACAAAACATAACATATTCTAATATCCTAGCAGCTGGCCCTGGGACATAATCTATGGGACTCTGGTTGCTTATGGCCCAGTTTACAGTCAGCTTCCCAGAAACATTTGCATGCTTGGGTAAAGTTGAATACAGCAATTAATCTTCAGTTCCAAGTAATCAGAAACATTTAGTCAGAGGCAAACTTATTGAAAGACAAAAGAGGCTCCAGGACTGTCAGCAAAACCAGGATAAATTTCTAAAATATCATGCATTTCATATTCTCCATAATGATTTAATTAAATATGTAAAACAAGAAAGAGCATATTGATTATCAGGAAAAATCCCAAGTTTTGTTTAATTGAGCTCAATACTTCAGAGCTCAGAAGCTCTTTCTGGACTGTCATTATCTGGTTAGAAAATATTTTCCTAACTATAGCTTCTTTCCCTGTTCACTACAGTCCTTCACTTTCTAAATAACCTTTCTGAATTTCAGAAGGAAAAATGAGGGACAACTGACCAAGATTAAAGGTCTGAATTTTCTTGCCAACTGAAATCTGCATCTCATTTCCCCAAAAATAAGTGAACTCAAAGTTGAATTTCCAAAGGCTGGTCCTTTCTGCCAGCAAAAAGCAGCCGTTTGCCAGGCTGTCTTTGGAACATCAGCAACACCACCGCGATCAAACATTTGGGAAGGAAATTGGCTCATCTATAAAGGATTTGGGCAGGACACAGAGAGCTCAGCTTTGCAAAGGGCTGCTCTCCTCCTCTTTACAACAGCAGCAAGGTGCAAAACAGATACTGAGGAGTTCACAGCTCCGTGAAGTGTGATGGTTCTCACACCTACCACATCTGATACTAACGCTATGTCCATCTATTACCAGGTTTTCAACTCTGTGGTACTAACATGGAAGACATAGTAGTAAGACAGAGAGGAAACACACACTGTACAGAAAAGCTTCACCACAACGTGGTGAAAACTGCATTCTTTAGTGCAGTATATAAGTCAAATGTCTCCTATCAGAGTAGCAATTAGGAAACTTTTATCCTGTTTTAAAAGTAGTATTAAGCCTGGGGCTGACACGGTACAGAAAGCATGACTTTTTGAAATACAGTTGTTGAAATTTTCCCCTAAAAGACAAAGGGACAGGTTTTTATCTACCACTGAGTGTGCAGCTCCTGCACAAATCTACACCAATTTATACCAAACAAGAACATATCCTAGCATCTCTAGATCTGTCCAGATTAGCAAGGTACATCATTTTCTGAAAGCAATTAAATTATATTACCATGAAAGTGAGAAAATTCTCTCACAGTGCAACTAACCGCTTTCCTCACAATTACGACATTGCATGCTTTCTCCTTTCTTCCTTTTCAAACTAAAAATATCACTTGACATTTTTGCTGTGACAAACATATTCAGATGTTTTTTACTGCACCACCATTCTATCTCTTCACTGCCTTTTTCTTTGAAGGGATGAGCCCTGTGCTTATAGAAGTCCACGATTAGATTACCATTAACTGCAGAGGAATTTAGGCCAACCTAGATTATGAACTGGCCTCTTGGGAACCCTCAGACTTTTTACCAAACCCACATACACTGGAGAAAATTGTAGATGTCCGAGGTAAGTATGAGGGTAGTTTACATGGAGATTGCCTGGGCCTGTATACAAGTTTAAGCAACAGTCTAAAAAGCTGCATACAAGCTTTAAACTTGTCTTGACTACAGCAATGATAACTAAGGTCCTACACACCATGAATTACATTTCTTAATTTCACTGTAGTCTGGCCCTCTCTTTCTGAACTTCCCCAGAGCCCCTTTGGTGAAGTGGTCACTGACAATGGCTATTAGGCTGATGGGTGCAACAACCACCTTCTATTCAAGAGCAGTGTAAAAACAGTATTGAAGTTACTTTCTGAGACAGATAACCAAAACTAGAGAAGCCAACACAAAAAACGCAGACCACGTGCAGGGCTGGGGTAGGAGCAGAGCTGTGCTGAGTGCCTCAGGGTGTTTCTGCAGGGTTTGAGAGTTATTGCTTGGAGCTGCATGTGTGTAAGAGATAAGCAGCAAAAAATACCACAAGAGCACAGAACAAAGGCAGCAAGGACACATCAGATACAACCGGAGAGGCACTCGCCCAGAAATACCAAGGTGAGACCAATGTTTCCACTAGAAGGTGGGCAGAAACTATGAGAAAAGTCACTTTCCCTGAACATAGTGGGACTCGCACAGCAGAAGAAATAAATTTATGTAATCCTACACAAAAATAATCAGACCTCAAAAATACTTGACTAAGCCATCAACAGACACAACCCACAAAAGCCCCAAGTACTAGTTAAACACAAAGTGTAACAACTTTTTTTTTCTTACTCTCTCTCTCTCTTTCCTCCCGCCACTGTAAGTCAGCTTTGTTGCTCCAATAATCTTGAACCTTGTTTGATAAAGGAGTCCAGGCTGGCAAGAACAGTTGGGTTAGATTTTGGTGGGCAGCTTCTCAGCAATTTTTGTTCTCCAGACTCCTGAAAAGCACTTCCAAAAGTATGTGGTTACATTTGTCCACCACCACAGACACAGACCAGACTGGCACTCATACGTCTGCGTACCACTGTCTATAATTCCACTGACCAAGTTAGAAGAAACCTTCCTCATGGAAAGATACTTCTAATGAGATTCCTTCATATAAGCCAGTGCCTATGGAGAGGCAGGAGCCAAGGCACCACAAATAGAACCATCATCCAGAGATCCCACTAAGAGTCTTTGCCTAGGCACTGGGGTAACGATGACAGGCCAGACACAGATGCCAGAATTAAGGCAAAGAGGCTCTTGACAGAAACTGAGGTTCCCATGAGCAGTAGTTCCTTTCAGCAACACCCAGCATAACAACATGCAAATTCAGGGCAGCTTCATCATCACGAGGACCCAGAGAAAGCGAGAAGCCACAAGCAGAAGACAGCTTACCCAGAGCTGCAGATGGTCTCTGCTGTGCCCTTTGTCTGCCTGCACCCATATGAGCTGTGTTTCAAGTCCTTTCCCTTCTCCTCATCAGATCTTGTTGCTTCAGTTCGCATTTTATAAAACTGAAAGCTTAGCTTTACTATTTGGGCTCCCCACCACAGATTACAACCATAGCCTGACTTCCTTCCAAGGCACATTATCCCTTTTTCAGTTAAAGGGAATGCTACCTGAAGCACCAAGACAAGTTACTTCTGGGAAGGAAAAGCAGCTGTTCTGCTGTACTAGAATATCAATAATGAACTCCAGTAACTCCACAGTTAAAGCTGGTAACAAAGCAAAGCTTAGGTCAGCAGACTCTCTAAGCATATTTATTAAACATGTGTTTAAGCAATCAGCTAAAACAGGGACAGAGGTGCCATAGTATCATCTAAGGAAGCTGCGCTTCCCCCCCCCCTTTTGGCCTTTGGAAAATAGCTAGATCTCATATATTGCACAATAATTGAAATTTTCATAGAGAATTCCAGAGTAAATTGGTAAATTGTTAGCAGACTGTACTGCCACAAGCTTGTCAGCATTTCTATTTATTTTTTTTCTTTAATTTGGTTTAAGTTTTTGTTCCATCATCATCTTGTTTCGTAATTTGTGTGTCCGTAACTCTGGTCATCTTGTGACCCTCTGATTTGAGAAAAAGCATAAAAAGAAGTTATTCCAAAGCAAACAGGATTTTCCCCTTCACTATTCCAGGAAACAGAAATTCTTCCCAAAAGCCATCATTAAGGAAAAGTCAGATAGAGTTCAGATTTTTATGAGTGAAGTAAGCTGTTACAGTATAAAAAAACAATCTGGAGTTCAGCTTATGAAGTTCTAGACCTTTTTGTACAATAGAAACCACTGACTGATAGTGTTTTCTTCGCATGCAAACGTATTGCGCTCAAAGTATTTCAAACAGTTTTTAAGTAGATGTTCACTTAAAGGTACAGAATGTAAGTACTGTTTGACTTTACTCTTCCATCTGCTATCTGCAATCATCTTATCTGAAGGTAGATGTCTTTTTCTTGACAATTTTGATTCTTGCCTATTCAAAGAGGCAACAGTCTCCCCCCTTTAGGCTGTAATGACCCTTCACATGAGCAAACTAGACACGGTGATTTTGCTCTCCATGGATCAATGCCCAAGTGAGGTCTTCTAAAGAAAATCGGGAGGCAGATTGAGAGCCAGCAGAGGGAGCATCATAATAGCTCCCCTGTGGGATCATTTCTTGCAGAAGAATCCAGAGACTTCAGCTGGTCTCAGGACCCTATTGTGTTAAGAAATATACATGCTTACAGTAAGCACGCTTACATTGTTTTACTACAGTTTCCATGCAGGCAAGGGATTTTTTGCAAAGGTCATTGGGTCTAAGCCAGTCACCACTGGGAATATAAAACTGTGTATTCTTCACATTGAATCATAAAGAGGGGGTGGGTGGTAGAAGTGAGAAACAGATTTGCAACTTTCTTCTTTTTCTTATTTAAAATTAATATGGCTATTTCTCTTTATAACACCAATAATCCTGGTTTTTCTATAATGCTTGACATCCATGAATCTCAAAGTATACTAAACAGGAAGTACTACTGTCCTAGAAGAAACCTAAGCCCAGAAATTCAATTTGATGCACGTGCACCCCAGCTCATCAAATATATACCAGGTGGAAGAAAAACTGTCAAAACCAAGAATTTGATACACCCTCAAACATCTGAAAACAGCTTTTGCCCTCCAGTAAAACTCAGGATGCCTCCAGGGAAAAATCCAGACCTCCACCACCGGGAACTTGACTTCAGTAGAGTTGCCACTCGGTAATGGAGGGGACTACGGTTTCTGTACATCTGCTGCCTCAGTAACAAGCTTTTTTCCTAGTGGCTCCACCTAATTTTTGAGCTTCTCCTACCCTCAGAAGTTTACAGGCACTAACTCCCATTTGATATCCCTCTCACTGGGGGAAGTTAATGACTCCAACTCTGAGACCAAGTCTGCTCCTGGGAGAAATTTGTCCCCAAGGAGCATTGCCATAAAGGAGCCTGGCCTGCAACGGGATGCAGAATGGCGATTCCACTGCCTATTCAAAAAGCTGAAAGCCCAGCTCTTATACATCCATCAAAGTCCACTTTAATTGGGAGCCTAAAGCTATTTTACTCATCAGTAATAAAGGAGCAATTAAGTTCACAGCCAAAAATGAATTAATGAGATACTGCAAACAACCTAATTAACTCCTTCATGGGTATTCAGATAGAAACCACACAAAAACCCCACAGGGTACACTAATTACTTCAGGGGTCTGACTAAAATGAAACAAAAAAATAGAAAACCACAACATTTGGAGCAAAGGCTAGAAGTCTGTCATTAAACCATCTTCTCTTACATACACTAAGCATAGGAAGCAGTATATGACACTGCACACATGGAAATGCCTGCGCCCCCATGCACAGATGAAGAACAGCATCAAATTTGGTAACACTAAAATTGGACTTATTTGCTCCATTTCCCTTGGCAAATGCTCTGGGCGGCACTCTCCTTACCCTCAGTAGAACAGTTTGGCAAAAGAGCTGGTGTGTTTAAATACCCTCTGAGTGAAAGTAGCTGTTTAGCAAGGATGGCCTGGAAAAGACAGCATGAGGTATGTGGTGCCGTGCAGTGCCTGCCTGGGGCTGACTTACGTGGCACAGTTTGAGGAAGAACAAGAGGGTCTCTGTGTATATGCTAAGGATGTTAAACTGTCATCCTTGACAATTTATATTAACTGTACAATATTTCATTGCCACTAGCTCAGGAATTCATAAAACCACTGGGCCAAATTTGCTCATCCCTGTGCTTTGATCATTTATGGCCACGCAAGGGATGGATAAAATTCTATGGTACAGGCAGAGAAGACTTTTACTGAGCCTTTTTTGCTCTGGTACAAACATTATACTTGAAATTGAGACAAGCAGAAAAACAAGCCCTTTCCATGTGGTGGCAAAATACATCTGCTTTTCAAATCTCAAAACCTGGGCTATTTTTAAGGAAAAAGCCAAAGTTTCCCAGCGCTCACAGTGGAGTCTTAGCCTGCAAAATTCAATAACCAATCCAGGAAACCCATTTTGACATCGAGTTTCAAAGAGGTTATTGTAAACAAAGAGCAAGCCCACAGAACAATATCATTCTTGATCCCCATTTAAGTAGCAGGAACACAGAAAAGCCTCAGAAGTGGAGACATCTGTATTTATGTAGAGTGTTTTCTCTGCCTCTTTGTACTCCATTAAATTGCAAATGGTGAAATGGAATTTCTTTTTTGTGTAGATTAGCCCTTGCATTTTAAATCACCCCAAATACAACAATGCCACCATTAAAATATGAGGACACTTTCTGAAAGCTGCAAAAGCATTACAATATTTGTTTATAATTAATATCATGGTAATTCAGCCTGACCTCACAGCAGTTCACAGCAGCCACTACTGGCTTTATTGGAGTTTGTCTTGAGCTAGAAAGCAATGAGATCAGAATCAGGCCCTGAGGACAGCACTTATATATGACAGCTTGTCCGGAACCTGACCTCATAAGTCTTTTTTTTTAAATTTGGATTCACTCCACAGCAAGACTTTTGCTTCTCATTAATATACATGCACACGCACTTTTTACTTTTTCCTGTTAAGGCAAGCTAGGGCTAGAGGCCATCACACAAAGCCAGGTATAATAAGAAACTGGACAATGAGTTCTTATTGACAAGATTAGAGGAAAAAAAAAAAGGTTTTCTCTCTGGATGTGCTTAACTAAACAAAGGCTACCAAGCCTATAAAAGAATATTTTGCAAGAAATAGAGCTTGGGATTCATCTTGTCAAGATGATGGCTAAGTCTTCTATCTGCCTGTCAGCACAAGTATTATCCACAGATTGACAGAAAGCATTTGTTAACTAACTTGTTTTAGTATAGCAAATATGTTTATTGCATGGAACATGCTTTTCTACAGGAAAGACATTAATGTTTATTGTGGTCACTAAACCAATCTGTCTTATATCAAGTAGGTTGCACTGAGAAACAAAGATACATTATTTTTAATGCTGAAAATCATCTTCGTTCCCAGATCAAAATTATTTGGGTTGCATGTATTTATTCTCTTTTCTAGTTTATTTTGGCTGATTTATGAAGGAGCCTTATGAAGTCACCAGTACACCCAAAGCTTATATGTATTTTGAACACTGGATTGTGACCCCACTGTTTGCACGTGTGTGCTACTGCTATAACTTTGTCCTTTCCCAGTGAATAGTTTGCTGCAGTTTGCCCTGGAGAAGATAAGCCAGAGCATAATCTACATATCCTGCAGGTCATGAGGCTGTTGAAATGCATATATTATCTCGTAGTGAGAAAAAAAAATTAGAAAAAATACCACAAAAACACAGGGCTACAAACTGATCTTCAGCTGTACCAAAACATAAAGAACTATTGACTCCTGTTTTTACTATTTTCAACGTTTCTCATTCAGTGTCATGAAAGAAAAAAGCGAGCCTTTCTGGCTCATATTTAAAGGACGTGTGACTACTTTTCATTTATTTATGAAGTCACAAGCCCAGTTAGAGGTACTATTCTTCTTGGAAGCAGGACAGAGGAGTAAGAAGCCTTCCCTTCGTCTGAGACAAATATTCACATGGCTTCCATCTCCACCACTCGAGGAGGTGCAGTTATAAAAATACAACATCACAGTCCTGCTAAATACAGCTTAGTGGAAAAACTAGAAGTGGAAGAACTAGATTCAGGGACACCTGGATTTTATTCCGGTTTGGTCATTGACTTTAGCAGGATGAAGTGACTACCTCTTTGTCTGCTCCCCTCCTCCTCCCTCTAGTAAATAAATTGTAGTCATAACCTATTATAAATAGCATTTACCCTGCAGAAATACTACACTAACCTGCAAGCCTACTGTCAGGTCTGACTAACATTGGAAGCACACACTGAGCAGGGCAAAGTATTGTTAACAGTCGTAAACTGTTGGGGTTTGAGCTGCACTGATATGGCAGTGCTTTGGTCTCAATTTTATATTTTACAGCCACGCTCTTCTGCCCTTATCAAAATGTGGTATATAACTGCCAGCTCTGAGGAGTTCCTGTGCACAAGCTCCTGCCAAGCTTATGACACATTCCCCACACAGCATTGCCTCCTAGGCTTTTTCTCAGCACATAGTAGACGGTGTTGACTTTAACAAAGAAAGCATTAAGGATTATTAAAAGTCTGCAAAAACACTTGCTTTCCTGGCATCTCCTCTGGGCTGAATGGCACTCGCTTTCCCTGAAAACAGCAAAGATGTTCTTCTGAAATTAATTCCTCCTAATTATCTGATTAATAAATATATGTATTTTCAGATGAGTCCTTGTTTTTCTTAAGAAAGAATCTAAAACCTGCACAGGAGGCATAGAGTGTGCTTATCAGTAGTCAGGAAAAGTAGGTCTGCTTTTCTCCTAAAGACGTAGTATTTCAATATTAACACAACATACCTACCCCAAAAAGATCTAGCCCTAGTCTATTACCAACAGCAGACCCTCCCAGCACAAGGGCAAAAAAAAAGAAAAAAAAACAACTCAAAAAACTTAGTAATGGAGATCAAAGCCCAAGAAGATGAGCTCTTTTTCCTTTTCCAAACAAAGCTGCCTTTTTTTTTTTTAGGCCACAAAATTCTGAATTTTTCCCCACTGTGGAAAAATAGAAAAGTTTTAAACAAAACAGTTATTCCAGTGGGTTAACATTAAACATCCTCTGAATTTGCATTGCTATACATGCTGACCTTGGGCTGTGAGATTAAGGACCTGTACCTAATATTTCAGTTCTCTCTTAGGGGCAAGCTTCTGTAGAGGGAGAACAAAACATTGGCACCACAGTTATGTCAAAACTTTGTTAACCTGGCTTGTTCAGCATTTTCTTTTCCTGCTTTGACTCACTATCTGCCGTCAAAAAAAACACATTTCAGCACCATCCAGGAGAGATCTGTTCCTTCTCACAGCACAGGACCTTTGGTTCTGACAGCTCCTAGGAGTATTTTTCATGTGTTGCAGCAGAGACCTGAGAATGAACGTTCCTGCTCTGCACTCCCTCAGCTGTCTTTGGCTTATAGCAGTTTAAGCAAGATGAATCTCTCTCTGCCTCCCCTGCAGTAATGGCTTATTTACATTGCCTGTCTGGCACAATTTAGACTGGATTAAACCACTGTGCAACCACGTCTCAAATTGACTTACACCCCTATGTGCTTCCACTCCTTCCATGGCTGGCACACTCCTGACCATACATAGAGTTGCTCTAAGCACCCTCACTATCAGAAAGATAATTATCAAAATAAAATAAAAAAAAATATTAAAAATAAAACACACAAAAGCAGCCAGCTTTCAGCTGGCTTAGAAAGCTCCATCAGCTTCACACGTGGTCCTGGGACAAGAATAGGGTGGGAAGGAGTGACTGGGGAAGAACCATGCCAGCCCCCACTCAGATCAGCTCCAACAGAGATGGCTCCCTAGTCTCAGGTTATTTCGAAAATGGGACTGTGACTTTAAGTGCCGATGTCAGGAGTGGCCATGGGCACAGACACAAACCAGGTGCTTGTAGCTAATGAATTACCCTGCCAGATCATCCACTGAGGCAGAGTCTGCCTGTGTGCTCTTCGCCCACAGCAAGTACAAGGCAACCTGAGCTATCCTCACCTTCAGGGCTCAGTCTTAACCTTGAAGCCCAAATGGCATGGGCTTAACCCTTCAGTCCCTCTGAGTTAACTGAAGATGCCTCCCACTCGCTAATGGTATGCAAAGAGATCAGCTGGCACGGTGTCCTGTCACATAACTGTGTAATACATCTTGGATTTAAGGAATAGCAATTATTAACTCTTCTCAAAGGGGACTGGGCCCCATCCCTTGGAGCCCCCTGAGGAGGGGCTGCAGAGCAGAGATGCTGCACTGGCACAGCAGGAGCTGGTCTGCAAGTGAGATGTGTACCCACACACAAAGCTGTGTGGTGCAGCTGAACTTATTATTATTTTTTTTTTTTAAAGCTGAATTCAACCTTAAACTCAGAAATTTACTTAGAATTATTCCCTTAAAACAAATAACCACACAAAACCAAAACAAAACCCCCAAACTTTTGAGCCATGACAAATAGTTCTCCATGAAAATTTATAAAACACACAATCCAAATATTCCCAAACAGGCCATTACAAGCAGCAAGGAGCTGAAGTGTTTTAACCATAGAAAGCAGCAGTAAAAAAAGTAGCAAAGGAATAACAGGTTTCACTTGCTATTCCAGAATGAGTCTCTGCAGTTTATGAAACTAAAGCTGAAATACATTTTTTTCCAAACTAGTCTATGATCTTGCTGAAGAAACAGACAGTTGCAGTTCAGCATGACACTAGAAAAAGACACGTATTTATTGCTCAAGTGCTCTATCAGAGTATCACAATAAATTCACTTATATCTTCTAGAGAAGCAAAGCAAAAAAAAATTTATTAAGATTATACAAGATGATATTACCCTGTAATTCCAAAGACTTTAAAGAAACCCAGGCATACTTGAGCTCAAGGTGTCACAGCTGCCCTTTTCAACAGTTCCCTCACTGTGGTTTGCAGCAAGGAAAAAAATAAATCTTAAAACAAAAATAACCCATATAGAAGCCAACAGATGGGGAGAAGAAAAAGAAGGGGAGTAATGTGGAAAGAAAAAGAAAGAAAAAGAAAAACATAACCCAGAGAACATTACATCAGTTCTCCTCCCAGTTTTATTTAAAACACACGTGCCATCACTCACAGCTCTGTGGTTAGTGGAAAATATGACTGCAACTTCCATGGTGTGTGGGTTGCATTAAAAAAAAAAAAAAAGACCTTTCTTTGGCACAGCTGACTTTGGCTACTGATGGAAGGAAAAAGGGTGGCATATTTGTACAAACCCCTTGTGTTTTGGCAGGGAGGATAGTCCTGGGTGAGCCACCTAGCTATGTTTTTTACTTTAGCAGAAGTGTACGCACCATTTCACTTCAGCACAGAGCATAACACAGAAAGAGCACAGCATAAAGCACAACATAGTCTATTTCCACCTCCAAGCAAACAATAATAATAATTAGATTATCAGTGAAAAAGCATTTATAAAATAAATTACTTAGGCCAACAAACATTTCAGCTTTGACTACCTACAGAGCAAGGATAGGCATTGTAAAACATTCATCCTGAAACCAAAATACTACCTGGGTTTGTGCTGTAAAGATGAATCAGCAAACACCCCTCAGACTGTAATGGTACAGCCAAGTTGTTCAAAGATCAGAGCCAAAAACCAAAGCAGCATTCAAAACTCTGGCAAAGCCCAAGCGTCACCAATTCAAGGACTCTATTTCGTGTGTGCATATACAAGGGAAGCAAAGATAGAGGATGAAAGACATTTAAATGGTTTTCTTATCCATAGCTCTACACCATCTGACACTGTGTAACTGTGTCAGTTGAAATTTGACTTCTAGAGACAACTACTTTCAGAAGGGCCCAGGCTTACCATTCAAAAGTCATTAGCCAGCAACTTCGAGAAGGGCTCCAAAATGCTCTCAAGAGCTAAAAAAATAAAAATAATAAGAAAAAAAAAAAAGGCAACAAAAACAACAACAAAAACAAACAAACAAACAAAAAACCCAACCAACCAACCAAAAAAAAAACACAACCACCCAACAAACAAAAAAAACCAAACCAAAACAACACGATGTGATTTTCTCCTCTTGTTTTGTAAAAGTTTAGGGCTTACATTTTCAACTTCTTTGATGTCATTCTTTTTAATCACAAGGTGAGTCTTTTCAGGCTTCCAGGACATCATCTTTAGAAAAGGCAGCCGTGGGACTCCCCTGACTCAGGTTTACAAGCACAGCGCGCTATTGCTGCTCTTGTACGTTCCCAGGGGCCTTCTGTGTCAGGAGTTCAAGCCCATCTCTGGCACACACATGAAGTCATACCCACTAGCAGCAGCAGCATTGCTGGCCTCTGCTTGCCACAGGCTGAGACACAGTGGCCCACGGAGCATCCCACACTTGCATTTCCATCACTGGGACTGCATGACACAGGGGAGAAGGATGGGAAGCAGCTGGCTGCTGCAGAAGGGCACTAGGGTAGACCTTTCCCAAGGGATGCTCCCCTCCTGGGGCCATGGCCAACCTGCTGAGCTGTCTCCATGCATCACAAGGAGGATGAGGGACCAGGCCTTAACTAGCTTTCTTCCAGTAATGGCCATCATCTCTGCACCTGGGCTTTATTCTTTTTGGTTTTGGGGGGGATTTTCAGACCACAAATTAGGTGATACAAACACACAGAAGAGCTATGGCCTATAATTATCATTTTTCCTGAGTGAACGGGTAGCAGTGCTGTCTAATTAAAAGAACAGCAATGAGGAGCAAGACACAGTGAAGCCATCCCTCAACCTCCAACCACATAACACTCTGCACTCTTGAAAACTAGTGGAGACACCACACCAAAGTGACCTTGGTGAAAGATGCCTCAAGACAAGTCAACATTTGCAATGGTAAAAGCTAAGTACAGGTATTGTCTTCAGTCCAAGGCAACTCCTCAATAACTCACTTCAGCTCGATGCCAATTGTTGAATCAGAAAATTAACCTGTACATTAAATCTGCAAAATTCATGTTAAGTGTCAGTAAAGCATCTGTAATAAAATGATACAGCTGCTTGCACACTGCCCATCTACACCAGTGTCAGCAAAAACATTTAACTACATTAGACCTACAAATGAAGTTGTCCTGGTGACAAATTTCATATCCATAAAATTGTGGGGCAGGAAAGTCGTATTTGGTTTTAATTTTGTACAAATCTAGGATGTCAATCTCTTTCACACAACCCTATTGCTGCTTCTTTTGTTATTATCCGAGGACACGATACAACAGGCAAGGAATATATGCATTTTATTTTTAAATGTGTCTGTAAAACCCCCACAAAGCTTAGCAAAAACATGGTAGGTGAACTGCCATGCCTTTTCAACTGAGCACAATCTGAGTTTTAAAACAAATAATGAAAGATATAAAGTTCCAAGACACAAGAAGGTTTATCCATTTGTTGTTTTTTTTTTTTTTTTCAGACTTGCAAAAAAAAAAAAAAAAAGGCCCGTTCACTTGAGGCATTCACCATTGGACACTGAACCTTTGATGAGCGTCAAGAGGGCAATTATCTCTAAAATAAAGACTTTTGTATATCGTGGGTCCCACATTCTAAATTCAGTCTGAGAAGCAGGAGGAAAAAACGATTCAGACGTCAACAGTGAATTGGCCAAAGATCTCTGCGTTACAGATATACCACTGTTACATTTTACATGGCATTAGGAAGCGTGGCAGTCATTTGACCTACCAAACAGCAAGCACTTTTGATGCAAAGCCTAATTGTCACTTATACTTTGTCACGCCATTTAGTTCCAATGATTTCCTGAACTCTTCAAGGAACTATGCTAATGTTCCAATTTTACTTTTGTCAGTATCAACGAGATCCTCATTAAAACCAAACTGTCAAAATTGTTTTGATGCCACTTTCCTTGACAACATCTGCTCAGTTTCCCCTGTTGTCACCTTGACTGTGGGAAATAAGATTAAAAAAAATCCTCACAAAAATGTCATGACTACATTTTATCTGCAAGAGACTGATGGGAACTGAGGTTCAGAGTGCTTTCTACAGGAGCACAATTCTTAAATGAGGATGGATAAAATGGTATTCCAGAGAGTCCTACTAGTTCTAAACTAAATTTCCTCCATGAAGATTGCAAAAAGGGTAACAGCTTACAAATCACGTCCTTATTCACTCTGTTTTAGGGACCCAGAATATTTTATATTCAATTCTGTTTCCTATTTTTCCCCAATCAGTTTTAGGAAATGGAAAACTGACCTCACAAACTGCTGCCAAAATGCAATAGAAGTTAACATCCACAGACACAAACTGCTGAAGACTGGAGGCACATCTCATTCAGTCAATGTACCAGAAACACAACAGTCTCAGTGACAGACATGCAGCCCATTGGGAGGGATAACAGTTTTGGCTTCCAGCTAAATCCACTAGGCAAACATGAGCTGGGCTCCTAAGAATGGATGACTGGGAATAAGGCTTTAGGTTAGCTTTTCCAATAATGACATTCGCCACCATTAATAAGCTTCTACAGTCTCTTAACACTGCTCGAGCTGTGTAAATTTAAGAATGGAACTAGATTTCTCTACGTCTCTTAAGAGAAATCAGAATTCATTATTTTAACAATACTGGATTAATATAACTAAAAATTAAGTCCAAGAGGAAAGCTTGCATGGAATCACTGCAAGCTTTCTTCATTGTAACAGCCATGAGCTCCAACTTGGAGATGAGATTAAGAAATTTGATGTGCTATGTGCTCAGTCCCTAGTTTCTGTGTGATGTGACAAATATGGAAATCAATGCTATATTAAAAAAAAAAGCCATAAAAATAAAATTAGGCACAGTTCAGTCACTCATGGTTTCAATCTGAAGTCACTTTGTCTAACTGTGAAACAATAACAGCTTTGAAACAACACCCTGTTCTGTAAGTATTTGACAGACCTTAAATACGCAACAAAAGGGAGTCTAAACAGTGCTGTTTAAAAAGTTTGGCAGAAAGTATGGCTTAAATGGTTAAATCACCTAAAACCCAGTTTCAAGTCAGTAAGTAAGCTCTATTTTTCAAAGGAAATTAACTGCAACTGCCATTTGTTAAAATCTATTTGTGTGTTACCTGGCAGATTTTCTCATTTTCAGTGGCTTTCTTCAAAGCCATGTGCACCAGTACCCAGCCTGATATATTGGCCAGCCTTCACTTTTTAAAGGGCATGAAGCTGAACGTACATCACTATTCAAGTCTCAGCTTCTGTATTTTTGTTATTGATACTTGCAGTTTTCATTTAATATATAGGCAATCTCAATATATTAATCTGTTTAAGACTTCCAGATAGAACACAGAAAATTCCAAAAGTGCAAACAGGTCAATGACCACCTCCATGTCAAACTACCAAGTTTTATAACACGGCTTCATGATTTCCAAATGGATGAAATTAGCAATACCAACTACTACAGTCAGAAGTCAACCCTAGTGCTAAACCTGGTGACAGCACACCACCAAGCATTTGCGATTACAAGCCAGCACACAGCAGAAATCCTTTTCCTGTGTTTTACAACTCCCTTAAATCATTTAAATTAGATTACAATACACTTATGGCTCTGATCTTATTGCTTTCTACAATACTTCTTGCCAAACAAAATTAAATCTTTATGCAAATTGAACTTCCTGAGTAAAAATACAGAGGATTCTCATAATGATGATGCACAGTTACATAGTGATATAGAAGCCTCCATCTCCAGGGATCCCACCAGCAGCCCTACAGTGGCTGAGAGGAGAGGGTTACCAAGTACATGGGCAATGACCAAAAGCAGATTTAAATTACAGCAGCTTCTAACCTAGGCTGACTAACCAGTGCTGTGTGTGTTATGATACCAGTTAGGACAAGTCTGACAGCAGCAGTGCAGGGTTACTAGTGACAGTGCTAGTGCAATGCTTACACTGTGGAAATCCACCTGGTCACAGGGCTTTTATGGTTCCACTATGCTGTTGCAGTGGACTGTGGATTACACCAGTGGAAGGTTCCCTCCTTCTGAGAGTGAACAAACTATTATTACTGTTAAAACATTAGCATTTTGCTACTACCCGTGCAGAGTCCCACATGAAATCATTCTGCCTTCAGATGGCCTTAAGGGTGAATGCTTTTGGAAAAGCAGACTAATATAAAAGTATAAAGGGAGATGAACAAAAAGAGAATGAAGGGAGCCTACACGTCATCCCGGCACACAAACAGTTCACATGCTTTACAGACAGTACGTCCTATAATTAAGGTCACTCAAGTCTTGGCATCATAAAAGTCTACCAGTTAAGAACTTTGCTAAATTCATATAATTTAGACAGAAATGCTCCATACCAAGTATCTGCCTTTGGCTGATATTTCTGTTTTCAAGAGAAAACAGTTTAACTCTTTCTGAAAATGTGATTAACAAAAAATTAATAGTCTTTCTTCAGCCTGTCATAACCCCTATATCCTTTTACTTCAAGTAGTCCTAGACATCCACAAACTCTGAAGAAAATAAACCTGCCTTTGCCTCTTCTCTAGTATTTCAATCAGCTAAAGAAATGAGACCACACTAATTTCACAGAAACCAAACTGAACTATCCTGTACAATCACTAAAAGCATATTCTGATTTCCTGGGCAAGTAATTCTACATTATGATGCACTTTGCAAAACTGCTAAACATTCCCAGCAACAACTAACGTCAACAGGTAAGGGGTTTGACAATATCCTAGGCTATTACTAAACACCAACACAGCACTTCAGTCCACACATTGGATCTACCCAACTAGTACAATTCACCCTTCTCTTTGCTTTCCCCACGTTAATGTCTTTTTCAAGCAGGCTATCATAGCCCCTTGTCACAGGCACATCTAATCCAGTGGCAGACATGAGGCTGAGATGTACCAATAGCCTCACTGGGGTAAAGTGGTGCCCAGTTATGCGCTGGCATGGCCAATTCTAACAAATCAGTGGCGCAGATCTAAGGCAGCAAAACCCCTGCTTCAGGGATTATCTCAGGTGAGGAAAAGAGCAGGTAGGCCAGTCACCCAATTTAGAGGTGTAAAACACCCACCTATTCACTTCACCCTCTGCTTGAGATTATCACCCCTGTTGAGGAAACGAAGCAAAGAACAAGACCTTACTTCCATCATGCCAATGCTGAGTCAGCTTTATGTGCCCCGGTAGGATTCACTGCCTCCAGCTGTCTACACCACCCTGTCACCCAACACAGCTGCTTGGTAGCAGAGAGGGAAGAAAGGTGAGCACGTTCACCTTCCACCATCACAGGTTACAGATTAGCATCTTTATTCAAAATGCTGGGAGCAGCTAAAATCTGGCCACATGCCACCTTCTTGCCACCTCTACTGGAGGGTTGCAAGGCAGGGCAGAGGAGCAGTTCAGACTGCCAGCAGCAATACTGGTGGTGCCCTTTCCTATCTAGGCAGCAATTTCGTACCTGCCTGGGGCCGTGGAAAATCCTTGCTCTGGCCCTGCAGACATGCACTTTAATAAAGTGGTATACTGTAGTGGTGACAGGAATTATTTTAGCCATTCTGAGCAAAAGAGTAAGCTTTTGCAATGGCCTCTAGTGACAAGGAGATTATTTTGATACAAAAGTAGTGGCAGCCAGATGTAACTACAAAAGATAACCATCCTTCTCTGTAAGGAAGGAAATGTGCCACTGCATGTGCATATAAATTCCATCTAGAGAGAGGTTATAGACAAAACCCCATTAGTTTCACTCCCTGGAAGATTTTAATTCTTTCTTCTCAGTGCCATCCCACTGATTATAAAATATTTATGATAGGAAAATAATGAACAGACAAACAAGTCCTTTGAAAATATCATTGGGGTTAATTCCCCCGGCCCCCTCCCTTTTTTTTTTTTTTTTTTAATGTGTTAACTGCAATTTTTCCCAACTTGGAAACACTTTTATCAGGGGACAGGTCAGACACTAAGTCAGGGCTTGCTCCTTCTGCAGTGCCTGGGCTGAGCTCAAAGCTCACCTTTGATATCAGGAGTGCTCACTACAGAGCTGGTAGATAGAAGGTGGTGGGGAAGCCAGAGGTTCCAAGTTTCCAGAGCTCCTGGGAAGTCAGAGGACCTCAATAATTTTGAACAATTTAGCCACTTCTAAGACCAGGGCAGGGGGGAGAGGTTTTAATTTAAATTATGTTTTTAAATTATATATTATATGTTTTTATGTTAACGTATCTATGCATATATATATGTATATCATCTGCTTGGGAGACATTTTCTTGCTTAAGTTACAGAGAGTAATTTCTACATCATTAACTCAAGATTCAATTTCTTCTCTTTGGGGATGCTAGTAGTACAAACCTGTTACTTTTTAAAAATAAAACCCACCTCTCCAGCAATGCACTGGGGACACTGCCCAGGAGCTGTAACCTCTCCAGCCAACACAAACACACCTAAAAAGTATTTGCATCTGCTCCTTTACACCTGGTCTAAAGTTAACCCCAACTCTGTACAAACAGGCTGATATAAAGGGCACTGAAGGTGCATATTTTAGACTCTGGGGATACCTCTCTCCCCCTTGCAATGCTGCCTGCAAAACTTTTCTCTCATACTGCTCAAACACCATCTCAGATCTTACTCAATTGCCTGCTTTTGCTAAGAGCCATGCATTTTTGTCCTAGTACAAAGCTCTACCCTTCCACATAATTAATATACAAAATAGAGGATTTCTAATCCTAACTTGCCACTCTTCTTGAGGAACTGTCACACTCCCCCTACTCACTGTCCATGTTGGTCTACTTTGACCATTTCTGACTCACAGATGTAAACAACTCCCTAATCTATACAGCGCCATGTTTATCACCAATTGTATATACACGTCATCCTTTGACTGAGCCCATAAAATCCTCTTCCTTGGTAGAAACCAGTAACCACCCCCAGATAATATTATTCTGTTCATACATCAGCCAACAGCATGAATGTGACATCCAGCAGGAATGCATGAACATTCATGGATGAACACAGCAGGAACATGGTTCAGAAGCATCTGCATTCAAGTCACACTTATGTCAGGGCGTCCCAAATGCTGAATTTTAAAAACATCTGAACTCTTCAGTGAATCAGCTACAGTTAACTAAGTCACAAACCTTACAGAAGTGTGTTGTTGATTTGGTATGTATTGGTAGAGAGGCAGATGCAACTTACGAAACTTATGAAAACTGCTGCTGTACTCTACTAAAAAAAACCAAAACCAAACCCCAACCCTCTGACTGAATGTAATACTCCCACAAGAAGGAAAGTACCTTCTGCAGAGAGGTTATGCACTTGTATAACGAGTATCATTCACACTCAAGACAGGAACAAGGGTTGGCCCAGAGAGCACGCAGGGACAGTAAGTGACATGCCACCTACATTCTCACACCCAAGGCATTGCTGCAGACTGGCACAGATGAAACACAAATGTATGTACGCAATACATGCTACAATATCAAGGTATCCCTGCTCAAGTGAGCTTAAAAAACCTCTCACTTTATTATTTGCCTGAAAACACCAGCCTGACCATTGAGAGGAAGAAGGCAAGCTACAGCATGTAACTTTGTACAGATACTCAGAACACAGAGCAGAAGAATGGCACGAACAAATGTTTGCTTTGCAGCTTCCATTGGTGATGAGACACTTGTGATAGGAAGGGTGCACAAGACTCCCTTTTAGCCTCCAGGATGAGACAGAAAAGAAAACTTGGGGGAAAATTTAAAAAAAAAAAAAAAAAAAAAAATTAGTATCCAGATAAAAATCTTTTCTACTGACACATTTGAAGTCTTTAACACAAGTTGCTTTCTGATGGATGAGACTGATCGTTAAAGAAAAAAGGGAGAAGTTTTAGGCACATAAAATGCAAATTCCTTGTCTATGATATAGGCACAGGAATCCCTGTCTTCCATTTTTCTGCATGCTTTGAGACTTACAGTGGGAGAAAACTGCACAAATGTACTCTTTTGCATACTTTGGCTGACTTAGTTACAATCTTTACTCCTGTATGAAACGCACAGGTGAACAAACCATGTTTGATTTCTAGGGAATTTAGACTTTCTTACTGGTTCAATTTTCTAAACATTTCTCATTGAATATCCCAAGTTGGAAGAGACCTCAATAAGGTTTCTCATCCAACCTCCCTGCTCAAAGCAAGCTCAGCTGTGAGGTCAGACCAAGCCACACAGGTTTTTATCCAGACTAGTCTTTACAACCTCCAAGGACAGAGGCTGCACAGCCACTCCAGTCACCTGCTCCACTGCCTGACTCTTCATGGGGGAAAGGTTTCTCCTCATCTCCAGCCTGAAACTCTTATTTCAGTTTATGTCTGTTGGCTCCATCCTCTCAATAACCTTCTCCTCAGGCACTGTGAGGCTGCTGTTTTTTCCCCACACAAAGCCACCTCTTCTTCAGCCTGAGCAAGGCCAAATCCCTCAGCCTGTCCTCACAGGGAAAGTGGTGGTGGCCTCTGCTAGCTTCATGTACCAGGAAGCCCAAACCAGGATGTAGTTCTTGGATGTGATCTACTGAGTGCTGAATAGTGGACAATCACTTCCCCTGATCTACTGATGGAGTGCCTTGTGATACAGCACAGGATGCTGTCAGCCTCCTTTGCTGCCGGGGCGCGCTTCTGGCTCACATTCCCCTCCCAGCCCCAGGGGCCTCCCCACAGATCTGCAAGGAAAAGTCTATCAGACAGTCCATTCAAGCAGCTAGGCAGGAAGATACAGTGAAAAGGGAGAGGGGGAAAAGGGTTCATCACCTGGCTGTGCCAAGCTGAATAAAAACAATAAAAGGGGGGAAAAAAAAGTTTTAATTGCCCTGGGACTTAGTGAACAAGCAGTTGAGTCTGGAGTTAATGCCAACACAACAGCTGGCCTTCAGAAGGCATTTACTAATATGGCAACTTGTAATTAACACAAGGTCATCTCTAAAAGTTACTAGGCCAATTTGCTGTTAAATAGCTTCCTCCAGGGGATGTGTCCCTGTTGGAGTACGAGCTACTGCATTGTGTCCACAAAGACAGACAGCTTGGGCAAGAGCTGTGCTTCCCCAGGGAAAGAGGGTCACCATACGGGGCTCTCTGTGCTCCCCACATCTATTCATGCCGAGGCCCCCCTCTCCCCACACTGCCCCACAGATCAAAGCAGCCTTCTGTTCCCATGCAGACTGATGTGCTACAATACCCACAGCATCCAAGCCCGCTGGAGGTCTCTGTCAAGGTTGACAGCAATGAGCCAACACTTGTAGAATAAAATTGTGCAACAGCCTTTGGGCTGGTTCCACCAGCATTCACTGGCCCAGGCATCACAGCCATATTGAGAGTCATAGAATCACAGAATTGTTTAGGCTGGAAAAGTCCCTTAAGACAATCGAGTCCAACCATTAACTCAGCACTGCCAAGCCCACCACTAAACCATGTCTCTAAGCACCACATCTACACATATTTTAAATACCACCAGGTATAGTGACTCAACCACTTCCCTGGGCAGCCTGTTCCACTCCTGGACAATCTGAAGAAAGTTTACCTGAGATCCAATCTAAACCTTCTATGGCTCAACTTGAGGCCATTTCCTCTCATCCTATCACTTGTTACTTGGGAGAAGAGACCAGCTCTCACCTTTACTACAACCTCCTTTCAGGTGTTTGTAGAGAGAGATAAAGTCTCTCCTCAGCCTCCCTTTCTCCAGGCTAAACAATTCCAGTTCTCTCAGCTGCTCCTCCTAAGACTTGTGCTCCATACTCTGTGTCCCTATGGCCACCAGCAGGATGTCACCACAGGCATGCATACATGTATCCCTCACACAGTTCCCTCCACAAGGTACTTCTCAGTGTGGATCAATATCTTCCCAAACAACCTGATCATTAAGTCACTTTATCCTGAAAGCCTTTCTTTGGGGTGAAGTCCATGTAAATGGAAGCTTCAAGCAGCCGTTGGAGAGGAACATTTCATTTTTCAGGCAGCTGTTTCTCTGTTCCTTCAGATACATAAATTTCTGCACCTGATTTTATGCAAAGGGCTGGGATGGCCTGTCTAGCTGAGTACTACCACTTCCCATGCTTGTCTCTGGTCTTCCTTTGCTTGGGAGAACACCTCACTCTCCACATCCTGGCTACTTGCCTAAGCCTTTGCAACTTCAGCCCTGGTTTCAATATGTAGAATAGAACACCCAATTTGTCACTTATTTTCCAGAATTCAGAAGAACCTTTTTGTGAAGTCAGTCAGCAAAAACTTTATCTGCCCCAAGAGTAAAGGCAGCTTGTGCTGCTTAGTGCTTTTTGCCTTTCACTGTCCTTCTTCCATGCTCTCCCTGAAGAGATCTCCAGCCCTCACTGCCTTTGTAAGAATGCAATTACAAAGGCCATTCCTAGTGCCAGGAGGTAGATAGATGTTGAGATCCTTGAACGCCTTCCCTTGTGCTGCATCAGTATGAAGTCAGAATAAAGGTTTTCAAAGGTGGTTGCTAGATGACATCTGCTCCTGCTGGAGGACATGCAGGATCAGTACCTGCTGCTCAGCCTGACCTGACAGCAGGATGGCAAAAGAGAGAAGGCAGGAGGAGAGACAGGGCACAGAGGGTTTCAATTCACCATTTGGGGGTAACTCCTACCTCCAGTCTCCTACCTGGACTTCTGCAATAGAAAAGAGCACATTAAAACAGCTATAAAGCTAAGCAAAGACAAAAGTGGAAATATCAGGGGAGAGAAAATCCAGAGTCCATCCATTAGTGCCATATGCCAGCAGTAATTGGCCTAGTAATCTTCTCAGCCTTGCCTCACCATCTCCCAGTAAAACCACATATCAAGGTACAGGCTCATTATCTCTGTACACCCATAGGCACAGGAGAACAAATAACAGATAATTTCATATCACTTAAATATCAGCTTCAGTCTTATTTGACTTCTTCCCCTGTGCTTCATTTAGAGGTATTCAAAAAAGCAACAGGATTAGCAGTTCAAAAGATAAAGTTTTAAAAAGTCTTTTATGGCAAAATAATTGCTGTATAAATCAGGGTAGGCATGAGGAACAAGGCTACTCAAGACCAAATCCTGCCTTGTACCTTTTCTTAAATAAGTCAGCAGATTTGCCAAAGCCTTTGACTTCAGGGCAACAGAGTTAAGTATTTTCCAGTTTTGCAACATACTGCGCTTTAGGGGTAAATAAGCTCCTTTTCAGTCATCATTCAACATGTAAAACACCTCATAGTGATTTTGCTAAACAGTTCTTTATAGGGCAAGAAAATAAGTGATTCTTTTTATGCTTTCTGAAAATTTCATATTCTTGAAACTCTTACAAGTCTGGGAAGGTGGAACTCATTCGTAAATAAGGTCCTGGGAAACACATGTGGCCACAGCTTGGCAGGACCCCAGTCCTGAATGAGCTCTTTCATTTTCAGCATGTTTGGTAACTTGGGTTAAAGAGCACATGGTAGTTTTGATAGAATATTTCAAACAGAGCAACCAGAGTTCTACACTCACCTTTACCTAAAAAAGACTCATATAATATTAAATAATAATAACCGATTTTTCAAAGCATTCCTCCTAATGTAAGCAGAGGTGCTACAAAAACACTGGGAGCAGTGGTATAATTTAGTCTGGCCAAGTACAAGATTGAAAACAAGTGCAGAAAAAAAGAACGGTTTGCAGCAGATTAAGTGGAACAGAATTCACACGCAAGTGGAAAGGTGTATTCATTTGATGATTTCTCTTACTAAGTTACTACATAGCATTGCTGCTGTGCCAAAACTGAAGCACTTACTCATGAGCCGCACCAAGCCTACATAAGTTTGTAGATTTATGACTTCTGTAATGAGCCCCCTGCACATTCAGAGATAACCAGGCTACTCTTGGCTTAGCTGCAAGAATTCAGTTGCAGCATTGGTGCCTGTAGAAGGATAAATTTATAAGCAAGAAACATATAAGGAAATAAAATACTTCAGGCTGCAAATAAAGCTGTCTGATCTCATGTTGTGAGCGTGCTGACAGTAAGTCCACAGAAGGAAGGGAGAGGTTCTGGAGGGTTTGGGGTATAACAGCAAAAAATACTCCCAAGTGTCAAATGTTCAATAAAATATTTGCAGATGCAATCTGTGATTATTCCATCCTTCATGCTCCATCTTGGACCATCATTTGAAGGAAAAAATCTAATTAATTCAATTACGGTCAAAACGAAATCTGAACTTAAAGAACCTGGAAGTGAAGCTTACACACTAAGAGCTCTAAGACAAGCCACCTGCCCTGCAATCTGAACTGAAAGCAATATTATTTCCTGAAAATTATTAGCAGAAGCTGCAGCATAAAGTAGATAAAAATATCAGCACCAAGTTAGTGATTGGTCTGGAGATTCTGTTCCTTGTAGGATCATCTTATGTACTCCTCTTCACAGAGTACTTCTATCCTAGCGTCAACTGTATTTTCACAATTTAAAAAAATAAAATTATTATTATTACTGAATGGCCAGCTGTTTGAACTGTCATATATCTAACTGAAGCCTAAACAGGAAGTAAAGGAAAAAAAATAAAAATGAGGTTAGCCAGAAAAAGTTAAATTATCTCAGGTAATTTTTCCCAGAATGTCAAAGCTAGAAAAGTCTATTAATAAATTTAGCACCAATATCCTGTCATAACTGTTTATTCTGGCCAGATAAAACCACATTTAGTGGAAAAACATTGATTTCCTTTCAGCATCATAGCCTGGAACAGCAAAAGCTTTGTTTATAAAAACCCAAATAGGTTTTTCGCTCCAACCTGCCCAGTTGGCTTACATATAACAAGTCTTGCTGTAGGGCACAGAATGACCATTTACAGTCTGAACTGCAGGCCATCTAATTTCTGCAACTAAAGTACACCCCAAAAAGCTTGACATACATTGGATAAAGATTATCAAGGCCTTGGCATCCTTCTTCCTTCTAACATGAACTCAGTAGATGATAGACTTAGAAAAAAAATATTTACTGTATTTATTGGAAGATGTTTTCATGAGATAGCTCAGATAGACCTTTTTTTGTTGTTCAAAAGGCAATCTGTATACAAGACAGCCACTGGAGTTGGGGCAAGAGCAGCTGCCAGGCATCTGGCAGGTTTGTCAGCATTGGCACACGTGCTGGATATCTGGCAGTTAGCTTTTGCATCTGTTAGTTTCAGCAACAACCATAGCTACATCAAAAGCCACAAAGGCATGTCCTGGTTATTTTTCATGGTGTCTGCATTGATCTAACGCATTCTAAGTTCACTGTCCAGGTTTTTTGTTCTTGTTGTTGCTGTCTTTGGAGTTTGGTTCCCCCCTGCTAAAAAAGAAAGTGTGAAAGAAGAGGGCAAGTGCTGGGTGATAACTGGAAGCAATCCACCATTAATACACCAGGGCTTTGTATATAGATGCACATATATAAATATATATGTTTGTCCAGGTTCTCTAGACACTAGAATGACTGTATTTCAGAGGCAGTGCTCCAAACCACCTTCCCTTGCTGCAGTGTCCACCAACAATAAATAATCCACACACACAAAAACAATAACACCAAACAAAAAACCCAACAAAAACCAAAACAAGAAATCAAACAAACAAAAACAAAGAACAATTTCTTTTAATGTAATTCCACGTGGTATTCCAAGTGGTTTAGCTTTTAATTGATTTTGGGCAATGTTACCATCTATTGGTGTTTAATAAACCTGTAGGCTTACCGCTGCAATGAACATTGCTGGCTAGCCTAGGGCCACTAGAGCTCTTCCCTGAATACCAAAGAAAGTGAACACTTCACTAAAAAACAGGAAAACACATTTTAGCAAATCTAAAGTCAAGTTTCACGAGTATCTTGAGGGCATTATAAGGCCATACTGATCCTGAATGCACAGTCTGACTCTGTCCGCCTGCTCACCCCACATTGAGAGCAGCACAAACAACCAGGAGGCGACACAGCAAACCAGAATTGGGAAGCTAGTCTCTGCAAAAGGGAATTATCCGGGCTGTATAACTGAGCTGCTTTCATTTGGATCACTTTCCCAAGCTGGCTTTTAGGTACATCTGTGCCGGATATGTGCCTGGGGCAGGGGCTGCTTCTGGCAGTGGGTGCATCTCTGGTGCCAGTGCAGACCAGAACAACCCAGTGTGGTGAGGGACACATTCAGCCCTGTGGGCTTTGCAGAGTTGCTGGGGATCCTGGCTGTGCAGCACCTCCCCGCTAGCACCTGCAAGCTTTGAATTGTGCAGTACCCCTACTTGCATATCTGCCCAACAGGAAAATAGGACCAGAACTCAAGTCACACCATCTGCACCTCTCAGTAGCCAATGGCTGGCTGCTTTCAGCCGTGCAAATCCCAAGTTCACCACTTGTCTGCTGCCTGTGCTTTGGCACACTTGGGCTGAACAGTCCTCACACAGCAAATGGTGCCACAGTGTGAGCAGACCAGGTTGAATCAGGTAGGTTGTAATTTAGCTGAGGCTGAGATTTACCTTTGTGGCAAGGCAAAGTTTTGCACTGCTTGTGCTTGTCTCTTACACAGCTCCTGCATGCAGAAGAGATCACCAGAACATTGGGGCAGGAGTTGTCCTTCTACTGGTATCAGGTGTTTAAAATACATGCAAACTTTTACCTTTCTAGTTGAAGGTCAGACATACAGACCTTGTTAAGGATACTCCCTCAGCATGCATCAGTGAGGTTCATGAGATTTTGATACCTGGACCAATATATCCTTGTCACTCACTTTATGACTTCTGCAATGTTCTACATTTACCAGAGGCAGTTACCTATAGTGGCTATCTACAAAAATTTCATGACCATGATACTGCATTACTTCATCACCTTACTGCAAATTATTTAAAGTCTATGCAAAAGAGAAGTTGACTTTCTTTGCTGTTGGATCAGCAGATTTAATACTTGCAAAGAACTTGGAAAACATATCAAAGAGAGAAACAGAAGTATACAATCCCTGATAATATCACAGGATGAATATAGGTAGGGGCGAAAAAACTGAATCAACATCAACAACAAAAACTCTGCAGGTTTTGGGAGTGGGTTTTTTTTAGTTTATTTTGGGTTTTGTTTTGGTTTTTTTTTTTCTTTTTTCCGGACAAACTCACTGCAAAGTCAAGAGATCCAGATACTCTATGCATTTCTCACCTGTCCCATCTGGGTTTTAGCACACTTCAAGCCACTCAGTGATGTCTGAGCCATTTCACTCTCAGCACCCTTGGCAGGACATGAAGAAACCTGTTTTTCTACCTTCTCTCTTGGGAATCTGAGGCTTTTCAGTCTGTGCATATCTCACCCACTTCTCCCTCTTTATAACAACCTTTCTAAGAGTCTGGATCATGGTGATGCTCCCTCTGACAGGCTCAACCCACTAACATGCCTGAGCAAAAAGGGATATTTTTTGCCTCCTCCCAGTGGTTCTGCCATACACCTTGACAGTCCCTTGTCAACCTGGGAATTCTGGAAAAAAAGGCCTGGGGCCTTAAGTTAGAAAACAGACAGTATTCAGGGATAGCTGTTTATACTAGCTAGAGCTTTAGAGCTGCAAGGGAATGAGTATCAGGCAAGAAAAACAAGGCTTTTAACACTAAGTCACAGTAAGATCACACTCAACAGCTCAGGTTTCTAAACCTGCTCCCACAAAATTGTGTGCACAGGCATTCACTGCAGGTGTCCCAGCATTTAACACCTAAAGCGGTGCCACTGGTATCACCTCAAAAACAACCAACACATTCATCCTGCACTCAGGCCTGTGGGGGATTTCTCAAGATGCATCTCCAAAATCCTAGGCATGCCCTCAAAGCCCAACAAGCAAAGCTTACACGACACCAGTTTTCAAGAAACTGTGTTTTTGGCATCATGGACCATTGTACACAAGGAATGGCAAACAATGAAGAAGCTGGGACAGAGTTGATTTACATTTCGCCACTTTTCATCTGTCTCTTCAGTGGCCTATAGTTAATCAAACTAACACCCCTTCTGTGTCACAAGTGCAAGAAAGAAGTAGGCACTGTACATCCTTCCTGCTATTCTCTTGCAAATGGAGCCACAGCAGAATTCAAAAGTAGTGCACAGAGGCCGACTGAATTATGCATTTGGCTCCTCTCAAAAGCTAGGGAAAAGCTCAAATGCCAGATTTTCTTAAAAGCAAAGCATCCCGTCAGCAAAATGACACTGACTGTCTGTCTGTATTGGGGGCAATGGGCTTTCTCTTTTCAGAAATAGCACCCATTCATCTGTTGTTGTTTTTTTAATTAGAAAAACTGATAAATACAAAACCAATGGGGGAAAACAAATACAAATATAACAAAGACACATTTATCTGCTAAAAGGAAGTGGCAAAGAGCAGCTGTCCTTTAATGATCACCAGGCACGTGAAATTAATCTACATCTTTATTACAAATTTAAACCAACAAAATAAATTAAAACTCAAGTCAGACCAGGAACCCAGGTGGGGAAGGAATAGGCAAAGCTCAGTTTCCCCCCAGCCTGGCCAGTCATCTCTGCAAAAATAAGTACCTTTGTCTGCTGCCACCACAATTATTCTCTCATCACCATTGCTGAAGATGAGATAGGAAAGCCACTGCCCCATTCCAAACAACGGCTGCTTTACGCCAGCGCAGTAGATGAATAGCTCCAATTATTCCTAGGAGCTATGGATACATGTGGTGTAGAAGTTTAATTTTTAAATTTCCATGAAATACATGCTTTTAAATATAGCATAAGGAACAATAGGGCATTGATGTAGTCCTTCCCTCAAATAAGTATTTTCCATTAGTGGGAACCAATCTGGCATTGGCAAAATTCCCATTGAGTCCAGAGAGCTTTGCATGAGGGAATATCACATTGTTCAGCTGCTCATCCCCCTCTGCTAGATCCTGCATCCTGGGGAGACGGAGCAAGGAAACAAGGCACTAAACAAGGTTCAAAGTATAAGAAGTGGCTGTTGGGATTAAGTCAAGGAAGAGAATAGCCTCCTCCTTGCTCCCAGAGCCCCCGGATCCTGAAGAGATCCCCTCCAAAGTGCTTCAGGGAGCACAGGGTGCTGCTTCAGGGAGCACAGGGTGCTCCAGGGCTAGAGCTGCTTCCACATCCTGTCCTCTAGGCTGCATCTTCAGTCCAGCCTCCCCTTCTGCAACCACTCATACATTTAGGATCAGTGCATTTTTTTCCTCCCACTGACTGATGACACATTGAATTCACACTTAGCAAAAGCATATGGGTTGTTTGAATATCATCCTGCCAAGGCTACCACATTACTTTATTATTTATGAGTTCCTTAGTTTCTAAACATTGTCAGAAGAAGCTTACCAAAGATTTTATTACAGATTCCACTTGTGCATAGAACTCAGCAGAGCATTTAAAAGTACACTAAATACATCTCAATTGAGAATCAGCTGTGGTGGGGAAAAGAACAGGAGTAGCTTTATTTCATGAAAAATTCCAATGGATTCATAGATGTTTTTGCTCTTCACCAAAAAAATAGTAGGGCCACTTGTTTCTGTAAAAAGGCCTTTAGAATGCACCAGAAACACGTGTCAATTCTATAGACTGGCAATTTTTAAACACTTAAAAAAGAAACAAAAAGAACCCCAAAACAACCAAACAGTAGATTCTTTTTTTTTTTTTTTTAAAAAAAAGCCTTTAGGAATTAAATTCTCCTAAAACTTTATAATCAAGCTCAAGAATTTGTATTTCACACAAAAGCCCTCAATTTTATTATAGTAAAAAAGGCAGTTGTAACTTTCACTCACATTTTTTTTTTTTTGTATAAGGACAGTTCAAGGCAGCAGGACACATTCACATACGTAGAGTGAAGGAAGTATCAAGAGGTAACACCTAGCATCACATGGATCATAAATCATTCAGATTATCTCACAATTTTCTTTGAGCTGAAAATACCCACTGCCCTCAACAAACACTTTTTGTGCAGCAGTACCCTCAGCTCCTAACCAGGATCAAGGCATCTTATGCTTGGCACAGTAGAAGCACAGAAGAACAAAAAACAACAATTAGAAGCTAATCCTTGTTCTGGTGGGGTTGCAGTCTAAATTGAATTTAGAAGATAACACCATTACTCCAATTTACAGAAGTGGGGCTGAAAAACAGTGAGATTAAGGGTCTATATACTCTGAGGCATTTCACAGTTTTGCTTTCTTCCAGGCTTTGTGTACCCTGTTTATTTAGAGTGCAGCTCATCAAAACAGGATTATCTCTCATTTGTGTTTATACCCTGTCTAACACTAAGCAGCCATTAATAACTACATAAGAATTGCTTTTCAGACAGCAACAGCTACAGGTGATTAATAACGATGCAACTCCAAGCATGTAGCTGCCAATACTGTGTTTTCTTTTCTGGGTTACCGAGATTAATACTTCAAGTCACGATCCACTGATACTTAGGTAAACAACCTGCACAGAGGGGGAAGAGAGATGGCACGTCTCTGCTTCTGGAGCACTGGGAGGGCTACACTACCTGACAGCAGAGAAAATAAACAGCCCAGAGGAAATCTCTTTCCTGGAGAAGAATATGCCCACTAACCCTGACTTCTAGACTTATGAATAAGGGATATTAGAAAAGGAGAGAGGAGGAGCAGAAGGAAAGCTAATATGGAGTTAGCAAGTGCAGATTAGAAAAGAAGCAGAGAAACTGCTGACATTCCATTTTTTACAACACATACTTTTACTGTCATCATCAGGGGCTTTTAGCCCCTGTCTTCTATCAGACTGCTACAGCTATCACATATTACCTACACAAAACACCAAAATGCATGCATTTAGTGTCATTTGAGCAGCCCTGATGCGTTTGGGGGCATTTGCACACGGATAGATAAGCCATGAGAACTGCAGGAGATCCAGCCTTTTTGGAGCAGCAGCTGTAAACCAGCTGTGCTCGATTTGACTGTCCTTACCTCAAGACAGATAAGTGACATTAAATGTCTGTCCTTAGGAAGCTGCATTGCATCCCCGTGCAATATCTTGGGTTTGGCTGTGCAGCACATGCCAAGGTCTCAGGCAGTGAGTTCATAGAAAATAAAAAGCCACCTGCCACAACAGTCCACCCAGCCTTGGTCCTGCCCACCCTGTGGGGTCCCGGGGACAGGAGCAGGCAACACTTCTGCCAGCCTGAACTCTGCCCACAGGCCACACAGTCTCCACCATGACCTCCCTTGTGAGCCCTGCAACAATTCAAAAACAATTTCTTTTACTTGCCTTTTTTGCCCCACTTAAAACACATAAAATGAACCCTCAGAATGAGAGGAATTCCTTCTGCAAAGCTCTTGGGATGCAAGGAAAGTTGTATGAAATGTAAATTATTAATCAGATTTACAGGGGTAACTCTTCAGGGCACAGAAATATGTATTACACTCCATTATGTGTCTGGGTTTGAAAACACTGTAGCATCATCTCTGCTCAAATTCCTGGTCTTTCCAAGCAGAAAGCTTCAAAAGGAGTGAGATATATAGATATATAGATATATAAGAATTGAGATTCTAGACAAAGAGGATATATTAAAGAATGCTATTTCTTATTTGTAACCCAGAGTTCATTTACTTTGAAATCAGGACTTGGGGCAGATACTTCACCATGAGCACAGCCCTGAGGAATGCTGAATCAGCCATCAATAACTCTTTTCACAAGACAAGCCTCCCGAGGGCAGAAGGATAATACCAAGTTGGGTGGTAGTTTTTAAGCAGCTGGACACAAATTGGGACTTGTCGGTTGTTGTTCCCAGGCACTGCATGTCAAATTGGAATAACCTGTTGTGCTCTTGCTAATTTTTTTCCATGACTGGCTGCAGAATGCAGAAGAGGCACCTGTTGACTCCTGAATTAATTTCCCTGTGATGAACAGCTCTTATCAATCATCACTCCATGAGAGATTTCAAAATAATAGTTTCTTCTCCTTTCCCCCACAGTGAGAGACATTCAGTGCAAATGGCAACCAAGCTGCAAACTGCTTTTCTGAGCTCTGCTGAGAAAGTTTCTTCTTCCAAGCTCTTGGAGGCTTCTTGCCATTCCAGGAACCAAGCTCAAGAATCTGCCCAGAAGCAGCACAGCAACCACACTGCACAGCACACAGTGGAAACATCTGTGACACATCTAGTCTACCAGTAGCACTGGGCCCAAATGGGGGGCCCAGTACTGGAGTCAGGTCTATGGGAGCTCATGATGTGCAGCAGAGAAGACACAGCTGCCTGGAAAGGCAGTGGCAAGCTGAGGTGCACTGAAGCAGTCTGTGGCAAGTGCTGTGCTCTGTGTTGTATGACAGGGCACCAGACATACCCAATAGCTCGTCTCATCTCTGCTGACTCAGGGATGCCTTTGATTTAGCTTTTCTAATAGCTAAGGGCTCACAAGGACATATGGGGACAAGATGACAACTTGAGCTCCAGTGTCACTAACGTGCATTAACCTCAAGCTACCTAGCACACACTCCAGCAGTCACATTTTTAGTGCACTCATCAGCAACATATCCACTAAAACAGTGGAAACCAAGCCCTTCCATGCTTGAGGGTCTTTTATCTAGCAACCAAGAATGGGCTTTTCCTTCCCTCTTTGCAACGCAGATGCACTTCCAACTCAGTCCCTATCTCTTGTTCAACACCTCCAGAACTATGTCACTGAAAATAGGTTCAGCATCTTCATCCGCTTCGATCTCCCAGCTTCCTCTGTGAAGATCCAAGATAGCTCGACAGGCAACCCCTAAGATGATTTTCCCATGTGCTGTCAGCAGTTCCTCACTGGTGTGTCATATATTTGGTGAGATAAGCATCTTAAGAAATCCTACAGAACATGAGTTTCCACAATAACTTGTGAAGCTGCTTTTAAGAATGGTCTTATAAGACACAGGGGGCTGTTGCAGCAGAAAACTCTTTTCAGGCGTTGAGCCCCAAGTCACTTGAGGATGCTTTGTCAGTACAGTTTACTCCTTCAAAAACATGATTTTTTTTTTGTTCCTGTTGTTGGCTGAAGAACAATATTGACTGTAGATTGAGTTCATGGGAGGCAAGTCAAATTATTTCTTCTCTTCAAAGTTTGGTAAACAACCAAACAATTGTTAAGAGAGCAAAAAGTGGCAGAAAACAAGAAGTAGGCTTTAGCATTCTATCCATCTCGAAGTATAATACAGAATACAGCTCCAAAAGGCCAGAAAAGCTCTCCATTGGCAGTGAAATTGAAAAATAATTTGACTCTACACAGGTGTACTCCAACAGCAAAGAATGTGGACCCTTCATGTTTACACATTTACTAAACAGATATTTCTCCTTCCTATCTACACATTTATTAAGCAGATGTTTGTCCTAAGCTGGAAATTCCTCTCTACTGACAAGTTAGGAAGCTCTGTGCAATCATACAACTCCAGCTAAAAGACAACAAAATTGGTATATCAGGAGCCTCGTGTAGCTTGACATATTTTTTCAGCGTCAGTTTAAGCAGCCTTCTCACACACACACACACTCTGCTGTGTTCCCTCAGGTGCAGGGCTCTGCACCACATCACGTAACTCCCCAAGGGCTGATCGGATTCATTTAGTTTGCTTGCTTTTTTTTTTTTTTTTTCCATGTGATGGTGAACATTCATTGGGTGCCACTGCACTGAGTAGCTGTTGCCACAATGACATGAGGAACTGTGGTATTTGTCCTAGCAGACCTTCCCCAAGCAAACCAGGAGCTCCTGCATCTCTGGCCAGGGGCACATGACTACTAAGCAGGAGGTCTCCAACATGGTGCATTCCCACTCTGGGTTTGGCTTGGTCCAACTGCACCTCAGCTCTACTTCCAAGAGATGTAGGCACGGCAACCTACTCCAGTATTACATACTGAATTTAAAACTGAATTTTCACTCATTTGATAGCATAGCTGGACTCTTGGAGAATTCAAAAGAAGGGAAGAGTTTTGCTGCAGAAAAAACCCATGGATGGAAACTGCCCAGAAAGACTGAGAACATGGACTGCCAGCCACTGATGGATACGCGCTAATCAATCTCTTAGCATGAGCAAATACATCTATTATTTGTGTAGGTGCAATCTATACCCCTTTGACCCTCTAAGTAAGCTCTGTCAGACAAACACTGAGCTGAAATGAGATTAGGCTAAATAGCCCCTTTGGGTTTAGCAAATAGGAGGAGAACAGCCACTCCTTTTCTTAATCCTCCAAAATCCCACATATAAAATATAAGCATAAATTAAAAAAAAGTCAAGGAAGACAAAATATTATTCAAAACTTTAAAAAGGCCCAATCACTGAATGTATCTCCCAGTTTGAATACAATTGTTCTGGGTGGTCTGCAAAGCACTGAACTTGCTGTGTAGAAAGGAGTATTTTAAGAACAAATCAGTGGAGTATCAGAGTGTAGAAAAGATGAATTCATGTTAGAAAAACACTCTGTGAAGTCATACACAGAATGCAAATGTTGAAAAAATAAATAATAGCTTCCCTTACCTATTTATTTTCATTTCTTATGCCAAGGTCATTATTCCTTTTTATGTATTTTGAGGATAAATATTAAGATTAATAGATTGTCAACATTATGAAGGCTTAGTTTCTAGGACACAAGGTCATTGGGAAGCTGAGATCTACAGTCCCCGAACACAGTGGCAATAGAAGCCAAGAACTCAACAACTCATTTTCATTTCAGACACAAACTGAATGGGTTTGCATCCCAAATGTGCAAAACAGCTTGATCCCTGCCCTAGAGACCCCAGAAGTTTAAGGCTCTTGCCAAGGCTTTGTAGACCAGACTTACTTTCTGCATTAGTGGGTGCATATGTAGACCAAGTTAATAATGCTGAGTGAAAAACAATTAAAGAAAAAAAAAAAATCTGTCTAGAGGGATTTCTCTACATCCTTACCATTGGAGTGCACTCATCACAACCCTAGATAAGGCTTTCTCTCCCAAAACATGCCCTTCTCTCGCTGATCAGAGCTGTGGCACAGTCCCCAGTAGCAGCAGTGGCTACTCCTACCTGAAAATGCAGTTCAGCACGTTCAGGAGGGCAACATGCTGCTGGAGGTGCACACATTTAAGGTCTGTAAAGTGAATATATCAAGTACAGAAGGGTGATTTGCCACAGCAGTAGTATTCCTTCTGCCCATAGCTTTCAAACTGCTTTGCAAAGCAGGTATGCACTGGGCCATCTATACTGAAGGGATATAAACACAAGGAAAAGAAGTCTGTGAAAGATGACCAAAAATAATAAATATTTATGAGCCTGGAGTCAGGGTAGCTGAGTTTAAACACTATTATGCTCTCCACTAGACAGAGTATAAATTCTAAGAAAGTGCAGATTCTCATTAGAGCTGGCATTAGAAATATTGAGACAGCAAATGAAAATGTGAGCTATTGTTTACCCCCTCTCATATTAAACCATATCCACTGCTTTTTAAAATTATGCCCACTTGTAATAAAGCCAGCGTGAGCATCTCAGGCAATGTCCCTCATAGCTGCAGACCAAAGGCAACTTCTGGTGCAATTCTCATGCAGAGATGCACCTCATTTATGCAAAGGCCCAATTTACATCTACTTGAGCCCAAAGCACCCTGCACATGCTAATTGCTCTGGGAAGCAGTAAGAGTTTCAGAACAGAATGGGTAAAGTTGGAAAAGAACTAGGCCATCTAGTCCCTGCTCAAGCTGGGTCCTCCAGAGGATCTTACTGAGGATTCTGTCCAGAGAGCTTTTGAATATGTGGAAGGGGACTCCAAAACCTCTCTGAGCAGCCTTTGCCAGTGCTCGGTCACCAGATTCCAGCAAACTAAATGCTTTAGCAATTATAAAACAAAAAAGAGAAAAAAATTATTTTTCCTCAGGTCACCAGAAGAAAGTCCTATACCCATCACAAGTTACCCAGCTCAAACCAAGACACAGAGGTTGCAGATGTTATTGAGCCAGAAAATTGGGCTCCCTCTTAGAGGAAGTTTCCAATAACTACAAGGAAGAGGCAAGCATGATGGTGTCTTGTTAGTTTCTGACATCTGTACATCCAGATTAAGGACTATTCTCCCAAAACATATGCCAACTGAATAACCCCTTATTAGAACAGGCATCAATAATAACATCTCTATGTCCCTTCATAACCAAGTAAATAATCATTGACAACCACATCACCAATTACAACCACCATGTGTTATATATACAAGAGACACTAACCATGCTCAGGAGCCAAGGATGAATCAATCTGGGTGGATGGCAGCAGAGGGGAAGGGGGGAAACAGTGTAATGTCTTCTTGAATTAACAGTAGGTTCAAGAATAGCCCTTCAGACCAACAGGTGAATATTGTAACCCAGCCAATGGATACTGGATCTCTCACAACCATCTAGAAACTGCCACATAAGAGGCACTACAATGTCACCTCTCAATAATGACACAGAAGTGATTGAATATTAACCACGGCAACTACCACAGCTTGTCCAAATACAAACACACCTAAATCAAGCCTACAGCCAGTCATTCAATTTCTTTCAATAGAGGTCAGTGAAAAAACAGGCATATAGCCTACCTGGTGTCTAATAGGAGAAAAAACCAAAACCAAACCCCAAGAAAAACCACCCAAACCCCGGGTGTTAAAACTCTGTCTCTATATAAAGTGATACATCAATCAGCCTTCTTCTCAAGGAAGCCTTCAAATTTATACTGAGTAGTTTTCAGCTTCCCACACTGATGGAAGAAAGAAAAAAGTCAGGACTGAAACCCTCAGACTATGACAACCTGAGTCAGAATAGTAAGACAGAAAACTGACTCCTTAAGAGCTGCACACTACAAAACCCAATACCCCATGTTCAGTTATTAGTAGATCAGGAAATTGATAATTTTGGGGCATGCATACATAAATTGAACTAGAAGGAATAAATTACTTCAGGAATGACAGACTCTAAATGGCATTTGGACAAATGGATATAAAGCTACAAAGCAGAATCACATGCCTGGTGATGCCCAAATGATTAATATAAAACTTTTCTTCTGTATGAAAATCCAAGATATACAAGGCAATTACACTCTTTTCAGTCATGGAAAGTTTATTTTGGAACTGCAGAACCTCTTTCCTACTTCTTCACAAATGATGCAAGTTCAGCTTAAGCAGTGCCTCAGCATCTGCTGGAAATTTGGCCAGCAGAAAAGAAACAGGTGCTGGACATCTCCGGAATGACTCTAAGGAGAGGACAGTCACAACTATCACGTTCACAGACCTGTCATATGTGTCACATATTACTCATTGGCCATGTACATGGTGTGATAAGAGGTCGTCAGGCAGCAAAATAAAGTGGTCTATCAGAAAAACAAAAAAACCCCAATGATTTTACATCAAACTTTTCAGAAGGCAGAGCTGACATCTCAAGTCACGCAACAGCCTGCTGAAATTAGCTGACTTGTGTAAGTACTATTAAACAGCGCCATGAGCAAACAATGGATCTATCCTCACACAAGAAATTTTACCTGTGTGAGCATCTATCATATCATGACCAACCAAGGTGTTTGCCCACACTGAAGCCAAAAGGATAGCAGGACTCTCATATATATTATTATCACACATATATTATTATTATTACAGACTAAATAAATATATACCTATATTTAAATATATACCTATATTTATTTAAATATATAAACTATAAATAAAACACATGTGCATGTGTACATGAATGCAGCCACACATACCACACACCAGCCCAGCTAAAACACAGGCAGCACTCATTTCTACAATCACAAGTTCAACAAACAGCTTTGCACAGCTCAGTACAGGGTGTAGCTTGCCCACTACCAAAACCGGCTGTTCCTGTGACTAACACCAGGCTGCACGTTTTCCATGAGGGAATATGTAAAAAGAAAAATGTAAGGTTAATGCTAAGAACAACATGCTGAGGAAGTTGATAAATTTTAAATGGGAGGCCAGACCAATAACCCTACAGACTGAAGAAACTGCACCCTGTTCTTTAGCAACCAAATCTAAGTCTGTTGTGGGAAAGTTCAGTCAGTGCATGCAAAGACAGACAGCAAATAAGTGTCACTGCACTTATGCACATCACTGGTCAAATAAAGTGGAAAAAAATATGCTCCTGCCCTGATCCTTCAGACATCAGAAGATAATTTTTAACTGAAGCAGAATGTACACAACAGAGATCCAAGACATCCACCCTATGGCTATACTTTCAGCTGTGGGACAGCTGAAAATTGTTGAAGCAGTTGAAAGGGAGATTCTCCAAACAGCCCAAAGACACTAGAGAGAAAGAGGAGCCCAAACACACATGGAGAAGAAGGTATCTGTACCAACTGAGCAGAATCTTGTGCACCCTAATGCAGACAGCAAGTATCATGAACAAGGATGGACAGCACAGACCACTAAGGCCCCTCCCATTCAGGTTATGGCACATTAGAAATTAATTTTATTTTAGAAATCAGGAAAATTTGGCAGGGGTGGTGGGTGTGCATGTGTGAGAGAAGACAACACAGACACCAGAGGCTAACCTTTAAAGGTCTGGGCTCTCTCAGGGCTGGGTCCAAGTCCCTGTCAGTGCTCCCAGGGAACTTCTGGCAACATGCTTGGGACTTCAACAAAACTCCAAGCTCTCCTGTGAAAAGAGTTCACTCTTTGAAAGCAGTTTTTCTCTCATTTCACTGAAGCAATTATATTTATCAGGTACCATATTTACCAACTAAGTTAGGATTTCTCTTACTTTTCTTAGCCCTCTCCAAATACCAGCTGCATACCTCTCATGCTGAGTGAATGCAGAGATTCCTTTACAAGAGGACTTCAGGCTGAAGGAGAAAACTTTATGGAAACTCAAAATCACCACTACAGAATAGCTCTGGCCATTCTCTGTTTTCTATACCAGAATTCAAAAATTCAAATACAAACCCAAGAAGCCAGATGTACAGCTGACATTATGAAACACTGCTGGTGGGATAAGAGCTCATCAACACAGACACCAACATTTCCCTAAATTCCCCACTCATCCCAATTAGTACAATGAATTGTTCCAAAAATCAAAACTTCAGTTCCTCAGAATCCACAAATTCCTTAGAAAAGAAGTACTAAGAAATCACGTACTTACATATTTTGTTGAAAGTCACAGCATGACAGTGCCTGGGGCTCGTAGACACAATTACAGAGGTTTCAGGACAAACCTGACCTTCCTTTCACCCAAACCTCACCAGGACAGCTGGGTCTCCGCAAGTCTTTTTGAAGCACAAGCATTTCCACCTGGACTTAATCAGGCTCATTAAGAGAACTGAGAACAATTTAACTCAACAAGATTGGATTCTGTTGGAACACTTTAGTCCCTGGGAAACATCCATCTCATAAAATGATGGACCATTTGCATCATAAAAGCTAACTATACTAAGAAGTTGTGGGATACTGAACGTTTTAATGAATTTTTTCTTTATGTTGGATGTAGTGTGAGAGGAAGGGAAAATTGCATACAACATATTTACCGTTTCTTTTACTTTTCTCTACACAGACAATGCAACATGTGGTTTCTAACTTACAAGATGCTGTGCTGTGCTTGTGTAATGCTGGCACAATCATGACATATTAAGTTCTGCCTTTTTTTATGCCATTGTAATCCTAAGTGCATGATTTTCACCCTCTTTCTTTTTCTTTTTCTACTACTAGTTCTAGAGTTACAGAAAGTACATTTCCTGTAATTTCAAGAAAACTTTTCTAAGGCCTTTAGCATTTTCCATCTGGCCTTTTCCATCTGGATAACCCTATCCACTCAATCTCCATGAATTCCATATCGCTTGAAAAATTGCTCTTTCCAATCAGTTTTTAGAGTTGCAAGGTGAAAACCCTCCATGTTACAAAGTGCTTTTGGAAGTGTTCAGGGCCAGGTTGGATGGGGCTCTGAGCAACCTGGTCTAGTGGAAGGTGTCCCTGCCCCTGGCAGGGGGAGTGGAACTAGGTGATTTTTACGGTCCCTTCTAACGCAAACCATTCTGTGATTCTGAGATGTTTCTGTGTTCTGGAAGGTTTTGGTAACATGCATTTTAAGAAATAAATCTGTAAATCTCATCTAAACTGACCATCTTTACAGTTATTGACAGTGAAACCAATTTTTTTTAATTGCTATCACACTGTATTTGTTCCTACCAACCCAACATCACCTATTCTATATCAAACTACATGGGACTGCTGCCCAGATCAGAAGTTTAGTATTGCCTAATCTATATATCACTGTAGATACATTACATATATCACTGTCTGTGGTATTCATGTTACCTCTTTGAGAGCTGGTATTTACCAGGGATTTGAAAGAATCCTTTTGCAAATCTCTCACCATTAGTCTTGCAACAAGAGATTGCACTCACCAGTCAGGTTGCACTTCTGTAGTTACTTTAAGGATGTTTTTCCACCAAGGCCAACTAACTCCCCAGGTGCTGAACTTTTGGGACGTTTTTGTTTCAGTCATAAGAACCCAATCCACAGTTGTCATACTAGTGGGTGGGAAATCAGAGAGATGCTTTTTGATGAGCTGCTGTCACCTTCTTCTACAGAGCTGGAGATTTCAGGTGAATTGTCCCTTCCACTTCTTATGATTGTTCATTTGTGAAAATCAAAGAGTTGTATTATTGGAAATATTCACTGGCCTTTGTGCTTTGTTCATAGTCATCATAAAGGATCTATTGCAAATGTGACAGCCATTAAATAACAGCCCTGTATTTTGGCTTGCCTTGTATTTGCAAGTGGAGATAGACTCCCTAAAAAGAGATGCTTATTACTTGCTTTGCAACACTCTTGCAGGGAACAGTTTAGTATTAACTTTTGTGGTATGAATTCTAAATTCCATCTTAAGATGCAAGTTAGCATAGGAAATATTATGAGTAGACAGGAGAGGTCATGACTTGGTGTTCATGTTGACACTGGCCCAAAACTGTGTACCACTTCCAGCTGAGATGGCTTTTCCAAGCTTCCCCTTCCTCAGCCTCATCTTCCCAGTCTCCCTACCTGCACTTCCTCAAATGCTAAACAGCCAAGCCAAAGCAAAATGCTCAGGTTCAGCAATAGAAAGCTCAACATAGTTCACTGCATGAGGCTTTGCCTCCCCCTGTCCCCTGGACATAATTTGATAAATCCTGGGATTTCAAATGCACATGAAGAAAAAAAGCCACAGAGCATAACTTAGGCTGCAGTCTCACAGGCATTTCAAGTCAATATAAAGTTGCCCTGATGTTGAAAGCAGAGTTCTGAGCCTCACGTAACTCACATACTCCTGCCCTCGATCCTGCTTTTGTTCTACAGCCGTAAGGCGATGGGATGAATCCAGATCAGAGCACTAATCTAGTAGAAAACAAATTCCTGTCTTTTTAGAGTTAGTGTTCATTTGGATTGGCAAATCACTGCATTCCTCATCTAATCTGACCTTTAGAAAAAGTATTTGTTAACTCTGAATTCATCTCTCAAGATTTACAGTGTGCTGTTCAGCCCTCTTAACACAGCAGCAGCACTCTTTATGGAACCTTCCCTGTTCATGCTGCTGTGCCACTTCTGCAACAGAGCCAAACGGCCTCCAATACAAGGAACAATTTGCCCTCATCCCGGTGCAGGCGCATGACAGGCACTGACAAACTGACTCAGGGCTCTGCCACCCAAGCAGATATCTGGGCATTCCCTTTGATGGACCTTCACTCATCCCACCACACTGCTGGGCAGCAGTGAGGCATCAGGGCAGGCAGCTGGAGGGGCCAGAGTCCTCTTCTCCCTTTCTCACACTTGCTCACCCGTGGGAAACTGCTGCTCAATGTCATTAGCTGGGGCACGGCCTCTACTAAGAAGAGAAAGTCCAGTTTCAGATTTGACAGTATTTAGGAGATTCAGAGCTGTACGTGTACACCCCAGCCAGCCAGAGCTCTGAGATCACTGCAGGGGTCAGAGCCTCCTGTCCTCCCCACCCTGTAAAGCCAGAATTTTAAAACAATGAAAAATTAAGGTGAAAAATGTTCATCCGTGTAAGACTCAGAAGATTCACATATATATGTGGATACAAGAAAGCCTTAATAATGACAAAAGCCAGTTGTTTGTGCTCCTCTGCAATGAGGCAATGGTTTTCACAATGCTATTCAGCTCCTTTTGCATACAGTATAGGGTACTTTCCTAACATTTAGGTGCAGTGGAAGGCTAATCAAGATCTCATAAGTTACCAGGCCTCTCACTGTTATTGAATTTCCTTCCATTTCTTATCTTGAGTAGCTATTACGATTCCAGGTATTCAAGTGAACGTCATTCAGAAAAGATAAGGTAATAATCCATTGATATAGGACCCTCATATTTAGATTTCAGCATATCTAGCTCCCTGTTTATGTTATTAACCATGGTAGAAAAAACAGGGTTTAAGTTACCCTGTGTTTCCTTCTCAGATGATGTACAGAATAGAAATTACTCAGCCAGATGTCATCTATCCCTCTTCAGCAACAGAGATGAGAGTTGTCAGGGTAATTGTGCTTGCTTTCCTCAGGACTGCAAATTTTGCAGGGATTCACCCCCAAATGCCTCCATTTACACTTCCATTATAGCCCTTTGAAAGGAGAGATGAAATGATCTGTTTGAGTAAGCTTTGAGACAAAAAAATTCTTTTGAGACAGGTCCTCTAAATCTTAAGGGAAGAATCTCATTCCTCCACCCTCCTCTCCAATATTAAATTATCAATTTCAATAAAGGAACTAGACCTAAAAAACAATGTTCTTCAGTACATACTGCACAAATTACACAACCTGCTAAATCTATGCCAGCTGATAACGAGTGTTTCCCTTAATATTCAGAACTTCTCAGAAGATGCTGAGCTTTGCCACACAACCATTACTTGACTTCCAGTAAACCAGACAAACTAACTATTCATAGATACAGTCGCATTAAATAAACTGTCTTGATTCCCTTAAATGTTGGTATCTGTTGAAATGGTGCAAGAGATATTCAAGGTTCACGTGAGTAATTTATTATCACTGATATAGAAAACCAGTTTTAAAATGGGCACACCAAGAATTTTCCAAAGAACTCTGGAAGAAACAATGTTTCCTCAAGCGGAGCAAAACCCACTCAGGAGGGATAAGCCAATCTAGCAGCTTGGTGGGGAGATGCCTTGTCCTCCATCCCATCACTCCTGCCTCCACTCCAGGATGTGGGGCTCTACCTCCTCCTTCTCCTTTGCACCAGCTCTGAAAATCATGAGACTCCTGACGGATCCACTTCAACTCTACTCTGGCAGAAAACACCATTATTTCTGTATTAATAAAATGCATCAACCCCCAGACTGACGTGGTGAGCACCAGAGCTAGCTCGAGGCGAGTGGACCTTTTGGTGGCAGAGGACAGAGCACCCAGCCTGGGCCACGTAGTGCAAGCAGGGTGCCAGGATGCTCTACCAGATCAGCGACCTGAGCTGGCTCAGGGAGTGGGTCAGAAAGGGCCAGGGAGGAGCAGAGTGGAGAAACTGCTCTCTTCTGGTGGAGGCAACATGCTACATCACCTTGAGCATGTAATTTTCACCCCAACCCTCCACTTACTTCTTTAGCAGATGAGCACTCACAGGTCTGGCTGTGGTCATTCAGGATATTCCTGTCTCTCTCTGAACAGGTACCAACTAGCTTCACAGTTGGCAGAAGGGACAACGTACCTATACTTCAGATGCAATAGTGGGAAGCCCAGTATCTTCACCTTAAAACTCTGAGGAACTGAGTTTAAGCTGAAGGGTCAGAAACTGAAGTTTCAATTTCCAGAGCTAATGTGCTGCCAAGGTCTGGAGGCTCAGCAGGCAAAACCTGAAATGTCCCTAATGACAGAGTACCACTGCCTGAAGCTCCTTCAAGTAAGATTCACACTCAAGGTCAGCAAGAAGAGACAGACCACACAATTAAAAACACAGTACAAGTCCATTAGCTTTAACGCTATACTAGCAAAATGAAAAAAAAAAGAAAGCATATTTTGATCATAAACAAAACTAAAATCTGGGCCTTCTTTGAAAATGAGGTTGTCAAATGCAGCCTCTTTGAAAAAAGTCAAAGCTGCACACCTAAGGGGGGCAGTAAGTGGAAGGAGGGCGATAATTTCTTTTTCAAAGTAATGTAGAGTTGCATTGGACATTTAAATGATAATTGGGAAAGGGCTTGCTCCCTGACTAAGTATTTAACCACTGAGGCACTGGTTTGCTGTGTTCTGAATCAGCAGTACAGCAGAGAGGAGCGAGCAGCCTCCCAGCTCCTCATGAGCGACACAGACTGTCCTGCATCTCCAGCTTCTACACTTGAACTGGAGGCAAACCTGGGGGTACAGCAAAACCAGCTCACGCTTCAGGCAGGATGCACCTGTCAAAGGGCAGCGCTCCTCTGCTCCGGGGCACAGGGCTGACAGTGTGTTCTGTGCTGGGCAATCTGTCCGGCCGTGAGCTCAACAGGAGCTACAGCACACTGCCACACCTGACAAAGGCAAACTGAGAAAAGCCAAATAAAAAGCCTCCAGGAAACTGAGCGGACTAGGGAGTAAGAATCAAAACTACTAAATCAGTACATTTGAAAATTCCCTAATGATCATACCAAACTATGTTAAATCAGTTCATGTTCCAAGACCTATACCATTACATCTGTTTCTACAAACTGAAGGATTTGGTGCAATTTCTTTCAGAATACGAACTGAAACAAGCAGGCAAGCCTCAGTCCTAACCAATAATTAGTAAAATCCCCATTTTCCAGATCCTCAGAGTAATTTTAAGTGCCCCAACAATTATCACATATCTAATGGGCAATAGCAGAGACCTTGGAGTTCCTTCTCAAGCCAAAGTTCTGGAAGAAAACAGATTTATTTTTTATGCAGAATTTATCAATTTATTGCAAAGTATGAGAAAATTTCTGAATGGCCTAACCAGCTTTGCACACATCACCAAATTTTGAAATGAAAGCAAGAGAACATTTGCTTAAGTCAACAACGTAAGTCACCGGTTTAAAGGTTAACACTTGATTGTGCAGCACAAGAAACAGACACTTTATCTTCCCAGTTCAAGGACTCCTGGTTTTCTGAACAGGGGTGCATAGCACTGCAACAGACTGGGTTGCAGCACACTTTGGAGATACAAACAGAACAGGGTGCAGGACAGGCGGCCTCAGAGTATCACTCACTTGGAGCAGGACAGAGGGCAGCTCGGGCCTGGCTCTTCCAACGCACTGGCATGCCACTAGCCTGCTGGGAGACACTGGTGGGCCATCACCCATCCTGTCCTGGCAGCCTTTCTAACACACACAACGCTGGCGTTGACAGCAGTGTGGTTGTGTTTCACATGATACAGCTGCTGTAAAGCTTCGAGAGCTCTTCTTCCAGCCAGGAGACACCAAAGCCAACCCCAGCACTGTCACAGAGATCCTGTTCAACTGACAAAAAACCACAGGGAAGATGAAAGCACTGCACTGATGGAGTACAGCTGTCCTAGATAAGTGAAATACAGAAATAAATAAGGTCCTTATCTACTGGGGCAAGAAAAAGGCAGGCTCAGGGGAAGAGGTGGGCAAGGGAGAGAAGCAAAAACCGTACCTAGGGAAGAAACAAAATCTGGAATGTGACATGCACTCCTAATTAATGCAGTTTTAGTGTGACAATTAGCTTCAAGACCCCAAAAGCAAGTTAAGACATCAGCTTAGACACCAGTCAAATCAACAGATACTCTCTGTCCCTCCAAAACACAGGCAAAGGCCTGTTCCTTGCAGCCAGGGCACCTGTACCAGGGATGCCCATGGAAGGATCCATCGGAGCTCCTGTGAAGGTAGTGACAAAAAGTTTCATTGGAAATCAGTCTGGGAATCAAAGCAAGCAATTCTGAGCCAAAATGTCAGACTGATCCATTAAAAAACGTGATTGCTGTAGCTAGGCTGTGTTGTCATACATTGCTTACGTTTGTTTTAATTTTAAACTAAGTGTCAGTCCAAGGTTTGTTACACAAACATATGGCACCAGTATTACATTCTACCTTGTATTTATAGAAAGTGCTGTGGCAGTCCAGGCAGTGCAGAGATGCCATAATGTTAACAACATTTATTATTAGTATGACAAAAGAACAAGAATAAGCTGGTAGAAACCGTGACTTAAAAGTTTAAGGGACTGACTGGAAATAAGGTGCCAAACTGTGGAGATATTAGCTAAAATTTCTCCAATACACACACAGTCCCCAGGCTGCCAAGTATTTCGTTATATAAATATACTCTCAGAAAGGTAATTTGTTTCAAACCCAAGCCCTGAAAACTGATTAACACATTTAATGCTAGCCCGATTAAGAGAGATATGCCCTCAGCTGGGTGATGGGAGCACTGAGGCAGAAGTCCGCATTCCTGTGAGTGAAGAGGAACAAAGCTTTTGGGACAAAGGGTAAACTTTAATTATGCCTTTTTATTACCCAAACTGCCATTTCCTCCTTACCCCAAACAAGCCAGGAAGGCTAATGGCACACTCATAGAGCCCCCTAAGCGATGTGATTGATAAATGCCATTACTAGATTTTTCCACTCCAGCTGTTACACTACAAGTGGCAGACGCTTGATTCTTCACCCTCTTAAAAATAAAAAATTAAAAAAAGAAAAAAAAAAAAAAAAGGGGAGGATACAATACACTGCTGACATTCCCGAACCTTCTGGAAGCGTTTATTAACTTTGGCCACGGACCAGAGACGGCTGCAGGAGTGCACTGGTTAATCTGTAGCTAGACATATCTGTGATTGGGGGGTGGTGGTGGTGGTGTTTAGCAAGAAATACTCACTGCCTGGCAGCCAGGGCTTCAGCAGTTGGAAGGGTTACTTGGCTTACTTGCTTTTTTTTTTTTTTTTCCAAAAAATTTTATTGGGAGAACTACAAAACATTTACAGTACAAAGTTTACAGTCTCACACAATTTGTAGTGAACTGACTCCCGAAAAATATATTACAACTCAAGTTGACTTATCCTTTAGTTACATTCAAAACATACTTCTGTTAAAGTAGTCCAAAAGAGTACATAGTGCTCAATCTGTACCTATGTACAAACAAAACTAAGCTACTGCTCATTCATCCACCGTCCAGGAAAGTTCTGGAAAACTCCCAACTTTCTACATTAGAAAAAAAAAATTACAAGTTTTGGAATTCAATTAAACAAGATATGTTCATGTATTGTATAAAGTTTCAGATCCAAAGATGGCCTCCGTTCTCAAAAAATAGAGTGGCGAAATTTTGCTGTAGTTAAAACCCATCCCTACATTCAAATTATCTCAAGCATTAAGAAAAATACTTATTTGGTTGAGAGATATTTAAGGCAAGCGTGGACCCTCAAGAAGGCACTGTGAGACATAATACTGGGACCCCCAATTATTGCTACATACTTTGAGACTATATCACAGTGTGATTGGTGGAGTTAGGCAACAAAAATACTTTTTGGTTATTTAAAACAAGTCTGAATTAAGATTTGCCACTTTGAAGTCTGATTGCTAAGTCAGTCTTTTTTTTCTGCTCTTTTTTTTTTTTCTCTCGTTTGTTTTTCAACTCGGACGGGCTACAACCATTTACATTCTAAAAAACCCATAGAAATTCCTCAAAACTACTTCCACAGCATCGAGACCGATTTCTATAAAGAAACCATGCAATCTTTCAGATTTACGTAAACAAGGAAAGAAATTAATGAAATAAATATTACATACAATCTCTTAAATTAAGAATTTTACTCATTTACAATAAAATAACCAAGTGAAGTTACAAAAAGGCATATATTACTGTGAAAAGAACACACTCCACATTTTGCCGATTAATAATGAAAATCATAATTTAAACATAATAAAAGAATATATATCTATTGCTTTTCATCATACCCGATAAATACAGTATGAACAAATTACCAATGTATACTTTTCACAAGATAATAAATAAGTTAAATAGTTTCATATTGAGTTGTGTGCAGTGACTCATTCATGCAATCAACTCAAACAGCTAAAAAAAATTTAAAAAAAAAAATCAGCAGTTATTCTCCAACAATTACAAACTAAACTCAGTTGAGTGCTTCCAAATAAAGCAACAACAAGAAATTGTTCTAAGCCAAACATCCACTAAGTGGTGGCAATGGAACCAATATTAAACTTTGGAATGAAGGTTTTAGCATTTGTTATAATAATAATATATAGATATATAAAAAAGGTTGTTATCAAGGCATATTCTTGGCAGGATGTTGGATTTTTTTTTTCCTAAAAAAAAAAAAAGCTTATAGGTTTAGTATGTCCTGTGTTTTTATTTGAACTGGATTGAAACACAAACTAGTTTGTAACTTGTTTTTTTTCTGTGTGTTTGTCTGCAGGTTTGGAGGAGCTGGGCAGACAGGACCGGCGCTCCTCAGATTGTTTGTTGCTTTCTGGTGGTGTCTTTTCTAATGCTGGTTTGTATTTTTTTTGTTTTTCGAACACAGATGGAATGGCTGCTGCTGGTGCGTATCATAACTTGTCTCCAAAGAACGACAACAACAACAAAAAAACCCCGAAACAAAAATCCCCTTCTTCCAAGGTCTCTCTATAAAAATAGGTTTGTTCAGTTCGTGTCATTTGCCCTTTTGCAAAATGCTTTGTTTCTCGTTTTGTTCAGCTCTCGGTGTATAGATAGATAAGGTATATAAAAACAAACAAACAAAAAACAAAAACACAGAAGGAGAGAAGAAGGAGGTTTCGCTTTCTTCGCTGGGTCACTTACGTGCAGGCCGGGCCCGGTCCGCCCTCAGTCGTCGGAGATGGAGAGGCGGCTGAAGATGGGCAGGCGGCGGCCCGAGTCCAGGCTGGGCGACTCGGAGCCGCTGAGCGAGCCGGAGCTCAGGGACCCGCTCAGGTAGCTCTCCCGGTCGGACAGCGAGTCCGGCGGGCTGGGCGGCGCGTCGAAGACGGGCGACTCGGAGAGGCGTCGGAGGGGCTGGAAGCTGAAGGGCGGCGAGGCGGGGGGCGGCGGGCAGGCCGCGCCGGGCCCGGGCGGCGGCTGCTGCTGGCACCGGTAGTACGCGGCGGCGGCGGCCGCGGCGGCGGCGGCCGCGAAGTTCTGGGTGTGCAGGGCGAGCGGCGCGATGAGGCTGCCCAGCTCCTGCCCCGAGAAGGCGAAGGCGTTGTTGGCGCAGGGCGGCGAGAGCAGCTCCTCGCAGTAGGAGGCGGAGGCGGGCGGCGGCGTGCGCGACCCGCCGGGGCTCTCCAGCAGGGCGGCGTCCAGGCGGGCGGCGGGCGGCGGCGGCGGGGCGGCGCCCGGCGGGGGCGCGGGGGGGGGGGGGGGGGGGGGGGGGGGGTGGGGGGGG
>JAWWTY010000106.1:25570962-25614657 GCA_035222235.1 Margarornis squamiger
CCCCATTCCCGTGCCCCACTCCAGGCTCCCTGCCCTATTCCCGGTCCCGCTCCGCGGCTCCCGGCCCCATTCCCGTGTCCCGTTCCAGGCTCTCTGCTCCGCTCCAGGCTGCCTGTCCCGCTCCAGGCTCCCTGCCCCATTCCCAGCCCCGCTCCAGATTCCCGGCCCCATTCCCGTGCCCCATTCTCGGTCCCGCTCCAGATTCCCGTGCCCTATTCCCGTGCCCCATTCCCAGCCCCGCTCCAGATTTCCGGCCTCATTCCCGTGCCCCATTCCCGGGCCCCCCCCGCGGCCGCGCTCCTGGCGGGCTCGTGGCGCCCCCTGGCGGCCGCGGGTCCGTCTGTCCGTCCGTCCGTCCGCCGCAGGGTCCCGGCACAGCTCCCCCGTTCCTGCCCCTTCCCCGGTCCCGCCCCGCCAACAGGGACCCCTCGGGGCACGCGGTGCCGCGGGTGTGCGGGACAACGGGCATCGCTTCCCGCAGCCTCGGGCCGGGCCGGGCCGGGCCGGGCCGGGCCGCCTCCGTGCTGACCCTCCCGCCCTCTCTGCCGTGGAAGCATCACCTCGGAGCCGGTCCTGCCCGCCAGCCAACCGAGAGGACAGTTCACGATGACAGTCATGCACGGATCAATGTGTCATCGCCAGTGGGAGGAATACTTGGATAAACTGACTTTGATCAAACACAGGGCCGATAAGTGCACTGGCATCAGGTTTTGCTAACCCTCTCCTGCAATTGCTGCATAGGGTTTAAAGGTTCTTCCCCGAGTAGTTACACAGTAACCCAAGTCCTTAACACCGTGTGGTGAAATGTATGTCTGCTGATATAATTCTTATTTACTCTCTATAAACTCAGGCGGGATGACAGAGGTTCCAGATGCATCTTAACACCACGATAAGGAAGACTGGGTTTTCGAGCTGTTTGGTTACTGATTAACCAAGTCCTCAAGGCTTCACCAAATTACTAGTTTTATGGTCACTGTGGGTCTACTAGTATGCTGTTACCTCCGTGCTTTCATCCATTTGACGGTATTAAATATACATGCATATGTGTTTTAAACTCTACTCAAAAAATTAAAAACCCAGTGTTGCTAGTCATATGCTACCCAGTGACATGAGCGAGGTTACACAACTGTACAGTGATTTTGATACATACAAAGTTCTTTTTGTCTCCTGCTATAAAAGCTGTTGCCACACTAGTTCAAAAATGATGGAAATATGTGGCAAAACCAGCAGCTGTTAATTAATTGTATAGGTCTTGACTATTTTTTAAGAGTGACTTCCAGACATATTCTGGGCTGTTCTTTCCCCAGGAGCTCAAACCAGATGCAGACAAATTAATTTTTAGCCTAACTCGCAGCGTGGCTCATTAAGTCAGGTAGCGGGCATTCTGTGAAACATCATTTCAGGTTCCAGCATTTCCCTTTTGCCTATTGAAGCCTCAAGTTCCATCGTTAATTACTTACATAAGTCACCCTGAATCCTGCAAACTTACAGCCAGTTTAAGAACTTTTGTTCTTGTATTTTTCCCCCCCCGTTTTGTGCAGTGTTCAGATGTGCACTAGACCCAACTCAGCAGCCTAGCTCGATTCACATCGGGTCCTATTTAAACTCCAGAAGGGGACAGCAATGGGCTACGGGGCACCGCAGCACCCAGCCAAGGGCTCCAGCTTTAGCCTACCCGGGCTGAGCCCGATCCCCGGTCTCCGGGGGCCCCATCCCGGCTCTCCGGGAATGGGAATGGGATCCCGGCCGGCGTACGGCGGGTCTGCGGCGCCACCTGCGGGCCGTGAGCCGCAACACTCACCCTTCTCACCTGTGCCATCACGGCTCACGGCTCACCTCTGCTCTCACACAATTAGGGGAAGGGGCTGAGAAGCGAACAGTCGTTCGACGGACACGTTCTTCCTCCCAGGAGGCCGAAGTAACAGCGTACAGGGAGGCACAGCCCCGCTGGGAGGGGGCCCAGCCACGCTACAGCCACATGTCCAGTCACAGCCCCTGGCTACATGAAGGTAACGCAACCTTTTCACATCAATATTTATTTTTGATGTCTCGTTTTCATATTGAAACACAATTCCAGTTCCCAGAAAAGTACATTTCGATGCACAACAAGCATTTTTGCATTTCAGGCACAACAACACCATGGAACACTCAGAACAGTCCCCACAGCTACCCCACCTGAGTGCCAGTGACAGCATCTCCCAAAAGCAGGGACGAGAGCACAGAAACACCTCTGGTATGCTTCGGAGGGGCCTCAGTACTCAGCAGGACCTTACTTTCCAGGCCTGTTTGCAGAGCAAGGTGTTTTGAAGTAAAGATGAAACTGTTTAGTTCGCAATGGAACAGCTGCTTAATTTTGAACACTCATTTTAGAGCCATTTTATGAATGCAGTTATTTGACTGAAAGGAAAAAAGAAGCATGCAGAAGTCTAACTAATGCTGCTTCCTTGTGCAAAACAAGGTTACTACCAAAGTAAAAATCCTTGTATTCCTCCAGAGGAAAATGCTGTAAAATTTAAAATGTACTCTAAAAATTGTCATGAACAAAGAAGTCACAGTCTGTTTCTCTTCTTTTTGAAACACTTAAAAATAGCATATTAATTTAATAATTAACATGCTACACTTTGAAAGGCGATAAAAAACCCACAACTTTTTCCTGATATGAAGACCCAGGAGGTAAACTATGGGATAAAATGTAACACAACCACAGGTGGCCTGCACCTGGACGAATGGAAAATATTAGGTTTACCTGCTTTACTTCCTACAGTAGCTGTAATAAACAATGCTCAACTGAATGAAATTAGCAAATGCATTTAAAAGGAAGTCTTCCTACAGCACGTCTGATTAAAAAAAAAATAAATCCATAGACTCATATATAAAAATGTGGTTTTAGCCTGAATGCTGAATAGTTTGTTGCAGGTTTACTGGAGCCATCATAGCAATTCCTTGAACATTGCTGGAATTCAGTCTCCCCGCTCATTCACTAACGTGTGCAGATCCCTGAGCATGAACTTTCAGTAACTTATTTTTCCTGGTTTTCCTTCTTGCAAGTATCATCAGACTTCAGCAGATCTAGTATTTTAAGACAGACCACTATTCTCTCATTTTGAATAGCCAATCTCGTGAACTCTGCAGTTTTGGAAAATTCTGGAGCCGGAGGCAGTGCTCGGAGAAGGTGTTCAATGACCTGGGCTTGGTCCAGTGCTATTCTTGATAGTCGCTCAAGTTCTTCGTGATGTGGTAACGTTAGATGAGTCACTGATAGAAGCTGAAAAAGGTGCTTACTAAGTTGTCTAACATGAGTCAACTTCTCTGCCCAAAAATTCACTTCCCCTTTATCAAACAGATAATCATCTTCTTCCTTAACAAAAAGAAAACCAACAGTGATTAGGAAACAACTTGTGGTTTCACAATAAAGAGAAAATCTTAAAAGAGGATATATACAGAAACAGAGGCTGTCACAGAACAGCTTCTTTATATTAAAAAAAAAAAAAGGTAAAAATTCATATGCATTTTTAAAGGTTTTAAACGCAGTAAAAAAGGTTCCTACTTTGCCAAATAAATTTTACCTTCAAAAATCAGGCAGTTATGGGAAACAGTGGAAGTAAATAGTAGTCCTAATCCTTAACATGTGCTTGAAACAGTCTTATATTTCAGAGACCTCTCTGTAACCAGTATGGTAATTTGCTCTATCATGGAGATTTTTGAGTGGATTAAATGAAAAAGGAAAATTGTATCAGCCAGTGAAACTTGGAAAGACATACCTAAACCACAGGCTTAAGAAAAGATGCATAATATATTTCAAGGGTCATATTAATTGTCAAGAACCTTCTCAGTAATGTAGCTGCTCCTGCTCCTTCCGGTTTACATTCCAGCATTATTTTGATTTTTACAGTTTTTTCAAGACAAAAAGAGCACAGTATTAGATTTTCCAGAACCAGTGTGGCAAAGTTTTTCTTTACAGAAATAATCCTTCTGAAGACAATGACTGATGTAAGCAAGGCTATTTCATGTGCTATGTAGAACCAGTCGTATGAAAGATGGCATAAAGTTACCAAACACTGAAATACCATCTCTGGAAAAGCCAGCAGTTGGGAGAGCACTGTTCTTGAACACCAGATGTGCCTGGCACCCACAGCAGCAGTTTAAATTCAAGGCAAAAAAATCATCTGCAATAATATCGAAGGTAATTACATTTCAGCCTCAAAATGTTTTAGTCAACAATGACTTGTGAAGTATCTCTTAGTTTATTTCAATGTTTGCTTATTGGTCTCTAATTTTAGGCTGATATTGCCAGAAGACGGGTATGAAACTCTATTTTTATTCTAAATATTATCCATGTGAATTTTTTTTTGACATTGTAAATCAGTTAATACTACAGTAGTGATCATCAGGCTCCATCACATGAGATATTTAATTCCATTCCTACCACAAGACAGCAGAAACACAGCACTTCCAACATGATAGAGCAACTGGTTGTTAGATTTACCAGGGCTGAAGCCTCGGAATCTCTTTTCAGGTCACTGTCTCCCAGCAGCCATTCCAGCAGGATCGGCACACCAGCGTGGATCTCCCCCCACCGCTGCAGCCGCTCACACAGGATGCCAAATGCTAAATCTAAGGCCATTGGAGCATTCACTACCCTAAGTGCAAACTCTGTTGAGAGAAAATATGTGTAACAATACAGAACAAGACCACAAACATTTTCAAATAAAATCAGCACAAAAATGATTACTTGAGAACAGATGCTGAATTTACTCAAACACGTGTAGAATGATGAATTATACTAAAAGTAAGTTAGAGGAATGTTTACTTCTGTGCCACTTGGGGCCTTTCCTCAATTCCAAAATAATACATGAAGCAACTGAAAATGCTGATGCTTTTTTTTTTTCCCTGCCCATGTAGTGACATTTATTAATTTGGGTTCAAATATAAAACGTATCTGTTAGAAACATCTCCAGAGGTAGTTCTGATCCTATTGCATGGGGACTATTTTTGCAAAACTACAGCTATGCCTCAGATCTGATTTGATGTTTTCACTGGAACTCAAAACCTACAACACATGATATGTTTTTAAAGGGCTGGGATATAAAATGAATAATTATTTGGTGTGCAATCTCTTTATATATAATAAGATAGACATATATATATACACACACCCATGTAAGAGAGATCAGGCATGAAGACAGGCTTAGAAAAGATGCCTGAGAAAGGAACAGTAGACACTGTTTACGATACCATCACAGAGCTATATTTATACTGGTTTGGGCATCATGCCAGAGCTGTACACAAAGCCATCATCCACAGTGTATTTCTTCCCTAAACTTCCTCACTGCTCTGCTTTGGGCAGATGCTGTTTTAACTGTGTGGGTCCTAAGGCTGCCCTCAGTAACAGTGGATATAAAAATGCCAGAAGTTCCATGCACGAGAACTCCAACCACTGTGCTCACAGGTAGGAGTTTCACCACTTGTAACATTAACACAGTTTTTGTTTTTTTTTAAAGGGGATGCGGGAAGAGGACTGGAAGAGGAGAGTTAATGAAAAAGTTCCTGTAAAATTCCTATTAGTGTAAAAAGGATTTGGGAAAAATTCATCCTTGTCCATAGTCACTAGTAGAGGAAAAAATGTTCAGTGAACAGTCTGTCTTCTAAATAGTAGTATCATAAAGACATACCATTCTTGAAGGCTGTAATTTGAAAGCAGACAAGACAGCAGAGTAAGAACTTTTTGGTAAAAATCCATATAGACACGGAAAGCAGATCTTCCTTTTGTGCCTGACTGTACTTAAACATTTCTCATGAAGCAAAACAACTACTGACATAAATGAGGCACAGCAGTGCAGCTGAGCCTTGTCCCTCACAACCCACGTCCAGAGCTGCAGCACAGACCTCTGTTCTGTAACCCTTCCCAAGGCTCATGCCAGCTGCAGGTTTTCCGGAGTACCTTGGCATGGACAAGAAACTCACAGTAAAACACCAGGATTGGGCAAATCCACATGCCAATGAATAAGGAAACGCAGGAAACATCTAAGGGCAAAACAGACCGACAGAAAGACGGGTATGTGTGATTTGACAGACCAGGCAATGTACTGAGGACATTGGGGAGGATGAATTAGTATTTGAGGCCATGAGGACAAAGGACCATAACAAGGAAGGGAGTGAAGGAGAAAGAACAGATGGTCCCTTCTTTATCTTGGAGTTAGATGAGGGTAAATGGAAATCTCCTTGACCAAGCAACAGGAAGGAAGGCAGTCAGTCTCTTGGTGACACTAATAATGTCACATACAGAGTTTGTCTCTGCCAGACAGTAAAATCAAATGTTCAAACCTTCTTTCTTCATGTCAGGAATTACCACTGTATCAGGACATCCTTAAGCTTTGTCTGTGAGGGAGAGGCTTGCAGTGGTGCATCATTTATTACAGGTAATGGGGTTTTCAGGTATTATTTTTCCTGACATATCTTTCTAGGAATTTGCTTGTTTGTTTTTATTTAAAAAAACAACAACCTTGTTTTCTCTGTTGCTGTGCTCCACTTGGTACCAGTCTGATACTCTAAAGAATGGGCACAATGGTTGTCCTCTCTGTTTTGATTTGCTTAGGCTCAAGTAGAAAACAGCTTCCCTCAAGTGCAGTAGGGATATCAGAAATACTGGCAATCCTCAGAGCTGGAAGAACAGAGATTAAAATGGAGTGTGGTGTTCTGGGCCTGAAACAAACATCCTGGTTATGAACAATTACAAAATACAGCACTTTAAACCCAGCTCTTTTGAATCCTGATGATCCTTCAGAGTTTTATGGTGACTCTTGAATGCCTACGATTGTCACTATTGTTACAAGGTCCCTTGCTTGTGTCACTTTATTTATATTTGAATATTTAGCAAATTAAGTGATGCTGGGAGCTAAAAGTCAAACATGGTATTCCCCACTGCTGAGTTAGCTGTTGCTTTGGAGGACCAATTATAGATAAAACTGCCATTTTCTGAGGCCTCTTCTTCCTTTTTAATATTTAGCTCCTTAAGTATAAATATAGTGATGCTCTCTTTGTGAATGAGAATGCTGGACTACTGAGAAATGCACCAAGAAACAGACTGGGGCCTCTAATTCTCTTATTACCTAAACGTGCTGAAAACTACCAAGAGGTAGCAAAACAAGTAATGCTGAGGTGCTGCTTAGACTGAACTTGCTTGCTAGCAGTTTTTCAACAGCATGACACAGAAGAAAAGGCAGTTTTGTGGTCACAGAGTATGGCAGTCTTGTAGAGAATCCTACAAGTTGCAACAAAAGAAATGGCAAATTTTTTGTTTGTTTGTTTTAGTTGTTGTGGGGGTTTTTGTTGTTTTCTTTCTTCAAAGAAGAAAAGAGAAAAAAAATACAGAAAAAACATGTAAAGAAGGCATTGCACACAGGAAAAACAGGAAGACCCTGAACATAGTACTGACCCAAGAGATGTCAACCACCCTTCTGTGAACTGCAGACACCATTTAACTGATCAGCCAAACTCATGTGTCAGTTCTGATGTTGAGACCATTAAAAAACAGAGCAACATTGCTTTGATAATGCTAAAAATTAGGGTTCAAAAATTTGGGTAAGAGCCTGCATACTCTGGGCTTTGTGCTACAGAAGCCAGCACAGTGGCATCCTCGTACTTCAGGTGTTGACACAGACTCAACAACAGAACAAAGTCTGGAAGATAAAGAATTTCCCCTTCCATCTGCCCATCCCATCCCCCTACTGCAGCATATCAGGAATGGCTCCACAGTTTCTGAATTGCTTCCTCAGCTGCTGTTACTCACAGAACACACTGGTATTAACTGACTTTGAAACCAGTTCACTCAAACTTGATGCTAGAATAGTTTAAGGTTAGATTTGTGGGCTACCACTGTGACAAGGACAACAAAGAGATGTAGCATATATATTAAAAAAATAAAATATTAACTTCCTGAGCTTGGAATGAAGTAATATAAATGAATAACAGCAAGGAAAATTACATATGTACCCAGGATTTAATAGGCAAAAAATGCTTTCACCGGGGAAAATGTTCCATTGGTTTGATGGCCCCCAGCTCTACAAGTAACAGCCATGGATGGTGTAACCACATACAGAATGTTTTAAGATACCCAAAAAGGTGTGTCTTCTAAAAATAAATGTATGTGTCTTCAGTGATGTTTTAACTGCTTACAAGAATTGCTCCTCACATCATCATTTGCCTGCAGAAGCACGGCTGATTTTCAAGAAACCACGTATTACATATGATGCTGTGTTCGTGACTCATGCTATGACTTCAGAGAGAGGTCTGAGCAAGATGGAAGTTCACCAGGGGCAAAAAGGGCAAGGGGCTCTCCCTCCACCACAGCCCCCTCGGGCCATGGGCCCCTGATGCTGGTAGCCAGCTCAGGTACTCTGCTAATCACCTGGCAAATGAAAGCTCAGAATAGCAGAATAGACATTTGGCACGCAACAGTGCGTGTGGGTTCTGCTGCTGGGCTGGCAAGCTGAGCTGGTTGCCCTGCAGCCAGAATTGGTATAGCTGGGGGCCGGGGAAGGGAAGATCACAGGACAGCACGGGGAAGAAAAGAAGCCAACGGGAGAGCGAGACCTCCCTGTTCAGCAAGCTGTTAGCACAGGTCAGCTATCATGCCAAACTTCCCCATCAGAGCCTTGCAAACAAAATGCTAACAGAGGTTATTTAAATGACTATTAATAGCCTTTCATAACTATTTAAAGTAACCAAATAAAAAAATTTCATATGACAGATTTATAGAAGTGGCTCACAGCTGATTACTGCCACAGGAACTAAACCAGCAGAAATCGAACGTGGAGACATAACTATTGCCAACACTGAAAATACAATAGAGCATCTTCCACAACGGTTCTACAGACTATAAAACTGTGTCAAAAATACCATTTTTTTTAACTTCTAAAACGTGCATATGACCCAGCATGCAAAAACATCACAAGCAAGATAAACATCTTACTAAACAGACTGAAATATAAAAAAATTCTCTATGACTTAAAGCAAGTAGTTACAAGCAGAAGAATTAATACTACTAATTGAAATAAAAAATAAAGATAAGAATCAGGTACGACATGCTTTTTTCATTTTGAGGAATTGAATTTTCATAAAGGGAAAGGGGTTAAGTACTGCAGTGTTTTAGTCTTTGTGAATCCACCCACATAAAAATTAGACCTCCCACATACACATTCATATACTCCAAAAGCTTTGATCATGCCAGATGTAAATATTTTTTCTAGTAGCCTATTACGTGTCCTCCAACTATACAATTGTTCTCTGTTAAAGCCTGGGTGATATGGGGAACTAAAGGGATGTATTAAGAGCATATACACAGATTTTAAGGACAACCGTGATAAAATGTAGGCAAAATAGAAAAGCAGAACATATTCCTTGCCTAACAAAGCATTCTGTAATTGGTTTTATACTGGAAATTGTTAACTGAAGTTCATTCTAGATCAAAGAGTAATGCAATTTTTGTAAACACATACTGTGTTCAGAACAAATATAAAGAGAAGTAAAACTGCAAGGCAGCTTAGTGTAACAGCCCTGGGAGAAAGCAAGGATGTTTTCAAGGAAAACATATAGGGTAAGTTCTTCAAGTGAAATTACAGAAAGTATTTTAGGTAGACGATTTACCATCTGGATTGGTAAAATATATTTTTTGCTTTCTTGCACAAAGTGCTGCCTACCTAAGTATAAACATTATCACAATCAATATGATACCTCATAACATTCTGGTAAAATGAGGTAGTATTGTTGCTTCAAAAGGCAAGCATGGACATTTAAAGCAACAAAGATCACTCTTGGCAAAACTGGGGATTTATCTCATGTTTTCTGATACATCACTGTAACAAGATGATGAGTATCAAGCAAGACATCATGTTCCCATCCAAATGATGGCAGATTCAGCATCACAGTCACTAATACCTGTAATACTAGATTTGCAAACGGAAAATTTCACCTAATCACTTTTTTGTTGTGTTAAAGATTTTCTTCTTTTTGCTGTTCAGTAATAATCAAATTTTCCCCTATTCTCAACATATCAAATATAAGAGATTTGAGTGAGGCAGTGCTGTAGATTTATTTTTTACTTAAAATACTGTGCTTATGCACGCCTAAGCTGCACAAAACTTTTTTTTAAAAAAAAAGAAAAAAAAAATCCCATTGGCCCAACCCTAGAGGTAAAAGAGCTTAGAAACTGCATTTTTTACGTTGAAATAACCTGCTTATATGTTCTACTTTGAGGTACAGAGGAACTGTGCAACTCCAAAGCAAGTCAACACATAGGTGTCTTGTCACCAGAAAAACAACAGGGCAGAAAAAAGCAGTATCAGTACATAGAAAGTAAAGGGGTGTTCATAACAACTCAGTCTCCATAAATAATGTTAGACTGCTATCACCATGCTGGGCACTACGATTAAAAGAAGACAACTGAGAAGTAAAACAAAACAAAAGAAAGAAAATGTAGAAACTGTTGTAACTGGATAGTTGGCAGATGGCTCTTGAAATTGCACTGTGTCAATTTAAGTTACAAACATCAAACTTTCCACTTTTTAAAATGACCATTTATGTAAAATCTAATCTATAAGCAGATTCCTTTTCATAGCGTTTCATAAAATCAAAGACGATTAGATCATTTCTATCCTCTCGAGAAATATCATTCCCTAGATGACGTACAACTACTTCATCTGTTTTCCATTTCCCTGCCTGAGTCTGTTTTATAGCTGAGCTTTTTCAGGATGACTTTAAAAAGAGGCCCTTCCTGACATCACCCAACACGATGTCAAAACACAACACCATTGCAAAACAAACTAATCAAAACTAATTTCTTAATAGTTGCAGTCTCTGAGCAGAGTGGCAGTGATGCTGCTCTCAGTTTTGACTTTGATTATAAACAGATCTGAGTTAATAACATGTCTGATTATGATGGAAACTTAAGAGCTTCAGGACTGAGCAGAAAATTTAAGTTCCTTCTTGAGCAAAAAAGCACACACATATTCATCATCTTTTCAAGCCCTTTTTTGGAATGTGAACTGAACAATATTTTTCAACCCAGTAACTACGGGTTTTTTCCCTTTTTAAGTATATATATATATGCATACATAAGCTTTTCCCATGTGAGCTGTGCCTCAGGTACACGAAGGGTTTTATTACAAAACAACCACAGCTCACAGATCTGCCAGAGGAAATGAGCATTTGGACTTTACCACTTCTATTACTGCTTTTGCAGAACCTCCCCCCCAAAGCCATGTTCTAATTTAAACAGCAAAAAAACAATGCCCCCTGCCTAAACCCACAGAACTCATGCTTTTCCTTTTGAAAAGGTAAAAATATTATTCAGCTAATTGTTTAAAACACTGACAACAACAATGTATGGTTTTAAACTTGAATTATGCATTTACTGGAAAAAAGAGAATTTCAAAACTAGTATCACTAGAACTAAATGTTACTGAAGACTTTTGTTATTGGCATGTTCCAACTATACAGAACTTTTCGCTTAGCACTGATGAAGGTTACTGAATGTGAATGAGATCTACGTTGCAGCTCTGCTGTAGGAACACAGGAGACACAGTTATCTCTGTATCATAGCTAGAACTTAAGAATAACATCTGCAGAATGATGTTAAAAGGTTTGTTATTTAAAGGATAAAGGAATAAGGAAAGAGTGGGTAATCAATACAGAAAACTAGAGAAAATTTTTCCCCCTTTAATACCTGCAAACCAGCATAATTTGGGCAGAACACTCAAACCCTCCCAAAAACCCTATTGTAAAGGCACACTTTGTTATTGAGTCATAAGCATGACCATCACAGCTTGCATAAGAAGCCTATCAAGATGTGTAAGCTGGTGTCCTGTTTACTCACTTGCAATTAAAATGCTGATAAGAAAAAACACATTTAATAGATTATTCACATGAAGACTCCATTAACATTTACCATTTCCAGACTCCAGCATTGAGCACATACCATAATTTTCCATGTATTCTTTCTTAATTTTTCAAGCATGACCTTTACATAATGGTACCACTGAGTAATTAATAGAGCTAAATGAAGCACTGTCAGTAAATAATCAGTAGCCAGTCTTTGATGGATGAGCTGATTCTAATTCAGTCCATTCACTTTCAACTTTAATTAGTGGCATTGTATTCTAGAAAGCAAACAGTGCCTTCATCCTGTGATGATCTAACCTTGTATAAGTGGGCCGGGAACAACTTGTAAGGAGTCGACATAAATTTGGGAATACAAAGTGAAAAAGTGACAATGCTTACACATTTTTATATAATGTAATTCTTCAAAGAGAAGTAATATAAAGTTCTCCCTGCAAAAGCCATTGATTTTAACAAGTACCATACACATTAATAAATCTTGCTAAGACAGTTATGAGTCTTAGTGCAGAAGTTTTCTCTCCTTTCTCTTTAATTAAACCAATTGATCTGAATCACTAACTGTATGTTGGTGGAATTTTAGTGAGACAAAAATACACGCATAAAAATGCAATGTATTTCTACACAAGTACTGACACAACACTTAAGCTTTTTGGTGTATAACCCTTGTTCTAGATGCATGCTTGACTCAGCTGATGACAATTGCTAAGCAACTCTTCACTTTTGGGTTACTAGAATATAGAGTAACTTTACTGAAAAATTTTCTAATTTTCAAGGCCACTTAGGTTACAGCACACTTTGATCTTGTTCTCCATTTTCTCCTGAACGTTAGTTTACATTGGTATAGAAATACCAATTGTTCTTCTAGCAGGTCTCTCTAAAGGGTGGGACAAGGCAGTGTTGCAGATTCTTGCAAACTGTGGCTGTTCAGCACATCTGAGTAGAGACTTGCTAACTTACTACAAAACATCTGATTCAAGGGTATGTGTGACTTACTGAATGAAGGTATTTTTGAGCAGAATAGCAAAAAAGCAACTTGGGAACCTCAGTAACTCAGTCTTTGTATCTGTTCACATACCTTATAATGAAATAGTATGGGGAGAAACTGTTTTTAAGATGGTTTATATTTAATTTTTATCTTTGTTTCATATTACTTATTAAAAAAGGGGGACATTCAAAATGAAGTGGCTATAAAATTGTTCTTATGGAAAGTGCCATAAAACTTTTCTGTAATAATTTATGTCAAAACGTTCATGATACAGTCTCAGCTTCTTTACTGGCCAATTTTCTAAACCCATTTCCTCACCATGTAAAAGAATATACTTAAAGAGCAAAACCCCATGGAAACTGCTCACTATATGAATGCTTGATAAAAAAAAATCTCAACCACCTTTGCAAGCTTCCAATATAGTCCAGATGGTCTGTCTTATTCAGATGTTTTCTAAGTGATACAATTTGTGTGTAAAGGACAGCTCATATTATTTTTATATTTTTGTTGACATATATGTACACAGATACACAATGCTATGAAAATATAAAAAAAGTTTGCAAACACACTAATGTGAGAAGCTACAAGGAGCAGAAAACATTCACAATGCAAGCGCTTAGTACCAATGAGCAAGAGGACATTCTTCCTTTTTTCATGTCAGGATCAAAATACCCTCCAATGCCTGCTGCAAGTTGGTTTTGACAGTATAGTATGATCTGGTGTACAGTTTTCTGACATTACAGCAAAAGAAGTCAGCCTGACTCTCGAGCTGCAGTCTTACAGACAAGCAGGTGCTGCCAGGGACCTCCTAGTCAACAATTCAGTGATTACAGATCCCTCAGGGACAGTGATCTAAGGAGAACTTAGAGGCAGTTCTCCTGCAAGTGTCTAACAGGTAAACAGCCACAAATCTCAGTCCTGAATGGAAAATGTCTCTGAAAGTTTTTTCAAGAACATTTTCACTCTATGAGAGAGCCATTTGCTCTTTTCACTGGGAAGATGATGCACCAAGAATTTCACTTGAGTGAATTGGTTTCTGGCCTTTCTTTCAGAAATACTCAGAAATGTGATGATGCATACATATTCCTCACTCTACTACCAGAAGTTTTGATCAAAATAAAGGCTCATTGATCCTAATCATCCTAGTGTGGCTGAGGCATTTCTAGAATCAGGACTCAATGTTTCTTCCCAAGATGATATTCACATTAAAGAGATCCCAAGGAGTTGTTCACCTCCCTTTTCCTTCACACAGCTCTTGCCAGCTAGGTGACTTATGGATTTTGCACCTTTAGTGACCCAGGACACTTCCATTTACATGGGCAGGTCCATACCTATTTGGAAATCATATGACGTACTTATATCTCTCTTACTGAAATGCCTGAGGCTCTGGCATTTCCATACAACTGCAGTCTAAATGCATAACAGCTGGCTTAAGACTTGCTAGGAAACTTCTAGCTGTCATCAGGGCACCCCTAGCAGACTCCAAGGATGGCATGTCTCCATGCCAGACATCTATGGGGTGGCTACCTGCAACTCCATCTGCATCTTCAGCAGACACAGCACATTTCTGGAGAGGCTCTGGCACACTCAGGTGGATCAGTAAATCATAACATGATTTGTATGAATTACTCTGAGGCCTTCTTCCAAGTAAATTTACAGAAAAAGCAGGAGCTGCTTAGTCTTGCATAAAGTGTAAATATAAACAGACTCTTTGACTGATAAATGGTATTCAATTGACAACCAGAGTTCTTCAACAGAAGTCTAATATAGATACCAATATACTTGTGTAATCCGGATTTTACATTTGTCTTTTCCATTTCCTTCAAAATCCTTTGAAGAACTGGTTCATGCCTCCTCAAATGAAAAGGAACTAAGATAGTGCTGTGAGTGTTCTCCCCAGTGTGCTGCATGTAAGTGCTCCTTGCACAGGACACCACAAAAATGAAAACATTTGTGTCTCACACTGTAATACAGACATGAACTATGCAACACCAGGGACTTCCCCATCACAGGGAAGAAATCTTTGCTTCTATTCTCTACACATTTAATACATGGCTTTGAACCTTTCTTATTCAAAAATATTCCAAATAGGCACAGAAGACAGAATGGCTAAGTAACCTGTGACTCTCAGTCATTCATCGTGATATGGAGTGCTTCATAAATCACTTGCACTTACAGTGATGTGCACAGAAAGACGGAATGGCACTATCTATTCTGCAGGCAGAGTAGACAGACAGTCATGAAGATTAAAAAATTTTGACTGATTTTAGATGTCTGATCTGAGACCTGTTTCACTGAGGAGTCAGCACTGCATAATGCTTTAATATTCAAAATGCGTTTCCCTCTAGCTTCAGCTGTGTGTGCTCTGAACTCCTGCAAATCATGCCTGCAAGGTACCCAGCTAAGCATTCAGCAAAGTAGTGACCTCCTTTCCAAACTCTCTTGGAATGACTTGCTTACCTGCTCAAAACAGCTCTCTGGCAGAGGCAGGAACAGAATGCAAATAACGAGCAAAACTAAATAGCTTTAGCACGTACCTTCTTGTGATTCTGGTCTTTATCACATTCAACTTGCAACTGAGGTAGCAGTACTGTTGGAGATGATAGTTTCCTATACTGTATGTTCCTGATTCATCACCAGAGCAAATCTTCCCTGTCTACTGAATTATAAAAGAACTTCTGGGGAAAAACCCAAACAGTGATAGTGTAATTTAACCTTGCTTCTTCATACATATGGTACTACAAGGTTGAATTAAAGCTGGATTTCCTAACATTTAGATACTTGACCTTGCAATCTTCCAAATAGTGTGGAGAAGGGCCGGAGGAGGAAGATGGGAACATGTATGTGTAATTTGTCAAGTTCCAAAAAAGAAAAAGAAATCTATACCTTACCCAAATAATGTGACATTTTATTGAGTCTCATGCATCAGAAAAACAGTGGAGCCACGAGGCTGACCACTTGAAACTAATGAAATGACAGGAAATGGTAACACCTGTGAGATGGGAGGTATATCCACAACACTGCTCCAGTGTCTTCTACCTAGCCCCAGTCACCAGACTCCACAGTATCTCAACACCGGTCTCGTTATCTTGACAAGTTAAGCCCTGGGTCTGACATTTGGCCTCACAACTACCTCCAGTCAACAGTGTACCAAAATGCAGGAAAGTGTTCCCCTTTATCTTCGTTGTCCATTCTGCTTCTTTCATATATATTCCCCTTTGAACCCTTCAAAAGCCTCCCTCTTGTCATATCTTTCAGCAAGAACTTTTTCCTCCTTTATACCCACCCCTCACACTGACAAGAGTGAGTCTCCTCCCCCAGCCAGACTGAGCATCACCTCCTGTTCCCTTATTCTTATCAGTTCAGCTTGACTCTTTCAGCAGTCAACCAAATTTTTCTGATTTACCTTTTCCCCCCTTCTCTAACCATCTTAACCTCTTCTCAGAAGGGATAGCTCATCTCTCGCCCAGTTTGCTGACCACTCAGAGGTATTACTGAAAGCACAAGAGTTTTCCTTAAAGGATCTAAACACAGCATGGACCAGAGCTACCTACAGGCATGGCCACACAGCCCTTCTGAGGCAGTGTTCCTGGCACAGAGCATCCTCAGTAGCCCTGCTCGGAGTGCAGGTAAAACACTGCAGGAGTAGAGAGATTTTTAAGACGCTCAGCGAACACAAAAATCTTCATAGGTTTTAGCTTTTGGGCTCCTTTCAGTCTCTATTGTGTATTTATCTATCTGAAAAGTCTAGAATTTTATAATCCTATTTCTCAGCCAAATTTGTACAGATCTTACCAAATATGTCCTGCATATCCAAAGCATACATGTGTAACAGCATTCAAAGAAAAGGCCTTCAATCTTTTTCATAGCCTGCATAAATATAGCATTTTCTCTTCATTTCCTATGTAGAATCATGTCTACAGTAACAAAAATCAAATTATTAAAGTTTACAAAAAGGACTCACAATACAGAGAAAACTCAGCACCAGCTAATAAGGAATAACACAAGTAGCTAAAAATCAGGATTTTATAATGAAAAGTTTCAGGCAACACTAACAACATGCCCTAACAACAGCCCATCAATCCTCCTCATGAAAATATTCAGTTCACACAATTTAATTTACAAAACAAATTACAAAGAGAAGAACGAGGCAGAAAAGCAGAAGGCAGCAAGTTTATAGAGGTCAATTCAAGATCTGTTGAAAAGGTGCAAGAACCACAGAGGATGAAGTGTGAGGGCAGGTAGAGATGAAGGGAGCACTCAGTGCACAGAAAAGAATACAACTCTGGCATATTTTATGCAATCTGAAAGAATAAACAACATCAAAGGGATTATTTCCCCCCATTTTATAACAAAATATTTTATCAGGGGGCATGTTTCTGTGGATGTGTTTTCTACCACAACTTCTGAACCAGCTGTACAATTTCAATCCAGTCTGACAAAAAGGATGTTTCTATGTTTCTCATCTTGTTTCTAAGAAACTAGCCAGCTGGGTAAAGAAAAGAGACCCTATTGCTCTCATGCCTAGTGGAAGGCTGAAACTTCAGTCATCAGACATGGGAAAATGCAGTTATCTGTGAAACAAACCCATGAAAAAACCCCCACACCAAACCCTAAGCTTCCTTCACTTCACTGCTCAAGGAACCTTTTTTCCTTTCTTTTTTTTTAAATTAAATAGTGCCATTTGAAGTTATAGTCCACATTGTGACTGTAACATATGTCTTTAACATGAAGACTCTTTTTCTCTTTAACATCTTATTTTTCCACCTACGTGTTTGAAATGAGTTTCCTTCAGGAAAGGCCGTATTCTGCTTTACCTTGCCATGGAAAGCACAAGTTTAGCCTTCATCACTAATGGTGAGATTCAAGTAAAATCCTCCAATTTGAAGAATTTACCTTTATTCTGTGACAGCCTTCCACAGTGGCACACAAACGATCATACTGAAATTCAAAATACATTGCAAAAGAAGGCAATTGTCTACTGTTTCTATGAATTTGAAATGAAACCACTGTTGTGTTCTACAGACCAGCACAGCAAAGAGTTCAGTTTGTATATATAAGTGCTACTTCACCCTGAGATTCCTTCATCCCTAGGCTGTCCTCACACCCCGCTGTATTTTTACTCCATGGTCTGTGCCACCCTTGCACTAGGGGAGTGTGAAATCACTGGCTCCAAAGTATCAAATCACCTGTATTTTGGAATATGACCTGAAAGACTATAATCTTGCCTAATTAAACTAATCTACCCAACACAAGTTGCTTTCACAGAATCATTAAGGTTGGAACAGACCCCTGGAGATGACCTAGTCCAAACCCCAAGGAGGTTGCTTTAGGACATGGAGATCAATATTGGGAAATTCAGTCCTTAGTTGTGCTTCCTAATGCCTGTACTTATGAGCAAATAAAAAAAAAAAACTTAAAAAAAACTATCTTCCTCTGTTTATAGCAAAAGTAGGTTACAACTAAGTGTAACAATCCACAGTCTTGAAGGTCTAGTATTACAGTATGCAGATTCTGGAATTAGGGAAAGCTGATTTTGTTTGAGTATGAGCTTGTAAGTACACGAAGGAGAAGTCTAAAAGTCTAACTGTGGTCTTCAACACCAACATGAAATCAGCCTGTGTGTCTGCCCATGCAGGGAAGTAAAAGGGTAATTAACACAGGACATGAAAAAATGAATGGGTTTTATTAGTCCTGGTAACAAGATATTGTAAGTTTAAGCTTCACTGTGATCAAGCCAAGTGTATAAGTTAATCAAGACCTTCACTAGACTATTTCTGTTAACACTTTCATCTTACCAGTGGGAATTATTTATAAAACGGTTTTCCACTGCCAGCATGACAAGGTGATCATTAACACAGCACAGACCACGTGAAGGAACAAAATTAAAAACATGCGAAAGTGGCATTACACTGGTACTGTAAGCAGCTGCCATAAATAATTCTGCTCCTCGAGGTGATTTCAACAGTCTTGCTCTAAATCTAGTAAATCAAAAGCCCTTTATAAAAACTCTAATTCTCAAAATTTAAATTTCTAGGCTTCCCAATGATGTTTAACTTTACTTTCTCATGCATGAGAAATCAATTTGCTCAACCAAACCAGTTCCGAGTTCCCCTTGTAAGAGCTCATTTGGAATGGATTATAGAAAAAAAAGAGACATTTGAGTTTTACACATCTCAGGTTTTGAAGTTAAGGGCCCATTGTGTCCCGTAACTGCTTCCCACCCCTGCCATCAACACACCAGGAATTAAAGAAACCAAATCAATGGGAAGGCTGTGGAGCAGGGAATCATTAATACAACAAAACCAACTTTCATTCTAGGGTGCCACTTTGACTATGGCACAGGTGGGTACTATCTTGATCATTAAAAATGCTGACTTATGTGGAAACAAGGTGGTGGTTTAGGTTAGTTTGCAAAGGTATTTATATTCTCTACCTCACACCCACCCACCCACCCATACACAAATTAAATTCTGTGTGCAAAAATCTGCTTGCAGAAATGTATCATCTCCTCATTCTTGGTGAAATACCCCTAGGTGCAAAATAACATTACAAATATGTATCAGTAGCCTACATGCACATCTTGAAATGGGGCACGGACCTTGCACAGGGCAAATATTTTGTATAGGATTCTCCACTGGTTTTCAGTATCGTTCCTGCAGAGGTGGTATCTTATGATGCACTGGGCAGAACATGAGGAAAATTGCAGCTGAAAGGCAGAGTCCTTAATTCTCCACGGGTGTCGATTGGAGTTTTCCATAAGTAAGACATTTACCATAAATAAATTTATTATTTCCCACAGCATTATACATGCACTTCTTAGCAGTTTTGTATTCTTTCTATGAATAATGTATTTAAATTAGCATTTCCTATATTTAGCTTAAATATGAACAGTTTACAAACTAGACATCTACAGTACTGAGACAGACTTTTAAAGTTTCGCACATTTTGGGCTATGAGGTAATGAGGGTATGGAAATAATTCATTGAAAACTTGTAAAATTTAGCAAGTTCTGCAGCCTGTCACATGATTTGTGCAGGCATTCATCTCTCCATTTCTTTCCTATGATGCTTGGCTACTGTTCAATACAATCTAGATTAAAAAATATTTTTTATAATAACTGTCCCTTATATCAAATTGCTCAGATCTGTAGCCACTGGTCTTTCAAAAAAGAAATCTCTTGGGACAGCTTTACTCTTTCACAGCAGCAATGAAACAGAAGGAGCAGTATTAATAAGAGAACTGCAGCAACTGGTCAGCAAAACAATCCAATTTGTGCCCAGACTTCAATTTTACAGATAAAGGACAAGCTGCAGCATTGTTAGTGCAAGTTTCATTTCAATTTTTCAAACTAATAGAATTGGAGTCTATTTATTCAAATAATACATTTGAGCATTGGTATAACAAGAGCTGAATACAGTAGCAAAATGTCATACAGACAGCTGAACATTTTTCTTGTTTCTTAGCGTGCCCACAATTAGCAATGCAGAACACCAGATACAAAAAGCAAACAAGAAACCAAACCAACAAAAATCTACAACTCTTCATGACATATCTGTAAAAACTAGTCAGTGTAGGGTGGATAACACAATTTCTTTTCCCTTGGCCTTCTTTCACACTCTTGTGGAACAGAGTACCTTTGCTCCAAAGCACTGACTATTCTGCACTTCTGGCTTGTTTAGAGAAAGGACGAAATAACTCTATTCAGAAGAATATGATCAGTCCTTCAGTTTTTGTTTACTCCTGCAGAGGCTGATTTTGCACTGTTTATTGCCTTGGTTTGCAAAACTATTTTTTCAATTAATATAATTAAGAGTGCCGCTTATTCTTTCTACAATTAACCAGGAATAAAAAGCAACGCAATAAAAGAAACAAACTCTTTTTTTTAGCACTAGCACACTATAGTTATCTCTCATAAATAAAATGAGTGCTTTAAAAGCAAGATGATCAGTAGTGGTGCTACTTTGGTTATATGAAAAGGGCACACACTTGTTAAGCTAACAGGGACAACACTTTTACAGCAGATATCAGAAAACCTGGTTTCATAACCTTAGGAAGTTTCATAAAAAAACTGCAGGAGGGTGTGAATTCACTTTGGCTTCAATCAGTGCTTCTTCATTAATATTTTACTCACACACAAAGACTCCAAGTTTACGAGGCAAGTTGTGGGCAGCCTTTCTCTACACTGGCATCAGAAAATAAAAACAAAAAAGGCAGTCAGCATATTCAATGATGAATCCCTGAGCCCAAAGTTTTCTGAACAAAAATATTTAAGCCATATTTTCAGCCAACTGAAGGTGTCCTGTGTCTAAGGACAACAGTTAAACACTATTCAAAAGTCACTATTAAACGATGAAACAAATGCAATTTTGAAGACCTAATTACCTCCCAATCCGATCTTCCAAAAGTTTTCATAATAGGAGGTATTTTTAGGATATAAAACTAGAATTTCAGATATGACAGAAATATTACTACAAAGGCACAAAACACACCTATTAGCATAAAAATGATACAGCTAGGCTGCAGGTCAAATCTGCTCCTGAAACAGCCCTAAATTTATTCTAGCAGAGAAACCAGAAGAATTCATTTACTCTCCTAGACCTCAATTCTTTCATCCTTGCAACTGATCTGTAATTGTTACCTTACAACTACTACAGCAGATGTAAAAAACCCCCAAATTACAGCTTCTAGCCACAGAAGCCATAGTAAGTATTTCATAATCTCTACCACGTGTCATTTTGCTTTCTGGAACAAACTTCTTAAATATAAGGTCATCACAGTCATCAGGTAGTCACCAAACAGCACAAGTATCTACCACTTACTTAGTTCACCAGGATTTAAATGGCCATCATTACACATTTGTCTCTGCATAAATCTACTCTGTGCATGTGTGCATAAGGAAGTATTGACCATTAAAAGCACAGAAGTGAAAAAACAGATGCAGCCAGAGGTGGGGTCCCTTAAGCAGAAGACTCAACATTCAACATTTTAAAAGAACTCTGTCCTTTTTCTGTGTGAACCCTGTTCTGCTTATGATCCTACAATTATAGACAGCTTAAGTATGTTATCAGTGATATTACCTTCCAGGGTTTACACTGCTTTTCTGTAACATCTAGTGCACTTCACTGTGCAGTGTTCTAGTAATTCTCGGCAGCACACCCACTGCCTCCCTCACTTGGGCCCGCTTCAGAGGATTCCCAGAATATACACACAGCTGTTTGACCTTCCTCCTGTCCTCAGCATGCCTTATCTAATGGAACTGAAGAGATGTCATCACCTTACAGTGTTTCTGAAAACAAAGTCCTACACTGTGTTTGAATATAATACCGCAAACTGCCACCACTACTTTACACCTCTCCACTGAGGCCTCAAGAGATATTGCTTGTAACATAGACTACTGCATAGTTCCACGCATAATCTTTTGAAATTAAACTCAATTTCTAGAAAATCATCTCATTCGGCGACAGCAGCAGCTCTGCTTTGCTGTGATTTTTTTCTGCTTGTGACCATATCACGTCTTTTTCATACTCCCTTCTGCTTTCTGCCTGGATGGATCTCGACTATGTCTATCCTCCTTTCTACTGCTTAAGGGCCATTTGGATAAATGCCACTTCCCATTTAAACCCTAACATTCAGCTCAAAAGAATTCCTTTTCATAGCAGGCTTAGAAATCCACTTCTGTTTAGTGAGCTGCACATCTAGTTACCAGAACGCAGTTATCAAAAATACTCACAAAGCAGAAGAAATCCTTGAGCTGATTCCAGAAAAAATTTCATTAACCTTCCTTCCACTTGTCCTCAATACAAGGAACAAACATATTTTGGCTAATATGATTAGCAGTTTTCCATTAGTAACCCAGACGACACTGTGAGAACTTCTGGACTGTTCCCAAGTGCCCGCAGCCTATCGCAATATCTGACTGGGAGATTGTTCTGAGCAACAGATTCCAAAATGATAAGCAACTCTCAAAATAGCTTGAAAATCATGGATGGCAATAAACACATTTTAAATGCTCTTTCCAATTCGCTGTTTTTTTCCAACCTGGGCATTAGGAAGGACCTGAAGTTGAGCCATTTGTGGGACGCTCTTAACCTTCCAACCACAGCCAGCTGTAACATGCTGTATCATAGCAAGTCATGTATCTAGAATGAAAATGTTTAATCTTCTGTATGCAGCTGTAGCCAGCCATTCACAGCACTGCCAACCTCCATTCTCAGGCTGGCTAGTGGAAGAGATCCAGGGAGAAGTTTCAGCACAGCTATTTCTACAGTCAGGTTCTGACTTTGTGCTTTTTGTAATCCCTCCCTCAAACCTCTAAAGAGAGAAGAAAAGGCACAAGTCTGACTTTAATCAAGCAAAGGAAATCTATCACCTACAATCCTGCCACAGACTCCACTTAATGCATCCTTAAACCAGTTTGCATGCATGCAGTTCCTTAGTTTATGTTTGGGCAATTACCACTTATTCCTCAAAGCCAAGCAGCTGCCAGAACTGGTTTTAAGAGCCACAACTAAAGGAGCTGTCTGGGGCCTCAAGAGGCCTATTAGCCTAACCTGAACATCAGGGCAAGTCACCCAGTGCATGAGAAAAGTTGAACCCTACACATTAATCTTTGTCGAGGATCAGAGTAACCTGACATTTGTTTTATTTACCACAGTCCTCCCATTTGCCTCACTGGAAGGCTACACCAGCAGAATAGAGCAAAAAGTGGTGAATCTGTCCCCTAGTCTGGCAAGAGGATGAACACATTAGTCATATGAAAAGGAGAGCTCTGAACAGATTGTTAGCATCTCTCCTTCATATTTCATCGAGAGAGACACAGTGAATTAAAACTTGCATATTGCAGACAGCAGGTTCTAACCCCCAGTTATTTTCCATCTCAAATCCCACAGCATGGATTTAGCACTTTGGAAGTAAACGGGGGGTTAACCCAACATACTGATCAGCTAAAGCTTTAAGAAATCTATTTAACACATTAACCAAACAATAAACACGTGGAAGATAAGCTCCTTTTGCTATGGCTAAAGTTTGCACTTATTTTAAGGAATAGTTTGAAAAGAGAGTTTCAAATGCCAACAAGCAGATGAGGCAACAAATAAAATAAAATACCTTTCTTTACTGTTTCCCATGCAATATATGGGATGTTTTTATCATGCAGCTAAACATCACTGATGTCAATGGCATTTTTACCATTTTAGGTTTGCCCAGCATTTACTCATAGCTGTTTCACTAGCAACTGGAGCAGATGAAATCTGAGCCGCTCGTCCTGAAATGCTTCACGGACCAGTTATAAAGAACATTTGGGGTACAAGTTTTGGGATCACGCCAGTCACCCATGATTTGCTGATATCACCTGTGGTGTCGATGATGACTGCCAGACCATTGTGCTGCATTAACATCACACAGACTGTGTTATCGCTTACCTCTTGCTCAAGTGACTTACTATATCTCCTTAGGGCATGTATATATGAAACCTTCTGCACAGCCTTAGGTTCACCAAGGAAGATTTTCAGAAGATAGAAACAAGAAACAAATCTGAGTAGGATTTCTTCTCTCCTCATCTCTTTCAAATGTTAATATAGGTAGTCTGATCTTCCATTACCTTTTCTTTTCCTACCTCTGCTAACTTATTTACACCACCACCCCCAAAAAACCCCATGCAGATAAGTCTTCTTCCACACACATTCCTGACAGCCACACCTACTCTAGATTCATGATGAAGTTTATTTTTAATTTACCTTGATTTTTACACTCATGATGTGTGAAAAAAAAAATAGAGGTACAAGCAACACCTTTGCTTGCTTTACTTCCCTCATGCCAAGGTGACAGCATGGTTCTCAAAGAGAAAGGTTCTACCCAGTCAAACAGGTCTAAAGTCTAGAAAGGAATTCACAGTCACCTTGAAAATGTTTTACTCCTTCAACCTATTTTTTCTTCCCCCCTGTGACCCCAAGCAGCACATTTTAACTTTTCCCTTTACACACATTTATTCTCTCTAGTCAATAAACAAAATGAAAGTTGCTGAAAGGCTCTGACATGGATGTAGTCTGATACAGTAAGATAAACCTGAAATATTGTGGGCCACTAAAACAGAGGTCAATACCCAGCAATGAAGACTTTCACAAGAATCTCAGCTCAATCTGCTCCACAGTGCCATCCCCTTCCCAACAGGATGCCCTTCAGAAGGTGGAGTCAGCTTCTTTAAACCAGCTAGCTAATAATGTTTTGGTTTGCGTGTGTTTTTTTTGTTTTAGTGTTTTTTTTGTTGGGTTTTTTTTTTTGTTGTTGTTTGTTTGAGAGGGGTTTTGCTGGTGAATGAAAAAAAGAGGTCATTTGTCATTTTCACCGATTATTTTTTTCTGAAGACAAAAAGTAGAATCTATGAGGAAGGGAATGACCATCAAGAGAAGAAAAGAGAGGTTCGCATTGTGTTTTGTTCAGAAACTCCTGGCACAAGGAGTATCATCTATGGCTTATTTCTTAAGCATGTGAAGTGGGAACAGAAGGAACAGGATTAGTACATCTGAAATTTTGGCCAGTGGATTAAAACTGCCTACATAATTTACAGCCACAATCCTACTCTCAGAATTACTCAAAAAACTAAGGGGAATAACAACAACAACATTAGACTGATTTTTAAAGATGTTTACAGTGCACCAAGTGATGGTGGTGCTCAGAGAGGGCCATTTACCCACACTGTGCTGAACAAGGCACACAGCTCACAGTCCATGAGCTAATTTGCTCATGTCTATACAAAACTGCTGTTTCACAAGACATGGCAGCAGAAGGTTCCTCAAGGCCTAAATTATATTCAAAAAGAGTGTTTAGGCTGCTAAATCATTCAGGCACTTTCATAAGATTTACTCAAATTCGTGACTCTCATTGCTCCTTTAAGCTTAATTCAGCTCAATTTTAAGAATCAGCTAAATTGGTGCTAATGCTGACGATACTGAAAATGCTCTTAAACTCATTTAAGGTTAATTTGGTAATTTACCAACATAAAGGTTAAGCTGACTAAAGGTATTTTTATGTAGAATTTTATATAATTAAATTGGCCTAGCTATAAGAGTAAAAAAACTACTTTATTCATACTTTGCTAATACTGACAAGCTCATAATTTTACTTGAGGCAATACTTCTGTAGATAAAGAAAAGTCATAGAGGAAAATGACATGAATAAATACAGATTTTGTTGCAGCACAGTTACTTGAATTTTTCAGGATATTCAGTAAATACCACCAGTAGAGAAAGAGCCCTACTATTTCCCTGACTTAAATGATCTTTTTTGTGAGGAGTAACCCTCTTGTATAAGAAATGCTGCTATGAATAGGTCTAGACTTTACACAGCCATGGGTCACTAATTTAATTAGATTTCAAAGCAGCTATTCTACCTTTACACTGAATACAATACTTCCTGTACCCTCCCTCATACTAAAAGGAATAAAACAATCCCCTAGAGGTTTACACCTCAATGCATGAGGAAACAACAACAAAGTGTACATACAATACCTTGAGTTACAGATGGGATTTATATTGTTCAAGTTATTAGGAAAACCTTAACTACCTGCTAAGTTGGTATTTTTAGAAAGGAAAACAAAAGCTTTTCTCCTTTCTGGTAAGACAGGATTCCATTTGACCTGCTCTGCTCAGAAAATGATTGCCCTCAGCCAACCTCAATAACTTCCCCTCCTAATTATTAGCTTTTGCACATACAACAAAATTAAAACAAGTTTCTCTGTATGAATAAAATAAATTTTATACAATGAACTTTACTGTTAACAGTAAAAGTCCTTGCCTCCTATAAAAAAGTAGGTTTTCTAGGGTTTTTCTTGGGGGTTGAAGAGTAGGGTAGAGCGAGGAGTCCTACTGTGTATCAGTGTTTGGTCTTTTGAGCTTTTCTCCTTTCAAATGAAAATGGGGGCTGCAATTTTCACAGGGTTCTTGTATCACATTTGTTACCATGCATTTCAGACTGTGTAAGCTTACAGCTTTCATAATATGAGTGATCGAAAGCTGCATGGATTAGTTACCTGAGGAGATTGGGGGTTTTGCCCTCACTAAAAGCCATGAGAGAAAAACAAGAAACTAAGTTCATATTCTCTACCAGGAGCTCACGGTAACATTTCAAAGAATTACACAACATAGGAACTGTTACTGGAAGCGAAACCACATTATATTAGACAGGATCGTTTACTTCTAGTTTCACCGTCTATAAATGATGTGAAAATGCCTATTATTTAACTCTATCATACTGCTACACATTGGTACTGTTATTCAGCAACATGCATGTAAAGGAAAAAAGTCCTATATGAAAAGTCTATGCAAATAACTTTGTTATTGTTAACATCGGTCCAACTTCACACCTTGCTCTGCTGAAGCAGGACACTAATTCAGCTTTGGTCCAGCAGTCACACACAAGTGCACAACCTTTCATACTCTAGTCTTTCACAGGAAAACAAGATGCCAGCATGCAGAAAGGGCAGGGGCAGGTATCAGGGATTCCTCTGGATCTCGCATATAAATGAAGCACTTATGGTATTGATTCCATAAGCTGACAATACAGTTCTTCTGCAGGCAGCGACAGCCTACTGCTACCTTACATGCTGCGTATATAGTGTGAGAGAAAATTTTGTGAAGAGTGGATATGAAGACACTAGTGCCAAATCTCTGGCAAGTCCAGTGCTTGCATTTTGTGAGCAGCATTTCTACTCTCTGTATAGTGAACTAACAGCACTAAAAAGTGAAACACACCATAACCCATTTCTATAGGGCAGCATTTCTGGAAATATAATGGCTACTCTCTCATGTTAGCTAGTGGTAATGGTAATGAAATAAAAGCAAAACAATTAGGGATGTATGAAAATAGGCTTCTAGACATCCATTCCTCTTTCTGATCTCATGATAAAACTGCTGGGCCACAATACTGATTTGTCATCGTATAATGGAAATGAAAAGTATGTCAATTCAAGACATCCAGCAATTTGTTATGAAATAAAAGGTTTAAGGAGAACTGTTTCACAGCTTCAAACGAATTTCAGTGTATGAGCCTAGATTATTTTAAAATCAGAGCTGTGATGAAAAATCCGATTTTGATTGTATGAAAACTGAGAAAAAATAAGTAGATATTTGAATTTGATTTTAAAATTTTCAGGACAAAGAACATTAAATTTCTAAACCACAAACCCAAACACACCGCACCCTCTCACATGCACATGAAAAGAAAGGAAGTAAACAAACAACATAGAAAGGTAAGCTTATTTTAATCTGGTTATAAATGAAAACCACAGGGGCAAAACTCCTTGCTGTCCCAAAAGCTAGAAAGCAAATCACAAAAAGTGAAGGGAGTTCAGCAGCGAAAAAAGATCACAGGAAGAAACAACGATCTAAAATGGAGGCAAGAAGAAAATGAATTGTAGCCTTTCAAAAGCAGCATTCTTTTCTAGACACAGAGAAAAGACACTCATTTCATTACAAGAAGCTTAAGTGAAAAAACAGGATGGTACAACCAAATGTAATTAGGGGGTTAACAGATGTTTGGGGAATGGGGTCCTTATCCTAATTAGGAACGCAGCAAATAAAAAACAATTATGATGTTATTTCCTCAATTATGGCCACTTCTGCTTTACAAAGTGGTAAGTTATAAGAGCTAGTGCTGATGTGACCTCAGTATTAATTAGTAGGACAGAACTCTCATCCAGTTACAGGGAAATATCCCTTGGCACTGGGATACAACAAGGAAGAAGGTACAAGGACCCAGAGAGACAATCCAGCATTGTATTATTTCCAAAGGAAGTACCATCTTGAGACACTTGAGGATGCTCCCTAAAGGCCAATGTTGGGCACCTGAGGCACACACACACACACACACACACACACACACACACACACACAGAGCCCCTCGACACTCAAGAGAGCTCTGGCTGGAACTAGATAAATTGCCAGAGCTGTGATGGCAGTGCTGGAATCAGAATATAACTGAAAGATGAAAGCCATCTGTGACATATCCCTCCTTCTAACCTTCTCCCCCACGAAATGGTACCAGAACAGCACCAGCTCAAAAACACACCTGTCACATGAGCAGATTCCTGGCTACTCCTATCTACCATAGTGGCAAACATAAAATTTTGCTGCCTTTTCTCATTTTTTTTTTAAACCACAGAGTTGCTTTATCTCCAGCCTAGCGTAAGCTCAGAAGGCTGACTAATTTGAACTGATTGCAGACAAGTCTGTATAGACATTACTGAGTAGCATGGACTGGTGGGGACCACCAGAAAGAGATGAGCTTGGTAGCAAATTCTAATTTATTCACAACACATGGAAGAATGTGTCAGCAAAGACTCTCAGAGTGAAGGACATTAATTAGTTAAGCCTACTCAAGTTTTGTGACTATTTAAAAATTAATAGGGTTGAGTAAACTAGGGCAAGCAGACAAAAAGGCCCACATCCTCAAAAGCACATTGTGGGTATGCTGAGAATTGTCTTTGTTGATCTGGATCTAAATGGATTTCAAGGTCTAATAATGAATCAATGAGTTGAATACTGTTTCCTAGATTCCTATCTCTCTGTGATCGGGCTCTTATAATGACCTGGGACTCAAAGAGTGCCTTCCACTGCATTATATTAGATCAAAGCTGGTATTAAAGAACTTTCAAAATGTGAAATTATGCGGTAGTTGACACATCACAGCAAGAACTAAAAAGCTGAATACTGCTGTTGTTTTTTCTACATACCCACATAACCATATGCAAATCATACCAAGAACAGTAAATGCAAAATAATAAAGCATGGTGGGTGTAAAACTTGCTGTTTTCTCCCATGGTATATATTTGTAAGAGATGGATGGAGCACTTTACAGTTAGCAAGAAGTTTGTGATGAGAAGAGAAATACTTTTGCCTCCCAAGCATCCGGTAAGATTTAAAAGTAAAGTTAACATACCTGTTCCTTCATTACTCTTTTTTTCAGACTGTGCCACTTGGATAACTTCAGCAGCAGCATCCCTTACTGCCAAATCTTCATTCTGCAGTAGTAGTACCACACATTTCCACAGAGCAAAGGTATCAGAGAGTCCTATATTTATTTAAGGAGAAAGATGAGAATTCTATTTCTTACATGCATTCAAAGTTACAGAGCCCTGTTTCCCCATCTGAACAAAACAAATGCAGTGAAACACTGCAGCGAAACGCATTGGCAAACCACTGGGAAAAGGACTGCTAATGTGATCAAAGTCTTTTCAGCAACCAACTTTATCTAGGTGGTAGACTCAGCTTAGTTTAAACAGTGGGCAGCAGATAAGAGAATGGACCTCTTTGTCTGGGTTCAACTGTAAGTCATGACTGCTCTGAATTTTCTGTAGTTTCTAGCAGTGCAGAATTCCTGTTTGGCAATGTAAAAAATTTTGTCACTGAAGACTGACCAATGCACTGTGATCATGGATTTGCTGTTGCAGTCTGCCTGGAGCAGGAGCTTCCAAACCAAGCTTTCTTCAGATAATGTCAGGAGTGCTGGATATAAATGCCATCCACTGCAGGAAACAGCAAATGATCCCACCTCACAGGGATCTGTCACCTACTTCTCCCACATCCACCTCACCCCACCACTCACCAACATGCCTTGCCACCCTTACACTCACTGTTGGAAGCAAGCCAAGTTAAATCCATACAGTAATTACCTGCACACAGTTAAAACTAATCAGAGATAACTGCCCAAGGGGAGGTGCTCACCTGGTAAACCCCAAGCAGGCAGACAGCACATACTACTCCAGTGGCAATTCCCATCTCACAAGCCACACCTCACTTGCAAACCCTTGTGCCATTTAGTGCCGTCACACTATGGATGACCAGCTGAAGTCATAAGGCTGTACTCCTAGGTTTGCTGGGTTACTTTTCAGGTCATGTTGAACATCCTCAATAAAGGAATCTACTAGAAGGTCTCTTTTAGATGCAGCCAGCTGTTAGAAATTACCTTCTGGTGATCACAGAAAACAGGGGAGTTGGTGCTTTATTGTTGTGCTGGTTTTCTTCCACCATGTTATCATCAGGTCTATCAGACATTTCTATTACAAGGCTAGCCAGACAACTCTATTTCACTGCTTGGCCACAATAAATTGCTACACAGGCAGAGAAAGCATTCCTGCATTTCACACAACTTCCCTAGGTGGGAATGGCATGGAGTATAACTACTTCAGAAAGAAGTTGCTTTTCTTCTTAATGTAACACACTCACTAATGTTCTACTGGCACAGCTAGGGCAGAATAATTATTCCCTTATAGATTCAATGGCCAGCTTTCCCACCTAGACAAGTTTATACTGCTTCTCCAGCAGCGGTGGAAGTCTGCAAACTGATTTTCCAGAAAGACTTTCTGTGAACCCTCAAACAACATGATGAAGAGATGATGGGGTCACCCAGAACATACCAACTGGCATTCACCTTCTTCCTCTTATGAGCATAACAATGGAAGTTTATGGGAACAACTACAGCTCCATTCCACACAACCACAGTTTTCTTTAACATCTACTTTTTACTATATGTGGTCAAGCAAGTTGATGCAGAATGAGGTGTAAAAGTCAAAGCTGTTTATAAGTGCATAATCCCTTTAATTTTGAAAGAATGATTTTGAATCTATATCACTACAACTAAACAGCAGATCATGCCCTTGATTTGCTAAAATTCTCACTGCAGTACTGCTGGCCTGTCTTGTTCAGGATGCAAAATAATTTCTTTATTATCTATTACTACCTATTCTTATATATCTACTGGCTTCTTAATCACAAAATCCCATTATTCTCTATTCACAGAAGGCAAGGGGGAAAAAAAAAAAAGCAGCTAAAAAACCCCCATCTATTCTGTAGAACAGACCAGAGAGTTTCACTTAGTTCTGCCTCTCAGTCAGTAATGTATTACTGAATAAGTCTCCGTAGGTTTTGTTTCTTTCCTTTTAACTTTGTTTTCTAAAGAGAAGTCTAATGTTAACTTAAAAAAAAAGGAGTAATTATACCCAGAAAGTATAATGTGATACAATTATTAATCAATGTTATAGCAGAATGTGTCCCTCATTTCTAGACTGAAGCTTTAATTTCAACATTCAGCCAGCACAGTTTTGTTACACTCACGGTGTTAAACTAAAAGTATCTCCTCATCACCAATACGGTATTTCAGAAAGATTGAAGTCAGAGAGCAACTGCAAACTAGTAAATCTGTACAGCAATGTATAGTGGCCTGGAGACATATCAACATCTCATGTCCACATTCTGTGGAGCTATTGCAAGAGGCTGTGCACATGTGCTTTTTCTAACTGAGTTTAAATAAGTCTATACATTTAATAATGAAATCCCATTAAAATTTTAAAATAACCATGTTTGATATAATTACAGGTTTTGACTGAACGTATATAAAATGAATTGTATACACACATATAAGTAATGTACTAATGACTTCATCTAGAAAGAACCAGAAAATTAATGTTAAAACTACTTACCAAGAATGAGCTTCTCATTGATCAGAAGGAATGATGTTGCACTTTTAAGAACTTCAGCAGCCGCTAACAGCATCTCTGTCTCTTGCTCATCTCCACAAAAATACAATATCAGCTGAACCCATTTTTTCAAGACTTCTTCTGAAATCTGAAGGCACAGAACATGGAAGAAGTATGCTGTACAATCTCTTACCATCACATTAAAGTATGGACTGCAGAAGGGATACTGCTCATCAGTAAATGTGGGGTTTTTTCAAAGCGGTGGACCCCACACGCCCATTTAAAAGGTTGCCTTACTATGTCACAGATGGCTACAGAGGGAGATTTTCTTTTAGAGCAGTATTCACAGGCAATTTTCTCACTCTGTCCCTTCACACCAATGACCACACAAGTCAAAACATATCTTTGTGTCCTCAGTCCTTCTAAGCATGCAAGCCAAAGTCCAGGATGCTGCACTATAACAAAGGGAAGAAATTCTCAAAAGCATTCTACATGCAGACACCACAGCTGAAAAAATGAAAAAACAATTAAATGCTTTTGAACCATGCCACAAATCTTAGCTTTGACAGTGATACCATGCTTGGTAAAAGGGTGAATGCACCTCCTTTTTTTCCTCTACTGATAATTGGGAATGGAACTTTCTTTTTTTTTTTTTTTAAAGACTGCCAAGGTACCTTTCATTTTGAAAGCATGTGCATTCAGAAAACTGAAGAAATCTCCATGCTGGCTGATATACAACAAAGCTCACTGCCTTAAAACATGAAGAACCAGAAAGAAAGATCAGGAAAGAGAAATTTCCTGGTTCAAATAAAATCCAGTTGCCATCTTTCAGAAAATATTTAGTCCTTGGATATATTCTAGGAAAACTCCTACTAAGTAATAATAAGAAAAAGCTTCAACTCTTTCCAATATGTAATGATGACTCTTAGATTTTTGTGGAAAGAAATAATGTGCACTTTACTTGTAACTCAAGTAATGCTTCCAAGACTTGTAAACTCTGCCCTGCATTGGGACAGCTGGGCCATAACTGGGAAGAGAAAGTCCTAACATCCATAAGCAACCAAGGAAGATTTGGGATTCCCTGCAAATGCCACACTTGGGAAGGCAATTGGTTGGTCAAGGCGCAGGAACCTCAAGTGCAGCTTGGAGAACAGAACTTGGAAGATGCAGGAGGTGGCATCCAGACACAGTCTGTGCAACAGCTATCAGAAGAGAGGTCTAGAGGGTAAAAAAACCCAAACCAAATCCAAACAATTGGCATTTAATTCACAGGAGAAGAGATAAAGCAGCACCAGTTTGACCTGGACAGAGCTGAAGTATCTGCAACTAAAGTTTTGGAATTTTTTCTCCTTTCTTTCCTTTTTTACTTATCTTTAATTAAAAGAAGTGAAAAACAGAACAATCAAATAAGGTAAAGAAGAGAACCAATGAAAAGGTGAGTCAAGTAAAAGGAGTAGAGAAGTACAGGAAGGTTCACAGAATCACAGAATGGTTAAGGTCAGAAGGGACCACAGTGAGTCATCCAGTTCAGCCTCCCTACTCAAGCAGGGTCACCCTAGAGCACATGGCAGAGGATTGCATCCAGATGGTTCTTCAGCATCTCCAGTGAGGGAGACTCCACCATCTCTCTGGGCAATCTGTTCATGTGCACAGTCACCCATACAATAAAGAATTTCTTCCTCATGTTCAGGTGGAACTTCCTGTGCATCAGTTTCTGTCCACTGCCTCTTGTCCTGTTGCTTGGCACCACCAAAAAAAGCCTGGCTCCATCTCCTCCCTTCAGATACATATATATACTGGTGAGGTCCCCTCTCAGTCATTTCTTCTTGAGGCTGAACAGGCCCAGCTTCCTCAAACTTTCCTCATAAGAGAGATGCTCCAGTCCCTAATCATTTTTGTTGCCTTCAGCTGGACCCTCTCCAGGAGCTCCATGTCTGTCTCATACTGAGCATCCCAGAACTGGACATGGCACTCCAGGTAGGGCCTCACAAAGGCTGAGTAGAGGAGCTCCATCCAAGTCACTGACGAGTAAGTTAAACAATACTGGGCCCAGTAGAAAACCTTGGGGGACACACGAGAGATAGACCAGCCAGACCCTGTGCCACTGATTCCAACCCTCTGGGATCTGCCGCTCAGTCAGTTCTCAATCCGCCTCATTAACTGAGACATGAATGAACTCTCAGTTGTGCTCTGTCTCGTTCTGCGTGGTACATGGCCGTGTACCTGCACTGCACAAAGGGACAGAGCCAGAGCATGTCCTACAGATTCTATAACAGCGGAAAACAAAACATAAAAACTTCCTAAGATGTTACAATTACTCAAATTTCAAACAGATACGTGGACTACCTTAGAAAGACAGAACTTTTACCTTATGAAGAGCAACAATCCCTTCCACAGATGCAAATACTGAATGCAAGCCCAAAGAAAGAATTTAGAGGGAAAACTGATGTGCCTGCTCTTTTACTAAGTTCTCTCTGTAGAGATATCTTAGATCTCCCACGATTTACATTCTTATTAGTGAAAGTTGTTTTAGCATTACTAGTTAAGATTGTTACAACATTTTTAAGTAATTCCTCTGTTATTTTAAATTTGAAGTCATTGCATTATGCCTTTAACAAAAATATTTAACATGATAATTCATTTTCCATAATTCTTCTTTGCAAATCTGAGATTTTCTTTTTTTCATAACGAGACAAGATTATTAGCATATAATATGAATCCATTCTGCTGCACATTCTGTGAAAAATAACAGCTATGTAAGGAAAAAAAAATCATTTCAATACAGATCATGAGAATTTTCTTTATTGTAAAACATCCATTAGTGTTTTTTGTGCCTTTGAAAATATTTTAAAAAATGTCTAGCACTAAAAGCTGCCTTTGCACTGCTCTACACATATATATGTGACATCACACACTGACAATTTAAAATCAAAAGAAATCTGAGCTGGCTGGGAACTGCACCCAACCACTGCTTCAGCTTTGAGCCTTCACATCTGACCTGCTCTGCTGTGGGCTCCCCAGCAATCAGAAACCACAACAAAGTTGCACTTTAGTAAATGGGCTGGATTCAGATCAAGCCTTAATCACCACAGGCATTTCCCTTTCCACATTATAGTGACCATTTCAGATGAGCTCAGAAGTTGAAATGAATCCCTGAGAAATATCCACTTATGTATTTAACTTTAAATGACTTTGAGAGGGATATACTGGGATAATATTCATGGCTGTTTCATTCCAGTACACAGCACTGCATTCAGAGAGGAAGACATAACACCAAAAGAGGTGCAAGCACACAAGAAAACACAAGATTGGGGGTTTGATCCAAAAGCATCCACGCTACTGCAACCACCAAAAACTCCAGAATTACAAAACTGTTAAGCAGCTTCATTTCCCTTACCTGCTGATGGTTCTGTAAAAGATGGATAATCAACTTGGAGGCAAATTTGAGAGCTATCGTTTGACCATCAGTGCTGAGAAAACAAGGCAAACAACATATCAAAAACCCAGCTCTTTATGCCATCATTTCATCTCCAGAAGAAAATCAGCCAGCTCAATTATTTATGATTATCATCAGTGGATATTTTTCAAGCTTAGCACATGGAGTTTTTACATTGGAGTTTACATTTACAATGTTCGCTAAGTTTTTAGCTGATATGCAAATGAAACATGCCTTTAATTTCACCTTTACTTTCCTGTTTATTTTTTATTTACATAGTTCTCACAGAAAAATGCATTTGAAAATAGAACCCAAGTCAAATAAACTGGACATTATTTTAAATTACAAACAAAAGCATCTCTTTGAGCTGGTGTTAAGCTGCAGGAGTATCTCCTCTACAGCTGCTAGAAATGTTCCAAGTGCAGAATACACCAACTGCTGTCTTCCAAGCCTCCGTGCTGCCCAGCAGGGTCTAAGGACACAGCTCTTGGCACAGTGGCTTCTGAAGGTGAGTCTCACCGTGAACAGTAAGGCCTGCCAGTTCAGCTAAGTCCCTCTAACAGCACCAGGCAGTGTTATCTTACTTCTTTCCAGAAAAGACCGCTCCCTATCTTAATCAGTTAAACTCGAACAATTTAGTGCAAATCAGCAGCCAATGTTTTATGTTCAATATTTATATGGCTTAAAAAACTATTAGAAACAGGATGTCATACTCTTTGAGCTTGGACACTTGAACGCTGTTTGTCCATTTCACTATGAATGGATGGACGCAGATTCTCAGCACAAACTACAAATTGAATCCAAATTTTCAGTGCTTTCTGCTGACTTTACAGTCTGAATAAGGAGTGCAAACCCTAAGGATTAGGCTTAACCATTTCTGCCAATCCAAAAAACTGAATGAGATCTGTCACTCTTCCTACAAATTATCTGCACATAAACCAGGACATGATGGATGGCAGATTCACAGCAAATGAGTGTACATTTGGATCATTAATTCTAAGTGTTAATTCTATGATAGACTGGGTGTTTCCCAACTACTATTCAGGAAGAACTATGGTCACTGGCTATCATCAGACAACCAGAGTAACTTCTTATTTCAGGAACTGTATTACTGGACATTTACAGGGTGCTTGCCTGTATGACTTGTGGGCCTTATTAATAATTCAGATCCACATCTAACTTATTAGAAAAATTCTCAAGAACTCTCTTTATACAAATAAGCCATACTCAGTTTTTTGAAACACTGATTTTTAAATCAAAGGGTAGTCACAAACCAATAAATTAATGTTTCAATGTTTAAAGTCTTTAAAATATAAGTATTTCAACATTCATGAAAGACCATACCTGTTAGAGATATCTACATGGTTTAAACTCCAGGTTAAGAGCTCACTTGGATTCATTTTTATAGAGCATTCAGTCTTTGGAAGAACATTTCTGAGATCCATATTATAAAGAATTTCCAGTACCTGCAGACACAATTCACAAACAAGGAATTTATAGACAGTAAATGTGTACATTTAAGACTTAAACCTCACTTAAACCCACAAATATTCTCTCTGGATAGTGCTAACAAAGGGAAGAGGAAGTTCTTGCTTTTACACAATAACATATATTACTGAATTATTGAACAGCTAGTGTTTAATGTAAGAAAAATCCCAATCACTCACCTATGATTTAAAAAACATAATGCATGTTTAAAATGTATCTTTAAAATTTAAGAATATAGTTTACTGAAAGCATACCAAATGTCAATAAAATAGCACCCTCTTACCTTGCAAAAACACTGGCTATTCGTTTCCTTCAGAGCCATTGTGAGAAGAGTGCCTTCCAAATCAACGAGTAAACACAACACACCTTCTCTTCCTTCTGCAGTCTGCTTGGATTTTCTTTGTTTCAACCACAGCAGTATTGCTTCCAACACAAGCAGGCGTACTTCATGGAACTCACAGTGAAGGAGATGAGCTACTGACACCGATGGCTTGGCCATTTTCTTTGCAGCAGCTGAACCGCTGCCCTGGGCGTCAGGATGGGCAGTCACCGACAGCACTGATATTGCAAGTCTGGTGGTGCTCTGAAGATACTGTATCAGCCCTGGTACTGCAGATGAGTAAGGAATGCCAGACATCAGTTCAGAATCTGAAATAACTCTGCTCATCTCGTCCCAAAATTCAAGCCATTGCATTCCTGGAATGAGAATAACACTTAATAAAGTGACAAATAGATGATGTTACCATCTGCTTCAGACCATGAAGTTGACAAACATCAGATATGTAAAAGGTATCATAAGGTAAATTCAGGCATGAAATGAAAATCACAGTTCTCCTTCATTTTAAACTGATTCTAAATTATCAAACAGCTTTGCTAGACAACACGTATATATGTTTAAATAGAAAGGAATAAGGACACAAAGTTTTCTGAGAACTATAAATTGTTCAACATGAGTTTAAAGTTTCAAACTACTTAAAAAATGCTAAAGTACCTTGCAGATTGCCTGTAATCTTTACAAATTATAGCTGTTTGATAAGTAGTTCTTTAAATCAAACTACTAATACAGTATTGCAAATTTTACAAGCCTCATATTACCACTGTAAAAAGTGATTAACACAAATAAAGTATATAATATATTTGGGGAAAAAAATGTTAGGAGTTAGCTCTAAAATTAGCAACCAGACTGACAAAGTGCTGTCTGTCAGCCTACACAGCTGCAACTGAAATCAGGAGAAACGATGACAGAGGCCATTCTGATAATATCGAAAATCCATATTGCGATAGAACTTTGTTATTCAAAATTAAAATTCAGCACTCCTAAAAGCCTGTCCAAATATTCCTACTAAACTGCTGAATTTGACAAGAAGCTGCAACACAAATATGGATTCATTTTGTTTTCCATGAACACATTTGCCTTAGCCTTCTATTTAGAGCTAAATATCCTGCCCTTTCGTATTCAGATTCTTCTAAAGCCATCTTAATTTGTTTGACATTTACACAGAAACTTGACATGACTATACACTGTCTAGCACACAAGGCAGAACCATTTCTGAGTAATTCTGGATAAGCTTCAAAGAAATTTAGTATTTGCAAAAAAATTTCAGACATATTTCCTCATCATTAGTTCTATCATTCATGTTTTCACTACAGCTTCTTCCCTGAACAGGCTTGATGTAGTCAAAGAAACTGTGAAGCCATGTCACAGCATTATCCTTGAGATGACACAGCTGACTTCCATCTCACAACAATGCAAACTTTTTATCTGCTACATTTTCTAAAACCCCTCCAAACACCCTGGTTTTACATACTGGCATCATAGCATAAACTAGCATCAATGCACATGTCACATGACAAGTATCCAACAGCCAGAATTCTTTAATTTCTGAACTGTCTGGTTGCCTTGGAGAGGGATTAGGCCTTCGCCTCAGTTATTACACAGCCTGACTCCACAGACCTAAGTTTAATAACAGGAATAATCCCAGGCAGCTGAAAGAAAAAGGTTCAGGTTCTAGTGCCTCACTTCAAGAAGAGAAACAGCACCCTCTCAGCTTCCTACCTGCTCCCCTCCTCAGCTGCAAATAAGCAATACACATATCAACCCAAGTGTGTATTTCTAAGTATACTGCAGAAGTGCTTTTATCTCCTATCAACGTTGCTTTACGCTGAGATATAGCTATCCCATGTGCAAGCAGTCACGGGAAAACTGCCAGGATGGAAGGGTCAAAGCTCCAGCGCAGAGCAAGGGAGAGCAGTATAAGGTGGACAGAAAAGAGAGGCAGAAAAACATTAGGGGAAGGGAGAGGGAGTGTTTCATTTTGTTGGTGTCAACACTGTCAACTTCGCTAGAGCCTGCAACCCAACACCAGTGAGCAGTGACCCTCCCATGGACTCCAGGAGCTGGCCATGCACTAACCTTCAGATCCAGCTCAGTAAACCTTCATTTGTAATTTGAAAGGCCAGCATAACTTCTCTCCATGTCTTCATCTTTGAAGGGGAAAACTACTTTCATATAAAAAACACAGCAGAGCTACTCGCTCCTACAACTTCTATTTTGCAGAGATCATGATACAAGTCTTTGGTAACAGCTCTTCTTTTTCTGTACACATCAGATACCTCTGGTTTGGAAGCCTTTTGGATGACTTCTTTCTTTCCCATGCAATTGTGAAAGACTGGACACTGTGGCTCATCTATTTTACAGAAAGTCTCTTTAAAACTGGATGTCTTAATGGCAAGGCTGTCAGCAAAGTACGACTGTCTGCATATTTGCTTAGCCTCAGCATACCAGAAAGCAAATCCTTCTGCATTCATCTTGTGTTCCACATGTTCTCCAACACTCTTTTTCCACATAAATATGTACAAAAGGAAAGAATGCCCCCGTCTTATTACAATGAAATGGAAATATTCCTGCTTTCAACTTCATCACTAAGAAATCTTTCCAGGCTTTCATGTAAATGTTTTCTCATCTGCTTAGCTTTAAGTAAACTCTTTCCTTTGGCTTACATCAAAATATCCGACTAAACCAGAAATCCACACTCGTTCCCAAAGTAAATGTCAGCCTCTGTTGTTAAGATACAGTAAAGACATAGCTGTATTTATAAACAAAAATCACTGTACAGTTTGAACAACCAGCTGTTGTGAGAAGGAAGAACAAATTCTGTCTGACCAAAGAAGGATCCTGGCAAACAGTAGTCTTGTCCAGGATGCTGACAGATGCAAAAGAGTCCCCCAGAATTAAGTGGATTAATTTTATTTTCCCCTCCTTAAGGATTGCTTCATTTGTAGGACAGGAAGAACTTTGGCCTGCTTCTAGGAAGGGAACGTCTCACACAACCACTTGGCTCTCCTCAACACAGAACACAAACATCCCACAGTCTCCCTCAATTCCTTTATGTCCACTATGTCGATATATACGTACACCATCTATGTCATATTGTCTAGCTTTAAGGCATTGTTTTTTTTAATCCTATTTGTGATCAACTGATGTTCAGTCACTTATATGAAGTAAAATGGTCTTTCATCATCTGAAAATAAAGATGAAAGGAAGAAGAGCAGAATGGAATTAGCAGACCTGATGAATCTCTATTTAAAAACCTCCTCAAAGTTTAGCAGCTCCCAAACCTGTGCCCTGCCTGACTCTCTTCTGCTCTTCCCCAAAGTAGCAGGCAGGACCTATTTTACAGTCTGTTCCCACAATAAGTAGATACATCAAGTAAGGACAGAAAAACTTCCCTGCTCAGGGAGTAACAAACTGTTACCTGAGGGACAGTTCAGCTGACCTTTCAGCTCAGAGATTCTACAGTATGTTCAAAAGTGAAAGAAGTAATTCCTTCCATATTTAAATCTAAACTTGTTTTACCTCCTTGTCAGCTGACATACAGGACTGATTACATACTCCTGTAAGACTTAGTAATTTTACAGTGACTGTCCAGGCTACTGCCATTGGACAATTTTCCCTATCATCAGGTATACACTGCGTGAGGGGCTTCTCTCTGTAAATGTGATTAGCATACATATAACTATTTGCACACCTCTAGATAAATACTGAGATTAAATCTGGTATGCAGGCCTTTGAGCATCCAAGCCATTTTCCATCTTCCTACTAGAGGCTACAGAAAAGAAGAATAAAGTAGGGAAAAGAGGAGAAGTTACAAACAGCATCAGAATAGTTACTGACGCTCTACAAGGGCAGACAAAAACTACACAGACAGCAATAACATGTTTGCTGTGCCTGCAGTACACAGTTACGGAAAGGGAGTTCAAGCATCAAAAACCTGGATATTTATTATCATTCACCAAGACCTGCAAGAAAGACCAATGATTTATGGACTTTGCACTCTCAAACTACCATTTATTTATGAATATCTGAAGAGATCATATGAATAGAGAGAAGGCTGAGTGGTAATCAGTGCCAAGAAGAGATTTCCCTAGACAAATACTAAAGGAAAGTATTTTCTTTCATATTTTTCCTTTTTATTAAAAGTGGATTAGGCAAAGTCACCGCTAAATGGAAAAAAAAAAACCACAAAGAGAACAGAAAAGTCTATTTTATTACACTGCCAAACTAAGGTGACTGTTGATGATCATGAAAAGGGCATATTTTGAGCAGGATATTTTCTTTTAAAGACATCTGCAACTTCAACATCAGAGACTAAGCATCAGGACTCACAATACAACTCAAAACTACGAACATGAGTGATTAACAAAGTCCACTTATCATTGAGGACAGAAGCATTCCGTTGCATTTTGTACAGTCTAAGGGAAAGTTTTCAATTAAAAAAAAAAAAAAAGGGAAAAAGAAAAAACATTTGATCTGGACCCCGAGACTACTATTTTCCTAACAGCTTCTCTCTGGCACAGCACTGAGTTTTCCACTATTTTGCATTCATACAGAACTGTAAAACCCCATGGAGACAGTGCAAGTCAGTCAGTGGTACATGCTGGAATCTAAAGAGAACCTGATTCCAGAAGGACGAGCAGTCTCTGTCTTCACATGGAGACAGAATTTTAACTGCTAACACTGATAAACACCATCAACTCCACTTTCCCCTAGTGTCACTTATTTCATGTAACACCTTTTCATATTCCTCATTCAACACAGCATTTCAGCTGTATCATGCTCTACCCTCAACAACCCTCCTCCTGTCACTATGTCCCCACCATCTTTCCAAAACCACTTTCACCTTCCTCCTGCTACGTCTGTGCCATGAGTTCTGCCTCCAGCACTTCCTAGGCAGCCTGTTTATGTAGCACACCTCCACCTCCTTTCTCCAATCATTTATTCTTGTCAGCCTCTGTCCATTTGTTTTGTCCTTCTGGCTCACACTCACTTTTGTTCTGTCTTTGGACTACCTTAAAAGAGTACATCCCTCACGTGTTCTGCCTCTGGCATTTTACTGTTCAGGCAACTCCCAGTCGCTCCCTGTCTCTTGGGCCTCCAACAATGCCATCCTCAACTACTTCAGTCTCCTGTCTGCATTGAATCAGAATATGGAGCACCTAAATACATTTCCTTTTGACTTGTCTAATTTAATGCTAGTAGGCACAGGCTATTTAGATGATTTTATAAATATGTTTTAAAACTTTATCTTCCTTGAGTCAAAATAAAATATTTACTCAGTGCCATAGTCAATGTACCAGCACACAAAGTTTATATATTTTCTGACATAATAAACAAAAATTGCTTTCAATTTGTTAAGATGGAATTTAAGCTTAAATTAATTAGACCAAATACCCAAACACCTATTAACAAGCTGCATGTTTTTGTTTAAATAACAGTTTGGCCATACTTCTTAAGAATCTATATACAGAAGGTTAAAGCATGGCTAAAATAATCAACCTAGTCCTGTCAAATTTTTACCATTTAAAAATTACCAGTTTTTAAGTTGGCCTGCAGACAAAAACCTTATTTTAGTTACCACTTATCTTCTTTCCAAAATAAGAAAAGTAAGAAGTATGCTACAGAAAAAAGTGGGTATGGCCTTCAAATGCTATTTAAAAGACCTGCAAATCCTGTAATTCAAGCAAAATATTTAGAAGATTCCTATGTAAAAAAGGTTTGGAATTTCACTGCAAAGGATCCAGAAGTTCGATAATCCATATTAGTTCTACCAATGCATTTTATAACCTCTAATTAAAAAGGAAAAATATAAGTAGGAGAACGTTATTTGCACTATATGTTATTTAAAACAAAGTGTTTATTTGAGAGCAGACAGTAGTACAAAATTGCCCATGCTTCTGATCACATACACACCATGTGAAGTGCACAGTGCAAACATTTCTTTTGTTCATGAACAGAACTTAAGAATTTTAACCAAGATACTTCTACAAATGGTTTAGCTATTTGGAAGTGTTATAGTTTCAAAACCCAGTTAGAATTCCTTCCAAAGAAGCTTGGAGGCAATGCTTTACCATCACTAAAGA
>JAWWTY010000106.1:25614757-25733763 GCA_035222235.1 Margarornis squamiger
TTTTTCTAAATTTAAGGAGAGGGATTATTTTATTTCTTGGCCAACATTATATCTTAGTTTTCTCTCAAACTAAGACAGGAAGACAGCAAGAAAATGGAAGTATGTTTTTGCAAAACTCAAGGATACAATATATTAGCGAGAGCAGAATATTGGCTGCTCCATTTTGATATCAAAACAGTCTATTTATGAACAGGATTAATCATGTAAATACTAAGTAACTGTTCCCACTGTTGACACCAACACTAGAGTTTGGTTAATCTCAAGAACTTTTATAAATTCTTCCACCTCAAATGTAGAAAGGAAAAATGCATGGTTAGATTACAAGTGGCAGCTTCTCCTAAATCACAGATTCACCCTATTTGACATCCTGTTTAAATGTTTCCTCTTTCTCATCAAACTTGAACTATGAAGACACTATACTCAATAACAGGCCAAACCAGCCAGCAGATTGACAGCATAAGGATAAAGGAACAACTTGGCAGGATGATCTTCAGCAAACTTTTCTTTCTTCTTTTCCCTTTTCTGTTCTACATGCTATTTCACTTATGTTGATGGGCTTTCTGGACTCAACACAACACTTTATCAACAAGTGTCATTTTTTGGAACACAACCCTGAGTAAAATGCGCTTTTATTAGTAAAGTATATTTTAGAGAGTTGCATCCATTTTTCCCTTCATGAAATCACAAAATACTATAAGAAAGCTGTTACAAGATGTGAGCAAGAAAGAAAACGTGACCATTTTGTCATGTGGTATTCTTCATCTGTTAGAGAGACAGAGCATCCCAGCTCGGAGCTTCACTGCAACACACCACTCTGGCTCCTGTGTTGCCAGCACTGCAGGATCACTGTAATACTCTCATCTTATTGTTTAGCTTCAAACACCAATTTCCAGAAGATCCAAAAGCAGGAATCTATACGACAGGTCCTCTCAAAAGTTCACATATTCAACAGAGGAATCTTATTTACTGGAATAGTATATCACAGCAGAGCCTGCCTGTAGCCTGGTATTCCATCTCTTGCAAAGCCCATCTCTGAGTGCAGAGAGAAGTGCAGAAAAAAAATACACACACGGATCTGGAGCTCTACAGCTTGACAGACCTGACCAAAACTTATGAATGAATTCGTAAATAATTATACACACAGATAAGGCTGGACACATTCTCACCTGGACTCAGGAGCATTTTTACCCCCAAAGATGCCTAGAAGTGTTACTCTATTCCTTCTGAAATGTTTGAAGGAGGGTACAAGTGCCAGAAAATCCTCTGAAAGAGGACTGCATTGTTTGACCCACTGGATTGAAGAGGGCCTGGACATCTGTGATTCCTAGTCTATAAAAACAGTTACTGCTGAGAAAATACATCAAAGAGGTCTGCAAGAACAAATTCACTGGATATTAATAATTAATAATAGTGGCGACAGACATTAGCTCATCAAATAATCCTGATAAGAACTTTTTTTTTTTACTCTTAGTAAAGGTAAAAATAGTATTTTTATTTATATAGTTTAGCTTTCCTTTTTTTTAAAAAGGCTTGCTTCCAACCACAATTGGTAACAGAATAAAAATATTTGTAGCTTTATATAGTCTTGGCGTTTTGTATTGTCTCTGCATAGCTGAAGACCTTCAGGCACATCAGGAGCTGCATAAAAAGTTCTAGCTTTTGTCTACCAGCTCAAGGAAAGAAAACACTTTTCCCAGTGACATGAATCAGGCAACACTTCCATCCAGTCCAGCAAATCAGAAAAACTAAGGTTATTTGGGTTTTTTTTTAAGATAAATAATCATCATTTGACCAGCAGTAAATTTTTAGCTGGACAAGATGCTTTTGGTATCCATTACTCGCTGCCTTCCTTAGCCAGCATTTTAAAGTTTTTTGAATTTTTGAAGTAAATTCCCTAAGGGCTATCCTGCACTTTAAGAGACAGATTTTATTAATTGAAAACAACAAATCACTTACAGAAAATAATCGTAACATAGGAAAGGCCTAGGCAGAGCTGTACTCTGAAAACCTCTTTGTAATTGTAGCCTCTTTGGACAGGGATAATCAATTAAAAGTGGCCTGATTTTAACCAGTTGCAGGCTCATTACATTGCATTCCCATTTCTGTTGATGAAAATCAGTTTCAGCCTGTGGCCTGGAACTCATATACAGCACTTCCTGGGGCCTCTTAGATAAACACATCAAGAAACAGCTTTATTTGGATTTATCCTTCACCCTTTATTCATTGAAACATTTTTACAAATCAAGATTAGAACAGAGAAAAATTGGCTCATAACCAGAGATACACATATATGAGTAAAATATTTAACCTCAGAAAAGTATAAAGCTTCAGTTAATCATTCCTTAAAAACATTTAAATGGGAGACTCAAAACATTCATTTTTGACTGGTGAGTTTGGTCTTCCTCTGACTGTGTCATGGGACACTCAGTTTCTATTTAATATAAACATATTACTCCTTCCTTTCAGAAGAGCTTCTGCCTGTGATACATAACATTGTCCCTCATGCATCCTCAAGTTTTCAAAACAGTATTTCCAGTCTAAGTTTTCACTCTCTGTAGATACTGCCTGCAATATGTAATTTTAAACCTATGGAGGAATAAAACTTTTAAGCAAGACAATACTAATGAACTATCCCTGAGCAGAGAGAATCTGCAAAAATAATTGCTTCCCTTCTGCAGAAATTGGACCTTACAGCACCCAGGTCTGGTGCAGTCCACATGAGCTTTGAAAAATAAATTCCCTACAGTCGGTAAATCCAGCCACAGCATGATGCAGTGCCTCAGGCTCAAAGGGCTATTCATGAGTCAGGGGCATTAAAATAAAAGAGGGGAGTTTCCTGGTGTGGAGAGGTCTATAAAAGCCTTTGCAAATGTGCAGCAATTGTTTAAAAACCAAAACAGACAAAAAACCCCCAAAATAACTTATATAGATATATATAATTATATAACAGACTGATAAAGGAAATGCAATGCCCACCAAGTAACCAACAAGAGGAGCCCTCACCTGAAATGCTGGCAGTTTCATCGTAAAAGAAAATATAAAAATGGAACTGAAGGGTGAGTGATAAGAATAATAGAAGAGAATACAGAAAGACCAGAATGATTTATACTACAAAGGAGATTAAAAGAGGTAGAAGATCATGATTTTAAAAAGTGTAAAAAATAATATCCCAAAGAGGAGTTATCTTTTAAAAAGGAGTATTCAAACTAAAAGGGTGATGAGCCCACATACGGTCAAGGGAGGATTTGGGGGTTGGTTTTGTTTCTTCTGTAGGTGTGATACACAGCTAGACTTTTTAATGCACTGCAAAGGATAATCACTAAGGCTAGTGGCACAAGAGGACTTGATAAACTTTATTTTGTAGAAATCACAAAAATAAATCAATATATATGATATTAAAAAAATCCCCCACATTAAAAAGCCAAGAAAAAAAAAATTCCTAGAGACATGGTAAATTGAAACTGCTTTATACAGGATAGTGCATTGGCCCCTATAAAGCATGTGGCCCTTACCTAGTCACAAACAGTTGTCAGTACCCAACAGAATAAGGCCTACAGTGCAATGTTATCTGGAAATTTCCTTTACCGAACAGCCTGTTTTGGCACCTGAGATCCATGAGAGAGGAATGACTCTTCGGAGGATATGAAAGGTCAGACTCATCTCCTGGAGTCCCTGATAACCCCAACCATCTTCCTCTGGTACAGTGGAAGTCACCTGTCACACAGTCTCTGTATGTCTATACTTCTGTTGTAAGGGCCAGATTCTGCATCAGCCTGTCTGAAGAAGTTAATTTCAGACATGTTTGTCACCAACCTGCTTTCCTAACAACTACCACTATTTGATCTGCACATTCCCAAGAAATCACACCAAGAGCGATTATAGGATTAGAATGGAACTACTTCTACCGAAGGTCTAGGCAAAAAGAGCAAAAGGAATTGGTTTTAAAACCAAGAATAGTGCCCACAACATGACTAACTGAAATGAAGAACAGTTCCAAAGACTGAAATACAGTGTTAAAATCAGACATTAAGAATTTTAATGAAATGACACAACTATTCTTTAATTGCCTTCCTGGACTGACAATGTAATTTATTCCTCCCTTGTTCATAAGAAATGAACAAAACAGGCCCACAAGGAAGCTCGTTACAGCTGACTGAAAGTTGCCTACACACTGCCACACTTGTAGTGGTATCCCTTCCTCTATTTTTTTGTTTTTCTTATTGTTTACAGCTTATTTTGTATTGCTGCAGACTATACTCTGCAACACTAAAACCACTGATATTTCGGACTGGTCCTTCAAAAAATTCACAGTGACAGAGAATCAAAATAAAAAAAGAAACTGAAGGAAACTCGCAGAGTTGTTTCTTATAAAACTTCTGAATATGAAAAAAACACTTTCTCTGAAACACTTTCAGGTGTCTCCTGAAGGAACATCTCTGTGGTTTTCTGGAAAGCTTAAAGTAGCAATATTCCAGGGTTTGGATTTTGTTTGTATTTACAAACTTGGATCAGAAAACCATCTCAGAACATGGCGAGGATCTTTTTGTTATCCATTCTAGGATTAGGATTACTGCAGAATCATCTCTTCAGGCTTTGACATGGGGCCACACATCACTCTTCTCATCAAGAAAACCTAGGACTAGCTCTTCATAAGGCAGGAAAAAGGGCACTTTTACAGAAAGCAGCTAAAGGACTTCAGCACTCAGTAGATACCCTGATACAAGTAATACACTATTGTTTGTCCAGATTCAACAGAGCTCAGAAACAGATACAGATATTCCATCCAATTTATAAAACGACATTTAACTTACCTTGCTTTTGAAACTTCCCCAGGTGAGTACTCAGCATCACAAGGACATCAAGACAGGCAGCTCTAGTCACCAAACAAGGATTTAGCCTAAAAAAACCCAAAACCATTTTCTAAATATTAAATCCTTGTAACATTATGCTCAGAAAACAGCAGTGAAACACACCAGCTTGGTGTGCCTGTTTTAATTAATAATCAACTACTGGTCAAATTAAACTCATATATAAAATAAATTAGGCCAAGTTGTCTAAGCTTCACTTCCTGGTCCATTCTGAATGACAGTCTCCCTTGGAAACTGGCACCACCCTTCCTCCATCCATTCCACCAAATCCTGGTTTATAAATTTTGTTATTACTGGATGAATCAGCTTACTCTGGCAATTAAGTGTGTCTTTGTTTTGTTTATAGATAATGAGTGTAACTAAATGCATTAAGGCAAAGAGGTCTTAAGGTCTTACTGTTACAGCTCATAAAAGAGAAACTTCCCTTGAAAGGTACCTGCTACACCTTCTTAACAGCCGTAGCTGTCTCACCGTTCTGATGAAGACCAGAAGCATGTGTGTTTTTTAAAATTGGGTATTTCTTTTCCCAGAGAAGAATATTTGTGATTTTGTGTGTATAATGCATATTAGCTATTGGTAATTAGCTATTTTCTGTTCTACCTCTTCAATTTGCAAGTGATAGACATCTATTTTCTCTTAAATTAGAGAATTAAAATTAACAACTTTTTTTTTTTTTGTCTTGCTATCACTGTATGTTTCAGCCAAGAAGATTTTTTAAAAATATAACTTAGGGCATGAAGAAAGAGGAAATCCAGTTCAAAACACAGAAATTATTCTGATGAGCCCAATGGGACTTGTACTAAAACAAAAACTCTTAGAATCAAGCAGCACAAGCTTAAAGTATGACTAATTCTGTTCAGTATTTCATTTTTATTTTATCTGGCACTTGCTCTGCATGTTTATCTTGATGTCTGAAACCCTTTCAAAAAATTGTTAATTAAAAATGTTCCAACACGCATTCTCAACCCCAACATCTTTAAAATTCAAGAAAAAACCCCACTTTTCCAAATAAGATATGCGATCATGATATAACATAGAAAGGTTTGAGGTTCTTATGTAGTTTGGCAGCTGTATTTGCCTATGGAGAGCTAGCCTATGAACCTGTTAAAAAAGAACTTTAACCAGAAACATTGCTTTCACCTTCAGCGATAAACTCTGCAATAAGCCTAAAACGCTTTCTTCTGTGGCCTACAATATCAGGCAAACATGTAACACATAGCAGATTACATGCTACCAGGATCTCCCTTTTAAAGAGTTTTTTTTCTCCTTTTGGAGAAGTAGTGAAGTAGTTTAGTTAGGTTCATACCTCCCATAACTTCTCCATGCTTGCCTCCTACCTACCACTTGCCTTAAAGCACAAGAGCTAAAAGACTGTCTGCTGGGAAGACGCACATCAGTAAGAACCGATGTCATAAGAAGCCAAAGCCATTTTAAAATGATCTATTTGAGGAGAGTTGTATTAGCCAAACTTAATTTCCACCCACCCTGGCTAAGCACACACCTCTCTTGGGCATCCATTTGTTGCCTAAGTTGTTCTTCAAAAATCTGTGTGAAACCACCACCAAGAAATACACAGTTAGGAGCTCAACCCACAAAAAAACCCAGAGTGACCAATCAGTCAAAGGCTTAGAAGAAAAAACAACCCACAAGAGGTCTCTCACAAGTATTCTTAAAATGGATGAAAGTAGCCACGATCGATTTCAATTGAGGAACATAATGCCTACTGCACTTCAGCTCCCTTGAAAAATGGAAGACCTGCCTATTATTTCGTCTTTCCAGTGGAAAGAAAATTTCCACAGTACAAACTGTGCCTTGGGAAAAATATGGCTGATGCAACCTTTACTGAAGAGTCAACAGCAACACTGACATGTTTTTTTATTCTGGTCCAACTTTTAAGCACTTACCTCTTCTTTTTGAGTATGCGCATGTACACGGTTTGATTTTGAACTGAGACTTTGCTATGCTAAAACATGCCAAACTTTGTTCCTGGCTGGTTCTGTTGCTCTGGTGATGCTACTGAATTCTCATCCATGTGTGTCAGACAGACACAACAGGAAATTCAGTTTTCCAAAAACAAGAAATTTCAGTGTTGTTCAGACTGTAGCAGAAAGCTCAGCATTGAAGACAATCAAACTGTGCTTCCCATAACAGACCTGACAGCCAAAAATCATATGCTGCACATTCCAAATGATGCCCTGCGTAGTATTTAAGATGCAGCACTTCAACAACGAGAGTGGGAAGAGTACAAGATGTTTCTTTTGTAACACAGATATCCAAATAAAGTAGTGTTCTCATAAACAAGATTTGAACAAATTTGTCTCTGAACAAGAAAGTCACAGCAGTAGCAAAGATGGGAGCTCCAGACATCTGGAACAGCGTTCCCTATTTTTTTGTCCAAAACCCAAAAATTATTTCATTTCCCTTCCAATATGGATATTAATGGAAACAAATACATCATATGCTCACTCCAGATGACAAACTGTATGTGACTCTGAACGTGGGGAGAGCTTAGAGATGTTTAGAATTCTCGTATCTACAGAGACATTCACACAGAAATGTAAAATAGGTATGAAAACAACATTCATGTTATTACACATATATATTAATAGCAGGCTAGTGATGTCAGGGCAGAGTTCCATACCTGATTAAAGTAATGCTTTCTCTATGTTAGCCAGTAGGTTGGTGCAACAACAGCGCATCTGGAAGTCAAAGGGCTGGCACCAAATGGCCACCCTACATATCGTGCCAGATGAATTAAACCATAATTTTCAGAAGTTCAGGTTGTTGCTTCTGTTTGGATACAGAGTTTATAGCCAGGCCACTCCAGGAATCTCACTGCACTTAGAAGCTTGCCCCACAGTTTCTAGCACTCCTTCATGATGCTCTAACTTGGAGCTTGAATGTCCAGTTGGAAACGAAAATAAGGTCACAGGCAACCACTGAGTTAAATTTCACTAACAGCCAATATTGCAGAATATTTCAACACATCTGACTGAAGAGAGGTCAAAGGCTGACTGCCCTGAGTAACGGGTAAAAGGCAAGCAGGGACACAGACATGACTTGCCAGGCAGAGGGGAAGAAGATTCCAGCAACAGGCAGGGACAGAAAGGATTACTACTCAGCAAGAACAAGGCGCAGAAGAAACATATTTAATCAAGGAGAGTGAAATGATGACAGGAGGAGCTGCTGTGTCCCTTACTAGAGGAAAGGCTAAGAGAACTGGGATTGTTCAGCCTGGAAAAGAGAAGACTTCAGACATAATCGCAGCCTTCCAGTATGAGAAGGGAGCCTACAAGAAAGATGGAGAGGGACTTTTTACAAGGGCATGTAGTGACAGGACAGGGGGGAATGGCTTCAACCTGAAAAGAAAGTAGGTTTAGATGGGATATTCAGAAGTCATTCTGTAGTGTGAGGGTAGTGAGACACTGGAACAGGTTGCCCAGAGAAGTGGTGGATGCTCCATCTCTGGAAGTGTTCAAGGCCAGGTTGGATGGGGCTTTGAGCAACCTGGTCTAGCAGAAGGTATCCCTACTCATGTCAGGGGAGTTGAGACTAGGTGATCTTTAAGTTACCTTCCAACCCAGGTGTTTCTATGATCACAAAACTCCACAGAATACATAAGAGGATTGAAACACAAGTCAAAAAAGTTAAAGGGGGTGAAGGTTTCAAAGGGTTTACACATATTTTTTTATAACTGCCCAAAGATCCAGCCGAACCATATCTTCAGTATGGGGGAAATAAGTGCCTTTTCCCCCCCTCCCCCCCCACCAAATTATTTTGGGTATGCATGTCTGAACAGTAGAGAATGAAAACACAGGTGCCAGTTTCCATAGCATTGACACTTCATAGCAGATTTCTGGATTAGATCCTGAAAATAAGTCTTCCAAACCTGGCCAATTTCTTATCATTAATGCTGAACAAGTCATTGGGGATAGGATAGTCAGATTTCTTTGTAATTGCATTTTCAATTCTGGGCAGGTTAATATAAAATTAGAGAAGAGTTCAAGTCACTTGCGGGAAGAAAGCTTTTGTTAGATGTTAAGAGTCTAGGGATTTTTTTCCAAAAAACATTAATGGAATTAAGTAGTCCATTAAAATCCACAGGCTCCTGTTCACATGCCTTTGAAGAGGCACTTATACAATATGATATAGCCAGAGTAACAATCAGCTATTTGTTTTCAACAAGGAACTGCCTGGTAGGTGAATCAGGAAGCATACCCTGCAGGAGATACTCCCCCTCTGTAGATGTAGATCAGACTGGGCAGGTTCAGAAGCTCCATGTGCAGTACTGGGGTTTGCTCCAGCTGGCTTTGGCTACCTGCAGTAGCGCCAGCACTGCTTTGATTTCTCTTCTGCCTCTACCTCCTTTAAGGACCACTGACTGGAGCTTAGGTCTGTGTAATGTGAAATCAATCCTAGACTCTCACAGTTTGGAGCTTTACAAATATTATTTTTTAAATGTTTGGTTCACCTTTTACAGTTAGGTCATGCTGAATTTGAGGTAGTCATTGGTTTGCTTATTTTGGATGGCAGATCTGATGCGAACCAAAATGGCATTTATTGAAGAAATCAGCAATATGTGGTCACAGACCTCCCATGTGCTTGGCTCATACACTCTGCTTCAACTCTGTCAGGAACACATGGCTTAACTTCTAAAATTAAGTTTCTCCGGTATTACCATTTAATTTAAAGAAGATCCAGATTAATGAATTACAAAGCAAATGACCTTCTCTTCCAAAAGAAACAAGGAGCAAAGAAGATGGAAAGCTCACACATTTGGCCTCAATTCTGTCAGAACACTGAGACAAAGATTTAAACAAACTAAACTGACAATCTCTTGCTCCTCCAACCACTAAGGTTTGCAGAGGCCCTTAAACAGCATTGCTACTCATTACAGGGCACCGTTTACAGCCACTCAGATTTCTGTATACAAATGAGGATGCCAATACTCCTTTATGTACAGCAAATACCAAAGAATTCCAATACACAACTTTTGTAGATTCTCATTATCCTCTAAAACACCCAATTTTCAATGACACAAAGTCGAATGACTTAAAAAACTGACAGCTATTTTCTCCTGGATCAGTCCGCTTTTCCCACCTCACTTCGAGAGGAGTAACAACTGTAACATTAATTTGTTGCATTTATTACATAAATAATACAGATACAAGTTAGTGATTATGAAATCAAAGCTGTTCATGTTAATGTTTATTACATTAGGTTTTGGTTATTCTAGAAATTTAATGTTTTCCAAAGAGGCAGTTTATTTTGCTCATATTTTTCCTCATTAGGAAACAGATGTTGGAAAACTATTAGCAGGAGGACTATTTAATATACAGCAACTTACAATATTTACTAAACATTTAACAACATAAAAATCAAAGCATATTTCCTCAAACTCTCAATAAGCACTTCAGAAATTTCAAATGCAACCTGACAGTCAATGTCTATTAAATAAAAATCCATAACATCTCTCTTGTGAATTAGTTTAGCTACAGATATCTTAGTATAGTTAGCTGTCTTAGGGATAACTAAAACCTATTGTAAAAGCTCTCAGAAAAGCTCTCTGTTTTGCAGTCTCAAAGTCTCAAAGCTTTTAGAAAAGTCTAAGACTTCAACTCTTTCAGCCAGTGCTGCTTTATGAATCTTATTAACTACCAATCTTACTTTTCAAACGGGAATATAACTTTATTAAATAACTAACAAAATAGAATTTCCACCTAATATGTAGCACGTACATCATAGTTTTGCTCACAGTAAAACAATACATAATTACACACAGTGTCAGGCCACACTGTTTTTAGTACAATGTTTAAATGACTGTTAGCCACTTCTACTCACTCAGATTGGTTATTCTCAGCCACAATCTTTAAAAACTGATGACAAGGTTTGGAAAATGAATCAAGTTAATGTAGAACTCCAGTCAAAATTATACAACTTACAAAGTCCCCTACAAATCATTTTGTCACGACACACTCTTAAGCATCAGGGTAAAGAAACCAGAGCTGACAAGATTACAAGGACAACCCTTTCAACGGCCAAATCACATCTGCCTTGTAAAGAAGAGAATCATCCTTAGGACTTGTATGACTTTTTTAATTTCCATTTCCAAAGTGATCAATTAATTAAATGAACTGCTTACTTCCTCTCTGATCTGTAATGAAAAAGTCACTCTTACTGTCATGCTGTATGTTTCTGGAGCCTTTGGAAAGGCTGAAAAAGACTAAAATTCCTGGAAGGAAGACCTTTCACTAAGACTAAAACTATCCACAGCATTTTAGAAAAAGTCCCATATTAAAAGAAAACTTGTGATCACTAAACACCCTCCTATTTTTCTGTTTGAATAACATGTTATTGTCAAAAAATTTTATATTTTAGCTGGCAGAAAATAGATCAGCTTACTGGTGACGAATTTAAAAAATTCTCCTACTTTCTAGCCACCAATATTCTGTAGTTTTTTACTCCAACAGACAAATCAAAGTGGTTTCCTGAACATGATATTCAGGTTAATACACAGGATGCTATTGCACAAATTCTTGTATTTCTGAACTTTAAAAACATTTCTGGTAAGTCAAAATTTTACAAACAATTGAGGTTGGAATTTCACCTTTAGCTCTGTAAAAACACAGGAAAGAATTTTGACATGTCCTAATTCCAGCTAGTACTGGGGGACAGGATCTATGCAACTTTCTATTCTGAGTTTCCCAGTCTCCCTTTGTCTTCCATACTCTCAGCTTTGCAGGCCGGTACACTGGCAACTAAATTTTAGGTTTGCAATATATCTTCCTCTCCCTATCAACTCGCAGTGTATTCCTTGCTGAAGAATGGCAAATCTCTGCAAAGTATTCCTACTCCTGGCAAACAAATTCTTCTGATACGTGACCTGTAATTGTGTCAGCTAAAATACCTTCTAGACACACCAAGAAGTGCATCATCTGTGGTGTCCACGTCTTGATACACTCAACCCTACATAATTAGAGAACTATCCATAGGGAGTTTTATCCTTGGAGAGTTGCTGATGCACCAGGCCAAAGCTGGTTGCACTGACCACATTTTACCTGCAGAGAGATCTGAAAAATGATCAGTTGTTATTTATGGAGGGGACAAGGCTTATGGAAATCACTCTTAAATATACAACGAGCAACTGATTAAAAGATTAAATCTCTGCAGTATTCTAAAGATTCAGGTTTTTGGGGGTAGATTTGTTTAGAACAGCCTTCATATTTTAATCTATTTTCTCTCAGAGCCCACATCTGTAGCACTGAATCACCATGCATGGCCTTCCCCTTGTCTTCTTGAGGAGACATTAATAATGGATTTAATTATTAAACTTTGTCCATAGCATTTTTAACCATGTAACACAAAACCAGCACATCAGTGAACGTCACGGCCAACAGACCTACATCTAATGGAAAGCATTTTAAAAAATAATAATAATGAAGCCTGCACTACCAAGTAATCCTTGCTGAGTTCCTGGAAGCACAGGAACACCTGCATAGAAATAGGAATACAAACATCTAGTGATGGTGCATCTGCTTGCCTACTTGGTGCTGTCGAGACCTTCTCGGAGAAATTACTATGTGCACAGTACCCCTCACCTGCCCACTCTATAAGGACAGCTCATCCAGCATTATAGCAGGCATTTTCTCCAAAGGGATTTTCTAGTTTTTTCTACTACCACCACCAAAGCAAGATTATTATGTTGTGATTAGTTTCCATGGTAAAGGCAGAGAATTTATTGCTTCAGAAAGAAGCTACACAAATTATTTTTTCATTGTGATACCACCAAGAACATCCTGAGTTTCAGCTGTTAAGAAAAACTAATTTGTGCTCTGGCTGTCCTTGGTGAATGATACTGAAAGGCCGTGCTTTGTTGGTGTTGTTTTCAGCATACCTGATTGATAAAATAATCCTGTCTGTTCTTTTTTGTTCTCTTAATGAGAACCTCATGTGATTCCTCAGAAACATCCTAAAAACCTCAGAGGTCAAACTAATCCCATGTGCAAATTGAATGAATTTGACACAATTAACATCAAGGGATTTACTTCTTAAGAACAAGCTATGAAAACCATTACATTTACTTAATGAAAAGCATTTTCAGATATAGTGAGCATTTATGCCCAAAATCTGTAATTGTGCATGGTTTGTGCCTACTCTGAATGTTGTACTGGTGGAGGGAAACATCTTAAACAATCTTATCCAAGTCTTAATATTCACGGAATGTTCATATATACGTTGGGAGTATACCTATGAACCAGAGTCAAAGACTGTTTTACGTCATGCAAAGTACATCTTAAACTTCAGCCTGAAGTTCAAACATCTCTATTGATACTCAAAGTGGGTGTTCCACAAGAAACCATCAACTACCTGGATAAACAGTTAGTAGCTGTGTTAAGGATACTGCTATCAAAACTGGTGAAAGAGCAGAATTGGAGCAGCACAGAAACCTGAATTAGCCAGCTAGAAGCACTAAAGATTTAAATTAATGCCTTCAAGAACACATTTATGAACAACGACGTGGTGTTATGACTCCCGTCTCAAAAGCAAAGACAAATGAGGCTAAACTAGGCCCACGGGTCCGAACATTGCAGATTAATAAAATACTGCCAAGCAACGGATGTGCAGTAACTGTTCATGATGGTATGCTTTGCTCTCAGCTGGAACAGCACAACAAAATTCCCCTTCATGTTTTGTGTGTGCAAGAGCACACACATGAATTATTGTTCCAGCTGACAGGAAGTTAACTCTTCAATCTGAAACCTAATAAATAAATTTCCACAGAGCAAAGCTCAGTCACGAAAACTATTTTCAACTTTTGAACATGACTGTATAATGCACATAGTTCACTAATGAACAAAGGTAATTAACTGTCCTTCTCAATGTGTAGGGTTTAAAGACAGAAAAGAAAAAGTGAAAAATTAAAAAAGAGGAAGATGTCAAAGGCACACATAGCCTTGGAAGGACAAGAAAGTTCATCTTGATGCAGTGGAAGAGGAAGTGGCAAGGGTACTACCTGAAGAGAAGGACTCTTCTGCCAAGGTGGATGACCTTACATTCACCTTAGTTCTTGCCTTCTTGCTGTTTTGAAAGCATAAAAATCCTTTTCCAGCTCCCAAATAAGGACCACTTCAAAACACACAGAGGCTGCTTGCAAAGCTGCAGAGAGCCGTGGGCATCTTGCACCTACATCTGAGTATGTCTGCACGTGCCACTGTTTTGTCTTTAACAGCCTGCTCGCTAGAAATTACCACTGTCTCTCCTCAGAGGCAATGAGACGAAAAGCATATTTAGGTTACAGTCTGAGCCGTGACGTCCTGAAAGGACAAAGAGGCCACCACATTCCTGCTTTCCACATAGATGGCCTAAATGCACCTCACATGAAATTTCATATAAAAAGGACCTAAGACTGTTGTCTGCCTGTGGTCACCAACACAGTGCTGCCAAAAGCAGAGGGGTAAAAGGGACACTACAGGCTTGATGGAGTGCCATGGCCATCAACTTGACAAGTTGCCGTATTCTGCAGGGTTCTGAAATACTGGTGAGATTTCCCTCATACAATGCAGTCATAGCTAGATCATCGCAGAGTCAGCCTGGAGACCACCGAGCAGCACATATCTCAGTGGACAGTGAATCTGGTTATGAGCCTGAGCCTGAAATAGCTTTAGCACGTGTTTGTTGTGTGAGCTCAACTCTTGTGCCCCTACATCAGGCCCTATTAGTATTTTTAACAGTCCCATCCATAAAGCTGAGAGTTATAAGCAGCAATACTGCAGAGTGTGGGTTACTTGGGTAATAAACCTAAGTGCACACACCACAGGCACTCCATGCCACACGAACCAGTGACTCCTTGCAAAACGCAAAGCTGGTTCGTTTTATACAAGGCTGTTGCACACAAGTTAGTTTCAAGAAAGCAGCCTTCTTAGAAATAAACTTTCCCACTGCAGACAAGCTCTCAGCTAAGAAATGGCACATGGCTGGAGGTTAGCAGAGTATGTTATTTGACTTCTGGCAGAACCTCAAAGTCTTTTCCCCCTCCCGTGGTCCCAGTAAGAAGGAAAGCGGAAAAAAAAAAAATCAATCTCAAAGCACTGGAAAGCTGCATCCTACAGCAAAGCTGTACAATGACATGATTACACAAATTTTCCAATACCAATGCTTTACCATGCCAAAGGCTACAAATGAAACAAGAGAGATATTTCTGGGACTTCTGTACAACAAATTACCAGCTCCAAAGGCTGCTCTTTTAGCTTTCTGTATTTATGAAGCAGAAGGCATCTAGAGTTAGTCTTGTAACTCCCTGGCATCCAGTTGAGCTAAAAACTATTTTTTGGGTTTGTTTTTCCCCCAAATTCATATGACAGAGCTTTGAACTCTTTCAAAGGTTTAGCCTGATAAATTCTTTTTTTTAAAGTTTTCACCAGACTAATTTCCATCACTTCATTCCACTGTCTCAGTTCTCCAACAAAGCAGATTTTATATATTGTTTTAATTTCTGTAGTTCTCAAACCCCTTGCACCTCCCATGCATGCAAAAACTGCAATAAATTAACGCTGGTGTGAGGGTGGAGAAAATCAATGACGTTATTATACCACTTTAAATTAACAAACAGGTTTATGCCAAAACAAAATAAAAAACACCAAGTGAAGCATAAACCTGCAAATAAAGTGAGAAGTTTCAAACATCACCTTGAGAAATCATCAGAAAAACATCAAAAATGGAATTACTGTTTTTGAATACACAAAAAAGTTAATGTTTTGAAAAAGCCAAGGAGAAAAAGCAACCATGTCCCATTAGGATGAGAAGTCTGTCTTCACAATAGACAGAAAACAGCACTTGAAAAAGTGAATGCTTTATGAAATTCAATTTGGGGAATGTGAACCATGATTTTATTCTCTAAAGGGCTTGGAGTGGAGAAGGCAGAAGAGATTAGTATATTACAGGGAATGTGCAATAGCTTCTTGAGCTATTCAACACCAATACATTCTGATGAAAGGAAATTACATTCTGGCATTGAAAAGGCAAAAAAAAACCCAAAACCCAAACACACAAAAAAACCCACCCAGTTCAGGAAACCACTGAAGAACAATAATCTTTCCTCCAGATACACAGACGACAACTGAGACTCATTTTTAAGAGCTGCATATGCAATCCAAAATTTTGTAATTCAAGATTCTCAGAGAAGTTTGTTCCATAGCACAAAGGAAGAAGCTAGTTGAAAGAACACCAGCAAGAACTTCATAGGACTAGCACAGAAATGTGACTGAAAATTGATGTTTGGAAGTAATTTCTCATTTCCCCAGATTCACAAACCATTTTCCTGTTAGATTTTAACTTTATGACTCATTTAAAATTAATAGTGAGCACCTCTAATACCCTCTTTTCCCACAGCCCTGCGCTACGGTATCGATGACATGCTAAATTATCTCCCTCACGAAAAAGGCAGAAAAAGCAGATGGAGAATCATTTTTTCTCTCTTGTGCTCACTCTCTGCCTGAACAGAAAGAAGGCAATGATGACTGTACATGGACTGAGGGTCCAGCCAGCCATCACCGTGACAGTGACCAGCAGCAGTGTCTAACAAGGCAAGGATAAACTGCTGGTTTCCTGATACTCTCTCCTAACATCCAGAAATCCACACAGATGGACTGACTGAGTTTCACAACTCAGTTGCCAAGCAACCTCCTAATATTCTTTAAAACAAGAGAAAGAGAAAGCAACAACAGAACCCTCAAACCCCACCATTTATCACAGTTTATCACACTGTTCACCTCCACCCAGGCAACTACAAACAGTAAAGCTGCACACTGAATGTGGGAGACTATATCTACCAGAAAATACCAACTATTTCAATTTTTTTTTTTTTTTTTTGCTTGGGTTGCTTGTTGAGGTTTTTTGTTTTGTTTTTAAATTACACCACACCGAATACATTTATCTCAAACAGAAAGGTAAGCAAATTTTCTGTAGTCTTAAGTTTAAAAGTTATGTGGAAGCAAGTTTGGTTACCAAATATGTTGTGGATATTTTACTTGCATTTTTTGGAGTTAAGAAAAAAAACCAAAAACAACAACAACAACAACAAAAAACCACCAAAAAAAAAACAACCCACAAACAAAAAAAAAAAAAAAAAAAAAAAAAGAGAGAGAGAGAAAGAAAAGTTGTATGTAGGTCACCTGAAGTGAGATGAACTTACGCAAAATGTTTCCAAAACTATCTTGGCTTATTTGTGGACAGCTAAATCCTTTCGACAGTTTAAACAATTGCTGTGATAGTTTCCCACTAATTTTTTCTAAAGGTCTGCATCAGAAAAATAGGAACATAAAACCCCTGTATATGTGGCATATTTTTCTTAGCTAAGAAACAACAGTTATCCTCAAAATGTCTGCTTCTGTAGGAATTTTCATTCACAGGTGTTTTTTTTTCTTTTACGACTGGACTACAATGTTTTTCATCCTTGCCTTTCAGAAAAAAATCACCTTGATTAAAAATGATTAAAAATTAAAACCAGTAAGGCATCTAACTTTTACGTATTTCTAGAGAAATAAAATTGCTAAGAAAAAAAATAATCAGCCAAGCCTTTCTTATGTTAGTAAACTATGTGGTTAAATTACAGATATCTTGTGTTTTATCTTACCTTTTAGCCAGCCACAGTTTGGTTTGCATACAGGTAACAATGTCATTCAGTCCCTCCTGAAGGTCCAAACTAATGAACTGGTTTGACTCTAAGTACGACTGCAGCAAGTGAAAAACCTAAATAAATGAAAAACCAAAACAAAGATACTTTGAAACTAGAGTTTCTAGTCACTGCTCTTCCCCTGTAGTACCCATCCTCTGCATGTGGGACAGGGTGGGTGACACACACTTCTGATACGAGTGACAATGACTATATCATGCCACTTAGTATTTACTTTTCCCATTCACACACAAGTGAATGGGAAACACCCAGGCAAGTTAATTTCTAAATAGAAAAATGTAGAGATAAACGGTGCAGTACTGAAGCCTGATGGGAAAGATCTTACTCAGATTTAGTAGTTTTGCAGGTATATGCAGTTTAGAAGCTGGAATGGGAGGAACAGGGTGATAACTCTCCCTCTTTAACTTGCCTTACAGCCTCAAAATTTGAAATTCTGTTTGTCTGCACAGGTAAGTTAGACTGATAGGGCTCCTATACAAACTGAAAAAGCACATCCCCCATTATTCACTGAAACTGGCCACATGCAGAATTTAGGAAGCTTTAGCGGTGTTATCAGATCATTTCTGAAAATACATACTTGAGTATTTTATATAGCAACACTCAACATGTGAGAGTATTAGCACTTCATACTTGTAAACTGACAATTTAATGACTAATGGATCAAGTTGGGGCCTTCACTTTGGGAAAAGAAAATCCTTTGTATTCAGATTTTTACATCTCAGATCTTGGTTTCTCACATTCCAGCTGTCACTTGCTCCGGGGGTTCTATTTTTTTGTTTGTTTGCTTGTTTTGGAAACACAAGCACTGCCACATAGCATTAACTTGACACAATTTCATCTGGGTTATTTTTTGTGAAATTATTCAAGTGGAAAAACAGCTGCAGTCATTTCAAATAAGCACGGAAACAGAACAGAAGAGATGTCAAGAGACTATCTAATCCGTACAAACACTGAGGCAAGGTCTAAACATTCTTCGATGAAACAAATGCCTGACTGTCCTAATCCTGAAAACAGCCAAGAAAGCAGATTCCAAAATACTTGTATGCAACCTTCTTCAGTGTCTCACCCTCAAAATCCAAGCCCTTGAGGTACAGTGTTCCTCTCTGCTTCCACCCTTGCCCTCACAGTACACAACTGTTCTCTGGACACTATTCAGTCAGTCCGGATTTTTTCCTAGTGAGGTACTTATTAAACACAGAGATCCCACTGGGGCCCTTTGACAGGAACAATGAAATGAACTCTCATCTCCCTTTGTTAGCAGGTGCTCTGTAGGCAAGACACATCCTGGAAAAACAGCTTGTGTTCTTTTTTTTTTTTTTTTTTAAAAATCTTCCAAAGTCCTCTGAACTGAAGATCATTTTGTTGATGGCATCTTTCTAAAATGGCCTTTCCAAGACCTTTCTTAATTTTGAACTTTTTCTACAAAGCACTTTGCAGAAGTGCAAGCTTGCAAATATTTCAGTGTCACCAGAGATCTTTACCTTGAATACTCGTCCTTAGTCTGCTCTTGCCTGTGCAACTCTTTGCTTATTAAAACGGTTTACGCAAGTATCCGCTCAAATTAACCTTCATGAAAACCAGTGCACCAAGTTGCCACTACTGATAGTTCCTCTGTATTTTATATGGTTTGCCCTTAATCTCTGTTAAGTAATGGACATGATAGAAGAAAAAGAATGAAAAAAGAAAATAGTATATATGCAAAAGCTCTTCTTGCTGCTTTTTATATCCTCTGCTAATTGAAAACCATTTGGTGCCTTAAGCTTTCCAATTTTAGTCTTCTGTGCCTGTGCTCATTTCCAGGAATAAGAACGGATTTACCTCTAAGCAATAATATAAAATCTGTTTCACAATTATGAAGGGGCTATAATATTTTTTCCTAGAAGCTTAAACTAATTTAATCTCTTCAGCTTTGAAAACAACTCTCAAAGTACCTCCCGCATAAATACAAAGGAAACCTAAGTAGTTTGACAGCTCAAGCAAAAGGCCTTGAAAGAGAAAGAACTATGTACAGTAAGGAGGTCAAATGTGTGGATTTAAATTTGTCCATGCAGGAAACACAGTACTGAAAAGGCAATCAAAACTCCTCTAGAGCTGATTATCTATATGAACCATATCCTTTCAATACTATTCAGATGGTAAAAATCACAGGGCATGAGCCATATTTAAGAAGTAGAATCAGAAAATGCAACTCCCACAACAGTTTGATGCACTCTAGAAAAATGCTGACATCCATCAAAAATAAATTTCAACTACAGTTTGTCCTGGTTTGACTTTGACATACGCAAAATCCTGATTTTCTTGTTATTTCCTTGCAAGCCCTCTATCATTTATTCAGGTCGCCTCACCAAATTTTAAAGACCCAGAACGCCTTCCAACAAAGGAATTCTTCTTTCACCATGAGATTTTAGAATGCCTAAGCTAAAACTGAAATTGTAATTAAGATCAGGATGTTTTACTCAAAGCCCTACTTTATGTAAGCTAAAACCAGAGGCAACCAACCATCAATCTGTAAAAGTTAGCCTCAGTAGTGCCTCACTTCTATCATGCGTGACACATCACTCTCTGGCTCCCATGTACCTTCCATGATCTAAGACTACAAGCCAGGCAATATTTGCATGAGGAGGTGGCAAGTTTTATGAGACTGTTTGATATAGATAATAAAATAGACAGGCTTTCCAGCACATGGCTCTCCTCAAGTCCTAAATACTACATGATTTAAAATCCTCTGCTAAATTCTTCACACATAAATGTAATGAGGTCATGGTGTTCCTTGTGTATGTGGCATTGCTTGCTTATTATACTAAGGCAATACATTAATGATTTTTTTTCTTTTGTGAAGGTAGTTTTACCAAAGATTAGCACTAACTGTAGAGGCAGGTTTATGAAGACTTACCAGTTGATAACAATTATCTTTAAATTTGACATGAACTACCAAGAAAGCAGCCTGAACACATCTTTGAGATGTTCAGAGTTTTTTAATTAGGACTAAAGATACAACATCCAAGGCATTGTCTGTAGTTCTGTATAATCCTGCATTAAAAATAGTGAGTTCATAGACGCTTTCTTTCCCTAAGCAGCAGGCTGTTCAGGAGTCAGGCTAATACCCCAAGAGCGCTGTAGAGACTGCCCATTGACCTGGGGAAGAGTTGTTAAAACAGCACAAGCCATGGGAAGTCCAGACACTCAGATATATATAATGGACAACAGAGTCCAGTGCTTGACCATTCTGAGACCCTCTGGCCATGAGGTTCTACTAACTCTGGGCCAGCATGTCTTAACCTGCTGCAGGTAAAACCACCTGCATGGGAAGACTTCTTAGTGCAAAATAATACAGAAAAAAAAAACCCTCAACAAACCCCACCAAGCCAGCTCAGGTGTGACACTTCATCCTAATGAGCAAAACCCAAGGACTCAGCATGCCAGTGAAAATGTGTGCTGCTCTCTAGTCATTCCCAACTTCCAGTACCTTCTCTCCCTTCTTTGGTGCTGTCAATAGTTCACCCTTGTTTTTCAGCAGTAGAAGCCTCAAGAAAAGGGGAAAAAAAGAAGAGGAGGGTGGGGGAGGGAACAGGAAACAGCACACATATCCTTCTGTCCTGTTCACATCCAGCCCCCACCAAACAGCAGCTTTCAGATGCAACACTGAGACTTCTGTGTCTCCCTGTCATGAGATGAGAAAGTTGAGTGTTTTCTTTGTACCCAAGCAGGCCTTAAGACATAACATCTGCTATTTTCCAAGTGTTCATTTGGGATGATCAAGTGAAAAAAAATGCATGTTACTTTTTTAAATAAACAAATATTTAAATGATTAGACATCAGCTAAGCAAAAAGTATAAATCACGAGCAGTGGGAAATTTTTCTCCCCCACATCAACTTTGATATGATATGCAGCAGATCATTATCTTTAGCAGCTCTCATATCAGCTTGAGCTGCTGTGAAATATACGATTAAAATAATGAAACTGTGATGATGGAGGAAAACTCATATCAAACACAAAATTTACCAAGGGCAATTTTTTTAATGGCAAGAGTTTTCCTGCACGGGTACAGAGACACTGCAAATAGAGCACACCTTTTAACAGACACAAAGTTGATCTAGTGTGACATGCTTTCTGTGTAACAAATAAAAATTAACATTTCACAGTACCAGCAATAAGTTTACAGGAAGAATTAAGGTTTCCAAAATTTACAATAAACCTTTAATTTCAGACATGAAACATTAAGTGGATACTTGATGTACATGCACACATTTGTCTTTAAAAGAAAGAACAGCCTTCAGCATGATGCTGCACAAAATGCCTTTTTTAAACAACTGGATTTTCCAAAAACATGTTGAAGGTCATACAGTTGCACACTTCTCAGTGAAGTAGCAACATTAAACTTTTCTCCCCTTAAGATGACCTGAAGCAATAAAAACTTCTTCATGAATGCCCTCAGCTATGTTTGGACGAAATTAAGTATACAGTACAAATATTCACATTCTTAAGTGCAAGACTGAAACAATGCTCCCAGTGTTCATTTCAGTGCTTATTGAAAAAGAAAGAAAAAGACCAACTGACATCACCCTAAACTTTACATTCTCAGCATAGATGCTTTAACTCTCTAAAAAAATATAAAGAATATAGATGTTTCACCAACTGAAAGAAAACAGTGTAAATACTGAGCTTCAAAAAATATGCCACTCACCAAGCTACGAAGGTTGAAGGAACAAGGAAAATCAAAAAAGGGTGTTTGCAAAATGGCAGCAGTAAGGAGATTATTGCACTAAGCTAAACATGGTGCTTTGGAATTGTTCCATCAAAAGCTTTTGCCTGAGTATTAACATGAGAAAACCTCAAACATTATTTTTCTTTTTCTTCTCTCATTTAAAGGCAGATAAAATTTATTCCTGTTCTGTGATAAAAACAACTGCCAAGTTATCTCTGTATTCTGAAAATTAGGTCCAATTTTTCATTTTCTTTTTACTACAACCTTGTAGATAAAAACTGGCAAGCTGCTGTGACAGGTGAAGGCATTTTTATTAGGATGATAAAAAGTTCAAAGTTACAATAATTAGCTCTAAGGAAAAACAAGTCCTAAAAATACTTTTTTTTCCTCAAAGATGAAAAGTGCCAGTGTGATAGTTACAGTGGGATTAAGATCTTCAACTTTTACCCCCAGTTTTCCAAGAAGATATACATACAAAAAATAAATGGGAGAGTTTCTATCTGCTTACCTCCTGATACCATCCTGTATTTGTGGAAAAGGAATAGAGTATTTTATCACCAGCACGTATGGTATGAACACAGTCCCAGCAGCTCATGCTACTCTCCCACAAAGGGCAGCCAGGCACATTGCAGAGCAATAGTTTCAAATGAGAACAGAACTACAGCACCCCAATGTGCTGCACCAGGCAGTGCTGGTGGCACCTCTGTGCCCTGTGTCCTCAGGGTGCATGAACCACCCTCTACAACACTGAGGTTTAGCAACTGTATGGGCACATCAACTCTATTATAGCCATTAAGGCTTTTCTTCATCTGAGGCATTTAATTATGAGCAAAGTTTTTATTCATTGTTTTGGGGAGATAGTAAATACCATGAATTTATTTCCACATTTAAATGACAATATATTGAAGAGTAATTTCAAATATTTATCAATTCTCTCACCAACCCCAAAGAGATGTGTTAGAAAAGCCATCATTCTTCTCATAGTCCTAGATCATTTATATATACCAGATCATTACAGCCATCACCCCCTTTGTTCCTACCACTTCTTTTTTTTGACGTCTTTAATTTCATGACAGTAATTTCCAAACAAATCAGATTATTTCTGCCAAACATACATTATATAATTATCATATATGACTACCATATATTGATATTGCTTCCTTAAATTTTTCGTATGTACTAATAAACTCACTCTGAAAGTCAAATATTTCCCTTTGCAAATATTTTTCTGAAAACTGCATAAAATTTTTTTCTTCTTTTAAAGAAATAGCTGGTTCACAATTCAATTTTTCCATAATTTTAGCTTTGTTCTGTCAGCACATTTCATCATCTAATTATACAATTTTGCTTTATTATTCATGAGAAATTATTGCATTTAAATCTTTCTCCCAAATATATCCATCAGAATTCATAAAGCTGGGTTTATATATGAATTAAGTTGTTTTAAGTAATATAAAGGTAAGCACGTTTTGATTCAATTAAGAAGCTGTAAAATAAGGTTTGAAAACATCTAAAGTTAGGAATAAAAATACACTACCAGTTAACTCTGTATAAATTAGCAAGAATAACACAGCTATTTAATAATCTGGAAATGATTAATGTGCCATAACTAATGATAGAAAATGCTGAAAAATAGCAAAACTAGCTTTCTTCTCAGTGACAGATACATAGCACAAAACATCCGTTATTAGAAATGTGCTCTTAAAATTGAAGAAAAGCTCCTGTGTTTGCCTAAAACAAGCCAATAAATGTGAAATTTCACAGATCAAACTTCTTGCAATACAATTTTTATTAGGTTTTTCCTTCAGGTTTTACTTCCTATTTTAGTCAGGGTGAAGCTGAATTACAGCTTAAAATTTGAGTATGTGACTCAAATTTTGTATTAGAAGAAAACAAAATGACGAGAAGTTTGCTGCCAGGAAACTTCAAATTCTTTAGTGTTACTTACTTGAAGGACCCAGCTGAATTTTCTCCTAAAAGCACACGGTTTGCCTATTCACACAGAAACCTGAGACATGGTCTGACTGCAATTTATAAGGACTTTTTTACTGTTAGGATTTAAAATACTTTTGAAGCTGTCGCTCATCTTACTACCAAATGTACATGTGCAAGGCAGAGAGGCCTGACCAAAAGACCTCTGGACAGACTGGCTGATGAGAAAACAGAAAACCCCAACAAGCAGACTGCACTAAGAAAAGGCAAATCTGCCTGACGAGTCCAAGAAAGAAAAGGCAGATCTGAGTGGGTCTCACCCACATCCTCCTAACCAGCCAGCTTGACCAGAGATGAAAGAGGCTACTGTGGAGCTGGTGGTATTTCCACTCTCTGCAAACATACCTATTGTCTTCCCACAGCAGGTAACCAAAACCTGAAAGTGCAGAGAAAAGAACACAGCAGACTGTGCTGGAAGCGAACTGTCCTCAGCCCGTGTTTCTGATCAGAACAAACAGCAGGAAAGATACAAAGGCTCCTCCGAGTCTATACCCTGCCATCCTAAAAACCCACCCATCAGTGTCTTAATCCAACTGCCTCAAATGATATAAAGCTACACACACACCTCAAAAGCTTTTTTTCCCCTCTTTTTTTGGGGGTGGTGGTGAAACAATTTGAAAGTGTTCTTTCCCAGGCTATGTCCTCAGAACACAGTTATCCTGTACATGTCCAGGTGGAGACAAATGCAAGTGAAAGACCAAGGTACACATTCTTGTTTATTGAGAGATATTGACAATTAGGAAGGATATTAAAGGATACAGCTACTCCACTGACACTAAGAAGCTGACACGTAAGAGTACAAACACGTTTATAAAGAGTGCTCCGAAGTACACTGCCACTTGACCCCGCAGCTCTGCTGCTCTCAGCAGAGGTGATCTCCTGCCTCAGGAATGTCTGCATTAACACACAAGCTGAGAAAGTAATTATAAGTAAGCTGTATTGATTTGATGCTTTTATTTCCTAAATTCACATTACAGTATAAAGTGAAGTAAAACTTGCAGCTCCAGAAAGCAATTTACTTCTCTCAACTAATGATTTTAAACTTACAGAAGACAAAATACATATAAAAGTCTTTCTTTAACAAAAGAAAAACATTCAGTATTGTTAAAATCTGACTATTAATTTGCCACATTAAATGGCCCAGTGCAGGTAGCCATAACCATGGGAAAAAGTGGTGCTTTTCAAGGTAGTATTACACCTTCCGAAAACTCTTCTCCATTCATACATTAAGTCTGCCATAACCTGTTACTGTACATGCCTCCGTGTATGAGGATCAACTTCCCCTTCCATCCCTGCATATTTACAAGCATTTCGTCACTGTTAATGGGCCCATTTGAATCCGAGTAATTCAATATTACCAACTGCACTCTTTTGTCTGAACTCTAAGCCAACATTACAAAGCCTGCTGAACTTAATGGAAGATTGATTGCTCTTCTATGGCAGGGATCGCTGCACCTCTCCGAGTGCAAACAACAGGGAAAATGCCCCTTCCTTATAGAAAATTCTCACACAATTAGTTGCAGGTAACAACAGGGGCATTAGGGCTTACAGCTGTGCAGATAAATCAGACACCACCCATGTTGGTGCCCGGATCCTGGACTCAAATGCCAAACCCCTCTGACATACAGCAATACAGCTGAATACAAGCAGAACTCAGAAGAATTTTTCTAAGTCAAACTTACCCATATAAAAGGGAATATATAACTGAAACATGCAATAGAAGTAACTTTATGTCTAGACATCATAGTTAATGTGTGGGCTTAACTTGCAGATAAGTCAAACTGAATTTCCAAGAGTAAACATCAACTAAAGTTCAGCTTTACAAAGGCAGTACATAGGACAACAGCAGAAAAGAAGGTATTAGTAACGCAAATTATATTTATTTTTTTTTTTAGTTACAGTAACATCTAGAAATTAATTCATATAAGAGGATCCCACTGAGCTGTAACATGAGAAGGAAACGACAATTCTCAACCAAACAGCCCTCCTGTATTTTCAGCCTCATTGTACTACTAGAGTGTACAGGTCATGCACAGATGTATGTGGATACACTTTCCAACAAGGAACATCACCTGAGAGGAAAGAAGACAGGTTTCCCAAAATACACATCTCTTTGCTTCTTTTCTATGAACAATGCAGGAATAAAGCTTTTACTTATGTAATAGCATATTGTTTCTCAATATCCCACCCCCCTCCCAGATCTAAAAGGATTATTATAGAAGAAAATCTTGCAGGCAAAAGAGAGAGATTAAGTGATTTATTTGAAATATAAAAGGGATGCATTCCAGAGACAGTGTGAACTCAGATCCTTTAAGTTCCAGTTCACAGATAAAGGCAACTGCACGAGGATTTATATGGGGAGGAAAAAATGCCAAAATTATGCTTTAAGTATACTTTTTTAAAAGCACTTTGCTCTCCAGAGAACACAGTGGGAAGAACACCAGTACGATGTAGATTGTACCACCAAAACTGCACAGAAAATATCAATAGTATTTCATCATAGTTCACCAGTTCTGGACCAGTGATCTTCCTGAAGTTTTTGAAACTATGAGGTTTATAGAAACACAGACAATTCATAATGAAGTTTAAACTACAGCAAATACATGAATCATGCTACTGCTGAAGCTCAGCAGATTTTTGCCTTACACATATGGACAAGCTATTTATAAATTTTTACTTCCCATCAGGCTCAGCATGATGTCAGCTTACAATAACAAGTTAATGTTAATGTTTTCCAGTAATTTCCACAGTGCCATTTAACTGCAAGTGCCCTAGCCAAGGTAAACTTAAGGGCAAGGAAAGGGCTAACTGCATAATCAGAGAAGAACGTTAATGAATTCTGCATCTCTGCTTTGAACGGTTGGAATTCTACCTGCAATGTATTTCCCTTTTGCTCCCAAAGTTTAATCTCGCTAGTCAGCTGATTACACTTCTCCCAAACAGCTCAACTATTCCTTCTGATTTTAATTAGTGATAATGCTTCATCGCCTTGTGAATTTTTTTCCCCCCAGACAAACAAGCATCCTACGCTATCACAGAAAGTGCCAAACTCAAAGCTATCAAACATTTCCTGAACTCCAGTAAGCTCATGTATTTTGTTTTACAATCCACAGCACCATGGCAGAATTCACCAGTAACAGACAAGTTCCAAAAGTAAAGCAATGAAATTTGATGGGGCTCTTCAGAGGAATTAGAGGGTCATCAGAAAGATCTGTTATTATTATTTATTATTATTTTTCCCCCTTCTCTCTTCCAGTTGCATGCAATTGGTAAGATGTGTTATTGACATAAAGGAATGTCAACAGCAATAATTTTTATGGCAGAAAAGTTTTTTTTGAAAAGCAAGTTCTTCCAACACTTTCCCTTATTGAGGACCACCTTCTCCAACATTTGCACATGCTTGCTTTTCATTTTATTATCCCAGGAGTACAGCTGTCTCCCTGTCTCTAAAGACAGTTCTAAGAACAGTATTTTAGAACTGTTGTAGCTTAACCTTCCACTTGGCTTTGGAACTGCACAGAAGTTGTCTCCTGAACACAGCGGTGCCAATGGCAGATGTTACCATGCCCACCACTTACTTGTTCAGCACTCCATCCTGCTGAAGTTTGACAACCTCAAACATCCTACCCAGGCTTCTAAGGAAAGCCAACTCTCCATTCCCTTCAGTCACATGAGTTCAGTTCGCCAATCCCTGGTACTCAAACTGAGCAAATCTTACTGCTTTTTACTGAAATGTCGAGGAGGACCACCGGCTTACACAAATCCTCTGCCATTAAAGCCTTAAAACTGGCAAAGAGAGAAACTGAGAGCAACTAGGCAATACACTCATTTCACTAAATGCCAGATTTGCTCAAAGCAACTGAAAACGACTCTGCATCAGGATGGAAGGGACTATCAGGATACTTCATACCCTTTTTCTTTCAAATAAACACCAAACACAAGGCGGTAAGAGCATCTCAATGGGTTCTTCACTGTGTTACCCCTTCTCAATCAGTACTAATTTGGTCTTGCTTGTGTTCATCTCCACCTACCACTCCAAAGGCCATGTCCTGTCACTTCTGCATTTACCAGGGGCTGCAGTTGCACCCATTAAAATCAACAGTTTCTTTCATTAACAGATTAAACACTTTATTTTACTACCTTCAGATAAACTGAACCAGAATCCAGGGAGACCTTGTAGTTTAAAGTCACTTCACAGTCTGAATTTGGCAGAACAGAAATGAGCGGCCGCCACCACTATCCTTGCTCATGTGTTTGCAATATTTTGTTCGTAACATCTGACAAAACATAAATAAAGCAGCAAAAAGGTGCCACACTTATCTTACCTGCATCTCTATTATCACAGTGTTGTAATATTTTAGAGTGCCAGAGGTGTCTGTTCCATACCCTGTCCTAAATACTGATCACAAAGTATCCATGATCTTGGTCATCTGTAGATTATGACAGGGATTGATGGTTTACATTGAAGAATCATCCCACAAACCACCAAGTTTTTGTTTTTTAAGCAGTAAAATTTACTATAAAACTAAAACTACAGTAAAGCAGATGTAACAGTATGAAGTACGATTGCTTCAAATAAACTCAAACACTAAAATATTTGAATTTGGCAAAAAAAAAAAAAAGGTAACAAAACTAATTAGGAAAAAGATGTCAAATTAGGGAATCCATGGAGGTAGTTTAGGAGTCTACATAAATTGCAGACAATCTCATGGTTTAACTGCACTTGGAAAAACAAGGGAACTTTATCTGAAACCAAGTTCCCTCCTTCCCTCTCCAAATACTGTTAAGGCTTTGCTCTGCAGCGGATCAGTCTCATTTGCCTTATAATACATTAAAAAACAAGTAAAAACATAAAATAGTTATTGATGACATTATAGTTTTCACTACATAAATCTGTGAAGAGATGCCCTACAAACAGCATTGTATACAATACAGTAGCAATACTAAATATGAATGTTTTGTATTATAAACCATGAAAGAAAGTAAAAATTCCTCAAATTTATCACCTCACTCTCTGTTTCAGTTACTGTACAAATTGGACAAATATCATATCTGCCATCCAAAATAATCCACTTTATTCACAGGAGAACAGGTTAATTAAAGAAAAAAAGAGCCAAATCAAGTTTATCTAATTCCATTCTAAGTGTGTGACAACAAACACCTCCTGCTCACAAAGCTAAAACTGAATGGCATCGTCCAGGGACACCTCTGAAGTGCTTTATGCTTGTATAATTGCAACATTGCTTTTGGTTTTTTTTGAGTACTTTTGTGGCTAATCGTGGTGCTGTAATTCCATTCAACAAAGCTGTTTGTGTAAAATCCCAGAGATCCTCCACGTGGGTAAACCCATCTTAAGCCCCGTTCAAGTACTGACTGAATGAAAAAATGTATATGACTGACTCTCAACTTCTAAGCCTGTCTTCCTGTTGTCCTATCTCATCTTTATAAATATCACTGAAATAAAACTGAATTAAAAGATAACACTTGGATGGAACATAAATTCTTCTGAAACAACTGATGGAAAAACATTAGGAAGACTAAAGCAGTCAAAGAGTTGATGGAAAGAAGTGTTAAAGGCTATGGTGGTTACAAACATCTCTTTTTCTGAGGAAATCTGATAGGTGACTGCACTCAGAGTAAAAACTCAAGAGATTGCTGCTGTAATAATTTCAGAGCTGGACAGGATAAATTTAAGAACATTTGCAATTTAGGAAATATTTAGGATGAGATCATTTATTTGGACCACATGATCACGGAAGTTTACAAATTCAAGTTTACGCAAAATTAACTTCTTGTTCAGCAGTTCATACAGTACCACATTATACAAGACTAAAAATAGTTTTAAGTTTTATTATTATTAATTCTTATGTCAAATTGGATTTGAATGACAAGGCTGTATATTCAATGTATCTGTCTGAAAGTCTTTAACGTAAAAATAGCTTTTTTCCTATCCATGAGCAAAACAGGACTTTTCAGAAAAACGAAAAATTATGAACATGAAACAACTCTAAAGGTTACATTACTTTATAGTTACATTTCCTTCTTTAATACTGTGTATCTACCACTGTTACCAAAAGTTCCTACTTTTTTTAGGTAAAACAATATTGTGCTTTTATTGCTAAAAGCAGCATGAGGTTTCAAAGATTGCTCTTTTCTCCTTCCAAGTAGTCAGTGAATACCAAGAGGCCATATTGTGTATATTTTCAAACTAGTTACACATAAAATGTTTAATTTTGGTTTTCATAAGCTCTTTCTTTCACTTCTGACAACTGCTGCTGATGCTGCAGTATAATTTTTAAATGTCTCTGATTACTGTACAATAATACAAGAGAAAGAATTACAGTAATAATAGTAATTCCTAATCAGTTCCTAATATCTACAGAACTTTAGCTTGATTAATTTTAAAATAATTTCTTACAATATAATAATTCAGAAGTATACATGATTGTCTCAAAACAGCAAATTAAAAAAAGGTACTCCTATTGCTGGAAGCCCTTGATGCTTTTTATGGTCACTTTTAATACAACATTAACTAGCACCACCACAGAGGTTTGAAATCCTACCTGCTCAACAAGACTCCCGTAAGAGAGCAGTACCCAAAGGTGATTACACCAAGTCCCTTCCTTCTGAAATGCTTCAGGACTTTCTATGGTCTATGGTTTTATGCTTCAGGACAGGATACACACATACAGCACATGCTTTTTATTAGAAGTTACATCAGGAAATAACAACAACAACAACTAATAACTATCTGGCTACAGGATGTATATGTGAAGTGTTACTGTGTTCATCTCTACATCTTCTTTAGGCTTTTTTGGTAGTGGGTAGTACTCACTAAACAGGAAAATAGCAGCATCACCATAATACATACATATTTTCAAATTGATTTTTTTTATTAACATGATAACTTAAAAAGTATACAGTATGTAGGGTGTTGCACATAACATACTGACAATATGATTTAAAAATTCTTCTTTGCCTTGAATTAATCTAGGTTCAAAAGTAACTTCATTCCAACGAGCAAAGGTTCTATCTGCTATTTCTTCTAGCGTAGATAGGTACAAAAATCAGAATGAAAGAAACATGTCAAGCATGAACTGAAGAATAGCTCCATCTATATTTCTTTTGAAAAAAAGTGATGATTCTTTTCTTAACATTTCCTGTTCTATTTGCCAGTGGTGTCTGTTTCACCAACAAAACAAGACAGTCAGCAACTCAGGAGAATAAATGAAAGATTTCTTGCAAATTGCAAATGTGAAAGGAGTACATAACAGGCTTTTTTTTTTTGCTCTAGGAGTGTTTTTAGGGGAACAAGAGAAGTTTGAAGTTGGCTTTTTCAACCTTAAACACTTTTTTCCTTTAAGAATAGCAACTTTATATTATAAAGCTAAACAGAGGCATGCATTTGGATTGTTGAAAGGAAGAAAAGGTGCTAAGAAACTATACTGAAGTCAAACTCAGTTTGAGCTATAAATGCTCAGTATCTTTCATTTAGGTAAAATGTTGAAGTGTTTAATTCAAAAGTGACTTCTCACAGTAAAAGAGAAGGCTTAGTATTGTTGGTGCATTTGCACCAAAAGAGAACAAACCTGATTTTCAAGATTTAAAGCCTTCCCAATACCCACTTCTGACCCAAATACCTTTCTGCATCTACAGAAATACCTGTGTGTATTTGAGGGGGTTAAAAATAAACATCGCTTACTTTTCACAATAAAAACAGGCCAAAACGAACAACTGCAATCTGGAGAAGTCACCTGCCAAATACAGATTGAGACATTCGTTGTAGACATGAAGATGTGCTGAACCTGAAGCATGCGCTTCTGAGTAAAATCAATACACAAACACATTTATGCTGCACTTTTGGCAGCACCCCAGTGCAATAAACAACAACATACCAGGACAGCCTGTACCCTTTAACAGAGGAGGAGGTCCAGAACAGAGATATGGAGGAGCAGGCACCTGAAACAAGAGCTGGCGGGAGTGAGTTGATAGTGAGGGTGCCAGGGGAAACAGGGAGAGATAAGAGAGGCACAAGTCCAAGGAGCAGTGAGGGAGGACAGAATAGAAGCACCTGCTGCTTATCATTCCTTCGGAACCCTTATTCATTCCTTGCTCGCTTGAAGCTGTGTGGGAGATTTATATGCTCCCAAACATCAAGGAGACTCTGATGATCCAAAGACAACTGGCACCTTTTACGAAGGCGGGTGCAGAGAAAAGGAAGGATCTTGAACTCGGGATAAATTTAAAAGCATCCACATATAACCCTCTCAGCATGCCCCTTGCTCTCTTCTGCAGTTAGACCACACCTAGGCTGTTTCCAGGACCTGATGAAGGCTCTGCAGGGTACCTCAGGTCCAAGAGCTGCCTGTAGCTCCACCAGAAGCCACATTTTTGAAGACCCAACTCAGAATCCACATTATTAGTTGAGTGTTTTAGGAGCCAGCCCCCAGAACTGGAAGCATATTATCCTAGACAGTGGAAAACAAATTTCCTTTCAATAGAGCATTGCTCCCCACAACACCCCTGACCTAGAAGCAAAACACGTGGACAGACTCTTACAGCATGGCACTACTCCGAATCCTCCAAATAAACCCTTCACCACTAGATAAAAGTGTAACACAGATTCTTCTTGTTAGTCCTGCACCCACCAACTTTCTGTCCCATGTAGTTCCTTTGTGCCAGTTAAATTTCTGCACAATTCTTCCTTCAGCCTTGAACATCCATTTCCCATTCTTTTCTGGCCTATGAATAAACAGAATTGGAGGACCAAAATCAGAGGAACACATTTCCAGAGTAGGCCATAGTTCAGATTCAGTCATTTGGAGCCTTAGTAAAACAAAAAAAAACACCCAAAGTGAAACAGCCACGTGAAAAAAATGTTCCTAGAAAATTTTAGCACCACGACAACTACTACTTCAGAGATGCTGGTATTCTATAATAATTCAATTAATAAGGCCAAGAAAAAACAGTATTAAGAAACACTACTGCAAGAAATGCCTGTGACACAAATACTAAAAAAAAGTAAAGCAACTAACATGATTTAAGCTTGGTTGAGACAGAAAAAGTACACTACATTAATTCAAAAAATTCTAATCTGATGCATCAACACTCCGAAATTCATTTTCACACACCAGAAAAGTGTTCTTGGTTTGGTTTATTTTGTTCCATTTTCTTAGACTTTTAGGTTTTCCCCTCCTCTCTTCCTTTCAATTTTTTGTTCCACTATTTGAGATTCTTGCATCCTGGTCTTCAACATTGCTAAGTCTTTACTGAGTAGTTGCCCACTTAAAACCACTGCACCCCTCTTCATTCAGTTCTCCCATTCAGCATTGTTTTAAATGCCCGTTTTCCCAGCTTTCTTCTCCTTTCATGGAGGATATTCTTCTCTCTTGTAAACAGGCTGAGAAAGCTGCCAAAGACCATAGAAGGCACCTTTTCCCATTTACCACTATAGCCTGAACTTCTGAAAACCCAGAGCATAATAAAAACCCCTCACTTTTCATAAGTATTTTTCATATATCCCTCAAGCAGTCAGAACTTATCATGGAAGGGTATTTTTAAAAGTATATCCAGGAAGTGTATTCAGGATTATCTCTTTTTTGGCTCTGAAGGTTTTTAAAGACATGGTTTCCTAGATCAAAAGGAAGGGAAAAAAACCCCTATGCGCGTGGGATCGAAAACATGTCTTTGGAGATGAAAAATGAACACCATGGAGTACTATATTAATCCACTGAACCACCTAGGAGAATATTATATCTTCAAGTATATTTTACAAGTTTCAACTTCTCCCTTCCCAACTGTAAAAACATCCTCTGCCTGTGACAGTGATAGGATTGTTTCTCTGACTAATCATGAGGGATACTTATAGATTCATAATACAAAACAGGTGCAAGAAATATGCACAGAACTGAACACTTAGAAATTTAGACTTCAGACAAGTTCAATTGCTGTTCTGGGAGGTCTAAATCAAGTTAATCAGACAGTGCCTAAAATAGTTCAATTCTATTCAGGAAGATTTAAGTAGTAAGACGTAAAATACTGTTCCAACAATGTTTGTTTCCAACATTCCATGCACAAAAGAACAAAATAACCTATCCATTGCGAAAACTGCACCTAGAAGGAAGATTTCTCTTTCCTTAGTTTAATCCTAGCATCTAATAAAAATTGTTTTATATAACCACATTTATATATAGTGTTTTCAGTCACTGCACCTTTATCCAACACATAACTAGAGAAGGTAGATGAACACTAGTGATGCTTTATGGCTGTAACTGAACACCAGGCAGGGTAGTTCAAATGGCCACACACACAGGCACCCCAAAATCTCTGCTAGCAATGTGGGTTGCAGGAGATTTTATTAATTAAGGAGTGGAACTAGATGCACTGGATCAGGGAGGCCAAAACATTGGCAAAGAAACTGCATGCTATAACCACAGTAACAAGCATCAAAATCTGGGCCATGGGAGAAAGGGAGACAGTGCATCCAACAAGTCACACACATCACTGTGCAGAGGGGGCAACTGTCACGCTCTCCCTGGCACAATCCAGAGTGGTCATTATTAGAGTTACCTCTCAGTGAAAAGCAGCAGTGCCGTGTTTTCACTAACTGATGAATGTTGCTCATTCTGTACTAAAACCATGCTTTTTTCACTTCAAAGATACGAACATAAGGTTTACAACAACAGCATCTCCACATATCCTTAGTTGTTGTAGGAAGGAACTCAATAATGATGCAAAAACTGAATGAAAAGACTTAATAGAGTTGTAAGATCTGTCTAAATATGTCTTTTTGAAAACTGGTGACATGTCTTAGGAAGTCAAGAGACAACATTTGGAAGCATTACTAATTATAGTTAAAGCAACTTCAAAGCTACATACAAGCCAGCAGACCTGACCAATCCATTAGCAGTACTACATGTGGGTTTTTTTGGGGTTTTTTTTGTTTTTTTTAATAAAAAAACCAGCTGAAGGACAACCTCTGACAAAATCTTATCAATGATTTTCTTTCAGAGACTGCGTCCTCCAATTCTTGGAACTCAGTTGCATTCATAAATATAAATCTTGTTCTCAAACACTTACTGCCTCTTTGTATCAGTGTACCTCTATGTAACAGTTAATATGAATTTACAACACAAAGAAACAGGACAACTGTTCTGTTATTGCCAGCTACATATAAGTGAATGTTTTCAACTTGACATCAATATTTCTTTCCTCTTTGTACTAATCTTAAAAGTAATGCTTATCTTGAACACTAAAAACTGAGCTTAGAGAAGAAACAGCTGGAAGGAAGTTTCATTGGAAAATATTTAATTTTAGCAGGTTTATTTCTTTGATCTGTAGATAATGTAACATTTGTTTACTATATTGAGTTTTTATAAGGCAACATTGAACTGTTCCACTTCAAACTTTACTGCCAAGACAAATAAGATGTAATTCACCACAGTCAATGTTTCTGTGCTACCGAATAAAACCAAGTAAACAATACGCTACTTCCCCATTCATCCTCTCAAACTCTAGAGAGCCGTTGCATTCAAAACAAAACAAGAAAAAAATATGGTCACTGACAACCCTGCTGGTAATTCACATTAAGGATTTTTATGTCACACAAATGAAGAGAAGTATACTTCTCTCTTTCAACCAGCTACAAGGACCAACATCCAAGAATGATCTTCAAAATGTATTTGACTAATTTGTCTCCCATTGTCATACTCTCACACCTTAGTCACTAGAGTGTGCGGGGTTTTATTACCTGTTCAGTCCTGTAATAAGGACGGTCCAGTGGCTGCTTGCTTGCTCTTCTTCATGCATCATTCTTCTCTGCTTTATTTTCAAATTATTTAAACTGCCTTTAGTCCTCTGAGTAAGTGTCCAAGTATTAAACCCATAAAACATGAGAGTGATCGCAATCTCAAATACCTAAAGCTTGACCTTGCTTTGGAGCAACTCAGGCTAAAATCTTTCTTCGCACAAAGGAAGGAAAGAGGCATCCACATTCATTAGGTACTCTCTACTTCCATTACTTTCATCAAGAACCTCTCTTAATACAACTCTGCCAGATAATTAAACTACCTAACATATCGACGTTTTCATCATAAACTGCCTCTTTACATCAGTACAGTCATGTACTTAATTTTTATCTTCAACAAAGCCACCTCCATACATTTTTGGCTTAAGAGTACTGTAAGCTAAGACAGTACATGCAGATGTTTCTCCAGCTGTTTGGTCTGTCCTACTCTATTTCCTTATCGGTCCTTGTTGGAAGCAGCACACTCAGACAAATCTTTCCATGACCCAGTACAGCTATTATTAGGTCATGTTCTTGTCCTGGCTTTCTTCCTGCTCTAATGAAGTCTCCAACCAACCTTTAAATCACTTCTTCCCTCTTTAAATCAATTCTTCTAGCTCTCCATTAAGATTTAAAACATCAGCATGCCCAAGAGTTGATAGAGATCATTTAGACTTCTACCACTGAACAAATCTTGATATATTCAATAAACTCCACATAGAAAAAACAGAAACAGTACATCACTTTCATAGGGTTTAAGGCCAGTCTGAATGGGGCTCTGAGGTCTAGGGGAAGGTGTCCCTGTCCACGGCTGGGGGTTGGAACCAGATGGTCTTTAAAGTCCCTTACAACCCAAAGCGTTCTATAATAAAAGCCCTGTACAGAAACATCCCGCCCCACTATGCAACCACACAGGTTTTTAAATCATATTATTATTTTTTATACAAGGGTTCTAGATTCTTTCATTTTCAAGTATTTTCAGGAAGATGGGTCTAATTCTATAGGATGCTGCTACTCCCTGAAAAGAAACTGCCAACTTCTTGTCCCACTGAAGTCAGTAGGAAGTTTATTCTTCAAAATTAATGTTAAATAATGTAAAGAGTTATGAAGCCCTCTATCTCCTATTAAGTCTAATCTCTGTCACATGCAACTGACTAAGTCGATGTGACTCAGTCTGTTCTTTAGATTTGAGAGAGATACAATAGTGCTGCTTGCTTCAAACACAAAACTAAAAAGGTTCAAAAACTCAAACCAAAATTCCTTGCATAAGACTTTGCATTCACGTGCCAAACAGAACTGTTTGAATTAATGAGCATTAAAAAAACCAAAGCAAGAAACCAGGGGAAAAAACAAAACCAAACCAAAACCAATCCCACACACATGCTTCTTTGAACCAGCCTACTGCTCTAATTCTGATTTAGCTAATTGAAATTACAGAATTTCGGGGAAAATTCAGTGTGGAGAAAATTTGAATATTAAGCATAACAATTTGTGAAGAACAACTGACTGCTGAATGATGACACTCAAAACCAGTACTGAATAAGTGAATTTCCACTTTAATCCTCATGAAGTTTTAACCCTGCATCAAAGCATAAAAAATTCTCTGTTTCATCAGCATTTTGCCAGTTATATTTTGTATGTCTTCAACAACAGGTCCCAAAGAGGAGGAGATACAGTTTTTCTCTTGCAATGAAAAACACTGGCATATGCTCAGGGAACAAACCTCGGGATAAATCAGTAGGAGTGTCAAAGTAATAGTAGTAAGTGTGAAGATGGCAGTGAGGAGAAGAGAAGCTACCAGCCAGGCCTCAGATGAAAAGATGGGGAATAGAGAGAAATCTTCCTCAGGATCACAACAGACCAATCAGAATTTCTGTGACTTTGATTTACAGCACTTTTGACCAAAACCAGTAACAACAGGAAGGATCCACCTGCAAGGACATGACAGATCAGCAGAGGGGTTTTTAAAATTTTATTCTATGCAGTTGTTCAATTGTTTGTACAAAGTACTACCAAAAACTCATCACAAGCAAAGCAGCTTCCAGACAGAAATTGTTCCTCAATGATATGCACAGATGGGAACTTCTATGAAAAGCTTAAACTTGGACACTGCAATCCATGTCTTGATGAAGGCCGACAGTGGAGGCACACTTAAGTAAAGTCACGTAGTTCCCTCCATATATAAAAAGTAAATGATGAGGGAAGAGTCATTGAATCCTTCTTCCTTCTAATCTATGCCCAAAAGACGCCAAAGGAAATGCAAAAAGCTCTCCAAACAGAATGGACAGATAAGAGAAGCAAAATTTCTGTACCAGTTTGTATCCCAATCTCAAGCTAGACACTGTTAGCATGCAGTTATAAATCCACACAAGACCTCTAGAAAGTAGGTTAGCACCTTCAACATTTCAGAACCAGGCACAGACAAGTTAAATGAAAACACAATGCCTCGTTTATTAACTTCCATTGACCTAATCCCCTGTGTTCTATAAATATGTAACTGTAGTCTTGCCAAAGTGAATGTGAAGAAGATCAAGCTGATAACATACAAGATAATGAGTCAATTGATGCACAGATTCATTCATTTGAAAAACAAATAAACCTTAACAGTTATTACGTCTGCTCCATGACTGATGGCAGCTGTCTAATGAATTGTTCTTGATAAGAACTGTCTGTAAGGGTATATTCAGTCTCAGAGTACAGATTTTTCCAGTATACAAATGTGAAAAAGATTTCTTGAAACTAACAAGTGCAGAACAGTGACTGAAAGCTCCAGTCACACTGCTGCTATTCTACTGTACTAAAAACAACTGCATTCTCAATCTCTGAGCATCACACAGCCTTTGAAATGCAGCATCAATCATGCTAACTGATTCTCACAAGATAAAAACAAAAGCTGAAGTTTAACATCTGCTTTCCTTGGCAAACCAATCTGAAAGTCCATGCATTTCGAAAGGTTTTTTCATCATAATAAATAATGCACCACCAAATGAATTAAAGGTGTTGCCTCGTTTTCTGGACAAATCTTGCTTAAGGTCCCTGCGACTTTTCTTCACTTCAAAGCACTCAAAGGAAGAGGTTAAAGAATTAATGAAATCAAGAGGTTTGTGTGCAAATGCAAAGTTGTGATCTTCTTGGGATCACGGAGACAAAATACAATAGCTGACATGTTTGGGGTAATGCAATGGAGGGATACATGTTCTTTAGGAAGGACAGGTGGGCAAGATGATAAGATGGGAGTTGAACTCTCTGTGACAGAAAACTGGAATGCACAGAGCTTTGCCTGAGGATGGATGAGGAGTGAGCTAGGAGCTTAGGGGTAAGGATTAAAGAGCAGAACCAGTATAGGTGACACTACAGTGGGTGTCTGCTATAAGCCACCAAACCAGGCAGAACAAGAGGATGAGACCTTCTACAGACAGCTAGAAACAGCCTTGCATTTTCAGGCCCTGGTCCTCAGGAGGAATTTCAGCCACTCTGGTATTTGGTGGATGACCAACACAGCACAGCGTAAGCAACCCAAAAGCTTCCTTGAGAGCACTCATGACAACTTCTTGACAAAAGCAACAGAGGAAACAACACAGAGGTGCTCTGGACCTCACACTCACAAAGAAAGAATGATTCACTAAGGATGTGAAGGTGAAAGGCAACCTTGGCTGCAGTGACCACGAGATGATGCAGTTGAGGATGCTGAGAAGAAAGAGTAGGGCAAACGCAAGATCAACCCTAGACTTCATAAGAGCAGATTTTGGCCACTTCCTAGATCTGCTTGTTAAGAGTCTTGTGGGACTGCAGTCCAAGTGTAAGTGTACAGAACACGTTATCTAAATTATGTCAAAAAACTGTTCAAAGTTATTTCCAATTCAAGTAAAATTCACGTCTTATAATATTTAATTGCTTATTTGCAATAACTATCCTAAAAACTAGTTGAGTAATTCATATCAAAATTTAATTGTTTAGATAAGACCATCTACAACATAAAAGTTATGAACAGTATGCCCACAAATCTATTAAAACAAGAATTAACCATGTCCACACTAATATAAATAAAAATCCTGTATAGCTTCATGAAGATGCCCCAATCATTGAGAGCATCAAAAAATTATTAAAAAATAGCGGGAAGACGGGCAGGAATCTCAAGTGATTATCTGTCCAACTTCCAGGCCCAGGCAAAATCTTATATACATGATGGCAGAGACACTACTTTTAAGTGCTGAACTTTAATGCATCCTTAATGTGAGAAAGTAGTTTCTAATATCTGACTGTGCTAGTGAATTAATGGAGAAAAGTATACCTTTGAATAATCAGCTATCAATACCTTCCACTTCCCAATACTAAGTATGTCTTGTATTCTCTTGAACACTACAGCCAATTTTTGCCCTGGCCTTTCCAATTCCTCTCTGCATGCTCTTGCTTCAGTATGTTTCTTCTTACTTTGCACTGACTGAAGAACTAATTTGTCCAAGCTGGTGTGTTACTACACTTTTTATCCATTCCCTACCTGCATGACTTGTAACACTGTTAGTCAAACCAGTATATGGAAGTTACTAATCACAAGCACAGGTTATTGAATAAAACATTTCTGAATTAACTCCTGGTTCGTTCTGAACTTCTCAGTTATTCTGGACAGATAGAATATATACTGCAAGAATTCCAATCCTAAAGAGGCAGAAGGTCAAAAGAACATTTGATCCTCTGATAAGTAAACTTCATGATCTTTCCAAAGTTTCTTGGCAACTGCCAAAAGTCAAAAAGATACACAAACAAAAAAGCTTCTCCAGTCATAAATTTTGATACACTTAGGGAAGTCTCTACATTAAGCTCTGGATGAGCTTGCTCTTTCAGCTGATCAGCTAAAAACCCTAGATCTTAAAAAAACAAACAAGCCAGAAATATTTCATCATGCAAGAAGATTAGCGCAAGACTTCTGCATTTCCTTGTGGATCAAAATCTTGATTCCCCTCCCCCAGCCCATCCTCCATGCCATTTTGGATTATGGAGCAAAGTAGAAACTGCACTCATAAAGGAAACACTAAACATCAAAACCAATTTCCTTTGTCTTATTCAAGTCACTGCATTTACTTATGATGCAGAACTGCTTCTTGAAGAATGTCAGTTCCCTAAGAGTTACAGAGTAACAGCATTCCTCCTGGATAATTCTTGAAAGGAATTATTCTATAAAACCTGTAGAGCGTAAGATTATTTTATCCTCATGCACATTCATATTCCTATTTAAATTGAACTACAGTAATCACATTGGGGAGAAAAAGTCGTGTTTTCATACAATGCAGAAGTCTGAAGGTAAACAAAACATATTTGCATCCACTGTAAAAAAAAATAAAAAATCCCTCTTTGCCCATCTCAGCATTTTGAAAAGCAGGCCATGTTTGGACAAGCACTCCATGTTTGACTTTTTTAATGATCTTTCTATAAATTAACATTTGTCTTGCAACAGATGAAGTGATTACATAACTCTGAAACATAACTGAAATATACTTTAAAGATTCATTGCATTTGGCACTGCCACATAAACTTTAATTATGAGTAATTCCAACGCTCTTGTTTAAGAATTGACAGGATATGAACACTGAAATAAAAAACTCAGACAATAAACTCAGTAGCTTCTAAGGTGACCAAACAAATGAAATGACTGAGTTCCATTTTCATAAGATATTGGCCTTGTATTGCTGGAAAAATCTGAATTTTAGAGTTTTGTACAGACTGGCTCTTTTTAGTAGGGATTCTTCTTTTATATTAAAGAGGATGATAAATTCTCTACTTTGCCGTAGAAATACAATGCAAACAGTTTTGAACACTGCCAGATCACTTGGAAGAAAGCCTTCCAATAAACAGTGATTTAACGAATAATTCCACAGCATAATTTTCTACAGTTCAGTGAGCCTTAGCAGCACTTTTGCAAGTTCCAACTTACACTGATAAGAAGAAAACTGAAACCATGCATCCAGCAAACCCTGAAAGTCACAGTACTTTCCTCTCTGTTTACAGGAGGTAACTAACTAACTACATGTTGAACTACCTGGCATTTTAGAGGTATAAAGATCACCACCTTGCCTCCCTTTTTGGCGTATCTTTATTATTCTACAGTATTTCTTCTGAATATTTTGTTGTCTTAAACTAGTAACAGATAGTTCAGCATTTCAATCATATACTAAATTAAGCATTAAATAAAGGTTTTTAACTTCCTTGATTCAGAAGCTGTAAAATCAAAGCTCAAGACAAATGTGAGAAATCGAACGAGTGAACTCTTATGGTACAACTGACATTTCTTGGAACAGTATCATACTCTGACAGCACCAGTCTCTCCTGGTGCAGTACCAATGGCAGCAATAGTTTCTAGCAGCTGCTCAAAATGGATGAAAAATCAGGTTAAAGCCCTGAGAGCATCTCCTGTCTCACAGGTATGGAAAACTCGCTATACCTATGCATAAGATGTTGTTAGCAATACTGGATATTAAAAACTAGATCATCTTTCCAGCTCTTTGATATCTAGCCCTCCATTATTATTACTTTTTATACCCAGGTCACTACAAAGGAGGCAATAGTTTTATACACTATAGCCAGCCCATACCTCATGACTAGGGTTATAAACATTTTGGACTAAGAAATCATTCAATTCTTACTCTTGAAACAACCCTCTCTTCCTAACTTCTGAGTTGTGACACAGCAGGGCTGCATGGGTAATTTGATGATGGCACTCTCCCCCTCCCCATATGGATGCAGCAGCTCACAGGCCTAAGCACTTGCATGTATCAGGTGACTGGACTACTTTTCAGAGCAGTAGATCATCCCATGCCCTGCAAAAACCGTCACTGTAACCAATCAACATCCAAATCCAAATTCAACTGCCTGAAACCATTTACAGGTAAAGTGGACATTAACAGCTCTAGCGGAACTTCACTCATTTCCCTGTCTTAGATTTCCTGAAAGGTCATGGTTTTAAAGGAAAATAATACGCTGGAAAAGATATAATTAAAAATCTAAGCAAAACAACCACACCCCCCCAACCACACAACTTACAGTGGGAACACATACCTAGAAAGCTTGCCAACTAAGGCAGATCAACAGAGCTGATCGTGTACAATATGGCTTTGTTGGAGAGTTGCTTGTGAAAAACAGGCAATAAAAATGAGTAACTTATTACCACAATAGCTCAAAAATCAAACACAGGGATCTGACTGCCATAAACCAAAGGAATGATATAAGGGAAATGAAGAAATTTCTGATAAGTGAGCTATTCTCACTTCTGTTTCCAGAAGACAACAGTATAAAGCTTGCCACAACTTATACAGCAAATTGACAGGAAGCTGTTGGTGTAGCAAGAAATAACAAATGGAATAATAAATAAATACATGGGTAAGGAGCAAGTCTCAATGTATACAACGCTGTTGGTGCTTGAAGTTCAGCTTTGCCTCAGGTTTGCTCAGTCATTTTGGGTTAGTCACAGAGATCTCTCTGTCAATACGTTCAGATAAAGATATTTGCTCTTAAAGCATTTTACTCTCTAGAGACAAAACACTGTATGAAATGTAAATGTTACTATTTACAGCTTACTGCCTTCTAATGACAGCTGAAATGTGCATTCCACATTTATCATCTGACAGAAACCACTCAAAATCAGTCTTCATATATTTTTTGACAATGTGCGAACATTGAGCACAACTCGTTGTGTGTTATCTGGCTGTCAAATATGACCAAAAGAAATCCAACAAAACCGCGACAGTAAAAAAAAAAACCCCAATGAAAAACAACCCTCAGAAACTTACTTGCAGTAGTGTCCCATGAATACTGTTCTGTCGTATGCGATGAGTGGTGGGGTCTGGAAGCCCCTGCAGCAAGGACAACACTGTACGTGGGACTTCATTTACCATAACAAATGGAACCAGGGCCCGACCCGACATCTCACGGCAGCGGTACACAGGAGAGTGCCCGCACCTAGAATAAAGAGAAATACCCAATTTTTGTCATCCAGCTACTACCCGCTGTGGGGGCTAAAACAAAACAAAGCATAATGTATTGAAAACTAAAACATGTTTCTCACAAATCCAATACATCTTTTTTCTCAGTAGTGAAAGACTATTTTGCCAGAAATATAAGCCATTCTAGAGCTATGCTGTAGGCTTTTTGTCCTTCACAAGTTCTGGTGTTTACATGAAGGGAAAAAAAAAAAGAAGGAAAAGATGCAATTATGTCACAAAGCAAGCAAGTATATGGTCCTGTAACATCTTTCTTCATGCTTATGTAACATCTTTCTTCATGCTTATATTCATGTTATAAATATTAATCATATTCAAATGCATTATGAGTTCAACTTAAAACTGTTAACTTCCATGTTGTTAATCAAATGGTTCCACAAGAACACAACATGGTGTCTACTGAATTTTAGCCCAAATCTCCCACTGGTTTTTAGAACATATTTAAAGGCAGGAAGTAACAGACACACTGGAAAGTAATTTTCCATTATTTATAATTCGTATCTAAAAGAGAAATACTTTTTATTTAAAATTAACTGCTAAGATTCAAGAGTGCATATAAAGCACAGGTCAAAAAGAATCTTTTATCTTTTAGTGATAGGTTTTGAATTGGTTGTAGATTTGAAAACGTATATAGAATGAGCTATTCAACTATATTATCAGGTTAATCAGCTGTATACTATTCAGTAGCATGCATACTGAATTGCAGTGAGTAAGAGTTCTTAATCAGCAAAGTAGGTTAGGCTGAGTCTTTCAAAGCCACTAATTCTTGCATGTGCCAGTTTTGGTAATGCAGGTACAATTCACCCACCCAGAAAACTATGAAAGTTGTTACAGGACTTAGACCTAAGGCCAAATGTCCTGGGTGATGTAAGAATGCAATATATGGCTGAAGCTGTGCTCTGATACCCCCCAGCTGACTGTGATGACACTTAAGATACACGGCCTTTCCTACTCCAATCCGCTCATCCTTTTCCTGAATTGCTTCTTATGTACTGGCTTAAAAAAAAAAAATCACATGTAGCTGAGATTATCCCCTGCCAAAATTATTTTGACCTCTCTGAAAAAAAACCCCTGCAGGGTCATGTCTACATATTTAAAAATTATATGAAATTAAAAGGTATTCTAAGTTTTCAAATATCTCTAGAAAATTTAAATCAATACTCAAAGTAGTAGTTTACTTTAGTTCACATCAAAGAAATACAGAAAACAGTTTCCATCTTGAACCAGCAACCAAATTAATAGTTTTGAACACTAAGAAACTAAATAGTCTTAACTGAAATAGTCATGTTATGTCACGACATGCCTGGAAAACACAGATCTCGTTTAGATGAACTAGAGAGCTATGCCACCCCGAATGACAGGTTTTTGTGGGAATTTTCATCCTTGCAGTATGGCTGCATGTTCTATCATGATTTTTACAAAGACCATCTTTGCATTTCCTTTACAAAGACTGGCTAAAGCAGAGCAGTCACAACTGGAGGCTCTCCCATATGGAAAACCTTCAATTCTGTATAGACAAGGCACAAGAAGAAATTCAGCTCAGCACTTCCAAAAAACCCTTTCAATTTTTGAAACAAAAACATTTTAATTCTTTTGCACAGTAAACTTAAATCTGAGATGTGATCTGTCTGTAACTACTCCTTTACTTCTGCTAAACTATGTTTTCTCAACCAAGAGATTCTCACACACAAACATTCTTTTCAAACACGAGCAACACTAACAAATGGTTAGTTTTTAATCAGCTGTAACTGTATACTTAATGGTCTTTGTTTATGACCTTTTACAAATGCCAAGGAATCTGACTTGTCTTCACAGGAGGAGTGGAAAAATGGGTAAAATGCCAGGGTTTCCTCTAACTTGTGCAAGGGTACTTTCCAACACCACATGCTTCAAAGAGGATTTTCTCCTCAAGCATGATGCAACGAATTTGAATGGAATTCTGTGGGGTTTCCCCTATTAATAAAAATTGAGGTTTATATCTATATAAAATATAGATATTTATATATATAAATATATTATCAATAAGCATTTTAAAATAACCTGCCTTTTAACTTTGTTGTATTGTAAAAATTGACATCAAAGATTTGTAATGTGCACATACATATAGGGAGACACAGTATTTTACATGCCGAATTTTGTTCCATGCTATTATTTGGTCAAATTTATTATGGAAATAGAAGTGACTGTATTTAGAAAGAAGAGAACAGTTTCATATTACTGGCAGAATTTTCTCAGCTACCTGAAATCCTCCCGCTGAGCAACCACACAGGTGCCCAGTCGTGGCGGACTCACCCACGATGCAGCTGACCCAGTTCTGCAACTTTCTGAGCCTGAGGGAAATGCAATCCCACAGCTACTACTTGCCCAGAGGGCAATCCAGCCACCAACCTGCCACTGCACTACGCCTCAGCTGTACATTGATGTGAACTTCTCACACTACAGACTGCCACACAGGGTGCAGTGCAGACACAGGAACTGACATCCCAGCAGAAACTCTGAGAAGGGCACTGCTATGAAGTCATTACTAAGGAACAAAAGCATCACAAAAGTTTAAGAAAAATAAAGTGTCTGCTATGTAGGAACACACAGGGAAAGGCATGGAAGGTATTTCACACTGGTAAATAGCTTCCCAAATCTGAGAGGGGTTAACATGCCTACTGTTTCTTCCCATTTATCTATAATATTTTTTTAAAATCTCCTAATACTCAAAGAAAACTGATTGTTCCCCACGCCCTGCAAGAAACAGTACTGATATTTCAAAAACACTGCTCCTTTCACATACACATGCAAGAAGTCATGTCAAGTCAACTCTAGAGGCCTATTCCTGAACTTCTGCATACCCTGAAGGCACTTAGGTGTACATCTCTCATGTTTTGAAAGCACTTGGCTTAACTCCTGAATCATGCAAGAAGTTTGCCAAAAGAATGTCAAAACATACACTAGTTTTTCCATTCTCTCACAGCACCCTTGAATAGGCACTTTTGATTTTTATTGGATCCCACTCAGATACAACCTCCTACCTGTAAATAAAATTCTCAAAAATCAATTCTCAAAAATGTAATTTTATTACATTTCAAGGTAGCAACAAGCATGAAACTTGCGAAATCCTCATGTGATGTACTTCCATTAAATCCTGACAGCTATTAACAACTGTTGTGGTAGTTCACCTTGAACTCAGTACTGTTTATCTAGGTGCATGAGGTCTTGGATGTAAACATGTTTACTTGAAATGGTCCATGATCAAGAACAAGAAGCCAATAAATCTGAGGAGGTTTCACTTCATGTAACTGTAAACTCAATGCATTTCCACCGCTCCATTCCAGCTTCAATACTTAGATCCCGAACAACCATCCCAACTGACATAATTTATGACCAACTCTCATAAGGCACAAAGATTCCATACTCCTCTGCACACATCAAAGTATCTAATTTATTACTCTGGCTACAAACAGCAGAACACTAGGCTGTAAATAAAAGTATCTTAAGCTTCTTTTTGAAAAAGGAAAGGAAAAAAACCAGCAAACCTGCAGGTGTGCTTATTTTCCTCCCTTTCTTATTACTTATCCTTAACAGTCTTCATATTATCCAAATTAACAAAGCAAATAAGGATTACCTTTTATGTGAAGGTCACAGAAACAAATGAGTAGAATTCATTTGAAAAAATCACACCTGTAGCTGAAAATATGTATATTATATTAAATAATACCTACAGTTGTTAGAAGGATTAATAAGGAGAGGAATAGCAATTTCCAGTTTTACTGGATGTTGTCACAGTGATCTGTGCATTACTAATTACGCCACTGCCCATTAACAATACAGTGAACATTCTGAAGAAGGGGCCTCTGAGCTTCTAAGGCACACCAAGTGTTCCACCAGCACCACAAAGAGTCTGGGAGAAGAGTGCAGCATGAGGCAGGAAAGGCACACTTGCAATTCAAACAAACCAACTCTGCCTGCTGGTTAAAGTATTTTAACAGTCTCTATGGCTTTTAAAAGACACAACCAAATAAAAAAGTATGAATAAAAAAACCCCAAATAGATGGCACCCTTTAAATCCTGGAGCTAGTTATGGCACAAGGTTGTAACAAATGCACTGTAAGAAAAAAGTTGTGATAAGGCTTCTATCTGATTCTATATAGACAGAGTAGGTGGAATGAGGAAGAGATTTTCTCTTTTTTCCACCACACAGCTATACAGTTCAAGTCACATTATTAGTTCCAAAGCAAGAATTAAAATCATGAAATTACATTAGGAAAAACATGGATGGTGGTCACAGGTCACAGTGAAAAGTATTTAGCAAAAGATTCGGTTCCCATTATAGAGTTTGGTTAACAAGATTCAAGAGCATTATATGCATTCATCATGATTATATACAAGTTCATTTTCTTTCCCTTCAAATTATCTCCTAAAGGAATAAATTTAGCAACTTTCAAATGCAGTATAACAGGTTTCCAAGAAAAGTGGTGTCCAAAAAGAGCACTAAAAAAAATACACTTCCACACAATTAATACAACTTGGAGCTCCATAGTGGGAACAAATCAGCAGGATAGTGCCTATTCATTACTGTGAGAGTAAAGTTTCCTGGAATATGAACAATAATTGCTATACATGTACAGAAAGTTTCTTTTGTTCCTTTATTGACTTGTTTGGTTTCTGTTTTTCTTTTAAGGAAACACAATTATTTTTCATTTAAACCTCTGTGTTCCTTAGCAATTCCTTAGCAATTAAGTTAAGCCTTTCATTTAAAAAACTTATTTCTTTGTGGAAACCTGTACTGTAATTGGCCTGAAGACAATTTTTTTTTCATTCTTTAATCTGAGGTTAAGAACAAAAAAACCCCCAAATAATCTAAGTTTTTATATAGCTTCTCAATATTTACCTGATGAGTAGAAAAACATTACAGAATTATCAAACAGTTTGCTGGAGGGTTTAGATCTACAATCAACACATTAATGTAGCTCAAAAATGTTTGAACAAAACTATGGACAGAAACAGATGAAATTTAATTTCAGGTTATTTATGCAATACTAAGTCTTTAAATTCTTATCTATTTCCTTTAAAGTGAAGTTAATGGTTGCCCAAACTTCTGGTCTCTTTATACACTGTGTTAAGTATTTTATTCTTCCAACTTGGGTAATTAAGATAAAACTTTATATTTTTGTAAGGGCAAACACAAACACTTAATGAATCAGAGCAGCCATAAATACTGCAGAAAGTATGTAGGCAAAGTACACAAGCTTCTATTTGTGAAAGCTGTCCACAAGCTATGCCAGGAGTTGTTTTTCCGTATGTTTCCAAGGGCTTTCTAGGAAGAAATTATGGACATTTCTCTCTTCTTGTCACCAAGGTCTACATTATTGAAAAAAGTGGCCAACTGTTACCAAGCTGAATCAACATCAGAAACTTGAATTGTTGTGGTTTCGCAAGTCAAAACACCTAAGATCTCTAACATTTAAGCCTATGAAAACTCTTACTGCATGTCAACTTCAGACCAACCAAAATACCTTCTCTTCAAATGGAGATTTAAATTGTGTCAACATATTCTATAGTAAATGCCATCTCTTTTCTTGCATTCCTATCAAGAAATCTCAGATAAGATCTAAAGGTAGCTAAACTCTAGCTTTATTTAGCTATTTGCTGAAATTACATGAGGTTAGAGCCTCCGTTTTGGTTCACAGCATTCTAAAGAAAAACAACTGCTCTTAAGATCATGAAAAAGAAAAAAATTTCATTCACAACCATATTTCTACTTTGTTAACTTGAGAATAGTTACTATGATGTTTCACAACTGCAAAATAACAAAGAAAAACACACCACTTACTACCCAAACAGTTGGAAAAAAACCCAAAACAAAGACTGCTTTCTGTCTTAGCGACTGTATCATTATCTTGAACTCTATGAAAGGGGACTTGAATGCATAAATCAAGTCTCAGCACTTTGTGATGATTTTGAAAGCTTCAGGTGATTGTAAATAAGACTGCAATACCAGCAATTTTAAAAACATATCATGAGACCCATGAAAACATCCAAAGGATCTGGGTTCTCAAAGATACTTTCTTTTCAGCCACATCACCAAAAGTAATTAGCCCATTGCTAAAAGGCCTACCTAGTACTGAATCTTTTCAAACTCAGACTGTTCTTTTTAAATAATATTGGCTTTTAAAAATATCATTATACTTGGCATCCCTTATCATTCTCTGTAATGTATTATTTCTCTCCATTTTCATGATCCTTCCTGCAAATACTTTTGCAGAATAAGCTAAATGTTATTATCTGGATACTTATCTAAACCATCAAAGTACTCACTGACTGGTTAATTTCAAGCATGTAAATTAATAACACAATTGCTTCAACAGTCATATATTGACAGTTGAGCACCCCATCATATTTTTTACTGGATCATATTTCAAATAAGAAGCACTATACATCAAATTTTAACCCAGTGTCCCAGACACTGGCACTCTTCAGGAGACTGCAAGAGTGGAGAAAAAAAGTTTCAGTACCACTTGAAAAAAAATCTGCCCCCCAGTTTCAGAGAAAAGACAGGAACACAGCAAAGAACATACAAGATGAACAAAGAGTTTTAGTTGATCAGAGTAGCCTACATCAACCCCTCTGCAGTTTTCTCTAGCACTATAATTTGAACTTAATTACATTGCAAAAAATATTACAAGCTGTTTACAATTTCTTATCTAAAAATGCTAAAAAGAAGAAAGAGACTGAAAGTCTCCTTATTAATATTTACAGTGAACCATAAATATTTTTACAGATCAGTACCAATCACTGTGCAATCAGGATTGCACAGAGAATAGAGTGTAAATAGAAACTGAAAAATTCCAAGACAGTCCCAGCTCACAAGAGATATGCTTGGTGGGGAAACACATTCCTCTCCTTCTTTCCTTCTCCCCCGGCTATTGCAAAATTTCCACCTTGGAAGTCAAGCAAGAGATTTAATACAATCAAAACTCATGTGTTTTGGGAACCTTGCCCACAATCAAAAGGATATCTGTCTTCATCCTGCAATGATTGGCCACCCCATAAGCTTCCCCAACAAGGACAGGGCATTGCAATGCATCAGAGCCTGCTCCCCCTATTACAGGGATTCCAAATAATACACTACTGCAGGCAGTTATAATACTGAGTGGTTACATTGATCAGACATTAAGAAGAGAAAAAAGAAACCCAAGACAAAGCCAAAAAACAGAGACCAAAGGCCGAGATGATGTGCATGGTATAAGGGAACCCAGGGCGATGCTTTCATAAACAGCTGTAATAAAGAACAGCTATTTTAATACAAGGCTGCAACAAACACATGTAGTTCTTTTCATCTAATAGGAAAAGGCATTCCCACTAAAGCTCTTTGCTTGCCAGATCCCTGATAAGATTCCCAGTCTTACAGAAATGACAATTGAAAACCAGCAAGTTTTAATATTAATTCTCCTATTGCTACCATGCCAAAGTGAAATACAGGAAAAAGAGGAGAAAGGCAGAGGAAGCACACTTGGCAACTACCTTGTTTGGCCTCTTACCAAAGGATACCAGTGTTTAGCCTACACAAAGTCAGAGGGCTGCTTTCAAGTCAGATACAGATGATATATTAAACGTCACATATGTAACTGTACATGTGTGAAACAAAAACACCAGGGAATTTGCATTTAAACATCTTATATAAACAGCAATTCTAACAATGCATACATTAACAGCTTCAATCAAGCTTTTCTCAAACAAATTGAAGATATCTTGTTATCAGAACTTCATCACTCCCCCATCTCTTGTGTTCTTTATTAAATCCAAGGTTTTAAACTTATCTTTTTACATCTGAATTTTGTTTCTTCATTACTCCATCTTCTCCTAGACCTGCTCCCACAAAGCCCATACAAACTTTTGTCACAGGGCTACAGAAGAACAGAACCAGTCCCCTGATAGACTGGATATAATTTAACATAATTAAACACAATACAGGACAATCAAACTAACAGACACAAGTCAACAAAGAATAACTTCTTCAAATGAGCAACCCACACAGAAGTAACATTATTGATCAGTGAAAATTTAAATTCACGCAACATCCTGGAATATTAATACTACTACACTTGGGTCTTTTTCCTTAAGAAGTGAGGTCTAAGAGATTTATGAAAGAGTAAAACAACTGAAACTCAGAGAGCCTCAGAATTCATGGTCAGGTGCTCTGATTGCTAGGACGCTAAAATAAACCTGGATCAATACACATTTTCCAAACTGCCTAAAACACAGATTCAATGATTTGCAACATTAGTACACAAAGATTAAAACAATAAGATAATGATTTTACATATGCATCTTAACTTAATCAAACTTGTTGTTCAAAAGCAAAAGATGTGAACTAAGGCAATAATACTTCTTTATCTGTGCTGAAGTAAACTGAGCAATGAAGACTGAAAGGAATATGCAAAGCATTTATCAAGTGGAAAAAGAACAAGAAGAGAAATTAGAATTAGTAGGAAAGCATCAAAGAACCAGAAATAAATCAGTCAATGGCAAAAACAGCACAATAATGTAAATATATTAACGTATCTGGTAATTGAAAACTGTATTTGACAGGTACGGTATAATGCAACATCATGAGGTTGCTTCATTACATGGGAAAGATCTGAAATATTTTACTAATCAGAAAAACCACTGAAAACAATTCGTCCTTTGTACTAGGTAAGCAGATGCACTAAGAGTGCATCTGAAGGTCTGTTTTTAAACTTCTAGCAAATATTTTTAAAGATAGACTCTCATTCACTGTGATCAATAAAAAGTACAAAACAAAATTCATTATAAGAGACTAAAATTCAAGTTTGTATTTACAAAATAGCTTTCTAAGCTTGTTGGTAGCTGAAAAAACAATCTCTGAATAGCATTTCATATAGAACAACTTATGGAATCTATATGTTACACACTGAACCTCTCAGCCTTCAATGAAGGAATCTGATCTTTTATAACAGAAACCCTTATTTTGTTTTTAAAGGTTAAGAAATGTTAAGAAAAGTGCTTTTAAAATGTTAGGAAAATTTTTTTCTAATCTGCATATTAGTCTGGCATCTGTTAAGACTTTAATAAAGTCCTTAGCATGCTTACCCACTGAGTAAAACCAAAAGTACTCCATTACATATGTGGGTTAAAGACTCATGAAATCATGGCCCCTAGGATTTTCTTTTTTTGCTTTTCCACACAATTTTGAAAGATTTTTTGGGGCTGCACAAGGACAAAATTCCTAGCAACCCACAGGGATGCCATGCTGGTGCTCGTGGAGGGCTCCTATGAAGTCACCAGGTATCACCCGTGCCACAACCCTGCCGTGGGCAAGGAATCACAGGGGGCACTCACACTGCTTCAGCCAAGTGATTTAAAAACAATTTACCAATCTGACTTTGCCAGAAGCCCATTAAGAGGTTTTAGAGTCTGTTCTGACAAGCAAGCTGTAGAAGTAGTTACTTCCAAGAAAAAGTGTACAAATAAAAACAGTCATAACATCTTCAGTTTCCTCTGCCTTTCCAAGACAAGGGATAACTAGATCAATGTAAATCCACATACCCTCTAGCAGATGCATCCAGCCCACTCAAATAACACATTTATCACGGCTACTAGGATAGCATTTGAGCTGCCAGTTTGCTCACAGATGATATGGACTTTCCCTCTCAACACTGTTAGGAATGACTTATGGTAACAGGGTATCTGACACACAGATCCATCCCACACAAAATTTTTCCTCACCACTGACTTTTTTTTACCTTGCATCCTAGTGTCTATCATTAGCTCACAGTCACAGTGATTATCCTTGTCTATTAATGACAAGCTTTTGAGTGCAACACCAAAACTATCAGTTCAGGGTCGTGGATGAAGAGGGCTAGAAGGGGAAAGTGGAGAGCTATAAAGGACTAGTGCTTCCCACTGCCACCTACCCTTGTCCCTGAGTAGAAATACCATCAAGGGACTTTGGAATGTAGCACCTCCATTTTACAGAAAGATACAAGTTACAAAATTCTGCCCAAGAAAACAGTGTCTATTTCATAACTGTGTGGATTTCATGGAAAGATGTTCAAATTTCTATTTAAATTGACATCAGACAGTGAACTTCTTCAATGACTTGCAACATAATATACCTAGAAGCAACACTGCTTTGAAGTCGGTCTATTTGCCAAAGCTGTGAAGGGGAAATTTCATGAAGGGGATATTTCATGAAGAATTAAGAAATTTTTTTAAGGGGAAGACAAGGCATATACACCCAACAAGTTTTTAAAACCTCATATTGTTGGACATTTTAAATCTAATTTTTAAAAAACTTCTTAAAAAACTAAGGAGTCGCACTCTTAAACAGAGCTAGACTTCAGCTGGGGAAAACCATCCAAGTCAATAATATAGCAATACCCATTTTACTCCTTCAGAGCATTCAGCCCAGAACATTTAACACTAAACAAACACTGTCAATTGCATGGTATGAGAGGACATAAGGTAACTCAATTCTAGATCATTCTGAAGAGATTACAAGTCTTTGAAACGGGAAGGGGGAGGTGAAAGGGAGGTTATGTTTTTGTTTCATACTTAAAACATTACCTCCCAATTACCTCCCTTGTTAATCAAAAACATGCTGTACATTCTTTCATCTTAGAAAATAACCATTAAAACAGACCTATCTAGCTCTTTAAAAAAAATAAAAAGTGAGGTAATAAGTTGTGAATCAAAGTGTTCTTTTCCAAATAAAACATCTGCAAGGGAAAGGGGGGAAAATAGTTTAATAGAACTGCAGATAGGTAATCAAATGCCCTAGTTCAACAGGGAGTAACAAGTATGTGCACAGAGTTTTAGATTTGTCCTTGCAGCACTTAATCCTGCTCATATTGTGCAATTTATCTCAGCATGGTCAGAGCAACCATAGCTCTACTCCCACTAGATGGAAAATTCCACTCGAGCTTAAGTGAAACTCTTCAAAAGCCCAATTTGAATTCTTTCTGCTCAGCCCAGTTTTGTTCACAGAACTGTTCATTTGCTTGCAAACACAGTATTATTCTGTTCATCTTCTGAACAACAAAAGCATGATACTTCACTGTGGGCTGACCCCTGGGGAGAGTATGAAGACCAGTTACAGGTCACAATCACCCTTCCTCTCTCCTTACTGTGTAGTGATATCTTCCCTTGACAGTGGTACAGCAATAGAAATGTAACAATTCCATGGTAAAAATATGGCAATTAAATGTTGTAACTGCATCGGACTACCATGTAATTAGATGTTTATGCAGATGTTACAGAATACAATACTGCATTGAGTAATTCAAAGAAACAACTTTATATACAATTTAATGACTTGATGCATAGGGCCTTTGGCACCAGACCTTTTCTTCCGCACTCTGTAAGTAGTTACTTCACAACAATCTTCATTACCACTGCCTAAAGAACAACCAAATCAACAGGAGAGAATTTTATTTTTATACATTTGCTATAGTAGAATGAAAAATAGAAAGGGAAATAGAAAGGAAAATAGCAACATATTTATCTTACCAAGACAAATCATCCCTGTGTATTCCAACTAACGCAGTCAGAACGAACAGAAAACAATCATGGTATTCACAGAACAAAGGCATAAGAACTGTAGACAGAAATACAGCCAGTAAAAGCATACTGAGCTATATAATAAATACATTTCCCCCTACAGAATCCTTGGTACTGTCCCCTGGCAACCATAAAAATGTCAATGCTTTGCTAAGTAACCAGTCAGAAAATGTATGTACACCCACATACAATTTACTGTCTGAAATGTGTAATAATTTTATTCCAGTTTTATACCTGTATCCACAACATTTACTGACAAATTCAATGGAAAGGAAATGCAGAAAGCATCATCGTTATCTACCATATCATTCCTCTTTAGGAACATAGTTAAAGGAAAGTAGGTCCAATGACACAGGTCTCTTAAATGTTCCAGGCTCTTAGTTTAAAGATTTTTATTGGGGTTTTCTCCCCACCTCTGCTGATGCCTCAAGATAATAAGCTAACCAAGTGCAAAACACTACTTTGCTGGTGTAGGTACCTTGCATAAGTATAAAGACAAAACTAAAAAGCTGTAACCAAAAACTTGTCAAAAGTTAACCTATTACCCATAACAGAAACTATGCTGAAACATTATATGAAAAAAATAAAAGTAATAAACAAGCATTCTCTGGTGTATAAATAAAGGCATAAAACCTGAACTAATTATTGATGTAACAAATAGTTTTAAACATTTCCCAAAAAAGCATTTAAGATTTGGCTTTCTGCTGTATCTGAATATTTTCAATTGTTAAATACAGTGCATTTAAAAACTCCTACTACAGGGTTTTTCCTTTCAGAAAATGATATATTATCTATTCTTGGAAATTCAAAAAACATCATAAAAAGCAAGAGATACATCACATCTGATATGAAAAATAAGCAGAGATAGTATTTTCTAACATAAACAGTAGTTTAAAATAAAAAATTTTAAGATCTTAAGATAACTTTGTCTTCTTTCACTACTAAAGGAATAAGATTAAGTACAGAAGTTTACTCACCCTACTGTGTTGAAGCTTTTACACAGACAGCAAAGATTTCCTCTCAAATACTGGTTTCTGCTCACCCACCACAACCCTGGTTCCCTTATCAAGCTCCCCATCCCAAACCAAAGGCATATGGAGCACCAAAAATATCTGAGTATCTTCATGTAACCACCATATAAATGAAATTTACACTGTATAAAAATTTGAAAAGTTGTCTTAGAAGCATATAAGTACAGACCCATATCTTTACCTAGCTATGTATGTATACTCATAGATGGATATGGCGAGATATATATATATACATACACACACACGTACAATTCTGTGTATTAGTCATTACATTTATGTGTTAGGAACAGTCATCCTGCAGGACTGAAAACCCCAGCAGAAGCCTGTACAGCAAACCTTGCACTGCCATAACCTGCCACCAGTTTTCATCTACCCTCTCTGTGGCATCAATCATGCCATAAAGGATTTGCAGATGAAGATTTAAAACCAAGTCATACAATGGCTTGTGTAATGTGATATCCTAATCCCCAAAACCAAGTTTAATAATATAGGGAAATGTAATCAATACCAGTTTTTCCTTTAAGAATTAAGACTGAAGAAAAGTTTAAAAAGACATTTCATAAAAAGTTTCCAAAGATCCAAGAAAGAACTCCCATCACATAAAATACCACCCCAAAATCACCTTACCTTATAATAAAAGGGACAAAGGGTGCCATGCTGAGTGCTGAGTGAGTGCCATCCATTGGAGATGGATACAGTCTTCCCAGGATTAAAAGCAAAAGAAACAGGCTTGGATGGATTTTCAATTCTTCAGCTTCACTAAATGAAAAGGGGTAAGAAGCACTTGGTTAAAAAAGCATCCTCCTTCATGTTATTCTTGAGCCTCTTCCCTACAGAACAGGCTTGTCCATTTCTGGTTCAAGGAGGTACATTAGGCTGATCATTACAGGAGAGTGCAAACCCTGCCAGGATCAAACATGGCATCCAGTTCTCCTGCAGGGGACCCCTGTAATGAAGGCTGTATTGCCTTCACTTTCCTGCATTATTCCAAGCCTCTTTTATTCCCAGTTATGGTGAGCTGCCTTTGTTTTTAAATAATATTAAACACCTGCACAGATAAAGTTTCCCTATGAACCAGAAAACTGAGGAAGCAGAGTTACAAAAAGGTGGTTTAAAAAAAAGTCCTTATCAGTTTGGAAGGAAATGTGTATTTACTAAATAGCAGGCTTTATTAAAGAATAGTTCTTGTCATTGACACCAAGGGCTACTATTCCTATTGCAAAACCAATCATAAATTTAAGTTAAAATCAACTCTTCTTAATTTATTTAATGACTAATAATAAGATACAAGCCTTATTCACATTGAAAAACCATTCAAGTCCGACATTTCAGAGAGCAGCTTTCAATCTTTTTCAACTGAAAGACCTCCCAAAATTTACCAGTGATGACACTATCACCTTTCAAAAAGTCAGATAAAGCAGACTGCTGCACTGAATATACACACCCTCTTTGAAGGAGAAGCAGAGACTGCAAAATATGCAATGACTGGTGAAACTTCTGCCTCTGAGTATCCACCTTAGCCCCATTAAACAGACAGTTGAACCTCACCCATAAATCAGCTATTCAACTTCCACAGTTTATACCATAGCATTTTCAGAAAAAACAAAGACAGCACTGATTTACTTTAAAAGTTCATGAACCTGGGGGTAACAGCGTCATCCCAAATGGTATCATCTGCTGTAGCACATCAAACTGTAGCTCTCAGCCACCATTTGTGGAGTCCTTAAAACAAGATCAAGGACCTTCCCCAGAGTCAGTGTGTCACAGGCTAGAGAGTGTTCATTTAGGGTTACATGAGGCCTATGACCCCGTATCACTTAAACACGTTAGGAAGCTTTGTTGTTAAACATGAGAAAGTCAAACACCCAGATTCTGTTCTCCTGAAAAGTAAAAGTTAACACCTGATCCTAGGAACACATCAACTATTAATTACTCAACAGTAGGTCAGCAGTGACAGTCAGAGACTTAGTGCGATGTGCAAAAGTTAAAAAAGCTTTAGCAAAAGACACTAGTAGAATTATATAATTTCAAGAAGCACCAATGTGCATAACAGCATTAGGGCATATGTGACACAACTCAGCTTAACATTTTCATTGCACTTTGTATTTCCAAATTTTCTCAGACATCATCTTACCTGTTCAAAGTATTGGTTACAACTTCCAACTGCTTGAGAAGGAAAGGATAAAGACTTGGAAACCGAGAAAAAAACTCCCTTCCTGTCATTCTGCAGAAACAAATGAGTAAGAGTCACAATTAGCATTCTGCAGTAATTAGGTGCACTCAAAATACCAGTTTATTTGTTGGCTTTCTGATGCTACAGTGAAGCTGGCAACCTAGAAGGACCATGCACACATGATGAACTCCTTTCAAAGGCAATGTTTTCATTAAAAATGATGACACAGTGTATTTTACACAAGTTAAGTAATTCTGTCTGTGTATGTGCTTACTAACACTTTGTCAGCTAAACTGGTTGGGCTTTTTTGGAAAATCACACTAACAAGAAAAGATACAACAGCTTAAATTCCAGCACCATTTTAAGAACCTTCTGGTTGAACAAGGGAAAACTTAGACTTGCTTTAGAATGGCTCATGTACTAAATAGCTAATAAAATATACCTAATAGGCATGTACTAAGATATGCTCATAATTTACCAACACTAAAAAGCATCTCAGAGTAGTAACTTAGAGAAGATTTGTAAAATGCAGCAGCAGAATCATCCAACCTTCCATTAACCCTCTTTACACAGTGCTGCTTCCAGCACATGGCAGGGGTGACATTTTACAGGCTACGTTTTTGCTTGTGTAGATGGAGCAACCACATTCAAAACAGAGCAATGCACAAATACCTAATAATAAACTCAGCCCTAGTCAGAATTAGTAAGGTGGCACAGATCAAGCTGCAACAGCAAATCAATCCAAGCTAAAAGGAGGCAAGTAGAAATGTTCTGTATTTCTTTGTTTTATCATCTTTGGATCAGATAAAGGATGGCTTCACAGTTTATAGGAAACCAGCATCATCTAAACAAGAACCGCTTGAATGGTACAGTGGGGAGGTTCTAATTAGACATATATGCTATGCAGATAAAACCGATTGCCTTTAAAAATAAATAAAGACCATCCATTTAGAAAAAGGAAGACAACTACAGAGTTTGCTTGCCACAAGAACAAGTAAGATAAATAAGGACATGTTAGCATGTCTCCAATGCAAAGTTTACAACAAGCAGACAGAGAAACAGAGACTAGAGAAATAACACAATGACACAGCAAGATTAAATGTGTGTAAAAATAAGCAGACAAAAATCTCACACGAGTAAATGAGCACATGGCAAACATCAGCACAGCTTCTTCCAGCACTCAGCTAACGTAACACGCCTTAGCCACAGGCCACAGAATAAACACAGCAAAAACAGATTACTAGATGGAAACAAATGTTCAAAGAGGTACAGGAAACTTTCTCTAGGCACGTAAGAACAATACTGTGAATGTATATACACAATATAGGGACTTGCTATTACTAAAAGCACATTCAACGAATCTGCAGTAGCTGTTATAGCTACAAAAAAAGATTTCAGTAAAGAAATTAGAGGGAAGCGTTAAAATATAAACTGAAGCATTAAAGAAGGCGGTTAAAAGACATCAATATTGATAATCACTAGTTATTTAAGCAGAAGACACTCATAGAATTTCTTCTTACAGCTTCTTGAAAACAACTTCAATTTTTTGCACATACGTTATGTAGCAAACTGAAGATGCAAAACCAGAGACAGCACAAAACATAAAATCTAAGTATACCCAGTCAAAAAGCCCAACTGAGTTTTCATACGTAAAACATTAGGAACTCAGTAAAAAAATTCTATCCAAAAATGCTGTGACACCTCCACCTCTTATGCCACAGAGTGCATCAAGCAAAAGCAGAATTGGGGTTAAGGTTCTTATGGAATGGATAGCCACTGGTTAGAGGTTTAGGAGAGGACTATATATATACAAATAGCACTTCACACAACAAATACTTTTAACAGGACCATTTTTCTGCATTGAAAATTCAGCAGCCATATTTGACTCAGTATTAATTAATGGAACTGAACACCCTGACAAAGTCTCAAAATTCTTTGTAATTAGCATGGTTTCATGAATCTTTTTGACAGGAAAAGAAACCAGTAACTACTGAAGTGGGTAACTTACACACCCTCCCGCTTGGTTTACTGCTCCACAGCTTACTCGAGGGGAGAAGGCAGCCCAATCAAAACCATTAATCAGCAGTAGCTGCAGAAAAGATGTCCACAGGCACTTTCAGAAAAACAGAGACAGCTATCTGACCAGACTGCTGCAGGTCCTCCACTTCAGAGAGGAAAAAGGACTACACATTGGCAGAAGTGCTGCAAAATGTAGAGGTGTTCTCAAAAAGACAGAGCACTGATTTAAGCATGAATCCACTACCTGGGGATGTCCAGGCAGGGAGATGTGCAACAGGGAATAAACAGAAAGCAAAACAGTTGGATAGAATAAAAGAGAGGTATTTAGTAGTTTCATTTTTCATCACTGACCATATTTTTTCTCCTGGAAACGTGCACATTATCAGGTACACACAAGTATTTGTGTACCATAATTGAGACTGGAACAACAAAAAAAATGTAATGGTTCTGCTTTTCAAAAATGTTCATGGCACTATTTTCTATTAATTTAATCAAAAAAAGTACTCCTTTGAAAAATGAATACCAACACTTTAAGGTACATCTCATGCATGTTAACTGATATAAACAGATTCCTGCATGTACATAGACACACATATATGAGTTAGACTTCATAATTAATAAGCTATCCATATCTTTAAAAAGAGATATGTTCTTAACATACCTAAAACAGAATATATCAAATAAAAGTAGACTGAACTCAAAGACACTGCTAACAGTTTTCATTAAACAGAGTTTCTCCTCCTATTCTAAAATATATCTGACAGGGAATGATAGGTTTAAATTAAAAATAAAGATAACTATCTTCCTATTAGTCACTGACATAGTTCAAACACAGATTTTTGGCAACACAGCTACCATAATTAAATTCTTAAGCCAAACATTTTGTGGATCACAAGATTTTACATTTACTCACTCTAAAATCTGCTTATATAAGACAGGTAACTGAGAAGAACCTTTAGATACTAGTATTTTTCCCCATGTCCAGCTGAAACTATTTTTATATTGTTTCAGAACTCATCTTTAACAGTATGTTAAACCACAGACTCTGTAACAATATTTTTTTTCCAGTTAGTAACTCAAAGTAGCACAATTTCACAACCCAGAATTTTAAACGGGATTACGGAGACCTAAACAATGAAGTAGTGGAAGGTTATTTACTGAAAGAGGAAGTATGGTAATGAAACCAGAGAAGTTATCAGTGAGCTGATGATGCCTACAATAAAATCTCTCTCCCTGATGTAAAATGTCATTCAAGTGCATGTTTAAAATGATGCTTGATGTAGGAAGGCTGAGAGATAAACTAATGGGAGCACTTATATTCTCCTAAATTAACTTGCAAAAATAATCTGTAAAACTGTATAAATGCAGAATACTGCAGTACATAGACAGAAAGATGGAATATTTACATCTCAGAGACTTCGCAGTTTAACAATGTTAATGCTTTTTCATATGCAAGCAATTCTGCAGAAAAGCCAGATAATTATATTAGAGTACAGCCCATTCACAAAAGGTTTCATTTGATGGCTAGAGACAGCAGCTTTGTTTTAGCACTCAGAAGAAAGACTCACAGCATGCTTATGTAGAGACACATGAGTTTCTTTTCCTTTTTCACTTAGGTTTCCCATCCGAAAAGATGTTTCATTGACAAAAAACAGTAATACAGAGGTATCTTTTGTACCATGTCTTACAGAATCAAGCAACATCCACCATTCCTAACAATTCTCTGCATCCCCGAGTCCAACTCTCCCTCTTAAATAGACTCTGGAGCAGACAGAAGTGGGGAAAAGTCTTTCACAGAATACAGAGTTCACAATAAATTGGCAAGAAGTTATTTTGAAGGCATGTGATGACACAAAGGTCAGAATTTAATTGCTAGCAATAAGTACTCGGAAGACAAGAGTGAATGACAGCTAAGTTCCAAAAAAACAGCTAGTGATAGAATTAAAAAAAAAAAAAAAGACATAACTCAAAGCAGACTGTAAATCTTTTAGAACTTCAGAGAAAAGTCTATGTAAATTACATGTAAATGTATATATACATGTATATGTAGTTTACATACCATGCTTAAAAGTGTTGATAACACTTCTTCAGAAAATTTGCAAAAATCAGTTTTACTTTCTTCTGAAAAATAACATAACCCAGAAACTCTTACTATACTTGCTTGCCAGCAGTTCTTCCATTCATCTAGAACCAATTCTTTGGCTTTATCACTTTTCAGAGTAGAACCTGGGATGGCTTAAATTAAGCTAAAAATCATGTACTTACAAAATATCATTTTATCTGCTTGGCTTGTGGAGGTATCAATTACCATCAAACTTCTAGAACCAAATTCATAAATACTGCTGAAACCTGTGACATCTCCAGTCATTTTACATTATGTTTGTCTCAGTAGCAACTTGCTACATAATGCAAGGGGTTTATATGTTTATAGAAATCTATGTTTATAGAACTGTTGTCTTTCTAAATAAGTATTTAATCTTTACACATAGCAGGTGCGTGGACTTTTTAACTGCATTTGAAGAAAATACATTTAAGAATAAAACCATGGAAAGAATACTGCAGGAGATTAAAATTCTGCTGTGACACTGGGGCATACGTATCATTTTACTGTGACACGTGTCAAAGATTACCTGCTTCTGTTCTTTCATTTATTTTTCAGAAGAAGGAAGCTTTATAACCTTGTAGGCTGTTTTTAGTAACTGATACATTAAGGAACATTCGCAGTAAATATGTTCCCATTTGAGTACAGCATAGGTGAGATTTGGAGACAGTGTTCTGAGAACAGCAAGGATCTCTAGTGCTCTTTTCAAGCACAAATATTGCAAACAATTTGTCAGCTGACAAATGCATGGTCAGATATTTGACAGGGAAAAAAAATATATTTAAAAAGAAATAAAACTAAAACATGAAAAAATATAGACAAGACATACTTAGAGAGATCAAGACCAAGAATGTTGTTTTACTGAAATTAGAGAAATATTGTCTCCTGTAAAATCTACTTGTGTTAAACCAATCCTTATATTGGCACCATTAACCATGATATATCAGATAATCCTTTATGTTAAAGAGCAATAATGCAGAAACAGAATCCAACTTACTCCTTGCACTGCAAGGACAATTGCTGCTGGAAGAACTTGAAAACCAGTACAGAATTTGGCAAAACTGTCATTCAAAATGACAGATATATAGACAACACACATTTGACATATTTGCTTCTCATTTCACTGAATTATGAAAAAAATCCAACAATGCAACTTAACTAGGTTAACTAGACTAGCTTTTTTGTCACCCATTTCAACATTCATGTTAAATACTGACACACTGTAATTAGGGCATGCTATTAGATAAAACGGCTAAGTTAGAGAAGGAACAGGACTTAATGAAAGACCCCAAAAGAACATGTTCCAAGTCAGTTACTGGTGTCCCTAATTGATTTTTGGGACCAATATTATTATACTGAAAGACCAGAGTCAGAGGGTCAGGAGTGTGCTGATGCAAACCCACCAGTGAAACAAAAGTTACGAGCCACTGTCTGTTGAGGGAGAAGATTCAAACACTGTAAAACAAAACTGGATATTCTGAGGACCAGAAATATCAGGACGTGAAATTAACAGAAAATAAAAAGACTGCATATAGGAGGACTAATTAAAAATATATTACAAATTAGGAGCTCATCAGCTGCAAACAGCAAAAATATCCAAGCATATTAGTTGGTACCTTGGATCCCTCATCAAGAGGCAAAAAACACAGGGCAAATGTGTTTCTGTAATACATCAACTCTGATACAGCCAGTACAGGCAAGGAAGTACTAATACCACTCTCCAAAAACAACCAATATGTAAGCTGGAATAAATTACAGGTAACTTTCAGGTAAGACAGACTTAAGCTGCTTGTGTGACCAAGCTTATAGAATGCAAATTTGCTGAGCAGAGATTAAAAACCTCAAATTGTTTTGTCTGGGAAAATTAACACAGATGGGATATGTGACTGACACTCACAAATACCTCAAAAAAAGCATCAGGAGGGAAAATAGTTATTTAAACTAAGAGACAATGCTGGCATAATAAAAAATAAGCATTAAATAGCCATGAATAAACACACATTGCCAGTTATGTTTCTAATGATCAAAGCAGAGAGCTTCTTGAGAAGTTTTACTTGGGAAGGTGGCATGCAGGGAGTCTTCCTGAAGAAAGAGTGGGAAAGAGCAAACTGCTTTTAAGATGATACTTGATCAGTTTATAAAAGGAAGAGCACAGCAAGCTTGTTTATGAAAAGAACTGAGTCAATATACCAGCAGGACCCTTACTACCGTGTGCGCCTGTGATTTTGTGACATGCTGATACACATGGAAATTCCAACCCTTTCTTAATCACATGCAGTTCCACTGCTACTGAACTGTTGCTGATAAGGATTATATAAGGATTATCAGCCAGTAATTTTCAAATCTCACCCTTGTTGTCATCAATTAGGCCAAGACTGTATGGAAGCAGATTCCAAAATCCACATTGGATGAGTATGGAAAAATTTCTATAACTTCCTTTCAGAAGTTCCAGGCGCTCAGTCATCACCCTTAAAAACTTGCTTGTATTTCACTCCTTTTTAAATCAAACTGAAGTCTGCAGTGCATTTCTGAAAGGATGAACAGGTGGCTCACACTTTCTTGAAAATCAAAAGCCTCCAGAAGAATTGCAGGTTTCACTTCACATGAGAAAAGAGAAGCAGAATCTTAAATTTATCCTAAAATGAGCCTATTATGGCCACCTCAAGGAGGTAATCTTTAAATTCTAAGGCAAGTAGCTTAAATGGGGTTTGGTAAGACAGTGTACACAAGAGTGAAAGGCTCCAACTTGCCAGTTTCATGTACAAAAACAGTAACAGAAATCAACCTAAAAAACTTTTCCATAAAAGCACAGAGAATCCAAGAATTTGGTGAGCACTGGAATCTGTTCTTATTTCCTAAGGAAAGCAGTTAAACTATATTTTCATTCAGGAAAAAAGCTAGAAAATCTTGTACTCGCCCAACAGGCTCAGCTTTGCTCAGATTTCTCATTTGGAAACTGAGGCAGTACAGCTTGACTAAACAAAGGATTTGGGCTGGACCACCAGACTCAACAGGTATCAATGATTCAGTGTTCAGTTGTTGGCTGATAACCAGTGCAACACTCCAGAAGTTAAGTCTGGGGCCACCAAACCCCTCAACATTTTTATCAACAACTTGGTTGAGGAGATAGAAATTCTGCAGACCAGCACTGAATTAGGGGGAGTGGATGAAACACCAAACAGCAGAAGTTCAGTCTAGACAGACCTTAAGAAACTTGAGGCTTGGGCTAACAGAAACCTCCTGCAGTTCAACAAGGAGAAACACAACATTTTGCACCTGGCTAAATAATCCTGGGCATCAGTACAGGCTAATAACAAACTGGTTCAGAAACCAACAGCGCCATGGGAAAAAAAACCACAGAGGTTACAGTGGATGCCAAACTCAGTAGAGCCAATGGCACGTCCTCATTGCAAACAGGACAAACTACATACTGGACTATGTTCATCAGGACAAATGCAGCAGCAGATCGAGCAGTGAGGCTGCACATGGAATCCTCCATCAAGTTGGGTTGCCAGGTTCAGAAGAGATTAGAACACAAAGGAGAGGGTCCAACAAACAGCCGCTCAGACGGACAGGCCCTAGAGTACCTGCCCTGTAAGAAGCAGCTGAAGGGGCAGGTTTGCTGTGTTTGACGAAGGGGAGGTCCAGAGCAGATCTAACAGCAACACACAACCACATGAAGGAATCAAAGACTAGAGAGATAATCTTCTTGCAGTAGTTGCAGATGGTACAGAAAGGACCAATGGTCACAAATCATAGCTTGGAAGTTTTAAATTGGGCAAGGGGAATGAAGCATTTGAACATATTACTCAGAGTGGTCATGAAATGACCATTCCTAGAGGCACCAAAGACACTGCTGACCTGTATTGCTAGCAGTCACTCTTTAAATGAGAATCAAGGAAACAGAATAAACAGATCCTTTTACAGTCTGTATGGTTCCACATAGCCACTTCCCACTCTGGCACCATGGTTTTAACCTTGTCTTCTTAAAAGATGAATGTTTTTCTTGTCTTCCTGCATTTCTGGCCATCACTAGCTACTGCAATTACAGCAAACAATAGTTACTGCTCTGAACAACAAAATTCTTGAGATTTAACAGGTTTTTAGTAAGTCAGTAACTTAACTCTTCAATTCACCACAAAGTTGTTGTTTTTTTATCCACAACATACACTAATATTTAAAAAAACTACTGTGATGTAAAGTAAAAATAACCACTTAAAATTTTGTTTATTTCAGAAAGAAATATATATTTATGGAAGTTCTTGATTAGTAGTCCCTCTGGAGGACAACCAGAGACTCATCACTATTCTTTTACTAAGCGACAGAGACAATAGCAACAGGCAAGTTCCTTTAGATATAAAGTTTATATACATATATTTTAATTTGCTTCAGATAATTTTCTTTTAAAGAACACAGTATAAGTTAAATTCCTGAAATCACATAACTGTCTCGGGACATGTGACAAACTGCTGTCAAGAAAACATTTCACATGCATGAAAGAATTTTAGCACTGTCATAGAAGGCAAAATGGCCATGTAATTTTGTGGGAGGCTTGGAAAGACAAAAGGAAGTCTGTAAAAAAAACAACTGTAACAAAACCTGCTGTAATACATTGGCTAGTAAGAGAAAGAGGGAGGATACAGAAGATTGTTGCATACTTGTTTTTCTAGACCTAACACGATACAGGACACTTCTTCAGTTGCACAAAGGCACAACTTTTCTGTAATCTCGTCGAACTAGTTACAAAAAACAATTCAAATTTCCTTTTTCCCCCCACAGGAAATGAAAAACACTGTGAAGGGGAAAGAAGAATCATTCTAAAGATTGGGGTTTGCACCTTTAATAAAGATGTGGTGACTCTGCCTTCAATAAATCTAACATTTGGTTTGTTAGGAAATAGAAAATACTTAAATCCCAGAACAGTAAGCAAAATAGTTTGAGTTCACTGACTTGAAAAAACATTCTTTTATGCTACACAGACCTAAAATAAATACTTAAAAGGAACTAAGAATATGCCACTATATCTTGGTTTTCATTTTCCTTCAGATAGAAGTGCTAGAATAAACATTCTTATTAGTTTACGTTGCTGTGTTTTTATGAGGTTAATAACTGAACTGCCAATCAAAACCTGTATAAATACAGTAGTTAAATACCTTCTGCTTTAGAAGCACTTTTATTTACATGAGAGCCAGCCAAGATTTCCAAAGGGCTGCATGGTCTGGTTTGCTTTGATCTCTTAAGTAGAAGTTTCTTTATACCTCTTGTTTTGATATTTATTACACTCTTTGTGTAATCAGGCATAGAAAGAGCACCTGCATTGAACAAATACATCAGGAAAGTGTAACTTAGAGGATAATTATGCAACACACAGTTCACTAAAATAACTTGTGAAGAGCACTTTTCCAAGAGCACTTTTGCTGCTATGCTAGCAAGAGAAGTAAGCATACAATGGGCTCAGAATAAAAACAAGGGAACAACCACCCAACATCAGAGACAACCTGGCACCAATATCAACACATTAATCATCACTCAATTTTGATATACATAGACAAATGTACCTCTATATATGCAGGTATATAAAACTATATCTAAACATACTTTAAAATAAAACAAATATTTGACATGTAATTACTTTTAACAAACTTCTTTACAAAGTTGAACTACACATATGCACAAGTGTGTATATGTGTGTATGTACATACAAATAGCATAGATAACACAATATAAGTGAAATTAAGATTCATGAATGTATCTCTAAAAAGTCTCCAAGAATTTGGTTCAACAACTGCCTATAACACTATTATCTTTAATCTCTTACCACAAATTTAGCATTGTAAATTTTACCTCCAAATAACCCCCACTTTCTGTCTTCTGTGAAGACTACCCGCTTTTTAATTAGTATAGGGAAGTTAATGAATAAGGGATATGCACATTATGCAGGGATCAGAATGGAATAATTACATCTATTCATATTAATGAAAACTTTTATCACAACAGCAGAAAATAAATTACCTACTCGTGCAGTTAGTTTACAGTAATTTTTGTTTCATGGAATGCATTTTACTCACTTGGTAGAAACAAATATTAACATCATGCCCCTAATTTATTTAAAACAAATGAATAGACTGAAGTTACCTCAGGCCAGCACATATATTTTTAGGATGTATCACTTTGGGTAAACTTTCATTCATGTCATTTTACCACCTTCATCTTTCTGTTTTCTGGTGCTGATTTAAGACAGGATGTTATGAAGATGCTCCCTCTTCAGGAGAGGACAGATGCACATTTGCACCCCAGTCACTTGTGGGTTTAGGCCCCAAATATGTGATTGGGGTTATTGTTTTGCTGACTCTGTATATAGAAGACAAAATCTTGAACTAAAAATGGTTCTGTAGATTTTAGGCATTTTGTGTAAAAGACAGAGACACCCACTGTGTTCCTAAAATGTGCAAAAATTATATAGACAGAGAGCTTCCTCAGCCTCAAGAAGGCCAGTCCATATTTTCTGCTACAGGGAATTTTAGATAGTTTTAGATTAGACTTGTAAAACAAACACAGTAATTGAAGTAGTAAGACAAAGGGAAACATTTGTTTAGGAGCTTGTTTTCAATTTGTTTCTGTTTCTGCACAAAACTTTCATAAATTTTACCTTCAATTTACAAGTTAATAGCACCTTATCACCATTATTCTTATTATAAGGCACTTAGGAAGCTTGTTCAAAATTATGTTTAAACAAGTATATTGTTGTTGAACTGTTAATCAGTAAAAGTGATAACAGTTATCTGAGTCAGCCTGAACTTTTGCATGTTTTCTTGAGACAATTCTGAGATTAAGTCTTCTAAATCTGTCAAAGTCAATAAAAAAGAGAGCCAGAGCACTAAAAACAAAAAAAGTTGAACAAAATAGACGTGGCCTATTTTTGGCAGACAGAAGGGGAAGGGATTTTTTTCTTAACAAAAACAACATCCTCATGAGGCAATGTACTGCACCAAATCTTTAATAACTACTTTGCAATCATTCACCGGAACAACGAAGGTGGCACAGAGGGAACAGGCTGCAAAAGGTGATACAGAAGGAGCTAGAGGAAAAGGACCAGAGGCATTTATTTAAAATAAATAAATGGCTCAGTCATGTCATGAAACCTCCCTGTCACCAATATAGTATTTCAAATGAAAAGCTCCAACAGGCCAAGACTGCCAGAGAAAATCCACTGGGGAACCACTACCAAGATCCAAGATAAAGCAATCCCAACCCTTCCCTCTGTAGCACGCAGTCCAAGAGGTACAGAGCTCAGAGGGCAGTTTTGTGAATCAAGCCGTACTTTCCCTGCTGGAGCCGGCACAAGAGGCTCAGCACTGCTGTCTCACACAGCTCCTCCTGTGCCCACGGCTGCAGTCACATCTCCTCACATGGCGCTGCACCTCAGATGGCCCCAGCACCTCTGCCAGTGCTGTGCCTCCCAGGCAGCACCAAGCATTTACAGCCTGGAGTCTACCCAAGTATTGTCCCCAGCAAAACTCATCCAAGGGCCATCCCATTTTACAACACTGATGTGCCATTACAGCTTGACCACATCACTGCCACCAAAGTTTATTTTGGCTTATCCCAAAACAGTACGAGCCACTCCTCTGTGGGCAACACAGACCCATCTCAGAAGTCCTATCAGAGCCTCGTATGATCCACTGCAAATGCCTGACAAAACATCATTGATGTAAGACAGATTTTTCAGGTGTTAGGTTAAAAATACTGGAGCTTTTAGCCTGTCAGGAATGAAACATTCAACAGGAATCATGTACTTATGATGTACTCCGTGTACTTTAAGATACACCTTTAGAGCAGCCTAGAGAAAAGGAAGATAACACCTGATTCATTTAATTTAGAGGTAACATTCTGAAAAGAGAGGTTTGGATTAGAACATTCAATTTGCAGTGTTTCCCTTTAACTCTTCACAGTGTAAAACGCAATTCTTTATGGCCTTAGAAACCTTAGTCATAGAAAACCTTAATGTTAAAGAAAAAGCACATAACTCAGGAGAAAAACCCCAGCTTAATTTGATTTTACTCAGTGACCTTTGAGTGTGCAAGCAACCAGTTACTGAGAAGTGCTGAACACTGAACTTGCAACAAAAACAAGGAAAGCAGAGGCCAGTGGTGCATGTTGACTGCCTCATAGCCAACAGTGCATCCTCATAACCTACATCTACATAGTTTTCATCCTACTGTAACTAAAAAGACACACTTCCCCTCTCCAAGAGCTTGAAGTTATAGTCAACATTTACTGACAGCTATAAATGAGAATTAAGACTTAAAGTACTGCATAGATGGCAATAAAAGTTGTTTCTTTCTTTTCAAATAAGACACTGAGAAGATGGCAGCATTCACTCTCAAATTCTTAGCAGCATGAATATTCATGCAACAGAAAATCTTTGTTGACAGCTAAGTATTTTTCTGTATATGCATTTTCCCTTCACTTGGCTATAAATACACGGGAGCTTCCCCCTTCCCAAAATACAACTATATACATATATATACCAGTTACAAACTCTAAAAATCACCAGGTTGCACTGTACCATTCCAGCCTTGCTTAAAAACCTATTTTTTAAGAAAAGAGTTGAAGCTATTCCATACTGGAAGCTCCTCCACCAAGGTGAGAATCAAAGGGAGTTTTCCCCAGTCCCCATTCTTTCTTTTAACCCCAGCCTTTAACTGAGTCCATTGGTTAGTCTTACTTTGCAACACTTATATTCCAATTTTCAGATCAATCAGGATGATCCTTTTTTATTACCCTAAAGACTGAAGCTTGTTCTAAGTCAAATGGCAAATTGCCTCAGAGGAAATTCCTGATCATGCACATCCTAAAGACAGACAGAAAGACAGACAGAAAGACAGACAGAAAGACAGACAGAAAGACAGACAGAAAGACAGACAGAAAGACAAAAGCCAGAAATAGAGGGAATTTGATAAGAGAGTCTCATCAAATGTCTGATGACAAGTGTCTTCTCCACTAACAAGCAATAACAGTTTTAATTAGCATTGTACTACAGATCAAAAGGGTCTCTGATGTGTATATGTATGTGTGTGTGTATGTATAGCACTGGACTATGGACCACTGATCTGTACTCCATGCATATATGTATGTGTCTGTGTAAGAATTTAGATGAAAGTATCACTGTTACAACTGTAACTCATTCAGACAGAGGAGAATTCATCTACAATGAGAAATTTAACTACATTTCAAAATTAATTTCAGTTAACATTATATATGTTATTTTGATTCTTATGTACAAATCTCCATTATCAAAATATATCTCACTTAATTTCAGGGCATCCTAATTTTTCACGTGATGAACACTGCAGCTTGAGATCAACTAGAGCACACATTTACTTTAGATGATTGACAATCTGTAGCAACACTAAGAGAAAAAAACAAATGCCTGTGAAAGATACAGAACTATTAAGCATACACTACACCCCAGCTTCTTGAAAAGTGCATGGAATGAAAAATCTACATTGCATACTGACCGCACAGGAAAACCAGAAGTGGCTACCTAACCAAAAAATGAGAGAAGAAACTCATTGACCTACAGAAATCACTGCTGTCTCAAGTTCTAGCTGATCAATTTGCATCAAACCAAGTATAGTACTTGAGTCTTCAACAAGTTCCTCAGTGTGGCGCCTACAAGACAGCTGGAGAGGGACTCTTGACAAGGTCATGTAGTGATAGGACAAGGAGGAATGGCTTTAAACTGACAGAGGGCAGGATTAGATTAGGTATTAGGAAGAAATTCTTCACTGTGAGGGCAGTGAGACACTGGAACAGGTTGCCCGCAGAATTTGTGGATCGCCTGACCCTGGCATTATTCAAAGCCAGGTTGGATGAGACTTTGAAAAGCCTGGACTAGTGGAAGGTGTCCCTCCTATGGCAGGAGGGTGAGAACTAGATGGTCTTTAAGCACCCTTCCAACCCAGGCCATTGCTATGATTGTGTAATTCCAGAGCAGACAGTGGGAGGACATGCCTAGGGGCTGGGGCCATGGCAGCCCCTTCTCCAGAGCCACTGGCAGGGTAGAGGGGAAGGTCGCAGTGCACAGTGCAAGTGTTGAACAGCAGTGGGGCTGGGGAACAGCTCGCAGCTGATAGCACAGTAGCTAGGCAAAATTAGGATGCAGATCTAGCATCCTGCAAGTACGGAGTGACTGACTGCATAACCAAAACCTGTGCTGTGAAGGGCTCGGAGAAGGGGTGGTTATTTTCTCTAAAGCACACTGTGACATATCTATATGCAGAGCACACATTCTGTAAACAAATATCAATGAGCACACTGCAGAGACTTTCCAACCCTTCCTCACTACTCTGTATTTACATGGCTATAATCTTATTCCAAGAAGACTTGATTCCAAGAAGACCAGATTTGAAATTATCATAGTATTTAAGAAAATTACATTCCCAAATCAAGTATACAAAACCTAAACTAAACCCTCTACTGGTGTTAACTGGACCATTTTTCAAATGCAAATTCTCTGAAATTCAGAGTATCTGGCCAAATACATGCACACACACATATATACAGACACTAACACACAGACTTGCTGCAGCATTAGAAGTTTCGATACAGTCTTTCTCTGACAGAGAAAATCCAGAGACTTCTGTTTCTAACTTTCTTTTCAGTAGAAAGAGAAAGCTCAGCCTGGATAGTTGCATGGACTGCTGTAAAAAATATTCATACTTCCTCTTCTACTTGCACACAATTGTTATTTTTCATGTATTAATTTTCCAATTCATAATTTTTTGTTCATGCTCAAGTTAAAAATGATGTATTGATACTTAATGTTCCAGTAAAGCTTTCTTCTGAAAATCTACACAAACACTCCACCACCCTGATTTTATCAGTTTCATAGAAACTCTTCTTGAGAAAACACTCAGAAACTCCATCCTTTTTTAGAAAGATGCCCAGAATAGCCCAGCAACAAGCCCTGCTGACACAAAAGGGACAGATTTAAACCCCTAATCTAAAAATCAAAAAAACTGGAAACCTATGCAGTGTCCTAAGGGCAGCATCAGAGAGTTGAGCTCTGGGCAGACTGCCCCCTTAATGCAAATAGAGCATCCTGAAGGCAACAGAACAAGCAGCTCAAACCCAGATGACTTTCACACAAACTCCTATAGATGCAAGCTGCTAAAATGCCATTGTTTTTGAAGTAAATTGCCAAACTCAAAAGGGGTGGAAAAAATTACTTTGTTTTAATATATGAATTCTCCTGCAGCAGAACACTCAAGAGAACCCGTTTAGAGCCGCTGCATTGCCCAAGTGCAGCTGCACCCCGGGGACGGGACTGCAGGGAGCCGTGCAGCAACGCTGACACCTCGTGGTGCCAGACCATGGAAACACACACGTATCTCTTCCCAAACACCTTACACCTTACACCCACCGGCAGGGCTCTCCTGGAGAGACAGGAGCTAGAAATCAATTCTCTGTCTCTGTTTTCATACCTCCTGTATCTCAGTGACCTGTCTTTAGAAGGGTCTCGCCATTCCCTGTTTCGTGGTATTGACAACTTCAAGTAGGGAACAGTAGAAGTGACTACATGCAATGTTTAACGCTAAACTGCTAAATGAATAGATGAACAGAAAGCCAGCATAGCTTTAACATCTTTGGGTTGAAATGACTACAAAAGAAATTACTGTAAACAAAAAGCTTCCAAGAAGCAAGTCAAAAGTTCCAGTCACATAAAAATTAACATTGTTATTAATAAATTTAATTCAGCTATGTAAAAGATTCCTTTCCTTCATTCTGGTATTTCCCATCCCTAAGAGATGCTCAAATGCATTACTTGCTGCAGCTTCACAAACAGAAATCTCAGACTCCATATGTCATCACACTACATGCATTTGAGAAGTCAGTTTGCCTTCCCCCTGCAGAAGTCAGCACAAAGATTTTCCCTAGGATACAAGTTTAGAAAAGCTGAGGTCTGTACCTCCTTCAGTAAGTGCTCAACATAAAAATTAAAGCAAAACCCACAACTTTAAATGCTGTTACAAAACCAATGCAAGAAAGCAAGAAATAAAAACATTTTTTTATTGCTCTGCTTGGGTTTAAGGGGTTATACAAGTAAGTTTCATGTTTGGGCAAAAACTGATTTGGGCTTATGACCAAGCAGGAATAATTTCATGCAGTAGGGGAGTTAACATTTCAAATCATTTTGTGGGGAAGAATTATTATCTAAGGGAAATCTCCGTCCAGTCTCCCACCTGTATTCCTTCTTATGTTCATACACATGTATTAACTAATTTTTTCAAGTGATACCTGAAATCAATTATTTCAAACAGCTAAAATAGCACCTATCTAACATCTAAAAGATGAAAGACTGGTATCATTCAGGACATTTAGTTTTTCATAATATGCATGAAAATTGTATTAGCTGCATAGATCAACAGTAAGGAACCACTATATAATGAGTAAAAAGGAGGGGAATTTTTGAAGGTAAATCATAACAACTGCCTTCTTTCAGAAATTGCATGCCTTGCCTGTGATGTGAAAAATCCATTAGGAATTTCTGAAATGGTTACCATAATATCCATACCGCGACCACTCCATGGCCCCACAGGCTTACCCAGGAGTATTTTTTAATGAGTTTATTCTGCATCCAGGGTTATTTTCACATCCTCACTAGAGCAGAAACCTCAGTTACAGAGCACAGGGCATGGACATGCTTCGTTTGCTGCAAAAGCTAAAGCAAGCAGCTGAAGGCCAAAGAAAACATGGGGGTACTTGTGCACTAACTGGAGGATGCAAAGAAAGAGGAATGCTCAGGACTAGGGAGTTTTAGCAGTCAGAGGACAATTGGGTTTACATAAGAAAGTGAAATAGTAGGGGATTTGAAGCTGGACTACAGAATCCAAGGGCAGAATCCCTTGGAAGAGAATTGCAAGCTGCAGTTTTTGGAGCCTGGAGGAAAAGAGACAAGTATTCTAGAGTAAGAAGACTAAAGGGAAAAATCTCAAATTAGAAGGAGTGAAGTTACCTTCAGGCCTGCTGTAGAGGGAAGTGAACACATGTGTAACCACTGTTTCTCTTCTCTTTCACACCCTCTCTTTGCTGTCAAGAGCTATGGGTTAGTTTGTGACCAAAGAGCCACTGAGCATTTGGAAGAGCCACTGGTAGCAAAATCCCTCAGCAATATTCCCCTTCTGTGAAATTGCACATGAGTACAAATTAACTCTGTGTTTAACAGCAGATTATTTTTGGCTCTACCACTTATTTCTTGGCAGCACAGTTTAAGCAGAGTTAGATGTTTTTGTAACGTCATGATTCAAGTATATTCATAATGCAAGCAACATTTTCAAATTGTTGTTGGCTAAGGTCATGTTTTGCAAACTTACAAATGGTACAAAGTGAAGCTTACCTGTTTTTTTTTGAATTTTCATCTTTCCCTCTTTTAACCCCAAAAATTCTTGTAATCAGAGCACTAAAAAGAAGCGTAGATGAATTTCTTACCTAAAGGAAAAAATAAGAACTATGCTTTAAAAATCCCTTTAAAATGTACTATTTTTTTTTAAATGCAGCCACTAATGTACAGTCAAAAAGAAGAACAGCTGAGTGAAAAACAAGCCTACTGTTCAGAGGTCAGCACATGGAAACAATTAATGCAGAGCACCTTTCCAATCAAGATGACACTAATAGAAAGTTCAGGTTCTTTGGCAATGTCTATCTTTAATATAAAGGATACATCCAGATTTCTAGTGATTCAAAGCATTCACTCTCATGCATAGCACATCATGAAATGTTCTACCTGTATATGCCATATGGAATCTTTTATTGAAGAGCAAAGCAACAGCGAGAACAAATGTAAATGCACTCCTTACTGGATAGGGGCACTGACACCAAATTTAAAAGCCAGATATATTTTTACCTATAAGGTTATCTTTGTCCCTACCTTTTTTGGGAATATCAGCACTTCACACTAAGAAAAATTAAAGAAAACTAAAACCATGACCAAAACTATGACGTTTTTGTAGAAAAATAATGTCTACATTATTTTCCACTGTACCTTAAAACATTACACCATGTAACATTACAGAAATTGTGGTACTGCCATTTATAAACATGACAAAAGCTTCACTGAACAGCACCAATCTATATCCTGGCAAATCAGAGAAGTGAAATTAAGAATTAACTTACTGCCCAGACAGGTGACATAAACCCTAGAATTGATGCTTTTATTCCATCTGCAACATAAGGCATGATGTTTTCACCTAAACGTGTATCCCTATATAGTGCCCGCAGGATATTTAAAGCATGAACCTGTGGCGGTAGAAGAAATATAACAAAAATACAGATTAGTTAGAAAATACCTTAAATTTAATGTATATAACTACAGCAGTGAACATGCAAAGTGAAAATGATCTATATACACATTTACAGCACTTTATTTCCATATTAAATACAAGAAATACTGTTACTAAAAATACATTAAAGTGGTGCAGCAGTAAACACTGCTAAAAACATTTACAGTTTAAATACATATTCCAACAACTATAGTACAGGCATTGCAAGCAAAGGCCAACATTCTTTTTTCCTTAGCTTATCAAGGCTGTAAAAATAACTTTCAAAGTTTAGAATCATCTTTTCCAAAATTCTTGACACGCTGTAGATACTGTGAGAAAAAATAAACTACAACTCACAGGAGGACAATATTAAGCTAAAACTGACAGCCAGGCTCCCTACACCATATGGAGCCTGCTCCGATATTTCTCTGCTCTCTCTAAGGGAAGGTGGCAATCCATGCAGCTTCACAGACTCTGACAAGGCTACAGAAATTTATACCAGCACAAGATCTGGCAAAGCCATTAGGACATACTTCTATGTATTGTCAACAAATTATGGCTTGCACTTACAAACAGAAAGATGGAGTATTTTATAACAACATTTTGAAGATAAAGGTCTCGCCTTTAAAATATATTTTCGCATTCCAAATGTATGTATTTCAGTTTTAGAAGTTACTAAGCATGCATAAAATCTTGTTTTGTGTAGTGTTTTACTGCATACAACATGATTTATGCATAAATAACTCACTTATTTACTCTGAATGTAAACAAAAGCTTGCCTGTTAATTTCCTTGTAAAAAGGAAGTTACTTATCTATTTGCTTAGAAAAACTACAGCCAGTAAAGTCATCATGTATGATTGCATTTGCTGTATTAGGAAAAAAATAAAAAGAAATTCTTTCCAATCCATTTTTTAGTATCTTACACAGATTGCAAACGCCAGCAACTTCATAACTTCTGCACACGCAAACACATTTTAAAATCCAGCTATAAAAATTAAAATCAAAATATCCTTATTAAAAACACAGGCTTTCCTTAACTAAAATAGTGCAAATACATTTTTGACATTTGCTTTTTGATGAGAGGCTAAATTTTACCTGTGGAATTACAGTTAATGAGTCATTCAAAGGTGTAGCCAAAGATATCAATTCTTTCATTGTAATTTTCAGCAAATCTGTTTTGCTCTTCTTGGGCTCTGATGCTAACAAAGCCTACATAAGGAAAAAAAAAAAAAAAAGAAAGAAAAAAAAGGAAAATCAAGTGTTTCTGGTCTGTTTTTTAACTACCAGCTTTGTTCCACATTCCTATATTTAACGTATTACAGCCTAGCTTCTGACCATACACCAAGACTAAAAAATATTGGTGAAAATTGAGTTTCAGTTTCAACTCTTGGGTTTTTGCAAAACCTTTCGGCGTTCAATGTTCCAGTAGAAAAATGCTGCTTATGCAGTATTCATTTGCCTAAGAAACTTGCTTGTATACGAGAGAGAATAATTTATCACAAACCAAAAACATCGTGTCTATGACAGTGAAAGTATCTGTTGTATTAGACATACTTATATTTCCTAGTATGGACTTTTTTTACTTTAATACCATACATATTTAAGATAAGAGCTGGCCAAAGAATAAATTTTGTTTTGCAAAATGGGATAAAACAAGCAGCACGTTTTTAAAAAGAGAGAAAAGATGCATCCATCTCCAAATAATAGTTCAGTGGGTAGGACGTGAAGCTGAGATGAAAATACTCTAATTTGGTAATTTAAAATTCAGGACTGCAGTTAAAACAGTCTTTGTCTGTCCAGTAGCTCTTGTTGACTTTGTCCAAGTCAGTAAAAATGGATAATCATAAATCACGTATTTCTAATAAAAAATTATTATCCATTTGTGCTTTGGGACCCAGAGTCTGTTCAGCATCAGTAAGAACCAAATGGATCAGCTGCAAGCCAAATGAAGTATAGAGGTTAGGCAGAAACCCAGGAGTAGTCACTGTCAGTTTATCAGTACCTTTAATGATAGAAGAAACAGAGAGGGCACTGGGGGGAAAAAAGATATTCATGAAGTATAGAGGAGAGTAAACTAAAGACTAAAATTTCAGACCTTAAAAACGTTAAAGCTGTAACTCATATTTTCCCACCATTTCCTCACCCACCAATTGGAGCTGCACCTTTCTACTATTAAGTACTAACATTTTTATTTTAAAGAGGTTATGAAATGCTTATAATCTTAAAAATTACACATTATAATTAAAATATATGTGCTTTAGTAAAACAAGAACACGTCACAGGAAGTACATAGCAAAGGGACCATGCTGTGTCTTAATTTTATGCATTAATAAAATAATCTTTTATTATTGTTAGGATACACATTACAACTTGTATTTTTATTATCTAAATGCAACATGCCGTTTAAGGTTTAATTCATTTTACTGAGTGTTATGGGCACATTCAAAACTACTGCCAAAGAACACTGTTGCCTTTCTTTATCCCAAAGTTAATTTCAAACCTTCTCATTAATTGATTAAACTAACTTTGTACTCTTTCAAAGCTGTCAAAAAAGAAGCATCTGACCTGTTTATCCAAAATATGGACCAGTAATGTAGGCCACCTGCAGACTACACACATTTTCTGCAATGGGATACCACTGGGTCCACCAGGTCCTTACATTAGTGTAACTTTTTACATGAAAAACTGATTGAAACATGTTTGTTTCTTCACATTCACAGGACTAACACTAGATAATGCCTGTTGGATTCAAACTGTGTGATGTGAATGGGGAAACCAGGAAACATGAAATCACCCATTTCATTCTGCAGACAACTTACAAATACAAACAAGAAAGGTATTTAAGTGCTAAAATTGAACAGAAAAAGTGTCTCCAAAACCAATGCCCTACTTCTGAACCCTGCTGTCTAGCACACACATATCTAGCAAAGCCAGGAGGAGCAGGCTGTGACTGACATAAGAGAGGTCAGATAGAAGCCGTCTGCCTCAACTTTCTCAGGGCAAACTCAGTGAAAAACAAGCAAGATGAATTATTCTGGCAGGGAGAGTTTGCTCCCAGCAGTCCCTCAAATTCTTGGAACATGCTTGTGACTACGCTTCAGGGAGTGGAGAAAGTTACAAACTGTGTAGTTAATCTTGGACTCCTGTTGCAGAAAACTGGTTGAAAATCAAAATCATGGAGGTTAATTTCGGGGAAAGCAAACACGGCTGCTTTAAGGAGCAAAGGAATGAAAAGTTAAGTGTAATCTGCAGCGACTGACCCCACGAGGATGCAGATGAGCTGCTGAATAATAATGTGGGACACTCAGTAAGAGGCGACACTTCAAGCAGAAACAAAACACTGACAACCAACTGATCAGCCATCAGTTCTGAACTTGGCAGAAGCCAAAGAAGCTGGGATTTAGGGTGCTGATAGTAACACAGGGAGTGGGAAGAACGTGGGAGTGTGGTCCCACATTCACAGACCATCTTCAGCAACCTACTCATTCACTGCACTGTAGATTGCCAGTTAACACCAGTTACTGTGACACTATTACTTGTGCTTTATTACTTTTGAGTGGACTTCCAGAGTTCTTTGTAGGGCACCATTTTACTAATCTGTGAAGGTCTGTTCATACTTTTCCAGCCTCCCACTTTGCACTGAGTAAGAACAAAGTTACATGATTAACAAAACCTTACTTAACCCGTGAATTAATCTATGAATTTTCCAGGATTATCATAGTGGCAACAGAGAGCCTAAACTCAGTCTTTAGAAATGCCATCCAAATCTACCTCAAGCCAAAAATCTCAGGAGTCGATAGAACTGAGGTGCCAAACATTGTTTAATTATACGCAGCTTCTTGGTTGCACAAAGGTCATCAAAGTTTGGATAAAAAAATCGCAATTGTTTGATCAAAAGGGGTTGAAGTGAGAAAAATAAATACTTTTTTTTTTTAAATGTCCTTCTTGGTGAACACATTTAAGTCAGAGGTAGTAACACTATTTGGTACCTGTATGTAGAAGGGAATTCCTGCACTACGTCTGGTGGCACACAATGTAGATGAAGGATCACAAGATTTGATTTCTTCCAACACACAGCTTAGCCACTGCTCTGGCATCTTGTGCAGACTCTCACTGTTACATCTACGTTAAACAAACACATAAGAAACATGAAACAAACAAATACAACTAGGACAGACTCAAAGAAAACATTTAGTGAACTAAAAAAATATTTCTTACTATATGTTAACATCTACAAGCATATATGCAGATTTTTATGATGAAATACAATAAATTTAAAAAGCAATTGCACATTTTTCCAATGATGGTACACATGATATTAACGCCACTTATTAAGTGCCACAAGAAAAATATATTTCAGTGAACAGAAAACAAGATTCTCTGCTTCCACACTGAAACAACTCTCCTCTGCCAAGAACTATTACCCTGTTCTGGAGACAAAAACAAAGGCATATGCACATCAGTCACTGTGTAGGAAGTGGCACTTCACAAATTCGTATCTTTGTTGTCACACAGTAGCTGATGCATGATCCTTACATTAACTAACAATTACATTTATAACCATACAAACTAAAACTAAAGCCTCTCAAAGTAAGGACACATTATGTAAATAACCCTGCAAGCCTCAGAGCAATAGCAGGAATGAAAAAAAAGACATACTGCTCTTTTTAGAATACTATGACAAACTTTTGATAGAGCACCTAAACTGCTCTCCTATCATCAAATACTCCTCCTCTGCAGTTATAAAACTCTGCATTGCCTGAAAGCAAAGGACTTCTAAGGACAAGGAAAACTCAAGTCTACTTCAATTTCTGATGCTGTTCAGTTCGATGAAATGTGCCATATTCAATGTGCAAGACTGGCTCATTAATCTTATGTCAATGTGCAAAAAGGATCATTCATTGTTACAAAAAACTCAGTTAACGGGAAGTTGTTATTAAAACCTGTCACACTGGTTTGACACTGACTCAGAGTACAAGAAAGAATTAATCACTGTGGGCAATACAATTGCAATTATCTCAACCATGCAGGACTTGCCTTACCAAAAAATATAAACTATAATTAAATTCATGATTAAGGAGTGAGAACTTACAGTAAGACTACAATCAAGTTTTCTACCTAAGTGACTGAAATAATTTCAAAGAAAAGGTAAAAGGCACCAGGTACTGATGTGAAAACCAAAATCAAATGGAAGGTCTGCATCTATTCTCTCCTGCTTTATCGCACTCTTATTAAAGCAAGAATTTACGTAGGCTAAAAACCTGGTAGGTTTTTACAAATGAGACCTATATAGTTTCAAGAAATGAGCCTTTAGTCTGTAGTGAAACCTTTCTTTCCCTCTTTTACAAAATAGAAAATTAGTAATGCAGAAAACTGAGGTCACAGGAAGTGCCAGACAAGTCAGCAAAAGACACAGGAGACTTCTCACTCTTCAGTAATTCCTGTAGGATTTCCACCACAGGTTTCCTACACTGCTGTCAGGCCTCCTCCCCAGTTTTCAAGGGCCACATCTCTTCAAAACCGCAGCCAGAATGCAAACCACCAATCCAGAACTCAAGAGAAACATGGTTCCACAAGAGATATGTCACCTCATGCCACAGCATAAAAGAAAGGCACTTCTTGCCCCAAGCATATGACAGAAGCAATCAAATTAATCTGGAAACTCACAATAAGTTCTCTTTTCTTTGGCTGTTCTCATTCTGTGGCTGGTAATTGGCTTTCCCCCTGCTTATTTCAGGATGTGTTCCTTTGCTCGTTTTTGGGTACACAAGGAGGACACAATTCTAGGGTTGAGACCATGCAAAACTTCTCCTGGACCTCCTCCATGGTCTCCACAGTTGGACGCTACTTTGCAGTTCTCTTTGTTTACATCAACACACTCGGCAAAAGCTACTCCTTCTGATCATGTCTGCACCTGGTTTTACCTCCCCAGCTAAGCAGAATTCAAATGTCTTAGTCTAGTCATGCAAAGAACAGCTCTCATCTCTCTTCAGTACATTGTCTTAGTATTAACACAAACATCCCATGAGAAAATACTTGCAACTGCTGGGGTGCAGAGGAACACAAAGTAAAGCATTAAAGAAACACTGCATATTTTTTTATTAAGTAAACTGAGGGGTTTTCCCCTCTCAGTACTAGTAGAAAGAGGAGAAATATACTGAAGTCCAATAAACTTTGGACTCCCTTAAAACTGTATTGCTTTGATCTTGCCACAAGTAATTCTACCTTGTTCAGTCACCCATCAATGCACTTTTATTTATTAGAAGGTGAAAGTTATTGCTTTAGCATTAGAAACATTAGAGACTATTGACTTTGCAATGGAGATGACTACTCCCTTAAATTTGGCAGCTCCATCTCCTTATGGTCTGGCAAGAAGAATATTGTCATAAGAAGCAGGTGGTCCTAAATTTTAAGAATAACCAAGTTTTACAATATGGAAATGGAAGTCTCAAGCTCAAATGTCATTTTCCAGAACCAAATCGTAATTATTTCTACCAGATCAAACAAATACTGCTGATAATGTAAATAAAGCACAGTAACTTGATACACAAATTAATTAAGATGCAGTACATTAAGTGTAATCCACAATTTTCTGTCTTTCTGATGGTTATAACCATTTCATACATGCCTCAAATCCTTTCTGTGGTCAGTATCAAGGAGAACAAAGAGTCTGGAAATTCAAAGCTAAAGCTAAACCCCTTTCCCTAAATCTGTATTTTCTCCTATCCAAACTAAACGGTGTGTTAACAAAGGGTCGATCTTGGATTTGGCCTTCCTGGATGTCAGTGCTTTGTGGCATAAACTTCACATGACTAGAAGTATTTTCTACATGGGTATATCCAGAATTCAGTGTTTCCAAATGCTACAATCAGTTCCTATCTGGGAAAAAAGGGGTTTCTTTCACCATTTTTCCTCTCTCAAGACCTGTAGTAGTATTCTTTTTCATGTAAGTAATGTGATTCCCATTTTTCACAAAGCTAGACTAATATATTGCCCCGGCACTTGCCAGGCAAATAAAGAGATGAGAATCTAGCTTCAAAAACACATTACTAATTCAAGTTGTAAGTCTACTTTAAGAACAACTTCTGTGAAACAACAAAGTCATTTCACTTGCATCCTCCTTTTCATAGTATGCACTCTACATGAAGAAAAATTTTCCAATATAGGTGCACTGAGAAAGGTGCTGGTTTGAGGTTTCTCTATCAGTAAAGCAGAGCAGAGGGAACCCTGGGTGGCCTCAAAATTTCAAGAAGACAGCATTATTACCCCTATCTCTCTGTCTCACCAAGCAGGAACAGAAATAGGAGGGAAAGTGTGAACAGTGTTAAAAATTAAAATGTATTTGAACTGAGCAGTGCCTTAACACTGTATCTTGTATTTCTTTATCTTAATGTATTTCCTAACTCTACAACCATCACGGTACGTAAAAATAGTTTTCCCCCTCAGTTTCTTTCCTTTACATCAGTGATTACACTTTTGCTGAAATGTTATTTACAATTTTCGTAAGCTTCACTAGAAAGTCCATTAGTGATACTTCAATTTTACAAGTCTTCCTGACAGATCATAGGAGCCTGGGAAAGCAAAGTGCTAGAGTCACTTCAGAGCAACAAAATGAGATAGAAGCAGAGCTTAATGCAAAGTATTAGGTGGGTATACTCCCAGTTTTCCCAGAGAAATATTACAGAAGTTCACACACTGACTAGGTACAGATTAACACTTTCCACCGATACTGAAAGATTAAACATTTGTAAAATCAAAGCAGGATTTTTCTTTATCATTACAGTTTTCAGAAAACTGTCAGGTATGGTCCTAACTTGCTGCCACCACCTAAAAAAGTGTTCACTGAGTTTAAGTTCCAATTTGGGCATTTAAAAACATTCAAAATACATTAGTTCTAAGCAAACACTTTCTAGTAAATAGGTCTGTATGACATAATTCTTCCCAAACCTCACCCTTGCATTCTGCAACTGTAGTGAAGCAACACACTACACCCTCAGCTATGCAACACCATTTGAGACTTCCAGAAATCTTTATGTTTGACCTGATCTCTCAAAAAAGAGAGATCATAAAATAAAACCTAACAGGCAAAACATCATTCGGGGCAGAAAAATTGAGTATTTATAAGGATTACAGAAGATTCAAATTGAGAACAGATGCCCAGAGACTTCCAAGTACTTTCCCTAACCAGCAAGTTATCAAACCAAACAAGTATTTTTAATTTCTCCAGGCCTTTGACAGGAAAATATTTATTTTAAAAAACACATTGCTTATTTCATTGATATGAATATTCCTTGTTATGCAACTGTATGGCCTTCCAAAGGTGCAGCTGCAGGCAACATTAAGCAGGCATGACAAATGGAGCATTACAGTCCCAGAAGGAACATGAACAGGGAAATGGAAGAATGGTAACTTGCATACTTAGAGCAGACTCAGCAATTTATATCTAAATTTCAAGACAGAGATCAAATTTCAACAGGTTTGTAAGAAATCTCTGCAGAGGAAATATTTCTCTTTCACCACTAACTCAAACCAGTCTGAATACCATTGTTCTGCCTAGAAAGAAGTCTACTCTTGGTTCTTACAAAGACTGGTATTTAAGGGTTATATAGTTAAAAGTGAGCTAGATGGTAAACACTGCAGCATGAAGTTTTAAGAAAATGTTTGGCTACAAAAGTGAAGGACCATCTTCAACTAGAGTAAATCATAAACGCATGGGAAAGTGATTTGGCACAGTCTTAGTGACAGATTTGTCACTGTGTCCCAGAGAAAAGAATGAATTCAAGTGTCAAGGATGTTTCTGTAGATCTAAAGCTCAATTCAAGGCACTATGTTTAAGCTGTACATTACTGTAAACTGCCCCAGACAAAGGCTTTCTGTGCTGGTATTTGTGGACACAGCAGTAAATTAATACAGATTGCGATACATGTGCTTCAAGAGCATCCATGAGCCTCGCAGCTATGGAAAGAGGTAGGCCAGTTGCGATTTACTTGCAGCATGGAGCCCCACAGCTGTAGCAGGGCACAGGAAAAGACCCCATGACACTCAACAGAGCTGCAAACCAGCTTCATTCACCAGGACCTCAATTCCCCCACTTTGGAGAAGAGTCTCAAGATACTCATATCCCTGGTGTATCAAGCCAAAGAGTCATTTGCTGTTCTGGTATCAGTCTCCTTTTTCCTTCATTTTAAATAAAAATACAAGCCTTGAGACTTGTAGTTCCTTGAAAATATTTTCTTTTGTTGAAGCAAATGTACTTCCACCGAGCTGCTCTCCGGTTCTTGTAAATGTCTTTTCCCAAAGGAATACTTGCTCTACCTGATAAAAATGCTAAGCAGTATGCACCATCAAAAAAATTGTTATGGACAACAAATTACCTGGGTTTTGCTTCATCTTTTGTTTTGTTTTGGATGATACATACACACCGTTTAAGGTTTCAATATCTTTCAGAGAAGCAGAGTTCTCTTGAGCTTGGGTCTTCATTTTACAAACTAATGTAAGTATGCTGTTAAGTGTGTTGTGCTCCATTGAATACAATGTCAGGAAAAGGGAGAGAAAACAAACACATCAGGAACTTTTCTGAATTCTAGGTAGATTTGCTCTACTTTATTTGCCTTGGCTTTTAAAATAAACTTAAAAACTGAAAATCAAAGAAAAACAGCTAGTCTGCTGTAAACTGACTGCATGGTTTATATGTTTTTCCCAGTAGTTCCTGCTTTTTACTTTGTCTTTGGTACAAAGTTCATAGAATGGTTTCCGTTGGAAAGGACCTTAAAGATCATCAGATAGTCCCTGCATATTGACTGAGATCAGATTAGTGGGACTGTACCTGTTTGGATCACCTCCTTTATCCTCTCAAAAAAAAAAAAAAGCTCATGGTTGCAAAAGGTCTGTTTGCTGTGGTTTTTTCAAACAGTATTACTCTGATGGCCAGACTCCCTTCAGTCTGACAGAAGGAATAAATCCTTTGAAACTTACATGACCTTAAAACTTCCTGAACCATGTTTTCATAGCACAGAAAAAGAACACAACATTTACACAAATGTATATAATGCATGTTAACAGGCAAAGAGATAAACAATAACACTATCACATACTAGTTTCCATTTTTTCCTTTTTAAGTAAATAACCAAATGTAAGTAAAGTTGCATGAGGTCTCAGCAAACTACTCAGGCCAATTTAAAACCCCAGAGATTGATAGCACGCAAAAGAAAATAATGTACCTTCTGTAGATACATCACCAACTGAACCATGGCTTTACAGTTTAACATCTCACCAGCATACAGAATGAACACCATCACGTGTCAAATACCAGTTTCTGTAGCAGTGCTGGTACACATACCTAGCTGCCTCATCAACATCCTCTGCCAGAGAGCAATCTCTCAGTTCTGTTGTTAAAATTGTCTGAGGGGACACACAGTGAACCTCAGCACACAGCTAGTCTGCACTGAAAACACCAAAAATGTTTTCAGCAAGAAATAAAGAGGAAACAGATCTGCACCTTAAACTGGCCAGCCTGGGGCAAAAGGGGAACATTGGTTACTTAACCTGGCATTGGTGTGAAAATACATATACTTCAAATTGAAAATGTGACTGGTTATTCAAAAAATACCCCAAAAAAACCAAAACAAAACAAAAGAAACAAAATCAAACTACTCCACAAAGTTAGTAGAGATTTTGATTTTAAAAACTGGGTATGATATAAACACTGTATATCAGAAAGACGCATTACCAACACTTGAAATACATAGCTAAGCGTGTAACGGAAATTCCAACAATCTTGCCCAGACCTCAGGAATATTCTGCTCATTTAGTTCTTCTAGGAAAGCATAAAGTTACAACGGGAAAGAAAAAAAATTAACAGATTGCACACCAGATCTGGTGATGCATAGTCAGGTATTCTTCCAAATGTCAGAATACACAATTCAGTGGCAAGAAATAAGTTTCCAGGAAAACATCCTGTGTGAAACAAAAAGTCTGGCACACGTTTTTGTAAAGGACCAGGAAAGACGGTGAGATTGAAGAATTCTACACTCCTACTCTTCCCAAGAGTTTTTAAGAGCTGTTCACTAAAATAACATGCCAGAGACTAAGAAAAATGCAGCAAGCACTAAATGTCTGTATCATTTTTCAATGCCTAAGCACCATCTCTAACCATAAGTATCGCAGTCCAAGTCACAGACATCATGCAACTAATGTCATAATCACGCCTTCACCAAACTCTAATAAAATCCACATGAAATCAAGGAACCCCCTGCAAAGGCAGGATTGATACCACAGTTTGGTATAACTATTAGATTAAAAACATAGTTGTTCATCTTCTACCTGGAAAGCATTTCCGTAAGTTGCACAAAGCCAGCATACGCCAATTCAAATGCACCTCTGTGCCTTGATTGCAGCAGATGATGTTTAAAGTAATCACCAATATTTTTAACCTAAAAAAAGAAAAAAGCTATTTGAAATGATATGTACACAATTCATTTATAAATGCAAAATATTCTGTAGTTAAAAGCAGCAATCCTTCCCCTGGCTGGAATGGTCACCGGTACAGGAGAAAAGTAACTAGAAGTCCTATAAGAAAAACAAAATCATGAAAACCCACTTACTTCAGAGACAACAAATAATATACTCAATTTTTCAGGTTAAAGAGGTAGTTCTATATTCTTTAAAAAAGGGAAAAAAAATAAAGGACATAAAATTGGTTCTTTGTCCAAGAGGAACATAGATCTTACGAGAGGAAAGGGACAACTCATTTTCAAAGGCAACAAGTTTAGAATCCTCCTTGTCTGCCTACGTTCTTACCTAAAATCCCCAAGAAAATATCTACTAAAGTATAACAGCAGAAACAAACATCTACAAAAATATGTAAGATACAAAATTTAAACTCCAAAAATTGTGCCAAAGGGGAAAAGATGTTGTATTCGTGTAGTAACAAGGGCTTTTTTAAGTGTGAAAAAGGCAAATGTAATAACTTTCACTCATAGTTACTTTCTAGAGCTCTATCAGAATACCAAGTTTTAAAAGCTATTTGGAAGCTTAAAATTCCACACAATCTCATTCTATGAAATACAGACTATTTGTTGTGTTTTTTCCTCTCATTCTCATCAACTTTCAAGGTCTAAATCAAACTTCCAATTTAATTTGTTTAAAACGCATAGCACACGCTTAATTCTACTATGCAAAATCTTCTCTTGGGGGTATTTCCTACAAGTTCTCCAGCAAAAGTTTCTTTAAAGCTTTTATATAAACTCACACATAAAATCACATCAGGTTTCTTATAAAATTCTCTTCATTCTGTTACTTATGACTTTAATACTTTAATAGTCTGACAAATAATTAAGCTCTCAGAGAAGTTAGTCATATCTAGCTATATAGTTTTTCATCCTTCTGTTAAATAATTTGCATTACCCAAGCAATAAGATTGCAGTAATTATTAAAAAATACCCCCAAAATTAGGACAGTCTACTTGTTATTTCCTGCAGCTAAAACTCACTTAATGTGAAAGACACAACTGGAGATACTTGAGCTAAAAAAGTTATTTCTCTGAGTGAATTTTAAGGTAGTTTATGTACCCACAAGGTTTCATTTCAGCTTTCTAGCCCAAAAAGGAGTAAGTGCCCTTTATTCAGAAGGAACTGACCCATGGACAGACCAGCTCTCCAGGTGTGTAAACAAAACTGAAACAAGAAAACCATACAAAGGCAAATCAACTTGCCATCTTGTTCCACCAGACACCCTTGCATTTTTAGAGTAATTCATATGATTTTTTTTGTTGCTATGTAACCTTCAACTTCACTATTTATACTTCTGAGCTTTTTGCAACAGCCACACTGACTAAAAGCTTGCATCAAATTGAACTCAGAGTCAAGAAAAAGCACTACCATAACTCAGTTCTCAAAAACGACACGGGACTGAGCCTGAGGCAAGTGAGTAGGTGTGGATTCCTATCTAATGGCATCATGCCATCTGGGAGCACCCAGCTTCCTCGTGTCAGAAAACCAGGATTTCATGTAACATGATGGAGAGCAAGTCAATTCACATTTTCTGCAATGTCATGGAGATAGATCCACAGTAACTATAACACAAGGTGCTTCTATCAACTTTGCTTGCACATGAAATAGACCCCCATTGAATTTAAAATATTCAAATACGGAGTAGAGAGCAAATACATTTGATCATCTTGGTCAAAAATTTAGAATACAGGTATGTCTTATTAAATCAACATGGAACAATTTAAGAGGGTCATGCTTCCTGCTGAGGCCAAGAATCTCAGTATTCAAGACAAATTCTGTACTGGATGTTCTGAGACTGCTTTAAAAAGTGGTTGGTACATTTGTGCCTCCATATCTTATTTTTCTGTCAACAAGATGCCACTGTAGTAGGTTCATACATTCTAGAGAGTGGTTTTTTCCAAATCATTAGAAGAGGATGGCTTTAAATCCACAAAGGACTGCAACAGCATCTCAAAACTAGTAGTAGCCTGTGAGCTATTGCCAAACATACTCAACCTCCAGAGGAGACAGACTGATTACAGTAAGAACTGAGGAGAGGTTGGGTTTTTTGGTGGGTTTGGGGCTTTGGTTCATTTATTTTTTTTTAATTCTTCTTACAGTGGAACAAACTCCAAAGCAGCAATGGGAGTCACACTTTTGCACTGCTGGCACAAATAAGCAGCAAGTACTGAGGATTGTCAGCACTTACAAGCCTTCTGTTACTTCAGTGTTCCATCACAAGGACTCAGGATCAGCTCTCCTGGACTGTTGGGTAAGCACGAGAAGAACCTCTGGCACTGCGACAACTAAGTCTTTTCACTTCGGCACACAGCTCTGGCAAGCTTATCTCCCAAAGTAGTGTTAAAACTTCCCGGGTGGGATAAACAGGAGTTTGAGGAAGAGCTAACTATTCCTCCAGGCTTGGAGCACTCTCATGATTTGCAGATCATATGACAAAATTTACACAAGTCTTCATTAGATATCATTTTATCAATTAGCTGGTGATTTACTGGGACATGATACTATTTGTATTGACTGTCTTAACAGGCAGGGCTTTGAGCCTGCTAGCACTGGACTTTTAGGATCAGATGGAAAAGGAAGGGTAGAATATGTATTTGAATACAGAGATATAATCCAGATGCACTTCCTGTGTCTATTTCTGAAGGCAAAGCAACCACTGCAAAACAGCTTACACTTTGAAGACTGCCAGTCCAAATACAGTTATTTTGAGACTACTCTATACATGCATTTCCATACCAAGGAGCTGAAGATGTTATAGTCAATGTGCATGGTGGCACCAAATGCCATGTAAACTTAATCTCTTACTGAAAAGACAAAGACAGCGCAAATTTGATATGGTCCCAACTTCTAGCAACAACAACAACAAAGTATCATACATGAGTTGCCTTTGCCAACATCTCCTAAATAGGTACAAGATGAGGAGGGTTTGCTAAAGGATGACACAGACAGGCCAAGAGGTGCTACCAGATTTTTTCAGTAATTACACAGTCCTGACTCAAGGCAAGACAACCAAGCTTTCTCTCCAGTTTTTCTTCTCTGTACTCTTAAACCTCTTTTTATACTTACAGAATGAAGAAAAAGTATGGACAACTGGAAAGGAAAGCTCTACATGCATAAGATACCAATATCTAATTCTCTTATTTGTCAACACTGAAAAGTGTTTCATAAAAGTCTGAAGCCACAGCACTTACGGTATTGACATTTTCAGTCATTTATGATGAAATCTCCTTGTTTTGGTACAATATGGTAACACCACTTACAAAAAAATGCGGAAAAAATGCCTACACTTCTCCTATAATATTTGTATGCATTCAGTGAAATTGTATTTGTTTGTATTTTCTTGCAAGCCTGAGGAAAAATCAGGATTTCAAACTGACTTTTAATCAATCAGCATTCTTCAAATTGGAGTGCAGACACTCTGTTTTACAGGAAGACATCTGGAGCATAAATAACCCAAAAAAGCATCTAAGAGGCCTCAAAGAGGATGAGAAGGTATCTTCATAGAATATCCTGAGTTGGAAGAGAGCCAGAAGGATCATCAAAGTCCAACTCCTTACTTTATAACACAGCATTTCTGAAAAGGCATTTACTAATATCTGCTTTCTAAAGACAGAGATGCTACAGTTAGAGCTGGCTCATTCTAAAATACCAATTCCTTTTTGACCTGGTGGAGATTAATGAACATAATGATGGAAATACATATCTGTTCTCTCATCTACTCGCCAGACTCCTGCAACAATATAAGCACAGCTGTTAACCAGATGAAAACATGAAGGGTAGAGACAATGCAAGAATAAAGACACCAACACTATTTCCACGGAACCACAATAATAGATAACATAAGAAATAAAATCTGCAGTACATTACACTATTAATTATTTTAAGATGGGAAGTTCTAACACCTAAGGAAAAACTAAACAAGTATTTTCTGTTAGAAAGAAAAAGAGGTTAAAAAGTAGTAAGTCTTGTATATTTCAATCCCCCATGTAGAGAGTGGTTTTGTTGAAACCATATGGAAGAGAAAAGGTCATCAATTAAAACCAGAAATTTAATAAACACAAAATATTTCCCAAATAAATGCTTGTGGTAATCTAATTTCTTGTAAACACTGACATTCTACATTCTAAAAGAGACCCAGATAGCATATTAACATTCTGATCTCTTAAACCAAAATAAATGGAGGAAAAAGAGAGTCACATTACATACAAATTATTCATAACTCAGTCTCCTGTGGAGGACAAGACTAAGACTAGACAGCATGTTTAACTTCCAGAACTATTGACTATGAAGTTTAACTGATGAAGAGCTTTAAGTAAAATCCCAATACGTAGAGTTCAAAATGAAAGAAGACACTTTGAATATGATGTCAATTTAGAAGATTTTTAGCACTTCTATAAGTGCCTAATATATACCGAGAGAGAAAGAGACAAAGGTGAGGGAGGCAGGCAGTACTGGTATCCCTAACCACAGCATACATCTCAAATAACCCAATGCAATTAGAATTAGTATTCCTTGAGTTTGTTAGTTATTGTTAGTTCTTGGCTATTTTTTTAGCTCCTTTTTTAAAAGCCAATAGTAATAATGATAATTTCTTCATTTATATGTTTCTCCTGTAGTTATGAATACCATGTCATGAAAACCATGAGAGCATGGCAACAAAAAAAAAATTTAAAAACGCTACAACTTTTTCCATACAGAATCACACAGTATTCTGAGTCAGAAGGGACCCACAAGGACCAAGTCCAGCTCTTACATGAATGGCCCATACAGAGATGTAGATTTAGGAGAAAGTTTTCTGAAAACTGCCTTCCCCTCATCACCACCCAAAAAGAAATTGCAGGTTTTATAATAAAAATTACTTCCCTACCTGTTCTACAGTAATCAACCCATCTGAAGGTTCAGATGTAGTCTGTGAAGGCAAAAGTTTACACAGTGTCCCTAAGAGCAGAGATACTTCCTTCATGCTTCTCCAGCAACATACAAGAACCATTTGAGCTGTGACATCACACGTTTGCCTTTCTTTACCTTGAAAATAAAAAATAACAAATGCAATAGTGTAAGTCAAGGTTCTCAGATGTAGACATGTAATTTAAACTTTACTTTAGCCTGATCTTCTTACAAAACACAGTTAACTATGAAAAAATTCCAAAACTCACCTACCCAAAAAATAATTCAGTTTTGCTGACCCTAATTGCTTCCTCTCCTCGACACTCGCTGTACTTTTTTCCAATTGGAAAGGGCAGTAGCATGAACATTTTACCAGGGAAGTGCTATCTTAAAGAGTAGAGGTCTTTGGGTCACAGTTGCTATTTACCTGTACACTGAACTACAGGAACATCTACAGCTTTGGAGCCGGGCTCCAACAAGCTCCCCATCATTCCCCAATGCATCGCTCCCTGTACACCTCCCAGGGAGAGAGCCCAGCAAAGGCATTCTGTTTATGGCGCAACACCCCCATCTGGTGGCCGCTCTGACACTTACACGCATTTACCCACTTCTTCCATACGGCCCGACCAAAACTACTCTAAACGCAGGAAAAAACAAACGAGGAAAGAAAGTTCAAAAGCTTGCACAAACTATTAAATTTTAAAATGTACAGATATCCAACAGAACTATTCTGGCCTACAATAAAGATGCCAAAGTTCACAATTTCTTTATCAGCGTGAGGCTCAATTTCATAGCTGCTATTCATTCAAGTAGAAAAATACTACCTTATTTTACTACTGGAATATTTCAAACTCAAGTTTCTGCTTATGCATTGTCATTCAACAAGTTGTACTGCATGAACATATTGCCCATTAGCCTTGTGTACACTGGAGAGGGAAATCACACTCACTAATCTCTCAACGAGAAATGCATTGGAAGCATTCCTTCATAGAAAAGGTGTTAAAGATTACCTGGCCAGTGCACTTAGAGTAAGAGAGTCTAGTCCAATATCAAAAGAACTAGTTTTCACTTGTGCCTTAAGACAGATTAACCACAGTCTTCCAGAAACACAGTGAATTAGTCTTTAAAACCACACCCATGGATAACTAGCTTCTGAGAGGCAAGAATTGAATGAAACATTATACTGAGCAAGTGATTTCCAAATTTGATGACCCTCATAAAATGCCTGCTCTATAAGGAATACCTTGGCTTAATTAATAATACAGCATTGGATTTACCTCTCATTTCTGTGCAAGTATTTTTCACTGGCCTCTGGTCAGCCAGCTTTTCAGATTCTTCTTCGCAGTGTTCTTTCAAAATTTTTGCTTGCATAAAATAATCATTTGTGTCCTGTGGTTGTATCTCATGCAGAATCATCTGCAGACGACTTGCACTTTCTGCCCATTAAACAAGAGGGATATTTAAGATAGTTTGGTTTTTCTACTTCAATTTCTATACACTGATAGAATTCATTTTGTGTGTATAATTGCAAAAGTAAGGTATTAGCATTAAAAAAAAAAAGTAAAATTATGGAAATTAGAATGATTAAGGAAGAAAACCAGAATTTACAGTCCCCCTGTTGCATCTGTTGAAACAGGCACAACAACACAAGCTGCAAATTTTTGGGGCTTTTTAGTGCAGAAGTCAAGACAACCTTTATCTGAAGCTGAAAGAGTGGCTTAAGATTATGATACACAATGAGAAACTGAAAGGGAGGGATGCTTGCTCTAGTTCTGAATCAGTGCAAAACAGAACTATAGGAGCACCAGATTTTAACAGAATTCTTTTGGGGTTCGTTTATTTGTTTCTTTACCTGGATCACTATCCATTGGAATAAGACCCTCTGGTGATGAGCTCTGCACGACTGGTGATACTACCGCAGAGAGTTTGTATGACATCAGAATCAGCCTAGTCACCATTTCCTTCCATTCAGATACCAGTGTCAAGTTACTTTATTAAAAAAAAAAGAATCAAAACCAAAGTCACAATTAAGAAACATCGCAACACGGATTAAAAATAACTTTATATTTAAAAGAAAGAACTGAAATTACAAACACTTCTACAACAGTATTTATGAAAACTATAAATAGGGTACAGATTGAAAAGTCCTAAGGCTGAGTTTAACACATACAAAGGAAATATCAAAGGGCTATCTAAACACTGCAGCAGCCAGAAAGAGTTCTGAAAGCCATAGGTACTGGATTTTGTTATAAATAATATTGTATGCTTTTATGTTCTCCTGAAGAGCTCTTCTACTGTGCTTAAATATGAAGTTACAACTTATTACTTAGTATGTTATACTTACTTAAAGGGTAACTGTTTCAAAGCCCCAGTTATACAATGCACTCTCCCATACATTGGGAATGATGCTGCTGCTTGAAGCAGAGACTTCTTGGCCTGGAGTATTTCTTCTTCAACGTTCACCAACAAAAGCTTGATAACTAAAATGTTTAAAAACACAGATTTGCATCATACATACACATATTGCATTTACTAAGAAACAAATTTGCTATAAGAAATAAGAAGCTGTTTACACAACAATTCAATGGAAAATTCACAGCAATTTCCTTGTTTATATTTTTCCCTTTTGTCATTTAAATGCAAGTTAATGTTGATTTTCAGTAACCTAAATTCCAGGAATATTTGTTATAGTCAATTTAATCTGTCTATCTGAATCAAACAGCAGCTGTGAAAAGCACAACCTGAATCTTATGCTTGGGGACAATGCCACAGCTCATTGCTGAAGTCACAAGAAGTTACCTACCACATACTACAAGTCAGACTTCATCCTTTGAGCCCCATTAATGCAATAATCAGTTCAGCAGAATATTAAAGATGGAAAGTTCGTGGTTAACTATTTGAACCCCATGCTTTCAACCTGACCAGTTTTTCAAGGATATATGTGCCTATTTTAATTTTATCTATACTTGCAACATCTCAGTGTCAGAATCAGAATTAATTACAGACCTGAACGTGGAATTATGGATCACTAACAACAGGAGAGACTCTGTAGCAATAAGACAGGAGGTTACCTACATATTTCTTCCATTTATGGCAACTACAACCACATCTCAAAATCACTATTTCACTGCATATGAAGAAAGTATTAATAGTCATCTGTAGAGAAGCCAATAATGGCACAAAAAAGTACAAAACACTGAGTTTACTTAAAATCCACAAATCATATAAAATGCTTTTTGGCAAATAATGAATTTAATTCAGTTTTATTGAAAATTACAAAGGTAATTCTTGATTAATGAATTTGCCAAACCTGCCAGATCTAGAGCCCTGTCATCTGTCATCTGCAGGCACAAAAGCAAAGAAAAATATCCCAGATGTGAACAAAGCCTGTGGATATGCAGGACTGCTAATCACGCAGAATAAGGGTTCCAAGTGAGAGCTCCAAGGGGCAGTGTTGCAAATATCAAGTATTGGAACATACACAGACCAACTACTGCTGCCTTCCTTCTGGGTGAGTGAGGTCTTAGAGGAAGCAGAGGTTCCTTCCCTGCACTTAATGTGCCTACCTTCACCAGGCTCACTACCTGGGCCTCAGTGTCACTGGTCAAATCAATAACTAAAGTCATCTTCTAGAACATTCTATAACTTCAACACAAACAGTCCTAGATTAAGATCTTATGAAGGCACCTGGCTTCCAAACATCAAAATAAATCATACCTAAAATCCTGTTACAAATAAGCATCTCTTACTCACTAAGCTTCCTAAAAAATACCTTAAGAAAAAGCAGTAAACCTTCAAATAAACATAAAAAAACTTCTTCTCCAAAATCTTACCTGCCAAAGTGTTCTTCTCCACTGTACTCACTGATGTACTTTCATCCATCTGGGGGTTATGCTCAAGCCACTTTCCTAAACAAATATGCTGTATTTCTTTACGATGCACTAAAAAGTTCAACAAATATGAAGCAGTGACACAATCATATGGCTTGGTACTTGTGCTAAGATCCACTGCTGCTTTGAATAGAAGATCTAGATTTCCAGAATCCTGAAAAAAATCCAACAATATTGCTCTTTTTTTTGAGCTTACATATTGATTTACTTAAGCTACTTTACCACCCTGGAATCCTAGAACCTGCTTTTCAGTAAGCTTGCTGGTACACATTTCTTAAGAAACAGTTATTTTGTGCACTGATCACCTTCCACTCAAAAGATGCAAGGATACAATTACATACACATCAAGGAGGGGGAGAGTAATTTATAAAACAGTATTCAATCACACTGCACTGATTTTTTGGTTTGTTTTTTTTTTTTCCCCCAAAATAATCTGCTAATGGACATCATAGGGAAGCACAATTTACTAGGAAGCAGTATTATTAATTTAAAAGTAACTTTTTATGAAGTAATAAGCAGAAAAATCAGTATTGAGTTAAAGAGCAAAATTTCTGAGAAATTAAAAAAGAGCATCAGATAATGAAATCTGAGACCAGTTGGAAAGAAAAAGAAACATGGAGCTGTATTTCTTAAAATACAAGCATAACCAAGTCAAAATGCATCAATTATTTCCAAAGGGAAGTCACAGCTAAGCAAGGAGCACACATTAACTATTTCTCTGATAGGTCACAGTCACACCAAATGAACCTCCCCTAGTCCTTCATCCATTAGTGAAGGAAGTCTCCTTAGGTAAGGGCAGAAACTGTATAAAAATATACAGATGTTGTTAACAATGAACACTAGTGCAGGTAACTTGGATGCACTTCTAAGTTTCAGGAATTATGCTTTGTACCTAACCCAAGTAACTGGTATAATACAGAACATTCATCTTTCACAAAATTACTCCCTTCAAACTCTTTTAAAAAATTCCATACCTGGAAATTAAATGCAATATCATGTAGTTTCATCAAAAGCCCAAATGCCAGAACTTTTACTTCCTCAAAAGTACTGGCAAAACACTGGATCAAAATTTGTACACGAGCAGAATCAATCACCTGATCCAACTGGAAAACTTGTGCCTGCCCTGTTCAAAGAAATGAATGGCTTAGATGATTTTGCTCTAATGCTTTCCAGAATAAGCACTGTATTCACATTCTGCTCCACTACACTAAAAGAAGCATTACAATAAGATTAAAATAATGCATTAGCCAAAACTTTAACTTACTACTCTTAGTAGACCTTAAAATACCATGTTTATTGTTGAGGGAAATAAAAAAACTTACCTCATCCAAAAAATTACTCTCAGTAACACTGAAAGTAACTTATTGACAAAAACAGAATCCCCTTTAGTCCCTTTAAATTCAGCACTGGAAATTATCTTTATTTTAGCTTTGTTTGAAAACTATTTGCCTGGAAGTATGTAGTATTAGAAAATAATTCCTTTCAAAAAAAGGTTTAAAAAATTCAGTGTTTTGGTGTTTGGTCTTTTGGTTTTTTTTTTGTCATAGAAATAATCCCCTAAAATGTAAGCCATTACAACTATTTGTTTTCAATTTAAATGTAAAGGAGTCATGACTTCTAGTGACTGATATAATCTTATAAAGAAGCCAGAAATTTTAAGATTTAAACATGTGCACCACCATCCAGCAGAGAACACAACACACATAAATCTGCTTTTATAAAAGTCATTTCAGGTTTCTGAAATTCTAAGCTTCTTTTATAAACAATTCTCAATACAACTTTCTATTAAAAAAAAAGAGTAATATAATACATACTCAGTTCAAGCCTGAAAAGATACTTTTACGCTGGCCATATGATCCAGAGACAAGATTTGGCAAGACCATCAATACTCCAAAAGCTCTAACTGATATTTCTTGGAGTTTCATACCACCATAAAGAAAATTTAAAATAACAGCATCACAACATCATTAACTGGTCAATAAAAGTGTTTCTTATTTAGTATAATAGTATCATGAGGATAGGCAAGCTTTTTAAATCAAGAGTTTTTATGAACTCAGTATTTTATATTATCAAGATATTTGAACACAATAAAGAAGTTATCAAATATATTAAAACTTTTCCAGAAGTTTTCTTCATAATAAGAAAAATTCAATGAAAAACATTGCTAAAAAACAGGATATGCAAGAGAATCCCCATTTGCAGAAGATATTCAACAAGCCATAAATATTTGCTTTCACTTCACTACTCCTTTTCCCAATAAAACTTACTATCATTACTCCAGGTAAAATGAAAGCAACACAGGAAATGCCATAGAAATTAAGGACTAAACCCACTATTTTACTCTGACAGAAGACAAGATGGTATAAAAGAATCTTTTTCAGTACCTCCCAGTCCTACAGTCTATAAATTAAGCTTCTTACCTTTTGGAACAGAAAATATTTCCGCTATTGATTCCAAAATACTTAGAGCAGAAAATCTGGTTGGGTGTGATGAACCAGGAAACAATACCTCAAAAAGTCTGTCACATACAGATGACATGAAATCCTGAAAATCACAGGAAAAAATTAGTAGAAAAAGGTAGACAGTCTATTTCCTGCACTACTAGCAAGTCTAAGTAACTGAATTCAGGACATTCTGCTTACATGTTACCCAGAAAATTATGACCTTACAGTTAATTTTGGAAGAATGGAAGGCCTACCTTTGTAGTACTGACAAAATTTCTTGTTTCCTAAAGTACAGTGAAAGCTGGACAGTCCTTCGGGCTTTTTTAATGCAAGAGTATCCCTTACCCTCTCCCACAAAAAGATGGCCATTGTATCAAACCTTGAATATTAACTGACCCAGAAAAGTAGAACTCAAGACAAGAAACAGTTTAACACAAAGAAACCAATGATGTGGGCCTTAAAATAGGTAAAACAGGACAAATGCAAAAGAAGTCTTCATACTGAAGCTCTCTGACTCACTGATCATCCTGGAGGGCTAGAAAAAGGCTGAAGCTCAACTGATCTCTATTTCAAGTTCAAGTAACACACACCAGTTAAAACTTGCTACTAAATGGACAACAGCTGATAGGACATTTACCCAATTTACTCTTCACTCACTGCTGTTTCAATTCACGTCATGGAGCAGTCCCTCAGAAAATAGCCTTCATTGCTTTTGAAAAAATTGATCTTGAAGACACACTTCAAATACTAATAGGCACTCAGTTCATCAACAACAGCATATTTAGTCAAAATTAATCTGAGTCAGTGCAGAGTGGACAAGCTTCTCAGCACTGTTCAGCTTTATAGGTTTTTCCTTCTACTTTGCACTATTTCCCAACACACACACACACACACACACACAGAGCCTAACTTTACCCAGAGCTGTTCAAGAACAAAGAACTTTCAGAAATGCCATCCCAGCTCTTACATCTGTATTTCTAGCAGTTTAACTTACTTTATATTGCTGCAAAATCCCCAAAGGGTGCATTGTAGTTGAGTTTTCAAGTAACTCTTGCTTGGTTTTATTTTGCTCCAATTTATAAAGCACCTGGGAACTTTCTTGTATCCTACAAAATAACTTTAAAAACAAAAGCAAAAGGTAGAAATCATTGACAGTAAAATAAGGGAAAGGCATATTTCAGCTTATTTTCCAGATCATACTACTTGTAAATTTTAGGAAGTTTGCATACATCATAACACAGAACAGATCCTTCTCTCTCCGCTCCAAAACGAAGGTTTTGCTTCCCATTTTTCGTGAACAACCTTTTCCCCCTACCTCTGCACCTCCAACACCTTCTTCCATCTTCCTCCTTAAATTCATGCCTAGTCTTCTTCTCCCATCTCCTAATTTTCTGTGGAACATATATTCCTCCATTAAAAAAGCTCAACTAATGCATATAATTTTTACAGCCTCAGTGTCTCTTTTTAAAGAGTTAGCACCTAAAGAATGCTTCCTCCACCTCTTTTATTACTCCCTGGTAATATTTCCTTTCTTATTACACTCCCTCTAACACAATTTTTCCATCTCATTTTCCTCAGTCTGCACCAGGCAGGCATGGAAAGAGCTCTTTTGCTTCTGCCAAACCTATTCCCTCATTTATCACCCATCTCAAATTAGTTATTTTCTCCTTCCACACTGCTTTCTTTTCCCATTAACATCTTCCAAAGCATTTTTTATGCATACATGGTTTCCTGATTTTATCCACATGCTTCCACCAGGAACTACATGTGACCTTAACAATTTCCACAACATTTATAGACTCAAACCCTGCAGACTGTAATGGCATGGCCACATTTGTCATGCTGTTCCATTAATATTCCTCTATCTTGTCTTCCAGGTCAGGTTTCTGAGAGTGACTGAATTTGCCCGAGGTGTGACCAGTCTATGTAGGCCTCACCTCAGCCCACAGCAAAGCCAACACAAGGTTCATTGCTTACCCTACAGCACGTTGCTTTTTTACTACTGGCAAAGTGTGCAAGCACTGACAGGTTAAGCAACACCTGCTACCATTCATGACCAAGTTACTGTGCCTCTACCACTTAATTTTTTGTTTAAGCCATCCTTACTTTCAATGACTTAACACCACTCAGGTGGGTAATACATACAGCATAGTCCTAGTCTTAGAGCTTCTACTCTTTCAGATGTGAAACTCCATAACATACTCAGGAATTTATTATATTTTAATGTTATTTTTACGAACGTAATAGGCACTCTAGACATTGCTTATTGTTTGAAATTACCTTTCTCAGTAAAGAAACAATCTGTTGTCTTACTGAAGGAGACTGGCTGTTCAGGTTGTACATCATAAAAAACTGAATTAGTTGCATTTCTTCCATAGACACAATCTCTGTGGTACGATGGGTTTCACAAAGTAAACCCAAAGCATCAATGCAAACCTGAAAGATATTTGGAAGTTAAACACAAAAGAGTTACTGGGACCTATGATGATATCTTTGTTTCAAAACAATGCTGACACAGTGGTCAGGATCAAAGTAGTTGTTCTAAGTTAAAGATACACATAAAAGGTTGTCCCTTTACCTGGCTGTGCTGATGAACTAGACCCTGCTTTATACATTCGGTGGATACAAGACCATTGCTCATGATATTTGAAAGTTCCAGGTGTCCATGAGCTCTGGCTGCTCTCAGGCATGCCATTAATGCTCCAAGAGCTCCTCTGGTACTGCAAGACCCTAAAACAAATGAAACTCAGAAATAATTATACAAAAAATGTACTATTTGCAATGCTTGTCAGAAACTCCCACTACTTGCACCATGACCAACCCCCATCCCTTTTATTTCTACCCTGTAAATCCCAACAGACAGTGCTCTTACAGGTTAAACTCGTTCTAAATTGCCTGGTTCCTGAGAAGCTTCAGCTTGAACATATCATATGAAAAAAAGACCTTGTGAGGTCTTTAAAGCCATTATTTTAGAATTACACTAAATCATGTCAAAAACTACAAGAGAATCATAAATCTTGTATCCACACATTTGCAAGAAAAAACAACCTGTAAAACCCTGTTAATGGACATGCCTGTGTAAGAAATGACCACAGAACAGAAAAACAGTAGAAGCAAACAGGTATGTAACAAACCCTGGCATGTAAAGAGAACAGTAAGACACCCACTATGTGAGAAGGAATACTAATTATCTTGGTCATGGCATGAAGACACACTTACTATTATGACTCTCACTGTGAAATACTAATAGCAATAATAACCATCTGGAACTTTACTCTGAAGTTAATTTTAACAATAATAATAGATCAGAACTCACATATCTGAGATTTTTTAAAAAAAAACCAATCATAATTACAAATACAAAATTATCTTTTCTTACCCAGATTAGCATCTGCAGAGGCCTGAAGAATTCTAATCATGTAGCTCAGACTGTCCGGGTTACATTTGAGCAATTTTGGTAAATAGTAATCTATAATGTAAGTAGTTTGGTCGTGGTTCCCTTCACACAGTATCACCAGAAGAGGAGAAACCCAGATGTTGTGCCACTGGTCAATCCAGGTGCTTTCTTGAAAACTCAGAGTAAAATGGGCCTTGTGATTTGTAAACATGGTTTCCAGAAGATCACTTGCATAAGGTGCAAGAGACTGATCATTCATCACATCCAGGATTTGTACTGGAATTGTTCTGTCCAACTGTAGGATATTTTCAGTGCCCACACACTCCACAAGACAGCCAAGAGAAGAGTATTTCCCTTTCACATGCCAATCCAAGCTCAGTAAATGCTTTATCAACCTTGCCAAGAATGGGTCTGATATTTCATTGGATCCACTAATGGAGGTTTGGTGTATCTGAAGAAGATTCTTGAATATCAATTTGGTTTGGTGCCTAATGGCATCCAGAGGGTGGTCCCAGTGTGTATAAATGTATTCCAGCAGCTGTCCAACTACGTCTGAGTTCCCATTAAGCTTGATTTTCAGATTTGGAGAGCCTGAAACAAGGGCAGCCAGTGCTGAATTAGTCCAAATAGCAAGGACTCTAGACAAACACGTTGCCAGACTGGATTCTTTTAACCTTTTAAAAAAGAACAAACAAAAATAAAGTTTATTATTTTCATTTATCACTTTTTTTAAAAAATGAATTTTTGTTCCAAAATAATTATTCCTCACATTCATTTAACTTACACAAGAACAGGTAAGGAGACACTAGCCCTTCCCTAAGGAAAAGGAATGAACAGAGAAGTGATGAACTGGATGTTGCAATAGCATGCTTAGTTACCTGACATGCTATTAAGTGGCCACAGCTAAAACCCCTAAAGAAACCTGACAAGTCATTCTTGATTTGTAAAAGCAAAAATAAAAATTACTGTGCACCTGCTAATACTTGGGCAGCAATATGTTACTGCATGCTCCGTGAAAATATAAAGAAAACTTTTCGTTGCCACATAAAACCATCAGAAACTGACTATCATGTGTGTAAAACCAAAAACCACAAAACTGACCTCCAAGGCAGGAACAAAGGCTGAACTGCATACATGTTTTAATCTCCAATCCAATAATGCTGGTAGGCCATTACATGCAAGCAGTCAGCGCTTGCAGCCAGAAAAAAAACCAAAACTCATCTTACTTCAAGTATTCCTTTCACTGGCACACTTTGTTTTCTTAACTTTTAGAAGGATATGACATGATGTCCTGAAACTAAAGTTTATCTATCCACATAAGAACTGATTCTGACACACATTACCATAAAGGAGTTCGTAAATTAATCCCACTCATGTTAGAAAACAAAATTTTACTTTAGAATGTATGAAAAAATTGAAACTTACAAATTAACTATGCAATATTGTTATATTTTTCAAATTTACTGAGTTATTCTCACTATATAAAAAAGATTACATGATCTGTAGCAAAATCTAGTATCATTACACTGAAAACATCAAAGAGATATTCCACCAGGACCATAAGAGTCATGTGAAAATAGAAGTAAAAAGACAGACCCCTCCTCCCAAACATGAAACAACACAAATCAAAACACAATCTTACTCTGAACTCAAAGATAGCAAAACTGATGCAACATCTAATAATAGCTTCTCTCCATTTTCACCCATGCTGCCATTCTTCCAATCCAACATAGCCAGTGCTCCATGGCAAAGGAAGAGAAGGACTGAGTCAGGGAGTTCTGCCGTGCGCAGAGCCCCACAGCTGTTCACAAACCATGCTGGCACACCTGCGTGTTTCATTGTCCTGAGAAGCAAGTCACTGACCTGTAACAGCAAAGTAACACCCAGTACAGTATCTCAGCACAGGAGAAAAGCTATTTTGTGCATAACTTAGAAGATCTGAAGAGTTTTCTTGTACACTGGTTTTCTCACATTCAAAACCCTGGTCTTAGTATTTCAAACGGCAAGGAGAAAAAAAGATTTGCACTCCAGCTGAAGACTGATGCAGACCCTGGCAAACCTCTGTATCAGCAAAGCCTCTGAACAACTCTGATAGCATAGATTAACAACACTATGACATTGCACAGTAGTAGTGAGGAAATACACTTACCAAGGAAGGTAATTCCTCAACTGGTTCATACATAGCTCTAGTAAACAGAATAACAGCCAGCCCTGAGGTAGTCCGAACAGTTTGCAGGAGTGTTGCTATATGGCAGAGAAAGGTATTTTACATTAGAGTGCAGGAAACATTGTGTTCTAGAACCATGTATCAAAAGTATAAAGATGGTATTGCATTTTCCTAGACTACTTGTAGCTGTATAACCAGAAATATGTAGTGTCCACCTGGATAGCAAGTATTCCTGAATTTATGTCCTAGTGTAACAGGAAACTGTTAATGCCCTTTAACAGACAGAAAATATAGAACTGCCCAGTAAGACAAGGAGGGCTGGGGCAGAACCTATGGACACATGTTAAATTCCACTGTACAAAAATATCTGTATAAGAAGAAAACACAATTAGTTGTAGTGCACCCATAAATAGTTTTGACAGCATAATTCACAGAGATGTGTAAATTTTTGGAGGCACAGACATTCAGTGAGTCCCAAAACCATTTCTGTTAGTTTCTGAATTATTAGCAATAGCATTTACTTTGTTTTTTTGTGATACGACAAGTTAAACTGCAGACTCCAAAACTGCAATCAACAAACCATAGCTCACCAAAAGACCAACTATTGCTCCCACTCCCATTAACCTCAGTAGTTCAATTTCCATTCAAGTTAAACAGTTTTTAGACATAAAGATTGTGTTTACTACAAAGACAACAAGACCGAGTTAGCAAAAATATTTGAGCTTGAATGATACTAAACTTACCATCCATTAGGAAGTTTGTGGAGCTTTTCAGTAAACTACACATACATTGCCAGACAAGAGAGTCATTGTGTTTCCAAAGATTTCCTTGGATATTTTCTTGTAATTTCTGTATAAGCATCATCGAAACTTTAATGGCTATTAGTAAATCATGCATCAGCTGAGTCTGAACAATACGATTTCCATGATTCTTTCTGTGGAAAAAAAAAGACAAGCATGTACACAAGAAGGCTAATACAGCCATTCTTCACCATCCCCAGTAAACTCTCTATGACCAGATACGTAACTACAGGAGGAGAGTCTGTTAAAACGAAGTTAAAAAACAAAATGACAAATTCTGCTACGCTTTCTGCAGGTTCCTGTGACAAACTTTCAATCATGTGATTCTGCCTGAGCAGAGCCAAACTTTTCCAGAAACTTCTCAAAAAGACCAACAGAATGCAGTGCTGCTCCTTTCTCATTTTTCAAGTAGCTCCCCCATACGCAAAGCATATTTCTATAATTTAACTTTCTTCTAGCATGAAGACAGAAAATACTTAAACTTTTAGCATACAAAACACTACATTAAGCATCCTTCTCCTCTGGGTACACAATGAGAGATCACAGCAGAGGCCTCACTTTATGCCATGTTGGAAAATGTCAAGGTATTAAATGACGACTGCGGTGACAGACTAAACAGATTATCAATACTGAAATAAATACTCATGGAAAGTAAACAAATATTACTCTACCTGTATATCTATTGCTTAAACTGTCTAGTCAATTCAAATAGCAAAACTCCAACTCAAAAGTATCCCTTAGAAGTAGTAGCTCTAACACAGCATCAGTGCCTTAGCTCTGTTATTTTGCAATATACTACTGCTACAAAAGAAACTAATCAGCAGCTTTTATTTTATTCAAAACATGCATCACTGTAAAATGACAGTTCCATCTTTCAACAACGTATGGCTATCAATGTGATACTTCAAATCAAACCAAATTATCTTGCAAGAGTGAAATAAAAACAGATAAAAAAGAGCTTATACTGAATTCACTTGCCTGTTTTCTTCCTGTATGTCAAGTAGTGACTTCTGCAGAAACTGAAGAACTAGTGAAAATAATTATGGTATGAATTTACTTAAAAGAGAAATAGAATAGAAAGATTCCAACAAAGCAATCACACATACACATCACACCCAGCTACAGTGAACAGTTACCCATATAGTGGTGTTTCTTCCACTCCATCAACAAATAAACTGATATTTCAGTGCAGACCAAAACAAGCAATGCTGAAGCAAAATCTCAAGATGTTTTGCAATAATCTGGTAAAAACCAAGAGTTTCCAACCCACTTGTCCCAATCCTGTGAGGAATTGAGTGTTCTGGTTCCTCAGTAAAAAGCTGAAACTACCAAGAAAGACAGAGCAGCACCAGGAGAGGGCCACAGGAAGCTGAACACTACTTGCATGCTGAGGCCACAATATGTCAAATTATCCCATATTACGAGAAGATCCAATTTCTGCCAAATTACCCTTAAACAAAATTCTTGCCCAGCAGGCCTGGGTTTGCTGTAGTTGGCTGTTAACAGCTCAGTGTTCCCACATCCAGCAGCACAAGAGAGAAAATACACCATGCAAAGCAGCATCAGCTCCCCCAGCACTTTAAGAATTACTCATGGGTACGGCTTGCAAATTTATGCCTATGGTTGCTCAATAAAGCAAGACTGACTGCCGGAAATTAAAGGCACAAATGAAAGTTTTGTCTTTGACAAAAAAGTACCATGTGAGGGTACTAGCTTTTGAAAATTAACGAGGAGGAAATTGCACCTGATAGATCTTCATGTCTACTTCTTCACACACACCCTTCCCCCAATAATCTGCACTGAAGCTTATTTTACTATAAATGTAAGTTTACCTTCTTCAAACAGGTTCTTAATACTTGCTCTACCTAGAGGAAAGAAAATGCACTTTAAGTACTGAATACTAACCAGCACTATCTATTTTCCATAACAACTACTATCAGGTGTGGCACCAAGGTGCAAACCAGTGTTAAGCAAATCAAACCAGAAGACAATATATTTGATGCCACTGTACCTAAGCTGAAGTCCTCCATGCAGGAAGCAAGGTTGTCCAATACCTTTCTGAACAAATACACGTCTGTGGTTTTCAGTTCTTCCCGAAGGCAACACACAAAGCTTTGCACAGCTAACATCATCAACTCTTCAGGAAGACCATTCAACGAACTGCAAAGGTAACAAAACAGCACAATCAGTTTGCTTACACTGAGGTGTTGAACACCCACCCAATTCAGGTCAATGTCAGCTAAAACTCCAATAAACAGATGTTGCTTCCTGACTCAAAACATAGTCTGTTTTGAAATAAACATGCAGGCTCTAAAGTTGCAGCTAGAAAACCTGTCAAAGGGGTGTAAAGCTCTGGTCTGCAATCAAATACAGGACAGAAGCCCTGCATCTCTCAGTGGGACAAGGAATCTTTTCAGAAAAATAAAGGAAGACAGCTAAGCACTGGATCTTAAAACATGAAGGCTGTAATAAATTCACTATAGAAAGACAGCAGTAAGTTTGCAACAGAAAAATTTAATTGCAATAAACATAAGCACAGGAAATCACAATTTAGTTATGATTCCTATGAACTGCTTTTTCCTGATAAAACTGAGATTTTTTTTAACTGAAGTATTTTAAATTTCTATTCTAACATTGGATTTTAAAATTCAAAGTAGTAATACACAGTATGTTGTCTTTCCAGTTATGAAACATATCAAAATAATACTTAATTGTGAAGTTATTTATCCAATGATAAGCTACTTTTAATTAAGATTTTTAACTAAGTCAAAAAGAAAAACAGTACTTATATTCACATATTAGTACTGCAAATTTTCAGTAATTAAACTGGAGCAATTTGTTGTGAATGACAAATTACTGACTTCTAGGCAAGGAGAGCATTTAAACAAAATAAAGGCTTACTATTCAATATTTTACCTTGCTAATACTTTTTTCAAAGGATTCTTCATACCCAGTGAAAAATATGTCTCTCCCAAAACATCTAAACAAGCTTTAACCATGGGATCATGTGCAGAGTTCTGATCCATCTTCTTCACCAACGGCATAATCTATAATCAAAAGAACACAGGATGAACAGAAAGCTCTAGATATACCATCAAAAATAGCAGATTTCCCTCTCATCCACGTATATGGTGCAAAACTCTCCTCTCTTCACCATATTCCTGTGAGTTTTAAGTAGTAAATAATGTTCCAAGAACACCTCTAATACCAAGAATACATACATACGAAATAGGAAACTCGGTATCGCTTGCCTTCCACCATTTTCAGTAACTGCAACCCTTGCTAATTTAAATACCAGAAGTACATTTCTAACTGGTGTACGTGAAGCCGTAACAACTGATTTTTACCTGTTTCCAGGAAGGCATAAAGCATTACAAAGTTTATTTTGAACTGTATTTCCCATTCATAGTGCACATGACACAGTAACCAAAAACCACACTAACAACAGCAAAGCCTTACTTGTTTAATGCACTGGATCTGCTGGATGCCATTTCTCAGCTGTGCACAATGCAGAAGCAGAGAAGCCAGGTTTTGCTCTTCAGCCTTTGAAAACTCTACATTTGGAAGAAAAGTCCCTTTTTAGAAAGGAATTACCATAAACAGTATAAACAAAATTTATAATAATATGAAATGACTGCTTAATTCTTAGGTTTTTCCCTGTTCCAGTAAGTCTACTGGTGCCCCAAACCCTTAAGTTACCTTAAAACACCTGAAACATCTTTTTTTTTTCTAACAAATGAAAAAAAATACCAGTTTTGCTGGAATATAATAGTAGGCCTCATCTGCAGTATGAAGACCACTTTGACAAAATCACAGCATACTTGAATTGAACTGACTTCTGGAGGTCATCTGATGCAATCCCACTGCTCAAGGAAGGTCATCCAGAGCTGGCTGCCCAGGACCATGGCCATAAAGCTTCTGAAGGCTAAAGACTCACCAACCTCCCTGTGAAAGCTGTGCCAGCTCTCAGTCATCCTCACATTAACACAGTATTTCCTGATTTTTAGAGGGAATCTCTTGTGTTTCAGTTTGTGCCTGTGGCTTCCTGTCCCATCACTGTTCAGTATGGGAAAAAAAGCCTGGCTCTGTCTCCTTTGTGTCCTCCCTTCAGATATTTTTTACACATTGGTAAGATCCCTCTGAGCCTTCTCTTCACCAGGATGAAGTCACACCTCTCTCAGCCTTTCATCATAGGAAGGGTGCTCCAGGCCCCTCCCCATCTTAGTAGCCCTTAGCTGGACTCTTCCCAGTACGTCCATATCACTCTTGTATTGGGGAGCCAAGAACTGGATGCAGCACTCCAGCTGTGACCTCACCAGTACTACTTCCTAGTAACTTCAGCACACAGATCTTCTATTACTTCATTTTGGTTTTTTAAAAGAAAATATCATTGGAAGTTTATTTCATCAAACAAACAAACACACACCAAAATAAAAGACCATATGAACAGTATACTTAAATTAACTACAGCACAGACAAAGACTTGAAAAAATACACTCAAGATGACCTCCAGAGAGCCCTTCCAAACTCAATCATTCTGTGATTCTTGGAAATTCAGTATTAGCCCACATATTAAGGTAGTACTTCAGATATCACTGAATTACAGGCATGCAAGTGGAATCACAAGTAGGACCTCCTACCACCTTCACACCAAAGACAAAACAAAATGAGGAGTTTTCAAACCGAAAATGTGATTTTTTTAACTCTGTCAAGGTAAGAAATAATTGTCATTACAAAATAAAAACAAACCACAGAAGAGCAAACACACCTAACACCCACAAAGCAAAACCACTAGAAATAAAACATGAAAAAAACCAGTTGCTACTCAAAGGCAAGAGAAATCACATATTAGTTCTGAAAAATACAGTCTGCTTACTCTGAAGTTTTTCAAGCTGATGACAATCAAGAAAGAATGCATCCACCTGAATTTCCTTCTTCTTCTTTAAAACCATTTTAGCTGATTAAATGCCTCCTTAAAAAACAACAACACACAAACAGAAACATCAAACCAACAGGTCAATTGTTTTAAAAGCATAAGTACAAACAATTCCTATGACAACACTTCCCTTTCACTGTCCTGAAATAACCTTTATGCATTACCTGTGCAATTTTTTTTCAAGGTGATAGCTCTCTTTAATTTTATCAACCTGTTATTTCAAGCATTTCATCCAAAATTCACCCAAGCTTCCTGACACAGAACTCGCAGCGAACAGGAGGTGCTGTATGAATGACGAACTGTCTCAGTGGAGTTTTTACTGCCCCTGTTACATGGTCTGTGGCACGACCCTGGATGGCTATTTGGGACCAGCCTGCAGGAGGATGGCAGGAATGGCACAGAACTTCTGCTGCTCTGGTTCGCTGTTCAAACCCCATCCAGCTCCCATCGATGTCAGGTTAGAACAGCGTGGCGAACAAAACTGCTTCGCTATTACGGGCGTTACAAACAGAGAGCTATTTTTCGTGGTTTAGGTAGTGGCGACTTCATGTGCTTACAGTTTCAGTGGCTCAAAAGCTGACTGTATCCAGCACAGCGGAGGTGGGAAGGGGCCTTCGGCGGTGATTTGGGCCACCTGGCGCCCGTCACCGTGCCCTCGGGGAGGAGGGCTCCTTCGGGCGTTCCCAAGGACGGGCACCCCGCAGCCCCTCCGCACCGCCCCAGCCGCTGTCCGCACACCCTCCCGCCGCGCCCGGGGCTGCCCGACGGCCCCAGAGACCCTCCCGTGCTCCAGGCTGCGCCCGCGGCCTTCGGGCGGCCACGGCGAGACCCGAGCCCGGCTGCCCGCCCCTCAGAGGCCAGGCCAGGCCGGGCCGGGCCGGGCCGGGCCCCGCCGCCCGCGCTCTCCCTCCTTCCCCGAACGGCCCCACAGCCGGGCCCGGAGCGCCTGGGCAAGCGGCCGCGGGGACGGGGAACACGGGGAACACCGGGAGCACCGCGCCCGCCCTGCCCTTACCCGAGGGGCCCGCCCGGCCCTGCCGCGTCCCCAGCGCGGACCGCGGGCCGTGCCCCGCCCGCCCCACGTGCCGCCCGCCGCCAACCGCGGCGCGCACCGCACCGCCCCGCGTGGCACCGATCGGCACGGCACGGCACGGCACGGCACGGCTGGGGTCGGCACGGCACGGCACGGCACGGCACGGCACGGCACGGCTGGGATCGGCTCGGCACGGCACGGCACGGCTCGGCACGGCCCCGCAGCTCCAGGCCAGCCGCCCTGCCCCGGCCCGCGGAGCGGGTGCCGCCTTTCCTCGGGGAACGCTCGCCTGGACTGAAATCAGAGCGCCACGCCAGCGAGTGATGATCCACTGAGTGCCACTCCGCTCTTTGCTTAAACACCTCCGGGGACGCTGACTCCACCACCCCCTGAAGGGTCCGTTCCACATGCCTAATCACCGCTCCTGTGAAGAAATTCTTCCCGATGTCCAACCTACACCTTCCCTGGCACAGCTTAAGCCCGTGCCCTCCCGTCGCTGGTTGCCTGGGAGAAGAGACCCCCACCTCACTGCAAGCCCCTCTCAGGTAGCTGTGGAGAGTGATAAGGTCACCACCGAGAACCTCCTTTCGTCCAGGCTACACAGCCCCAGCCCTCTCGGCTGCTCCTCTCTGTAAATGCACTCCAGACCCTTCACCAGCTTCATTTCTCTGGACTCACTCCAGGGTCACTGGCCTTTGTAAGGCACAATTAGCTTTCTTTATTTTTAAATGTACTCTTACCTTTGGGAAAAATGGGTGGTAACTTTGCTGTATCTCATGACGGCAGTACCCTGAGTAGTTACTCTCCCTCCTCACTTCCTGAGTGTCTTCAAAAGTTTTAAATGGATGTTCAGTCTTTTGGAGCCTTTTTTGGCACATGCCCTTGCTGCACGCAGCAGCAGGTCAGAGCCACTCCAGAGACAACTACGTCTCAGAGCCAGAGGAAGCAAACCCCAGTAAAGCATCCAACACAGATAAAGCTCATCTAGTCACAAATCCTTTTTCCAAAGAGCAGAAAGAGGCTCGACTAAATACTTCACAAAAACCCAATAAACTGAATTTGAAAAGCACCCTCCATTTGTTTGTTTCCTCTTAACCATACCTCTTCATCCTTTACAGCAGTCCGTAATTTGTCAGCACTTCCACATTTTCTAAAATAGCAAAATTATTAATCAAATCTAGCTATTTTTTATATATAAGCATTTATACATTTTCCAGTACCTGAAGGGAGCCTACAAGAAAGCTTTTACAAGAGCATATAGTGACAGAACAAGGGAAAATGGATACAAACTGAAAGAAAGTAGGTTTGAATTAGGTATTAGGAGGAAGTCCTTTACTGTAAGGGTGGCGAGGCACTGGAACAGCTTGCCCAGAGAAGCTGTGGTTGCTTCATCCCTGAAAATGTTCAAGGACAGGCTGGATGGAGCTCTGAGCAACCTGGTCTAGTTAAAGGTGTCCCTACCCATGGCGGAAGGATTGGAACTAGATGATCTTTAAAGTCCTTTCCAACCCAAACCATTCTGTGATTTTATGGTTTCATTTGTAGCCAGAGAAGATTTTTTTTAAAGGTTTCAACATCTATGTGCTGTGCCTTTCACAATCCTCCCAGGCCCCATGTGAATATAATGTATGTAAAAATAATGCAATTGGCAAGTGATAAACTATCAAATGGGGATGGTCTTTCCTTAGTCTGTGAGTTGTATCTAACAAAAGGGGAATCTTGCACTCATTGTGAAAATGGTGATTGCAAAAGTGGCTACTGTAAAATGCCAGCTCAACATAGCAGTCATGCTTCCATGAATATTTAAGAGCAACAACATTTTGGTAGGGAAAAGGGAGAAAATATAACAAAATGCATTCCTTGCCACTTGACTTTCACCCAGTAGTGATTTCCTTATCAATGTACAGCAGCTAGAGGCCATGAGAGTTTGCTCAGGACTTTCAACAAACTTTTGGAACCCGCTTTAACACTAAAGGCTCACAGTACCTTCTGACTTTTGACAGGATAATGACCAAAGGAATTGAGAAAAGGTTTAACCACGTAAAAAGACAAGGAAAGTAACTTGAATTTTTATTTGTTGGTTGGTTTGTTGAATTTTCCCTCTCAGGTTCAGCCATTTCTAGGAAACTGAAAGTTATTTGGCTCTACCTGTTGCAGTGACCTTCTCTAAATGTTGGATTATCTTCATCTCAAAGAGAGAGACTGAATGCTCATAAGTGACTTAACCTTCCAGAAAAATCAGACAATGCATCCTCATTTAGTGTTATCAAAGTCTCCAGTTCCTTCAGCCCAATGCAATACCTGTATATATATATTCAGTGTGATCCTCTTTCTACAGGTTCCCCAATTTCAGGAAAACTTTTCAAGGTTCCAGCTCATTTTCCGTAACGCTACTTCCAGTAACTTTGCTTTCTGAAAGAGCAAGTAAAAAACTCTACCCAAGTTCTTCCAGTCAAGGGAAGCATCAGTGGCAGGGAGCTGTGAGGTAACACCTGAAGAATCCACATTTTCTAGTTCAAGGAAAGCAAAGAGGAATCTCGAGAAATGAAATGATAGCACGCAACACCCACACACTTCAATTGCTCTGTTCTATAAGAGCACCAAGTTTCCAGTATTCAAAATAACTTAGAACTAACTCACATAACCACCACTGAGCAGCTCACCAGCCAGGGGTTTTGAGGCTTAACTATGTTGAAAAGGTAAGTCACTCTGTTTTCATAATTTCTGATCTGCTAGTAAGGAGGAACAGACCCTTGAATTACTGGTGCTGTTGCTCTGCTGTGCTCTGCTGTGGGCCAGACATCCTGCCAGAGATCAAAAAAGCATCATAGCATTAGAAATTGCTAGGGAGAGAATAAAAACCAACTAAGAAAGCATCACTATGTCACTGCATACATACACCGACACCTTGAACACTGTATGCACTGTTCATGCCTACTGAAAAGGAATGTAGTAGGATTGCCAGAGGTGCAGGGTAGGGTAAGAAGGATTGACAAAGGTAAAGAGGGGCATCTCTTTGTGAAACCATTAAAGTGAATTGGTAACTTCACTCTCAAAGAGAAAATGAAAAAGGACACAAATTTCTACAAACATTTTTCATTGTCTCTGCAAAAATTTAGGGCCATCAAATGGAACAAGCAGGTGGCATGTCCAAAACAAAATGAATTATTTAAACCACGGAGATCATCCTAGGACATTTTGCATCTTGAAAACTGCATTTGTTCAAAAGCAGCTGGCCTAAATCACGGGAGGAAAAAAATGAAAAAAAACCAAACCCAACCAAAAGTCAGCAAAAATTTCAAAACACAAAACTTCTGCCTCACAAAGTCCCCGAACCACTGGAGACTGGGACAGTATTCTGTGGTAATGACACTTAACTTCCCTGGGCCCTGTCTGAGGACAACAGCCAAAAGACTGGCTGACCTCGTGCTCTGAGCTCCTGCTCATCCCATTTTTATTGCAGTGTCTCAACATATTTCTGCAATTCATCCGAAGATTTTTTTCTCAGCACTGGATTTACGCTCACAGCCTTTACAGTTCTGACAAATTAACATCCACCAGGGAAAATTCTTCTCAAAGGAAATATTCTAACTCATGCTGTTGAATACTTTGAAGTTCAAGCTGTAAATTCCAGTCTTCTTGAGCTATGCCTGTATCAGTAAGGAGGATTTTTTAATATTTTATGTTTCTTTCAGAGGGAGATGATGATCTCATAATTTGAAAACTCTCAGAAATTGATTTTTTAGAGCAATATAAAATTTTTCCACTGCCTGGCGCCAAACAATTAAAAAGAGGTTGTGCTTTTAAAGGGAAGCCATGGACCTTCTCATAACCCGTAGTTCTCTTAAGCAGAAAAAGCTGTTACTAAGTAACTGAAGTAACCATTCAATGGTACCAAAGCACAAATACTAGAGGCTGTTTAGATGAAATACCATTTTTCTGTCACAGAAAGACAATTTGTAGCCTTAAAACAGCAAAATTTTCAGTCATCACACGATAGCAATAATAATAATAATTGAACAGGAATGATCTTCCTCTCTTCCCCTCCTCCACTTAAATAATACCTTTCAAGTTTTTTGTTAAGAAAGATCAAGATACTTTAAAACTAATTTTGAACATCGCTATTTATTTATATCACAGTTTTGTAACTACAGCTAGTATAAAAAGCATAATGTGAACTTTTTTCTCTGTTGCAAGTCTCAAATATATACATCATCTTTTCAAAGAATCTGCACCAAAATGAACATCCTCTAGACTCTGTATGATTGAAGATTTTGGAATCACAAGATGTTTCCTGGCATATATTGTAAATACACATGCTAATATGAAATACCTAAATGTAAATGTTTGCAATGTTTATCTATGTGACAAAGGACCAGAAAAAGCTCATTTTGTCATGATGGGGTAAAATTCTGATCCAGCATGTCAGAATCATGTTCTACATATGCAGGAAAGTCTCATAAACCCAGAATTTTACATTCTACTTGCAGGTTGGATGACAACTTGATCATCTCTTGAATGATGCTACTGGCATTTTTTGGATTAGCTCCCATCCTCTAGGGTAGATGTTTTGTAATACAATGTTCATAACCCTTTAAAATAATTTAGGTTATTGTTTAGTAAGATAGCCCAGAACTTAGAAGTTACTTTCTTGCATTAAGTCAATTACAAACAGTAAAAAAGCCCACAACACACACCTTCAGTCCACATGGAGGCTAATACTTAAGAGTCCACATTAGAGAGGGAAATATTTCATAATGTTTTGACTTTGGTTAACTTCTGTAGTGAGTCAGCTAACAGATGTGCAAATACCTGGTCTTGCAGTTTGCTTCTACGATCCACTGTATATCAGGGTTTTTTGCATTTTCTGCACATATTTGCAAGAATTTGTGCAGGTTTATTGTTGCTTGCATGTAACTTCCACCAGCAAGAACAGTAAGGAGAAAGAACTCTCTTCCTGAGACTGTGCTTACGTGTATAACACTTTTCTGTGTCTTTCCCTGGAATATTTATGGCTTTCCCTCTTGCTTTCTAATTACAAAACAAAGTCATGTTTTGTTCTGTGCATTCCAGTTGTTCTACTGGTAATTTTATTTTCTTTAGTAAGTGAACACAGATTCTAGCCACCTCTACACACTTCACATCTTAGGGCAGTTGAGAGAAAATCCTGAATATCCCTATTCCTTCCTCCAGAGTATTTTTTCATGCCTCTTTATGTGTCAGTATAGAGCTGCATGACTGTAGAGCATTTTTATTACTTGAGGGCAGGGCAAATATCAATGCACAAAACAAACTGAAAGAAACACTCATTGAGCGAGCAGGCTTTGCTCTCCCTCTTGCGGTCCAAGCACGTCATTCCCACAGTCTCTGCTAGTTCTGTGCACTCTGAATTCAAAAGCTTTCTGCACACTTGGGTGTATCCAGAGAGAGCATGTTGCTATTAAAGTTATGATATGGCCAAAGTTTTCATTAAACACCAGTGTTAAATCATTTGGTATAGCGTTTCTTAGCAATAAAATGTTGATTTTGATTCTTTTAGCTAAATCTTGTAATCTAATTTTTTTTTTCCCATTTATTTGGTTTTTTATGTAGCTTGAACACTCTAGACAGGAGGTATTGGGTAGAAAACAATGCACTTGTTGCTATACCACCAATCATGTTTTTAATACATTTTCCAGTGCCCAGTGTTAAAATAAAACACACAAGGCACTCAGGGAAGTACCAGCAAATGCAGTTTCAGTTAAGTTGTTGGGATACTTTAAGGTCACTGCAAGTGAGTGGAAAATTGGAGGCTGTACTGAACTGAATAGGAAAAAATGAAATTCTGTGTATAACCAGATGGGGAATAGTTGAGCTTTTAAGACCTTTCTTTTTTTTCCAAACTGAAAAATTGCACTTCCATTGCCTCACAGTTGAATGTGAGAAAGCAGTTTAGTCTGCACACCTACATTAGAAATAACCACCAGAGGAATGGTGAGGTGTGGTTTGTTTGTGCACCAGAAGAGTCTGTAAAACATTCGGCCTCCCTAAATAATAATCCAAACAAAACACAATCCCTGAATCTCAATCCAAATCAACGCGTACGTGAGGAAGATTTCCATACGTGCTGGACAATCGACACACCGCTTTCTCCAAATAGTTCTGCAGTACTTCGGGCAGCCTTGCACCAGGCAGGGAGGGGGCGGAGTGCCCTCCCAGCCCTCTCTGGGCCGGAGGGGGCCCCGAGCCCGCTGACAGCACACGCCCGGCTGTTCCTCGCGGGCCGGCGCTGGCACCGCGCTTACCGCGGGGCGGGGACTGCGGGGCAGGCAGCTCTGCGAGCCCGTGCCCGTCACCAGCCGTGCCCCCGAACGCACACACCGAGGGGCGGCGGGATGCTGCCTCTCCCCAACACCGCCGCCGAACGGAGGGGGAATTCCCAACCCACAAAGGCACTCAGACGGCTGGCGTGGGGACGGGCAGGGGCAGCCCGTGCCCTACCGGGACCCCCGAGCCAGCGCTGCCCTCACGGCGCTGCCTCCAGCCGGCCTTCCATCGCCGCGGCGGCCCGGGATCCACCGCGGGATCCTATCCTGGGATCCACCGCGGGATCCAATCCTGGGATCCTATCCTGGGATCCACCGCGGGATCCTATCCTGGGATCCACCGCGGGATCCAATCCTGGGATCCTATCCTGGGATCCACCGCGG
>JAWWTY010000106.1:25733993-25790579 GCA_035222235.1 Margarornis squamiger
GGGCGGCCCCCGGGGGCGGCCCCGCCGCTCAGTGGCCGCGGGGCCCGTCGCTCAGGCGGCGGTGCGGGGGGCGGGGGCGATGCGGGGGCGGTGCGGGGCGATGCGCTGGGGCGGGGGCGGTGCGGGGGGACGGGCGGCGAGGGGCGCGGGCAGCGCGCACAGCCCGGACGGCGCCCGGCGCGGCGAGGCACGGCCGGCCAGGTTTTAGCTCGCTTTCGCTGCCCCCTTCCCAGCCTCCCTCCGTCCCTGCCTCCCTCCCTCCGGCAGCGCCGGAGCCCCGGCGGGGCCGGGCGGTGTGCGGTGGGTCCCGCGGTGCCCCGCCGTGCCCGGCTCCGCTCGCCCCCCGGGCGGTGCCGCCGCAGCCCTGCGCCCTCCCCAGGCAGCACAGCGAGCACAAGGGAACTGCCACACACATGGGCAGAAGCGGGATGCTTTCCAAATACCCGCACCGCCAGCTTTCGGGATGTCGCTTAAAGCTTAAACACTGGTGCATAGCGTGAGGTCGGGCTGTGACCTTAAAAACTGCTGCCATCAGGCAGAGGAGGTGAAGTTGTGCTCTGGGCTTTACTGCTGGCTGCAGGGGTTTGGCAGGGGTGTGCAGAGCAGCGCTGCGCCGTGCCCTGCCCCCGGGAGGGAGCCGGGAGAGGACAGCCCGGCCCCTGGAACCGGGGTCTGTCGGGGACGGGGGGCGAGCCCTGCCTGGCCCTGCTGCCCCACGGGGATGGACTCACCAACACCCGGGGAGCAGCAACAACAGCGTTCGTACATCAGATTTTGAAGGGAGTTTTAAACAGCTTAGGCTTCAGTTTGTCCGAGCACAGAGTTACGCAAAATGAGTCAAATGGAAAATAAAGTTCCCAGTGTTTGGAGGTGCGTAAGGGCTCTGGCCAGCAACTAACTTGAGAATGACTTCCTTGATTCCTAAACAGGTCCACTTTGTGTCTCATCATTTCCCTTCTCCAGTCCAACCTTTATGGCTCCAGAAAGATTTGTAAGTGGCGATGACACTAAGGTAGAAGAAAGGGACCTGAAATTCGAGAGGTAGAGTCCAAATGCATGTGGGCTGGTGAGCATTTTAGGATGGTGAAGGGCACCCAGTATGTGCTGTGCAAACCCAGCCTATTGAAACAGAAGACCTTACCAAGCCTTCTCCAGCAGAGAAAGGACATCCAGAACATGTGGACAGAATATGAAGCATTTAGTTAACTAAACACTGTTTTGTTAAAAACAGAGGAAAACACTTGACAGTGCGATAAGGAATATGTAAATTTTTTAACATGCTTCAAAAAGCTAGAACATTGTTCCCTCCTTCCCCCTGAAATGTATTTTGATAATTTCCAAGCAGACGCCAAAGAAAAGGAAATTATATCAATCCCTTTGGGGAGAATGTGACATTCTGACTTCTTGAAGCCTAGAAAGAGGTTTATAAACTTAAAAAATGAAAAAGACGCATTTAATCTTTCCAGACTTGTCAAACTTGTCTCAATTAATTTTTGATGACATAATTAGAACTTAAGGCTTTAATATGTGCTTTTTTAGTTTATACTTTTCTAAAGATTTAATTTTTAAGGACTCAGGGGAAACGGAGGGCTTTGCGGTGGGAACTGGAGCAGGAAGAAGGGGCAGACTCTCTGTAGGTTTGAGTGCTGATTCAGAGTACTCTATTAAGCCAAGAGAGATGAACTCATTTTTTTCCTCCCTTGGGGAATCAGACAAGAAACAGGAAGTCATTGATTCTAAGTAAGATCATTCACTCTGCAATTGTAAACAGTGTATTATGTGCCTGTAAATATTTCCAGAACCCACTGGCTTGTTGGAAAATGCGAAGTAAATTATTACAATCTCTAGCAAACAACCCACAATAAAAAGGGTTATTTTCAATCTTTTCATCTGTAATGTTTATAAAGTGAAATATTAATTAGCTTGGACATTGAGAAACTACTTGGCTGGACACAGTGTTCACTGCCAGAAATCCATCTACTCAAATGTTTTGTCTGTTGAAAGACAAACATTTTTAACTCCACCCTGTAATATTGTGCCCTACCAAAAAGCAAAAATTCTTTCATTACTTGATCCGTTTGGGTTTTCACTATCACAAACACTGAAATACCCCACTGTTAACCAGATGTTGGCTGTGTCCATTTCTGTCTCATGTAGCTACAGAGACAGCTTAAATTGCCAGCCCTCTGCTTAGGAGAGCAGAGTCCAGGCTGTTTGTCCAGATCAACCAGAAGCTGAACCTTCTTTTTCCCTCTGCAAAGTAGGAGAAGCTGCCCCTTGGAAGTGTCATCTTCCCCCCTTGATCAGGAGGACTCTGCATAAGGAGAAAGAGCACGGATTACGGACAGGACTACGGTGAGGAACTTGCTTCCCTTACAGTCCCGGGAATTTTCTGCCAAGCTTAAAAGGTGGATGGGCGGTGAATGGTAAAAGAAAACGTAGGTGTCTGGGTCACCTCGAAGTTGAAGTGCTTTGTGTACTTTAGAATTTAGGTGTTGTAGGATTGGCTCAGGAAACTATTTTAATAATGTGCTTAAGTCCTAGTGATTCTATGGGGAATCCTGAGTGGGAGATTCCTGAAAAGGGATGGTTGCAAGCTCTGGCTTGGCAGCTTGAATCATAGTCTGCAGGACCAAGAGGAAGACAGAGCCAAGAACAGAGCAGTTATCTTCAGACAAATGATTGTGGTGAAAAACTGACAAACTTCATTCAGTTTTTCTTTCCTAATTTTACTTTTAACTTAAGATATGTAATGGAAAAACCCAAGGAAATTAGGGTATGTAAAAGGAACGAAGATTCTGAGCCAGTTTTTCACCTGTTGAACTATGATGAACTTGAGAGTAATGTGAGACATGGGAAATTTAGAAGAGAACTAGAAAGTATTACTGTAGCAAAGTGAAGGACTTTTTGGAATCCTGCTCATGACTTTGATCTGTCTTTACCTTTACCTTTTTTCTTCCTGTTGTCAGAAGCAGTGGAAAATATAAATGCATAGGTCCAGCTCCAGCTGAGGGATTTCAGCCAAAGCTGCCTCCTCCAGCACGGCAGGAATGGAATTGCTTGAACCTAGACTTCTGCAAGACTGGAATATTCATGGGGAGGGGGGCTCTCCAAGGTGGTGCTTATTAATCCATGCTAACTGTGTCAGGACTTGTGGTATGGAGGGCTATATTATGCATGATTTTCCTGTGTCAGCCTTCTTTATCACACTGAAAATAGTGGCTACTTGCTTTTCCTTGTCAGTGTCTCAGCATTCATGGCATAGGTGACAAACATGCAGTATAACCTTCTGACTCGGAGTTTTTTCTTTGTTGTTAGCTTCCAGCTGCTTTCCACTGAATGCTGTTTTTATATCTGTTTGTTATTTCTGAGATAAATTGGATACTTAGGAGCTATTCAGGCTTCATTTTCAAAGCCAAACCTAAGTGTTCAAAGCCCTGCAAAGGCCAGGGCCTTTACTTAGCAAGGGAACTTGGGCTGAATGGTTACATTCAGCCTTCCACTTACTCTTTATTAAACTATCTACAAATACTTGGAATATAACAGAGCCCAGTGCTTCTCCTTGCACGCAGATGATTTTCTTGGCTTCTCAGACTCAAACCATGATGAGCCAGCTCTCATCCTGAATAATTTTTCCAGTGCTGCTTGTCTAGAAAGGCACTGAGATTAATTTCCAGAAGGCATGAGCAGTTAAATGGGGATAAAGGCACAGATTTGAAACAGAAACATGCATGAACCAGGAGGTCCTGAGATCTACAACAGCTCATGTAAAGGGTTTGTTTTTCAGGGGTGGGGGGTGAAGTCCATCAGGGACCATTTACCTGCCTTTACATTTGGAACTAGAAACTCCCCTTTGCATATCATTAAGGATATTAAATTTTAAAGGCAAGTTGATTAAGCATAAGAATTTTAAAACACTTTTAAAAGAGTCATCTGCCAAACATTAAATTTGCATAAAACTAAATGTTCTACTAACACACAGGCAGTTACACCTATGTAAGGCATTTTCTAAGCAAAAGCTCAGTTCTCAACAAGCCTCTCCTGACTAAGAAAGGATATATCCAGTAACTGAAGATTAAAATCTGTGCTGTGGCTCTGCTTATTAAGGAAAACTAATTGCAGCCCTAAAATAATTGGAGAATTAAAATATGATAAAACTAAATATTAGCAACACAGATTTCAGAATGTGATAGTTATGATTAAGGCCTTTGTAAACTAGTGTATTTTTACTAAGCTTTATGAAACTGTACATTTATAAAATTTGGATGCATTCTTGAGATTTTATACAAAGGACATTAGTGTGTATATTTTTAAAAGTCAGACATTAAATACATACTCAATTTGATATGGGGATTTTTTTCCCTTTCTTTTTGTAGCACAAATATGGCTGAACTTTCAGAGCCGGAAGGTACTGTAAACTGGAAGGAAAGATGTTTAACTTTGGAGTCACAGTTAATGAAATTTCGTCTCCAAGCAAGCAAGATCAGAGAATTGTTAGCAGAAAAGGTAGGTCCCATGGTATGAATTTTAATGCTGCATAAAGTATTTTACTTTATGATGGGGGCTGATCACATGTCATGGTTTGAGATTACAAGTACTGAGATTTCTTCAGAAGAGGAAAAATAGCATTTTAAAACAAAATATAAGGAAAACAGGTATGGTTTAATGCTGTGAAAGAATTTCACACATCAGAATTGCCCGCAAGAAATGTTCATTTTCAAATAAGAGCACACTGGCAACTCTCCTGCAGAGAAAAATATGTATCCAGTAATCACTTCTACAATATGTGATTTAAAACACAGAAATTATCACGGATGAAATCCAGAAGTGTTATTTTTCCCAGTATTCCTTACAGAATCATATGATTTACCAGATTTTATTTTTCTATAATAAGGCATCTCCAACTATGGCTCATCCCTTGATTCTGGGGACCCAGGAAGCTGAAAAGTATTGTCTCATTTAATTTGAAGAATATTTTTAAAATATATACTTTATTTTCCAATAGAGAATGATTTCACTTGGCATATTCAAATATGTGTATCCCAACAGTCAATGGTTGTCTATTCATGGCTTTATCTATTCTATGGAGGCACAAAACCTCGATTTGAGATGGAAAAAAAATTGAATAGCGAAATTTAGTACTTTCGGAATTAGACTTGTTTTTGTTGTCAGCATGAAAATGTGCATCAGTATAAAATAATGTTTAATAAAAATGTTTAATCATATCAAATTCCACTGAAATTGTATTTTTACAGTTAGTACTCCATAATAATTCTGCTTTGGCTTGTCTAAGAAGATTTCTATTAGAAAGCAGTGTAGTTGGAAATTCTAAATTGTTTCCCCAATACTGCAAACTCTCATTGAAAAGGTATTGCAGAATATTAGGTTTCAAAGGAACAGTGAGCTGTTCAAAAGCCATCCTATGAAATTGCATTTAAGCATTGAAAAAAAATTAAAAAGGAAGGCTACTTGTGTTTTTCATTCCAGTTAGCAAGGCTCACAGGTAAGTTAATAAGTTACTGTCATCAGTCTTGGAGGAGAACATCGATCAAAGAGTACAATATTGGCTGCTGTAACACTCAGCAGGGTTATTGGATGCTTACGCAGTCGGAGCTGTTACATCATATGTATCTGTTCTGTCTCTTTACCCCATCGGAATCACTGCATTTTGGGATTCAGGATAGAAGTCAAGTGGCTAAACAGTGGATGACTTTTTGGGGAACCTTCCAGCAGCTGCAACTACTGTGCTTTGTGTGACTGCTGCTGATTATAGTTTTGGCAACCAAAGAGTTAAGATCCATGAACAGCACTTCACAAAACTGAGTTTAAAGAAAAAAATTTAGAAATTTGAATGCTTTCTATTTGACTTTTCACTTTGTTCCTTTAGAGTTTGCATTTACAGGCTGTTAACTGCTAGAGATACCCCCTAAAATTAACAGAAATATATGCATAATAATGAAATTTCAAATACTGACATTAAAAAAACCCAAACAGAAAAAGGAGGATAAAATCACAAATCTTCAGCACTGTTCCTGAAACAAAACACTCAAAGCAAGTTACTCTCTCACATATGTGATAAACATGACTCCAAAATAGTTTAAAAAATCTTAAGCACTTGTCATGTTACTGCCCTCTTGTTTTATTTTACCTTATCTTTCTCAGAAATTTTAGAAAAAGTGAAGTGTTTACAGGTATTACAAAAGGGAGAAACATTTTCTGTTGAAGACCACACGTCCAACGAGTATTCAGTTGGGATAATTTGATACATTACTCTGCAGAGCAGAGCATTAGCAGACTTCCTGAAAAATGATCCTTCTCCTTACTTTGCCACTTTGACTTTTTAATATGAATTTTTCACTCATCAACTGGAGTTCACTTGGGATATGGATCAAAGACTGGTCAGAGCTCAAAAAAATTGGGTGATATTTGTCTGCAAATACAACAATCTTGAGGAATTCAATGTTCAAAAAGGGCACTAAAGTATTTATATGTATCTGTGTATTGGTTTTGTTTGCCGATAATACAGTGGTTATTTTTTCCACATATTTTTATTGTTGAAATTATACAAACAATTCTTAATACTTGTTAAAGGAAAGACAGACTTACAGTAGTTTGAAATTAAACTGCATGGAATTGCTATTCACAAATATATTTTGGAAATAGCAAAGTGAATAACGAAGACCCAATTGGACAGTACTTGATGATCATCCTGATACAAATGACGAAGAATAATACAGCTTGATGTCAGCCTTTTATAGGTGCTTTCTAGTACCTATTTGTTACCTGTAACAGAATGAGACAAACTGGCAAAGCACACAAATAATTCTCACTCTTACTTTGATTAGCACAAGCCTTTATTTGTGGTTCTGTTTACAATCTCTGTGCTAGGAAATGTGTACTAAAACATTGAACAATAGCATCAGACAGTGTTCCACTTCAGAATAGCAACAGAAATCACAGTACTGTGGTGTGACAGATAGAAAACTGTGTGGCTATTATACTATGTAATTGTTGTAGAAAAGAGTAAGAATGATATTTTGACAAAAAAAGGTAGTCTCTACAGGAAGATAAGAGAAATGAACTGGTGGTAATTCTGTAGCCTTTCTCCTCTGCATGTGTTTGAGAGGTATCTCTTCAAGACGGTGAATCCGGAAAAGGAGTTTACATCCTATTACGCTATGTGTATGACTTGTCAGAAACTGCCATTGGGTTTTTTCCCTTATATTTGTTCTATAACTTAGGCTAAAACCAGATTTAAGTAAGGGATTGCGTGAATCTGTCCATTTCCAATATCAGTGTCTGTGACCTGGATGCTTCTGTAAGTGTATTCCAGGCTGTGGACTACCTGAAATACTTTTCTTACACACTAGAAATCAAATACCTTTGCAAAGTTATCTTATTTAATATTGACCCAGCAACTAAATGAATGATCAATGCGAAAAATCTTGAGTATGTTATTCTAATAGATGTTAGAAAAACAAACTATTTACTGTGTTTTGTAAGTTTAGCAAGTACTCATCCTTGAACCTTGGTGGTTGAGGAGTTTGAGAAATTTGCATTGTAAATGTGTTTCAGCAGTCTACCAGAGCTTAAATATTTCAGTGAGAAGAAGAGAGAAGCAAGGGAATATACAGTGTTTTCAAAAAACTTAATCAATTCACTGTTGTTTATTTGTTTGAGTTTTTAATATTTTTTTCAGTTTGCTAAGTAAAGAGTATATTTATAAATCTAACATGGAAAGAAAGAGACCTTGTTGGAGTTTTAAGCAGAAGCTGCTGCTGTAAGTGGGAGAGGTCTTTACAGGAATTTAAGGAATGAGTAGAAAGTATCCTAGTACGCCAAATTTAGGATGGCTGTGGAACTGAGTTTTAAGCAGAAGCCTTTATTTTAATGCAGCTACAGTCTTATGCATATGAAGAGGTTACTAAAAAACCCAAACTTTGTTGAATAAAATATTACAGTATTCTACTGAAAGTTAAGCTTCCAGCTTGCATTTCAAGTCATAGGAAAAGTTGGTGACCTTCATTCTTTTCGTAGTAAGTGCATTTTTCACCTAAAATATGTGTGCAACATCAGGTGTAAAGTTAATGTTCTTCCTACTGCTAAAAAATTCTTTTAGTAGGAAAACTACATAGCTGTGTTAAATTCCCACTTGGGTAGCCTCCACTGAATTTGTTTTTCATGAGACCCTGCAAGGACTGAATGTGACACTAACCCAAATGTTACATTGTGGGCTGTCCAGTAATACTCAACATTCACATGAACGTTTCCCAGGTTTGTTTCCTTCAGTGTTGAGGGTCATTATGTTATGCTTTAAGTGATTTTCAACAAATATAAATGATTATGAGAGAGAATTATTTTCATATGTATATTGATTTGTTTGCTTTTAACCTTCCATTTGGATATTCTCCTTATAACGTGCTCAGCTGGCAACAGAGTAAGTACCTGACAAATGCAATAATATTTATACTTTCTGTATAGTTTATGAAAACTGAATGATAACCAACTTTTAGGCCTAGTACTATTTCCTAGATATTCCAAAGCATAACACATTTCCGACTTCGTTTTACAAAACAACAGTTAAATCCAGGTCCTGCTGTATTTTTATTCATTTCACAGTCCTATTTATGGTATGTCATTTGACATCTGAAAAAGAAGCAGATGCAGTATGTTTTGTTATCTCTGGAATGACAATTTCATGTTTAATATTTCCAGAGGAAAAGTTTATAACATATTTGACTTATGCAGTGATTGCCAATATGAAAATTGTAAAAAAAGCACACTGAGTATTTCCATTCAAAAGATTATGAAGGGTAAACTAAAAGAGGTTATTTTTCAATATTTTATTGCTCTTGAAAGACTTCTCATCATGGAAAATACAATCAGATACAATTCAGAAGTACAGGAGAAAGCAAGGAAAGTTAAAAAAAATAAATTTACATGGGTAGAGTCTTAGCTATATTTATACCTTTTTAATACTTACACATTTCTCTTACAGTTTCATTTTTATCCCTTTGTGAGTATTAAGTTTATACTATGCCTTTTTATAACAGCAGAGGTTTTTTGTTTTGTTGTTTTTGTACATCTTAAAACTACATTCTTTCTAAGGAGGCTGAAAACAAACAAAAATAAATAGAACTCAGGAAGCAATAAATTAGCTGTTCTTGTAGAGGCCTGGCTGGGTAATGGCATGAAGAGCACAGCCCTTGCTGTGAGGCCAGAGGATTAATATCTTCCTTTGGGTGGCACAGAGACAAGGGCATCAGTTCTATTCCAGCCCACCTGAGATGGGGAAGTTTGTGGAAGTCATGGAAGCTGGGATAGTGGGCAGATTCTTAGCCAATTTCATACTTGTTTAGCATTTAGTGTTTAGGAGCTACAAGATATTTTTTCTCCATTTTTCATGGTGAGAACTCTTTTTGCTCTTAGAAATTACACATTTAATTTTCATTTCCTTGGTGAGTATTTTCAGGCTTTAAATATCTGTTGCCTTTTCTTTAAACTGCAATATGCCTTACATATATTTCTGAAATCTCTTGCTCCTTCAGTACCGTTTCCTAAGCATCCTATACCTTTTTATTTCATGAATAGGTTCGGTTTCTGTCAAGTTTTCAATTTGTAAAATGTTGTCAATGAGTGGTTTCTTTGATTCTTAAGCTATCACCTCTCAGGCAGTGGCATGAAAGAAAAGCCCCCTGTTTCAGATTTCATGTTGTGGCTGTAATCAGAAATCACAATTCAGTGAGCCAGAGGTGTAGCATTTCCACAATTGCAGTACAGTGATCAGCACAAAGTAAAGCAGATCAACACATGGTGCTTGATAAATTTTTCTTTTTCATTTTAAGCACTATGTAAGACTTCTTTTTTATTTGCCTGCCAAAGTGCTTCTTTCCTCTTGCTAAACTGTCTTTGCTTTTTTGAAGATTTTGAATGTTAGGGTAATGTCTGTTTGTGCTAGAGTGGCTGATTTGTATTTGACTGTGTCTCTGCAATATAACTATCAAGACAAGATCTGAGTTGGAAAAGATGACAGCCAGAAAGAGTGAACATTCCTAGTGTTTTGCCAGGCTTAGGAAAGTCCTGTGACTGACATTGGGAAAAACACAATTATTCAGCCAACATTACATGCTGCACAGTGCTCCTTCACTGCACTGCCTCCCCAGATTCCACTGCTGAATTTAACTTTTTTGTCTGTATATTTAACTGGCAGCTGTCCTAGACTACCAATTCTGGAAGAGTTCCCTCCCTGGGCTTTTCTGTTCTATATTTTTAATTTCTATAGTTTCCAGAAGAAATCATTCATTTAACTACAATGAACTCAACTGAGATGTGAAACACTGTTTTTTTTCTATGTCCTTTTCACCTGTTTAATGACCACTAAGAAGACCTTTTGAGCTAAACAATTCTTAAAATCATGTTTAAATACTGAAAATAACTTGAAAAAAATAAAATATAACTCAGTGGTAAAATTTGTCTCATCATGAAGAGTGATAGACATTTTGAGCCTGATCATTTTGGAAACTGAGCAAATAGAGACTGATAATTTTTGGAGGTTTCGTTTTGTTCCAAGGAAAGGCTTTTGTGCTAAGCACAGTTCATCTGAATCAGCTGAACTGCTAAAAATGAGAGTTAAGAGAGATTTGCAGTTAAGAAGTGCCTTTTGACCAAGTAGAAGAGCAGTGCCAGAAGTTGCTGGAGTTAGAAGTGAACAGGATTGTGATTCTGCACATGAAAATTGTAGAGCTATTAGCCATCTGCAGAAGAAGCAGGAGGAGTATATATGTTTATATATGTGTGTGTGTATACATACATACAAACAAATCACCAAAGAACCAAATTGTTTTGACACCCCATATATCAGTGTGACAAAGATAAAATGAAGAGCAGTTGGTTAGATGGCAAATTTGCAGAGGAATACTTGACACTGCTTAATTGGTGAGAAGAATTGTAGCCTTTTCCCTTTTAATTGGTATTAAAAATAGAGAAGATGGGAGAACAAGAAACATGGGAGTGCACTGAAAAGTGCCAGCTTGCAAACTGCCAGGTTGTGAGCACTAAGCTGTGTGTTGCAGTAGTCATAACCTAGGTGGGCATTCAGATGGGATTTAAAGGGAAAAATAAGACTGTAGCATTTGGGATTTAAGCCAGAAAAATATGTCTTTCATATAAAGATTTTTTTTTCATGTAGGAAATAAGAACAAAGAGTAAAATTTCATATACTACAAATCGGTAAAATAGTGAAGAAAATTCACCATGGTTGATCTGTGAGCAGCCTAAGGAACATTTGAGCCCCATTGGAGACTTAGCCTTTAGCATTAGCCCTTGTGGGGAGCTCTAGGACAAAAAGGAGATTGGGTTCAGAAAGCAGTTCTTCATTTTGATGACTAAAAAACTGAGTAATACTTTTATAGGTTTTGTCTTGTTCTAGGGAAAAGTTACTGTGCCAAAATATTCAATTTCATTTTTTCATGAAGGCATATTTAATTTTATAAATACTGGTGGGTCTGAAGTATAATTTCCTAGATTTATATGACAAAACAGATTTCTATTAATTGGTTGGAATGTAAAGCTGTTCTGTTAAAGATAAATGTTTCTAATTATTGTATTTCCTTTAGGATAAAAAAACCCCAACCAGTAAAGAACAAAGTATTTCTTCCTCAAGGCCTGTGCTCATTCCTCCTCTACAAATTATCTTCTTGTTTATTTTTCCTGTGAAATATTAGTATATTTATTTTACATTTCTGGTTTTTAGGTGTTTCATCTATATGTCTTAATTAGTAAGGTTATATTTTGAAGTTTGTTGTAGTTTATAAAGGTTTAGCACTGCCCTTATGGAAAATACATAATACCTAGAAAAGAAATGTCAAGACAGAAGGAATAATGTTTGAAAATATGGATGGAACATAGTCAGCTGACAGGCATATTCTTTAAATAATTTATAAACTTAGCAGTCATCCCATAAAACCCTCCAGATCTTTTGCCTTTATAGCTTCTATTAGAAGGCAGTTCTAAAATCTTTCTTACTCAATGTGAAAAATGAGTGTCTTCTAATTGCCAGCCTATGTTTGTTCATTCATCACCTATTTATTTCTGCCTGCACCTTTGAAAGACAGTTTTAAGTGCTTTAGCCCTCAATTGCTTCTCCTATGTGTTTATTTGTAGAAGCAACCATATATCCTTGTTTCTTTTGTTTTGGTACGTCCTGTGTGGTGTGAGGACTGGTAGGTCAAAGAAACTAAAAATGGACAGATTTAGTACTCTTTTTTTTTTTTAATGTGGACCATTAGTTTTCAACCACCGATGGCTTAGGCTTTTTTTTTTATTGTTTTGGATGAGAAGAATTGCAAATTTGAAATGCAAGGAAAAAAACACTCTAAACGTACCATTCTCAAATCAATGGAAGTTCATCAATAGACAGACTGTATATCTGCTTCAGAAACATTAGGGTTTAATTGCATTTTTTAATTTTCATTTTTTAAAACTTTGACCCATTATCAGCATGTTTTGAAAGGTATACAGGGAAGAGATGCTTTCCTTTTTGTTTGTTAATGGTTGTATTTTTTCCTATATTTATTTCAAAAATATTTCCAAAGAGTCTATGTGAAACAACTGGGTTGTTTATATTAAAAACTAATGAGACACTGTATTATGCATTGATTATAATGTAAATTTCAAACGTGAATGGGACAAACTTTTATGTTGGAAGTTGAGTTGGATAAAAAATTAGGGGTTCTTATACATAACATATATCTTTCAGATTTCAAAAAGGAACAAATTACAATAATTTTTACAATAAAATATTTCCTTTAAAATTATTGAGTAACTATTTCAAATAATAGGAAAATTACCATTTTAGTGCTGTAATTTCTCTCTAATAAACATTACAGGAATAGTGGTTTCTCTGCATATGTATATAGATGAAAGTATATATACACATTTATGCATACCAAAGGAGTATTTTTTAAATCTTTGAGTGGTGATTTTTAAGTTTATATCCTTTGGTGATTTCATGCAATACATGCTTTAATCAAATGAAAATTTCTTTACATGCACAAAAATTCATGTGTTAAATATTTCTGAACATGGTCAAGAACCTTCCAGATGACCTTTGAAAAGGAGTCACTGTATGATTTGCATTTGTATTGTGCAAAATTCCCCATGCCTGTGTGTTGTGCTTCAGTGCTCAGACCTCCAAGGCAGTACACCTCTTGGTTTTATTGCTGCCATGTTCCTTCAAAGGATTCAGTACTTATTCACATGTGGCATTTCTCTGTTCATTGTTTGAACAAAAATAGCTCAGTTTGATGAGTGTCAGATGTAGAGTGGTTATTTCCCCAGTAAGTTTAAAAACAAATCTGTTTCTAACAATAGATTCTGTTTTCTGTAATTTAGATAATTAATGCAGCATGCTCTAATGCGTTTTCTGAAAATTCTAAGAGGATTTTTCACCTGAAGAGAGAAGGAGAAAGTGCAGGTTAAAGTAGCAGTCTATTCTTCTGTGTTCACATTGTTCTTTAGTCAGCATGCATATATATTTTGTTCAGGGGCCTAAAGCATTTATTCTTAAGACTGCAAAATCAAAACCAGTATAGATTATGACAGGACATCTCTGAATTCTTACTGAGTTTGGGAAAGAACCTTCACCAATCTGATGTGGGTGACAAGAATATTCCTCACAAGAAGTTTGTAGAACTGAGGTATTATTTAAAGTTACCTCATTCAGGACATGCTAGAAAATTAAGCTTAAATGTACTTCACTTGCCAAATGTAATAAATGGCATGATGGCCCTCCATATTTCTCCTGGGAAGTCAACTGTATGTCTGTTGATCCTTTATAGACTGTAGTTAATTCAAACAATGTCTAACCTATCAGCTGATATATAATATTTTGATCCAGTGATGCTGGCAATTTGCACAGGTGTATCTAGGAAGAAGTTGGTGGAACAGAGATACAATTCAACAGAATTTTCTGTTTTTCAAATAATTTTCTGTATGAAGTCAGAATTGATCATCAACATTCAAGATGTTGCCATAGGTAAGAGTTCTTCTGCATCCACAGAGCACACTGACCTTTACCTGTAAATGTGGGTATGGTGGCTGTTACCTACCACTTCCATTGTGAGTTCACGTTGGGTTTTTTATTTGAGGATCTTAAGCTATCAATCCATGGTCTAAAATTGTCTTCATAGTCTCTGGGTAAAGAGGATTTGCCACTGCATTTAATTCCTGACGAGCTCAAAGCATGACTCGATTTAAACAATTAGCTATTGGCCCTGTCATATATATTCACATTGTCTCATCTCTCAGTAATGCTGTGATCATTGTTATTAAACTCATCACTAATTTAAGAAGGTTTCAGGTTAGGTTGTTTGCAAAGAGAAATCCTTCCTTTGGAACTGGTTCCAGTCTTTTGCCCAACAAGTTTGATAGCCTTCAAAATATCCTAAAGCAATCTCTTTTTCTGCTTAACTTCACAGACCTACAAAGAAGTCAGAGTATAGATGTAAACCTTATTTTTCAGGCAAAACCATTTTGTGGATTGTTTAGAAATTATTTATGCAAATGGAAAAAATACAATTTTTAAGTGTCAGTATTATTACTGTAGACTCTGCAAAACAAATCTATATAAACTCTGAATAAAGGGAAAATCAGGACTCAGTAAATATTAGGTAGCATCAAATTACTGAAATGCTGGCCAGTTTAATATTAGTAGAAGTGTCCATGTTTGGTAAGTATGGTATTCCATTCTTGCTGAATAATATAGACTGCTTTCTTTTAGCAGGAACTTTCTAAAATAAATTGAAGACTAGAAATTTTTCAAATAAAATCTCACATTTAGTTGTTGCCAGGAAGCTGATTGATGTATCCATATGGTGAGACCACGCAAAGGTTCTTAGCATACCTTCTTGAAATAGTTAACTGCTAAAGAAGAACCTTGTTCTTCCATTTTTAATCTCTGAATGATCTTTTTTGTGCACAAACAGGGAAAGAACTTGGGTCTTTAGTGCACTGTATTATCCAGAACTCAAACTGTTGTGTAGAAGAGCAGCACTACTCCTTAATGCTTGTACAGCGGCTCTTGATTATTAGATACTGCTAGACAGACTAGTTGTTTTCAGGTTTCAGCCGAGTTGGAGTTAGCTGAGCTGGACTACCAGCAGAGTGAACTTGGCAAGCAACATTTTCAGGATTTAATTCCATTTATTAAATTTGTCATGTTTCTGATATGCCTTACAGATGAAATTACTCCTTCTTTAGGGAAATAAATGAATTTCCAGTTATGTTTACAAGTTGTTTGCCTGTGAAGGTTGATGAACAACTTGCTACTCATCAGCGATGAACTTCACATTATAAACAGCAGAAGGAGTTTTCTGTCATAATATTCTAGAGTAGTAAGAGCTATAATATTATGGAATATTATTTCGCTATTGATATGCTAGCTGCACTTCTGCTCGGGTTAGTATAGTGCTTTTACTACAGTGGAATGTTAGCTGACTGTATATTCAGAAATAGTCTTGATTTCTGAATCCTCAACTCACTAAAAATGTCTGAAAATTTATATTAAAGTGAATCTTGGAAACCACATTTCTATTTGAATGTAAAACCAGAAAAAAAAGATGAAGAACAACCTTAGAATTCAAAATTCCAGAAATTAAACTCAAAATCTTCACATGAGGTCATATAAATATGAAATTAAATACATGTGGCCAGAGAGGAACAAAGAAAGCTTATCTCCCTGTCCATCTGCCCAGACTGTTAGCACATGAATGACTGGGAAGATCATATCCTTAGAAGTGTTCTTGCAAAACAACTCACCGGGGACCAACCATAACCATGTGGATTGTGAAATGTTTGTTGCTCTTGTGTCAGTGCTGTGTTGTGGCATTATGATGTGGACTTTAGTTTTTTGTATTGTATGAGAAAGTACTAGAAGGTCAGTCACAGCATTTTTTTTATGTTAGTAAAAACCCGTTTTTCTGCATTTTCAGTTACTGATTGATAGAAGATCATGGCTCTGTGTCCTTGTCTGGATGAGGTGCTAAAAGTTTCATGTGATTGACAACACAATTAGCAAGAGAAAAAAAGAGATGGAGAGTGAAAAAGAAATTGGAAGATGCCAGAAACTGAGTAAAAACAGGACAGGATGAAACTTACTTTAAAACCATGCAGTAAACTGGAGTAAAATGGTTTTCATTTGCATTGTTTGTATCGTATGCTTTTCTCTGAAGAATTTTGAAGCTGAATACTGAGTATCCCAGTGTTAGTTATTTGATGTTTCATCCTTTTCAGATGACTGAGGTCTTAGCTAGGTCTCTGCTGAGAACCAGTAAGTCCTTAAGTCATGGAATACCTTCTGTACTTTAAAGTGTTACTTCAAACCACAGTTTACATTTTTAAATCGTCACCAAAATCAGATTAGAGAGCTCTTAACAAAACAACAAAAGGTAAACAAAGTATATCTTTCTGGCCTCTTCTGTTCCGTATTGTTGGGAAAGGCTTCAAAATAAATAATGTAAAATGCAGGGGTTTTCCAAGGCCCTGGGCAAAGGTTGAGCCTGTGATTCATTAGGCATGATTAGAAAGTAATAGGTCAGGGTCTCCCACCATTCAGAGGTGACCTGAACTCCTCCCTGTCACAGTGGTCTCTGTTTTCATCCATTCCTCCTGTGGAGCACCTGAGTCCACTGTGACCCTTCTGCCACACCCTCCCTTCTTTCATGCAGAGGGTGGAGAAGTGTGGCATCTTAGCATATTTGCCTTGTAGCATATTTGTCCAAAAAGCTGAATTCGCCAACTTCAGAAGAATTAGCATCCAAACTGTATAATGTGCCAAGTACCCTTTACTCATGCCAGTTTTGGAAGGATATGAAGGAGCTTAGTACTTTCTAAGACTCTGGGCCTGCTTGAGGAATGTTTCAGGGCTATTGACAAAGGAATTTCTGCTCTTGATAGCAGGGAAAAAAGAAGCAGTTTGTCATATAGCAGCCACAAAATTATACTATGGAGAAAACTTGACTTTTTTTTTTCTGTAGAAGTTTTCACAGTGTTTTAATACAGCCATGATGATGAATTCTTTTCCCAGTTCAATACACTGTTTATCCTATTTTTATGCTCCTGCCCACAACCTGTACTTCCCTTTCTCAAAACAGACCATGAAAATGCCTTTTTTTGGTAACAGGCAGAAGGCGTGGCTTTTTTACTTTGTGTTTTTATATATCTACAGATGCAGCAGCTTGAGAAACAAGTTATAGATGCTGATCGTCAAGCAGAGAGAGCTTTTCAGCAGGTATATGCATTGCAAAGTATCTCCACTGTGTGTGTGGGACTATGTGCATGAAGTGAAATCTGGGAAATTGCTATTTTTCTTAAGTACTCTTCCAAAGCGAGAAGACAGTTTCTTTTACATCAGTTGATTTGTCTTACCAGAGATGTTCTGACACTTTTCTTTGCTCACTATCCAGTTCAGGTCAATAAAGTCAAAGCTAACATCACAAATCAAAAATAGATACAGGTACGGAGCTTCTTCATTGATGCATCATGATTCTTTGATATGTGATGCACAATGGAAACAAAAGGGAGAGGAAACAGTGTCCTATTTTAGAAATGTGTATGAAAATAAAACGAGGCTCTCCAATACATTCTCGAAATAGGACTATTCTATGTTGTTTGTTCCTCTTGTAGAAAATACATCATCTGAAGAATGAGATCATGGCTAAATATTTAACCAAAGTTGCTTTCCAATTCCAAATGGCCGATACAGCTACTGTAGACATTTCGTGAACATATCTTGGGTATTACCAAAACATTCTTCATATTTTACTGTTAGACAGATAGAAACTGAAAATTATAAGACTAAAAATGTTCATGTACTAATTTGGAATTAGAAAACATTCCTGACTACAAGCCAAGACTTTTAAGCCATTTTTTAGAATGCTGCTGATAACTTGCTGGGGTTTTTTACAGTGTGCAATTGTTTATTTATTAAAACATTGTTTATCAAGCCTAACTACAGCGCCCTGTAGATAAATTGCACTCTTCCCATATTGGCATTTCTAAAAGCATGTGTTACAAAACTAGAAGCCTCTTACAGATAGTAATAAATCTATGTAAGGTCTTTCAGTCTTTTGCCAGTCCTGTTGGGGAGTCATAGTGAACTGTGGGATTTCATGTGAAATAGGCTTCAAAACTTTGTGCTGTTATCTTGAATCTTAAGTGTGGAAACAGTTTTAACTGTCAATTTTGTTATTATTACCTTTAACTTGGAGTACTATGTTTCTTAAACTTTTATATTTGACTTTCCGAATAGGTGCAGGTCATGGAAGAAAAATTAAAAGCAGCAAATGTTCAAACAAGTGAATCAGAAACCAGGCTGTATAAGAGATGTCAAGATCTGGAGATCCTGATACAAGATAAAAATGATATGATACAAAAATTGGAGAAACAGCTTGAAGAACAGGTTAGAAATAATGGTGTTACAAAAGAGGAACATCAATTCCATTCTTAATTATACAAAAGGAAAATAAAAATGAAGATCAATAGAGGACAGAAAAGTTTAGCATTATTTCTGTTGTTTGATTGAAGAGGTTCCCATGAGAAGTATATAACTTGAATAATGTTTATTCACTTGGAAATTATGCTCTGGCTTCCTTTGAAGGAACATCTAAGTTTTAAGAGGAGAAAGATGTTCTTCCTCTTCACTGTCTCTCCCCTGCAGAGCTTTCATTTTTCCTAGAGGAAAAAGGAACAGTAGCCTCTGTGAAGGCCCTATTCCTTTTTTCTTTTTTGAAATGGCCATTGTGATTTTGCATATTGCCCAGTAGCCTGAATTACTTTGAGCAATCCAAAGATTTGTATCTGAAGATACTACTCAGGCAGAATGTATTACTCAGTGAAAATTATGCTTATGTCGATTTTTTCCAGAAGCAAATAAGACTGCAAGAAGCAAAAATCATAGAAGAAAAAGCAGCTAAAATAAAAGAATGGGTGACAATCAAGCTTCATGAGGTATACTCTTGCTACAATACTTACACAGAAAATGTGATGGTGTGACTGGATAGCCCTTAGTCTTTCTGGCTGTTAAAGGCCTTTGTGCCACAGTAAAAAAAAAAGCTTTCCAGTTTCATTGACCTATACAGTTATTTGCTTGAAAGAGAAAAAATTAAGACAATGACACAGAGAGCATGTCTGAGTTCTCTTTACGGAGAAAGGGCCAAGAACTGTTCTCTGGAAGGTCAACTTCTCCACTAACTGAGAGTTTAGCTGGCAAACTGAGCTTGCTCGAGCAGATGCCTAAAGTGTGAATAATCCCCAGAAAGTCGACCAGCTCTGCTGGGGCCCTGGCAGGAAAAAGGACTTGATCATTTTTCTATTTCACAATGCCCACAATGCTCTTAATCATGAACAGTTTGAGAGGCACTGGCTCTAGACTCGAGACCTGTTGTCTCCCTTTTTTCTCTGCTGTGGTAAGACAACCATGTCTTTGCCCTGCCTAAGGCTGCCAGTTTTGGTGTGTAGTTGTGCTTTCTCCTCCCTGTGTGTAGAACTTAAAGTTGACCATAAAAGTTAAAATCCTACTGTGTTGTGGTCAACTGGAAGTTAGTCGCTCCAGTTCAAAAACAATTAAATCATTATTTTTTAAAGTAGAGAAACTAGATGTAACATTTACTTTTAGCCTGTGAGAAGAGTTTTTGAAATAATTTAATAAAAATGTCATTAAATTTAGCTCAAATTACCTCAAAGAAGTTTGGATAAAATCAAGTATGACTCAACTGTTTACTTAGTTTGAAACATGGAGAATCTCAAGCTAGTTTCACATATGTGAGTAAGTGTCACTCAGTGGGAAGTGGAACTGATGGTTCCCCTCTGTGTCATACGGGATACTCAGATTCAAGTCTCTGCCTAATCTGGAGCAGGAGTTTGAATCAACATCTTTTACCTCTCAGCAGTGGCCTTCAGCAATGGGTTGGTTTTTAATTCCTGTAGAAAGACTTTTGCTCTATATAAAGTTTGTTATAACCTATTGTTTCGGGGTTTTTAAATTTTTGCTGTGGGATGGTAGGAGGCATTAGAACCATCATTCCCTCTAATTCCTCTTCTTGTTCTTGGGTTTGCCAAGTTGCACAGAAGTTTATAATTCTAGCCCTCTGCTTTTATTAAAAATGCCAGTGCAGATTTTTTTTCTTATTTATTAAGGATTTTTAAAGCAGGACTTGGTTTGCTTGGTTGTGGGAATAATTTTAACAGAAGTCGAGCAAATAATCATTGCAAAGAATTTCATTGTTCAGAATAAACAAATGCCTAGACTGACATTAAGAGCAGTAGCAGAGAGGAGGTTACTATTTGAACTAGTTCTATCCTGAGACAGGCAGAAATTCGGAGAAAATCTAAACAATGTAATGACTTAAAAATTGTTTCACTGATGGATGAGATTACATTTGTATGCTTTTAGTTAGAGGTGGAAAATCAGAACCTTCGCTTGATCAACCAAAAGCAAACCAAAGAGATGAAAACAGTACAATCTAAACTGCAAGGTAAATGTACAAGTCTTTTAAAAACTTCTCTCTGTCTGGCATACTTCTTTCTATTCCCTATTAATTTCTGCATCTCCATGATTAAAAATATTCTGTGAAAACACAAAGATTTCAAATACTATGAATTGATAGCAGAGTGACTGTACATGAAGGTGTTAGGAAGGAATAATTTTTATTTTTTTTATTGACACACAGACAAGCCACAACTGGTTTTTGTTGGGTGAACGGGTATCTCTGTAATACAGGAGGTTCTGCAAGTAGTAAGATTTTACTGGATTAATGCCAGACCTTTGCTTTCATCCTTTATAGCATAGGTAGTCTTAGCACTGTTAAGACATTACCTTTTCTTCTAAATTTTTTTTACCTTAAAAAAAACAACTTTACACTGCAGAGTAAAGAGAGCAGTAGCATACCTTGTTGTATCCCTTTAACACAAGATTTCTGAATTACTATTCTTCAGAAGCTACTGGCAAGAAATCTGTTACTTCAACGCAAAAACCTGGAGAGTGCCAGCGACTAAGCAGTTTGACTTTTGGATGCTTTTCAAACAGAGCGAGAAGTCCTCAACCATCTCCTAAGTTTGAAGAAATAAGCAAGTTTTCATCTAAAGAGTCAGACTACAATGAAGGCAAAAACATGCTAGGTACCTTGTCACCAATACTGCCATTTTATTCCAAAAAAAGTGAAAAACTGGAATCAACAACTGTCATTGTATCCAAACCAGCTGTTTTCAAAGTACATAACAGTACTCTCTCATTCTTCATGCTACTCTTCTATTACTAGGAAGAAACCCTGTTGATAACTACAGTCTTTGTAATACCTCTAATACATTATTTGGCAGCACACAGTGGCTGATGAGTGCTTTGGTTGTGAAGGAAGGACTTTGTTGTGGCCCAGGTTTGCTCAATAGTAGCATAAGGGGTTCAAGGCTGCCAGTCCCCCAGGCAGAGCTGTTACGTGTTTATGCCTGGGTAGGGCAGAGTCTCACCTAAGTCAGTTTCTGAATGTTTTTTCTATGCTATCACCAGTATCACAGTGTTAGTTTTATGCCCTAACTCAACAAGATCAACTCAGTAATTTTACAGTAGTATGATGAAGGTCAGAAGAAACTGAAGAGAGTCTCAGGCGTCTGTCTGCAGTAGGGTTTCCTGTCTGAAGAAGGAGATCAGTTTACACAATTTCCCTGCTAAGCCCTGACATATGGTACTGCCACTGGCATGCTGTCATGCTGTTAAAGGCAGAAGCAAGTCCATTGCAGTTTGCTACTTCCCGTAAGCAAAGAAAAGCTCAGGAAGGAGACTATTGCTCTGGTCCTTCACTTGAATCCCACAATACTATTTATGACCTCAGTATTTTCACCACAGTTACTCATGATATCTAAAATAGCAAGGTGAGGTCTGGAGAAAATCAGAAACTGAAAGAGATCCTATGAATATTTTGTGTATTTATGTTACACCAAGTTCATTACAAAGGCGGCGATGTATTTCCATTTTTATAGATGAGGGAATTGAAGTAATATTTTCAAGCAAAAGGATAAGAAATAGAACCTTAGGCTTACCTAGATGGAGACATATCAACTTTTGGGACTTCATTACTTTACAGTGGAGTCAATTAAAATCTTCATGTTATCTGATCCACTTTAACTTCATACAGCTATTTAATATTAACTTTCCCAAGTGTCTGTGTAGAAAACTTTCTTGCATCTGTTTTAACTCGAGAGCATGCAGGCCTCACTAACATGTTGGAAGCTATAACTCTCTCTTCCAAAACCAGGTAAAAGTGAACAGCAGAAACAAAGCTATTTTTAATACAGCGTCTTTCCTTAAGTATTTTCCATGAGCCTCTCTTGTATATACTAAGCATTCACCACTGGGAATACAATAATAGCTTGCAGAAGAAATTTCTGTGGATAAACGCTGTAGAAATGCCCAGAATACATAATTTGTTAATGAAAATCTTGTCTGACAAGCTTTTATTAAATTCTAATTTTCCTCAGATTTAATAAAGCAGCTAAATTTGCATGCCTTCCTAAGTCTTGGGCTTTTTGTTGTTTTTGTTTGTTTGTTTTCATACATACATGGTTTACTTTAAAATATAGCTCTAGTCTGCTTATCTTTACATTTATTGCCATTTTTAGTTCAGCTGGACCTTTGACTAATATTTGTTATGTTTTCTTGGCAAATATAATTGCAACTTCAGTCACATTAAAAAAAATTTTAAATGTTCTCAATGTTTATTATTTACAATATTAAAAATCTTAAATGAGCTTATGCATTTGAAATTATTACCTACTTACTATTTGCAGATATGATGACAAAACCCTTTATCAGTCAAGTTTGCTAAAGTAATTTTCTCCTGTTCATTATATTTCTCCTCTAGAGAAGGATATCCTGGAAACTACCTTTGCTAGTCCTGCACATGAAACAAATAAAGGTCAGAAGTCATTGCAACAAAGTTCCTCTGGTTCAGAGCAGAACAAAAATGTAAGAACAAGCTGTTCATCCAAAGATATAGACAGCGACATGTCAAAGAACTCCTGCACTACTGGGAGTGACTGGAGCTCAGATGAGGATGGAGGAGACAATAAAGGACTGAAATCCAGGTGTGCATCAACTCTTTCAAGCCACACATCTGAAGAAAATGCAGGGTACAGTAGAGTGGGAAGTGAAATGTATTTGACAGCATCAGATGACAGTAGTTCTCTATTTGAAGAGGAGAGTTTTGGTGTTAAGAGGACTCAACAAAAGAAATTATACTCCTGGCAGCAAGGGTCCCAAAGAAAAGGCCAGAACAATCTGGGTGGAAAGTGCAACGCTGATTTCACAAGTAAAAAGAAAGACCAAGACAGTTCTTCAGATGAACTGAATAAGAAATTTCAATCTCAGAGGCTAGATTATTCATCCTCATCCAGTGAAGCAAATACCCCAAGTCCAATTTTAACCCCTGCTCTGACACCCAAACACCCAATTCTAGCATCTTCTGCAGGTCGTCAATGCACAGCTCCATCAGACTCTCCCTCAAATTTGCCACCTCCAAAGTTACGGACTCCTAATGTTTTTAGTCTGAATTCAGCATTAGCAAAGAAACACCTAAGCCAGCCTCAGCTGAGTTCTGACAGAATGTTTGGTAGAAATCGAAATGCCATAAGCATGATACGTCCATGGAGGCCTCAGGAAACAGACATAGATTTGGTGGATGGAGAAGATAGTGATATGTTAGATAAAATGGAGATTGGTTGTGATGAAGGAGTGTTTACTTATGACTGCACTGAAGCACAGAATGCTGAAGGCCAGGAACCTTGTGATACGACAAAGAAGGGTGCTAGCAACAAACCTCCAACCCCTCCATTGCATCGATTTCCTTCCTGGGTAAGTGTGATTATAGATAGTTTTCCTACTGGTGAAACTAACTTATTTTCATGCCTCTCTTGTATGATTTTTGTTACCTCGTATTTTTCTTAGTCTCTGTTTAATGACAAGACAGAATTATCAGAATTAAGACTACAAACTCAGAAGCAGGTTTTATTTTAAGCACAGTATTTCTGCGATTGAAAAACACAGCTGCTATTTTGTAGCTAAGACCAGTTTTTTTCATGTCGCATCTGAGTTGCATATGTCCTTTTGAGTGTATCAAAGGATGTAGTGCTTGTGCCTGCATTTATTTATTTACCTGAACACCAACACAGCCTAAGAATGCTGGTGTCAATGCCCTTGCTCTAACCATGTACCGCTCACAGGCCAGACAATTAAGTCAACAGAAGACAACTACACATTGCAGAAGTTATTGATCACATTTCCAAGTAGAATTTTAAAGCCATCAGTCAGGATATTAAAATAGATATTAATATGTCTTATACAAAATCCAAAATTAACTGTGTCAAGACTCACTGATTTTGCAGTTCCAGTGTCAGAGATTTATTAATGATTCAGAGATGAATAATGCATTAATGTAACAGCTTCGATAGGTATATATTTTAGCGCATTTTTCATTATAGATTTTCTTATTGTAGTCTTCTAACACAAAATGGTTGAAAAACTGTCTTCTAATGGCATTTCTCTGTTCTTAACACAAAATCTTTCATTAAAAACATTCTCATTATAGTTTCTTTGGCACCTGATAAATAGTATTTTTAAAAGTCAGTTACTTACAGGGCAAGCATTATATGAAAAATGTTGAAACAGACTGTGGAGTGGATATGATGGATATGGCATATAAAAGAAGGATGCATTTTTCAGCTGTTATTGACAATGTCATTTTGTGAACCATTTTATCATACAGTAGCACTAACACAAAGACTAGAAGACTAAACAGAAGAAAAGTAATTGTGTTTTAATTATCTACCATCAAATCCGTTCTGCTTGTATAGGAAAGCAGAATTTATGCTGTAGCCAAATCTGGTTTGAGGATGTCTGAAGCTTTCACCCTGGAATCTCTTAATAAAAGTAAGTGCCTTGGTTGTTCATGGTCTCATCAATAAAAATTCTCTTTTAACAATGATGTGTAAGCAAGGACCTCTGAAATAATTTTATGAAGATTTAGTTATCATCTCTTTAAAATGTGGGAGATTATTGGTTATCTTTCCATAATCCACTGTTACCTTACCTCTTGACTTTGTGCTGAATTTGTACTTCATTCACTTCAGTTTACTTTGCAATTCATTTTGACGATTCTATACCAGGTACCAAGGTAAGAGCTTATACTTCCAATTTAAAAAGGGTTAGCATTCATGACTGCAATTTTATTTATGCTTCCTAAAATCATTGTAAATTTCAAAAAGTTATAAAACTCCCATCCAAAATAGTTCAGAAGTTAGCTTGCTTTTTATAGCAGTTATACAACACAAAAAATATTACATTTTAATGTGGTTAATTGAGGGGTAAATTAAGAAGGTCATTTATAGAATATGTTGCTTTTTTAGGTGCTGTTTCACTAACTTCATGCTCCATATCCGGATTATATACATCTCTGATTTATAAGAACATGACCACTCCTGTCTATACCACTTTGAAAGGGGTAACTGTATTACTGTTTAAAGGAAATTTTAAATACCACTGGGCTTTACATCCAGGAACTTGCTGTTTTACATTTGATACTACCATGCCAGATATGTTGTAAGTTGATGTTTAGAGATCGCAGAACCTCAGAAGTAATAGAAATGCCAAATAGCTGGGAAAAAAACTACTGCTTATGAAATGTTACTAGCCTAGGTCAGTTCTTCTTAGGTTCCTTGCTGATTTTTTCCAAAGGCTTGTTAATTATTAAAGAGAACCACATGGTATTCAATGTCATAATTAAATGCATATGTGTGTAGCAATTCTTTGTGTCAGTGCCAAAGCTGTTCCTAGTCACATAACCAGCAGTAACTAATCACAGCATTGTTTATTTCTGGCAGCCTTTTGTGATTTGGAAAGACCCATGCCTTGAGCTACCTCAGGTTTCTGTTTTAAAGTATGGGTGTGGTTGAGTATACAGAGGGCACAGGGAATTCAGTTTCATGTTAATATTTGTGTGCCAAAACTCACAAGCCGAGCAAGAACAGCTTTGAATATTATGCAGCCAGCAGAGCTCTGCCACAGTATGAAGGAAATGACTGATGCCCTTTATGCAAGGTATCAAATAGTGTTGTGTTCATTTCTGCAGAAAGCAACTCAAATAAGTAGGAGCCCATTTATAGATGAGTCCTCAGGATCTGAGGAAGAAGACAGCTCTCGGTCCAGCTCAAGGACTTCTGAGTCTGATTCTCGAAGCAGAAGCGGTCCAGGTAGTCCTCGGGCTATGAAACGAGGTAGGCAAAACCATAAGAACAAGTAAGTTCTGGGAAGTTTGGAAAACTAGGCAGTTTACTTGATCTTCTTAGAAACTGATGTTTCTTAACAGTGTGGACATCTTAAATCTAGGGTTTTATCTCAGCTCTCAAAGCACAGATCTTTTATTCAAGGAGGAGAAAGGACTGTTATACAAGGCTTTCTTTTTATTGCTGTTATTATAAATGTCTTTTTAAGGCATTAATCTAATAGCTGGCTGTTGTCATGGGAGAAAAGTGACTTGTACATTTAAAGCAAGAAACACCATTCTACCTATACTCTGTCATGCCAAGGGCTTCCTGTGATCGTTAACTGTAGATAAGTAAAAATTATGTAGAAGAAAACCCTAATTGCCACCAGAAAAAAACCCACACTTATATTCAGGTTTATCAAACAATTTTCATGTGATCTGAAAGCAGGTGGAAAAGTTCCCGCATCCGATTACTTAGTTCTGTCACTTGATGCATTAAGAGACTTCTTTCATTTTTACAGTGATTGTCTCAAGATCCTGTGCAAAGATTTAGTTAAAATACTCAAATTCGGTAATGTCCTGTGTTTTGTGGAAGACAAAATCTCACAGTTCTAGGTAACTGTGTGTTTTCCATCTGCAGAATGCAAATAAGATGCTTCATAACATTGAAAGGTACAGTGCTTCTTCACGGGGTGACACTATCAGTGTTAAATCCCTGTGAGTATTTCTTCACTGGGTGAACCAAGGAAGACTAAGATGTCAATGAGCCAAGTGTTAAGATCATTATATATTTCTGTAGAAATGCAAAATCACATGACTCAGAAGTCTCTGTTATACATGTAAAAATCCCACTTAGCAGGAGCTCCATCCAGACAGCCTGGAGCAGATTGACAGAGCCACTGGTCCACTCAGAGTTTTCTGGTGCCAGCCACATGTGGAGTGCAGTCCTGTTTCCAGTGATGTAGTTCAAGTTTTGCTACATTACTGTGAAAAGGACCCATAGTTCCTGCTTCTCAATAGCTCCTTCTTGCTGAGTGAAAACCAGTGCCATGGCTGCAGACGTATCTCATGTTATGTGCTTATATAACAGGAAAGCCAAATTGGGTAATTTTAAAGCGGGTTTCACCAACAATTTATATCCATGCCTAAATAAAGTGGAACCATTCCTTTTGTTCATGCTTTCTTCCCATAAAATAGTCCTTTCATTATTCCATGTGTGGAAAGCTTTCTTAACCACCAAACACATATGTACATATCATTTTTGAGATCACATTGCTTAAAAATCTAGGCAGTCACATATTTCACAAGAAGCATAATTATTTTGATGCATTTTTGTTATTTAAGATCCTACATGAGAAGAACCCACTCTGAAAGCCCAGATGCTTACAGAGAAATAAATGAGAAACTTTTGTTCTAAATAATATTGGCAAAGGAGTTTGGAAATTAATGAAAAAAAAGAAACAAGGCCTCTTCATTTCAATCTTTGAGAATATAACATTGCAGAGCAGAACAGTAGTCCTTGCAAAAGGGCGTGTTCACATGTATGAAAACATTTCTGTGATGAGGGAGGGAGGAGTTTGAACTTTTATTTCTGGTTCACTAGAATTGAAAACAGGGTACATTTTTTTTCAGGATTAAAGGTAACAAACTATAAAAAACACCTGAAATCTGGAATTCAAATTTTTGGAAAGCCTCAGTGTAAAAACTCATACTCATTGTAAAATACAGTCATGTATTCAGTATGATGCATGGCACTAACTCCTTAAAAAAGCTGTGGTAATATAACAGAAGATGATAATACATAGAAGACATTTATTTGTTATTTCGTTCACAAGGGACTTAAGCTGTTTCATTATGAATGAGAATCAGACATTAGCACTGTGTTAATAGTTCAGTGCGTTGCTGTTTTAAAAAGTCCTTGGTTCTTGATGGATTGGTGTTGATACTTGTTTGCTTGCAGATTCTATTCAGGTATTGTTTCTGCATGAGTATTCTGATCTCAGTTGTTTCTAATGTAATAAAAAAAATATATCAAGAATTACCTTTCTTCTTTTACCACAGGTGCGTCTCTGTCTTCTGTGACCTCGGAAAGTGACTATGCTATTCCTCCAGATGCATATTCAGTAGATGCAGACTATTCAGAGCCAGAGCAGAAACTTCCTAAGACCTTGTCATCATCTAGTGATAATGGAAAAAATGTGAGTACTGAAGTTCTATGAAGAAGTCCACCTGCGGTGCTGTATATATATTTATATTCAGAGACTGCTATCAAATCTTTATATCCAGCCTTGCTGACTCACAGACTGCTTTATGAGTACCAATAGCATAATATACCAGCAGTAAGTTAACCATGTAAGACTGTAATTATCGAAGGAAAATGGAGGATAATTCTGCGCTTTCTATATAACGAAGGAAAAGAGGTCGACAACTCCAGAAAACAATTCAAAGAACTTAAGATTTCCTTTCTCAGAACCAGGTCTGGTATCAGATTGCATATGAAAAACTAAAAGCTTAAAATTATTATTTGAATATTCAAGGAAATAGAAGGGCATTCCAAGAAGGAGTTGAAGTAATCAGTAGAAATCTACATATACATGTTTCTATATTTTCCCCAAACAGGGATAACTTTACACATCAAAGAAATTGTAAGTTGCATAATATGCAAGCGCAGGTCAAAGAAACCAAACCATTATGGGGTATTGGTCAGTCCCCAGGGGTTTTTTAATGGCTTCTGTTAGTAGTTAGTGTCTTAACACACAAGTGGATTGACTGCCTGATGATGAAAATTATTTAAGTTTTCTTCACAGACCAAAAACTCTCTTCTGCAGGTGTAGACACTAAAAGTTTGTCTGTGAGGAGCTCTGAATTAGAGTGGTCACTATCTGATCTATAGGTTAGGCCCTGAAGTTGGGAAAACATACTTATGTTACATTAATTTTGTTCCTTTTTTTTATAAATAATGAGAAAGTAAAATCAGAAATCCTCATATTCGTCATTCTTTTGTACAGTTTGAGGCAAATCACTTACCTTCATATACTAACGGGGAAAGGAAATTGAACAAAGGCATTTATTCCCAATATTGCCCTGTAAATAGGGATATTAATTAGTTATCCCACATGCATGAGATTTTTGTGAATTGACGCTTGTAAAAACTTTGTAATTGGACTAAAAGTCTCATCATATACTGTAATTATTATTTAGCATTTTTTTAATTCATTAATATGTCTGTGTGTTTGTATTTTTACATATTTCTGAGAGGTATAGGTATCTATATGTATCTAACTACCTTTTATCTAACTTCTAAACAATCAGGAACCTCTGGAAAAATCTGGATATCTGTTAAAAATGGGTGGTAAAGTAAAGACCTGGAAACGACGGTGGTTTGTGCTTAAAGGAGGCGAATTACTATATTACAAATCTCCAGTAAGTACATGTAACTTCTATGCTGTTTGATATTAGATTGTTATACTGAAAATATCAGGCTGCTAGAGGGAAAAGAAATGCATTTCTGGTATCTGAGCTGTTAGAGAGTGATTCAGGACTCATTTCCTCAAGAGGTGTGCAAGGTACTCAATGCCTAACTAGGAAATATTTATCATGATTAATGTTTAAACAAGTTGTATAATGATTTATTATTTATTGGTAGGTTTAAAATACTCTTTTTTTCATTCTTTCCATACAGAGTGATGTCATTCGAAAACCTCAGGGTCAAATTGAGCTAAATGCATCTAGCCATATTGAAAGGGGTGATGGAAAACAAACAATTCAGGTGCCTTCTTTTCTCCTCTGTTTTCAGTGTTCCCTCCATTCCCAGAACCAACCCTTTGTTCCAGTCCCTATTGCACTGGAAGTCCATGTGTGGACTTGGAATTAAATGCTAAGTGCCCTTCGTTTGAAACCAAAGAGTCATTTCAGTTACAGAAAATACAAAAACGCTTACATGGAGTCTTGTTTGTATTGCTACAAAGGTCAATCATCACATACGAGATAGCAATAAAGAGAGTAGTCTTGGGACCTGCCATTGAGGTTGAGAGGTTGTTTATTTGAAAGGAGATAAATTGAGTTTTCTCAACTTACTCTCCTGAAACTTTTCAGATAAAGACTTAGAAAGGGTCTTAGTGGCCATGGAATGTTTGATTAATTTTCACAAACTTGTGAAACTACATTGGCTATTATATGTTACAGCCCCTACACTGTGGGGTCGAACGTATAAAGTTCTTGAAGCTCAAGACTCTTCTGTTACTACACAGCTGACCACAGAAAAACGAACATACTACCTGACTGCAGATTCTCCCAACATCTTAGAAGAATGGATCAAAGTACTACAAAATGTGCTTAAAATACAGGCTGCCAGCCCACTCTTCATGCAGTCTGAAATCAAGCCATCTGTGAAAGGATTACTTACAAAGGTAGGAAAACTCTTCTTCCCCTAACCTGCTTTATTCCATATTTCTTAAGAAAAATAGCCAGATGAGAACGGCCTTATAATAAAATAAATACAAGTTAAACAAACATTTGTTTGATTTCCCAGTACTTTACAGTGTGAACAATCCAGAAGGACTACCACCTCCCCTACTTTGGACAATATTTTTATTCTGGTTGATTTTTCTTTTTGTCTTTTTAGTTCATTAGTTCCTGGGTTGAGTTCTCCATGTGCACTTCAGGGGTGTCCTAGTTCAGCTTGTGTTTCTGTAGCTAATTGACCGAACTTATTTCAGTGGAGTGCGCTCTTTTTCTGTATTACCCATTGCGATGGATTATTTCAAGTTAAGAATACTGAATGAAAGGAAAATTTTTCTTTCACTTCTCCCATTTCCATAGTTTCCATTAATTTAAGCCTGAGTCAAAGTCAGTTATGAACACTGGCCTTACTAGGCTTTAGATGAGCATCTCATGTACTGCTTTGATTCTTATGCCCTCTCTTGAGGGCATAAAAGTTAGGAAGTTTTAATTTTTTGTCTACTAAGGGGAAAAGGAATTTGAGCCAAGGCATTTATTCCAATATCACCAAAGTTCTGAGATGGTGAAAAGTAGTCTGCATTCCTCTGGCTGTGCTTGTTCCTAATGTTCTGTAATTACAGGTGAAACATGGATATTCCAAAAGAGTTTGGTGTACACTAGTTGGAAAAATTCTGTATTATTTCCGTAATCAAGAAGACAAGGTAGGTCCCTTACTTATTTCTTCAATGAATGTAGACTTTAAACAGTAACTTACAACTTCATTAAAGGTACAGTTGTCCTAGCCATTATACACAGATTATCTACTTGGAAGGTTCTTGTCTAGTTGCCAGTAACCCAGGGTACACCCATTGGTCTCCTTCTATGAGACGTGATACATATCCTGCATCTTATCCCCAACTGAAGGGGGACACTGATTTGCTGGCAGTTCAGGTGTCCCTTTCTGACAGGCATGAGGCTCACTAGAAAAGTCCTAGCTGCCATGTACTTCTGGAAGCAGATCCTTTCTAGTACGTGTTTGCAGAGTGCAATGAGTGAAAGTTTCAAGATTTTAAATCTCCTTTTTATCCCTCAGTTGACTTCCAAATCCTGTTCTTTGGTATGTCACTGTATCTCCACAGTGCTGCAAGAGCTAGGACACTTGCTAGTCATAATTTTCACCTGTCCCTCTGCTCCCAAGGCATTGTATTTGGTTATCAAGAAACATCTTTTTAATGGAGGTGGGTCAGAAAGAAGATTTTGAAACAGTCCACTGAGCCATTATAACTAACAGTTTGAAAAAACCCAGAAATTCTCATTCTTTTACTTCTGTTATAAGCAAATAATCACAATGGAGCCAGTAATTCATAGTTTTTATGTAGAGCTAGTTATTCCCTTTGTTGTCCTTTCCATTTTTAGCTATTTTAAACATTCAACTAAACCTTATTTCTAGAACTATATGAAAAAGATAGCAGTAACCATCCATCAAAACATTTTATTTTAATTACTCTTTAAAACAATCTAATACAGGGTTCAGGAATCAACTGACTAGAGTATTAAACACTAGCTCATCCTACAGAGACATTAAAATTAACTTGCAATTTCTCCTACAGATAAATCTCTGTGTTTAAAAATGTGTGAATTCAGATATTTTACCATTGAAGATTTTGAAATTTTAGCATGCCCTTTAGAAGAACTTAAGAAGTTTGCTGAATTCTTGTGAATTTCCCTAACATTTGGTAGAAGTATGCTGCCCTTTTAAAGTAAAATTGAAACTAATTTGTTAACTTGTAATAAAATAAGGATTTAGCTTTTGTAAGCAGAATATGTATGAAAAATTTCCAAAGCTAGTTAATTTCTAATGTTCAACAATTTGCAAATTAAAAACATGTTTTCTGTAGATGAATGTGTCTGTGCAGAAATAAATTACGCAATCTGCAGTGGTTAATACAGTAATGGAGTCCATTTAAGAGGCCTCCTTTCAAAATGGAATTCAAATTAAAAAAGGAGCCAACTGTGTTTTAGTTAAACTTTGCAAATAAATCAATCTTGACTACTTGCATGTGAAATGGCATCTTTTTATTCTCATCTTTATTCTTACCGTGTTCAAAAAGTTGAATGCTTCAGAAGCACTACAGAAAATAAAAATCACCACACACATCTTTAATCCTCACTACTGAAGGCACTAGAGTAAAGGTCCACCACTATGCTCACTGTATCAAATCACTGTTCAAGAATCCCACCCTAGATTACTCAAATTTGCCAGCTACTCTCCAGTATGGTATTTTCAGTTTTTAAAGAGTATTATTGAGAAGCCTCATCTACTTTTAACTGGTGGTGTGATTTCAAGACAACTTCCTTCAGGCTTACACTTCAGTGTGGCACAACTAAGATGCTAGTTACTGTAGTGCCCAGCTATCCCTTTTCCAAAGGGAAACAAATATCCCTCTTTTTCTGCAGAATCACTAAGCATTGGTAGACCTCAGGAACAACACAGGAACAGTAGCCAAAGCTTCTTTACAACACCATTAAATAACATTGTTTTGAACATCCTCATGTCTGAATGGCTAGAGAAAAAACAGTGGGGATGTGGGAAGGGAGGGAGCTTTGCATAGAGTAGCCAGTAAGGACTGTCAGTCTCTTGTCAGTCCTGTCACCCAGCTGTGAAGATTTCATGCTTGTATTTACGTTCATTGTGACTTCTGTTGTTAATGGCTATGATAGAATTACTTCAGTGAGAATTTCCTCTTGAATGGCTTTTTTACGTAAAACATTTCCTGAGAAATGATGCTAACTGCATCAACAACACTGAAGTACTGTCATCTATCAGACTGGAGAATGAAACCAACTAGAAGGTCCACCACACAAAAAATTTACCTTTCCCATTTACAGCATGAACAAAACACACCAACAATACGTGAGTGTCCTCTGAAATGACAAGATCATAATTAAAGTTCTAGGCTTGACACAGGGAATTTTTGCTTAGAACCAGGTCTCGAAACTCTGTTGCATTACCTATGTACAGAGGCAAACCTGGAAAAGAATTCTTGAAAAACTCACTTTCAGACATTGGCATATATCATTCTCCTTTTGTTCTCTGCAACAGATGGCTTTTCTGACGTTCCTTGGCAGGACTGATATGAATAAATACAAATGGGTATTGATGGTAGTTCATGCTTCTCTTTCTACTTGCAGAATAAGAAAAAATTGTGTATAATAATAAATATGATATAAATTATAAAATACATAATATAAAATCAGTGTGCACTGAAGCAAGTATTACCTCTCTCACCACTTCTTATATTTACTTGTAGTTTCCTCTTGGTCAAATCAAGCTTCTTGAAGCAAAGGTTGAAGAAGTTGATAGATCCTGTGATTCTGATGAAGATTATGAAGCTAGTGGTCGCAGTTTACTATCAACCCATTACACTGTTGTTATCCACCCCAAAGACCAAGGACCCACTTATCTTCTTATAGGATCCAAGCATGAGAAGGTAGTAAATGGACATTTTTATTGAGTTTCAGTAACAGATTAGGAGTATGGTGCTGTGATAGGAATATTTCTTGAGGAGAAGGGGACCTACAAATCATCTGGTTTGTAGTTTGATAGTTTGAGAAGGTTCTGCTTTATTAACATTAGTCAGAGTTTGTCTACAAATCAATGCTGTTGTAGGTAATCCCTGTTAAAATAGACAAAAAATAAGCAGGCTTGCCTACATAAGTAGATGGTGCAGAATATCAAATATTCTGTAACTAGAGAATTTTGCTCACATACCCTAACTTGTAGACAGATCTGTAGCTCACCTTCCTGAGAGGTTTTGGGGTACTGGTATCCATTTTCACTGACAAGATTAACAGTAACAAAGATTGCCCTACTGAAGTGAAGGAGCAATGAGAGGTATGGTTAAAACCATTTTTATAATCATGTCTTCATTGTTCTCAAGCAATCTTGGAGACCTTGTTTTGCTTTCTGGCCTTATGCCTAGGGTAGCAGGATCTGGCAGTGATAAAAAGACACTTCTCTAAGCTTTTGGAAGAGGAATGGAAGAATGCTCTGATAATTAGATATGATTTCTGAGGGTAAAAACTTATGAAGAGAGCCCTGTCTAATCTTCCTTGCTTAATATATGTAGCATAGAGACCATGAATACATGTGTATTCAACCAAAGACAAACTCCTTTGGGCTTCAAAAGAAGTGTATGGTAGTGTCTGAAGTTGAGAGCAAAATCCTGATGAAGAAGCTCCTTCCAACATGGAATGAGTGAGCTGCTGTGTTTTTCTACTTTAGGACATGTGGCTTTATCATCTGACAGTTGCAGCTGGAAGTACCAATGTAAATGTTGGATCTGAGTTTGAACAACTTCTTTGCAAATTATTAAATGTGGACGGTGATGCCAGTAAGTTGGTTTTTGTTTCAACATACTAATCTTCCAATCCTTATTTACTGAATGTACTTATGAACTGAATTAATTACAAAACCTACTTATTTTATCTGTACAGATTCTCAAATTTGGAGACATCCTACCCTTTGCCATAGCAAAGAAGGAATTGCTTCCCCTCTTACAACACTGCCATCAGAAGCCTTGCAAACTGAAGCAATTAAATTATTTAAGGTAAAGCCATAGCAGATGCCTTTTTTATTGACTGACTTGCTACTTTAACTTTTAGCTAAAGAATGGCTACAATTGGCTTACTAGAAATGTTCAACAGATGAGAAAAAAGAAAAGGGAAGTTTACTTTTGTCTTTAGTGGAGGTAACTAATCAACAGCAGCAGAATGGCCTCATATTATCTCACCAAAGACTTACCACTTCCGAGGTAAAGAGATCACTTTTACTTGTGAGGGAGCAGTTTAGGCTTCAGCTTTTGGCCTTCCTACTTATTTGATAAGTTATTGATAAAGTGCAAATTAGTAGAAAAATTCACAGCCACCATAGCTCCAAAGAACGTAATAGGATGAACAGATCTCTGCATTCAGAAAACTGTAGCTGAAATACTGTTGTTTTAATTAAATTCTGGAACTAAAAATAGTAGGTGAAAGTTTTGTCATAGATAAATTTAAATCATCTGGGAGATATTTTAAAAATCAGAAGAAAAAGAAAACTAAGTTTAAGCAAGTCACAGACTATTTCAAATTGAGATAGAAAACAGAGATTGCACTGCTTTTTTAATAAAAAGAAAATATTTTCATATGAAGCAGCTATTCATAGAAGACAGATTAGATATTCAGTAATATAGAGAAAATATTCCAAAGCAAAATCATTAAAAGTATTTCACAACAGTTTTTTGAATTCACTTTTAAATATTTTTATACACCTTTAAAAATATACGTAGTATATCTCCCAGTAGCATTGAAAAGGCTTTATGGAGACACATAACAGATCATAACTGCTGAGCCACAGCTAGTTTCTTGAGAAATTTTGTGTGCCAGTAAGACCTTACATCTTTCCCACTTAAAGGCCAGGTAGGTGAGAGCATTATGCTGCAATGCCATTAACCTTCTTTCAGGCTATAAAGTCTTATTTCAGAGACAAAATAAAATTTTGCTGTTCCTTTTTCTGCACATTGTGAAATAACTTATAAATTGGAAGGCATGGAGCTTGGATAAATGAGCTTTCTCCACAAAACTTGAACAAGCCAAAGATCAAACTCCCTCAAGCATCAAATATCTGGAGAATTTTGATGTAATGGTTCAGATCTAGAAAGGAATTCAAGACAAGCATTGTGTGTTTAGTCACGGCCACTTGTAGGCAAACTTTCCAGATGGTTTCTTTGAAATGTTTGAAACATTTTAAAGAAGTACAATCATCTTATTTTCTACAATCCTGCAGCATGAAAATTTAAAAGGAAATGTACTTCTCTGATAGAAACAAATGTCCATCTGTTTGGAAATCACTTCTCAAACCTAGTTCAAATCACAGACAGTTGCCTTAAATAAAAAAATAAATAAGAGATTACTTGTATGACCTTTATTGAAATTTCATATAAATCAGTTTAAAAGTCATGTAGGGAATTTATTTAGAAACAAATTGTGTTTCAGTTACTCAGTTGCCAATAAAAATTAATCTGTGTGAAAATCCATGTATTTTCTCATAGACTAGAAATATATTGGGCTTCCATCCATTGTATTTTTGCTTGTATCCCTTGACAATTCCATCAACTAATATACAGAGTAAATGCAGTGAGTGATATGTGTGCTTTCTTCTAATACAGCACAACAAATGCTTAACACCTGGATTTCCCGAGACAGTACTGGGGATGGGACAGGTCATACAGTAAAAATACCAGGGAAAGCCAGGATGTAAATCAATGGCTCTGAGTTATGGTTTTCTTTTCTGTGTATATTCTGCCATGCTGTGCTCACCACTTACACTAGCATTTTACACTGTCTGCCATTGAGAGCTGTAGGCTTTGCATTTCCAAGTACTGTAGAGGGGTCAGCTTTGTTAAGCATGTCCTCAAGCTTGCCTGCCACCACAACTGTTGCAACTCCTGTTAAGAGTTCACTCCATTAGGTGCAGAGTGAAAAGCGTGGGGTTTAGGAGGTGTTTTTGTCTTTAGTCTCACTGCATAGCTTTTTACCCCTTTTCTTTCAGAAGCAGCAGGGTTTCCTTAGTCTGCTGGTAAACTTACTGACAGTGACTTCAGTTAAAGCACACTTTTGTTACAGAGAACATCTTAAAGTTTTTTTGGAGCTTTTTGTATGTAAACTCACTCGCTTATTATTTTATATCTAGACCTGCCAGTTGTTTATAAATGCTGCAGTTGACTCTCCTGCCATTGATTACCATGTATCTTTGGCCCAAAGTGCTTTGCAGATCTGCCTCACACATCCTGAACTTCAAAATGAGATCTGTTGCCAGCTTATTAAACAGACTAGACGTCGACATCCACAAAACCAGGCAGGACCAATACAGGTAACCCAGTGTTTATTTTAATAGTATTGATTTCAGTAGCAGTGAAGGATCTACACAGACTGCTTAGAATGGTAAAGTGGTTCTGCTCTTCTGTAGCATCTGCTTACTTAAAATTGGATAAATAGCTGAGCTAACATCTTGTTATTGCTGTGATTTTGTGAAACAAAGCTGATGCTATCCTCCAACAAAGTACGTATGTCTGGTGGTAGAATATATCTCTGCCTGTGCTGTTTTTAAAGGGTGGACATAAAATGGGCTGTCTTCAAGGTAAGTGTTAAGTAAGACATCATGTAAGAAACCTAATTCTCTGCTTCTTTCCTAAGAGACGTGCTGCATCAAGAAGCTTGGTGGCCTAAACCACATGGCAGATGACTTAGCAGAATTAGTGTGAAGAAAAGCTGTAATGCCATGTTGTGGAATTTCAGATACGCTCAGGGCTTCTGATAGATGTTTGTCTCTTGATGCCAGGCTGTTCTGCATGCACCCTGTCTGCTAGGTTATAAATACGTACTTAAAATTCCCCTGCCAGTTATTTACTGATATCCAAATACATAACAATGAAATGAGCTGAAATTGAAAGGAAAACCAAAACTTAAGAATCTGCATAGAATTAACAGAACTGGAACAATTGTGCTTATGATGGTACAATACCTGCAGAACTAGGAGATGGATCAGGAAATGTTACCATATTAAGCTTTCTCTAATAGAAATGTTTTTCTCTTGCCAGAGAAAGTAGAACATGACCAGCAGACATACCTCTTATCTAGAGAAAGCCCGTAATCTGGGATGGGGCTGGTATGTCATGAGACACTGGAACAAGTTGCCCAGAGAAAGTGTGGATGCCCCATCCCTGGAAGTGTTCCAGGCCAGGTTGAATTGAGCTTGGAGCATCCTGGTCTAGCGGAAGGTGTCCCTGCCCATGGCAGGATGGTTGGAACAATATGATCATTAAGGTCCCTTCCAACCCAAGCCATCCTATGACTGAATTTGTGCATCACTAAAACATTCACAAAGCTTTTATAGTAGACATAGCACATTAATGTTAATTAGCACACAATGAAGTTATGTATGGCTGATGGAATTGGAACCTACTATAGTTCTTTGGTACTTTTCTTACCACTGTCAAGGCCTTCCCTCTGGTGCAGATAAATATATTTTTCCTATCGTAACCCACTGAAATGATTTTTAAGAGCTAACACATTCAGTAAAATGTTTTCAGCCTTACACTAACTTTTTTATGTCCTACATTCATTCTGTACCCTTGCTTGTACTGCAGTGTGTACCTTCAAGGAAGCTTATGCTATCCTCCATGTACAGTTATTTGATGAAGGGAATATCTGTGCCAGCACTGTCAAATTTCTGTTTAATATCAGACAAATCAGATAAATCAAGATGGAGAAACACCATTTTTAAGTTTCAGTATGAAGCACTGATACATGGATTGTGAGAAAAATAGTTGCAATATTAGTAAGTGTGTATCCAGGATACGTGAGAACAGTCTGTATTAAGTGAAGCCAATGGATACATATTGAACAACAATATACCAAAATATTGAATAATTGTTTTTTTTTCAGTAGTTACTGTCTACTTGTTAGGAGGAAAATGTTGTAGGTGTTGCTTCATCATATATGTAACAGGAGAGCTGAATTGAAATTTCACAGGCCTCTCCTCATTCTATAGTGCTTGGCCTTGCAGCCTTAGTAATCTTTTTCCTGTGTTTTAACTGCTTTTTATACAAACAGAGCTGCTTTCCCATTTCCAGCCTGGAAAGAAACTTGCTGTACGCAAGTAAATAGACAGAGAGCATCTTGGCCTTTCAGTGAGGTGACATGCTTATTTACTCAGCTTTTTCTCTGTGTTTGCTTTTTTCATTGCTGTTTCAGCAGCCTCGACTTGGCACAGTAAGCTGCACTGCTGGCAAGCAGCCACAGCAGGAAGTTTTACGTTGTAAGATGTTTAAAACAGTGAATGTATTCCTTTTGTTCAGGGATTGCAGCTCTTGGCTCTCTGCGTTGGACTCTTTCTGCCCCAGCATCCATTCCTTTGGCTTCTTAAACTTCATTTAAAGAAGAATGCAGATTCCAGGTGTGCCTGAATATTATTACCCAGCTAGTCAACTAGTCTTTCTGAAGTACCTTATTTTCAGTATTTCCTGTAGTATATTGGATCTTTTGTAATATTTTTTAAAATGAATTTGAGTAGAAGTGCTACTAAAATGTAGTACATGTTACTTGGGAAAGTTAGCACTTTTTCCCAAAAAGTACTCTGCAGTGGAACTCTGACTGTTGCAAAACCATGGAAACCAAAATACAGCAGTTATTACACAACACACTCTGAACCATGTTCATCTTTGACACAGTTCTGCTGGTCTTGGTAGACTGATTCTCTTTCTACTTCCATGTGCACAAAATGTGTTGGAAATCTCACAGCATGAGATCTGAGTGCTCCTCCCATCTGGCATCCCCAGAGAGATTTACTCACCCTTTACTATCCTGTCAATTGGTTCCCAAGAATTTTCTTGTTTCTTTTTTGTCACAGGACTGAGTTTGGGAAATATGCAATATACTGTCAGCGATGTGTAGAACGTACCCAGCAGAACGGAGACCGAGAAGCCAGACCTTCCAGAATGGAAATCCTTTCCACTCTTCTAAGAAATCCCTACCACCATTCACTGCCTTTTAGTATTCCAGTTCATTTCATGAATGGCATATATCAGGTAATGTCTTGTTGACCACAAAATCTGAGCTGTCCCAACCCCTGGCTGTTAGCATATACAGGAAATATTATATCAGGAAGAGAATTGTAATTGTTAAGGTAAACATAGTTCAGATTTCATCCTGTGCCAGTGCTAGCAATGGCAGACACAAGGTAATTGTGATCTGATTTGATCAACAAAGAGTAAAGGTTTGGGAGAAAATCTTTAAGAGAAAGGAACAAAAGTAAAACCTCTTAAGAATGAAAAATACCAAAGCTCTGTTTCTTATTTAACCTGACCACTAGATGAATGAATTAGACTGAAGGGAAGGGAAAGGTATTAAATTCCACTTCCTTTCATCAGACATCTTGGAAATTAAATCAGCGAAGGCCTGGAAGCACAGCTGTAACTCCCATTATAAGTCATGAAGGATAACCATATTTGTTACAGAACAAGCATGGTTTCATTCTTAACTCTTTTGGGACTTCATCAGTCAAAGCCCATAGGAAACTTTTCCATAGGCTTCCATGCATACTGCTTCACATCCTGGTTTGTATTTCCAAACATGTGAGAAAGGGCTGAAAAGAGCTTTCTAACAATTCATAGTATTCCTAGACAGGAAGCAAGTTTTTATATGAAATCAAAGCTATATCAAATAAACTTTTCATTTCAGGTCACAGAAGAACTCTGCTTTTTTTTACTTCTAAGTTTCTTAATTGCTTACTTCTTGCCCAGTGAAACAGAAGAACACCAACACAGATTTAAATCATCCTAAAAGGTTTAAAAATTGAAGTTTAGAGAAGAAAGGGAGTAACTGCTCATTTATTTGTTTATTGCTCAAAATTGTATAGTCCCAAGGACTAAAAAAATTGTAATTAAATACATAAATTAATGGAATCGGCATTAAGCAGTTATAGTGATATTGAGAACTCCTCTATTCATTTCTGAAACTAGATTCAGCAGATTTTTATTTTAATGCCAGCCACTGAGAAGTACAAAACAGGAGTCCAAAATCCATTTTCAAGACACCTTTACGAAGAGTAAAATATTTTCAACAGGTCAAATACAGGAAAACACCCTCAATACAGATTTAAGTGAACATCAGCAACTGGTATTTCTATAAAAACCATTGGCCATCTCTTGTTAAAGTGCTTCAATACTACTAACAGCAGACAAAAATTCAGATTTGGGGAAGTAAAACTTAAAAGGCTGTATATATTACTAATCTGTGTAATATTGACAAAGCAACATTGTAAAATATTTTGAATCTGCCAATGTAGATCTGCCATCTAATATCCCTCTGAAGTTGCACATGATGAAAAATAATTGATCTCATTTCTTTCAACACTGTATTGAAAAGTGGAAGAAATCATAGTCTTCTTAATTTTTCAAGTGATATTTGTCTCAGAAAGCTCAGATACTAGAATGCTATCTGTTACATAAATTTTGTAACAGAAATTCAAGTGCAGCGAGTGCAAAGACACCACTGTAAACAAAGAAAATAAACTCAGAAATAGTACATTTGGAAGCATTTGATAGTGAATTTGATTTGATAAACAAAATAAGGTACAGTCTACTGGGAATTTAATAATTTTTGGATAGAGAAAAATTCCACTAAATTTACCTCCCATGTGGAAATCTTTTCCAGATCCTTTCTAGAAAGTTTTAATTTCTAATAACAGTAAGTTATTCACAAAGGATGGAATGGGTCAGTCCCACTGTTACTGTAGAGGTATTATGTTTCAAAATCTTCGATTTAAAGGGGGGGGGGCCTGTGTAAGTTTGGTAGCAAAATACATTTTGGCTGCTTTTTTAGGTTGTTGGGTTTGATGCCTCTACCACAGTGGAGGAATTTCTGAACACCCTGAACCAAGATACAGGGATGAGGAAACCGGCTCAGTCAGGATTTGCACTGTTTTCTGATGATCCCTCTGGCAAGGATATAGAGCACTGTCTTCAAGGAAACATCAAGGTAAAAAAAAGCCTTTAATGAGCTCCTCAGGGGAAAAAAAGAAAGTATCTTCATTTGACAGAGCTCTCTTCAGACAATGTAAAGGAAAACATTTTTTCAGGCTGAAAATTGTCTAGGTTTTTTCTTAACGTGAAAGGAACGATTTCAATTACTGAAATTCGTTCAGTGAACTATATCTAAAAGCTAATAGGAGATTGATATTATTCAGAGAAGTAACAGTAGGATTAAAAAAGAAAAAGTAAGCTGTTACTAATCACAGTTCTTAAAAACTACAAAAGCAGTTGGAGTCTGACATGGATTTGGAGATTTCAGTTAACACTGACCATGTGAGGTCCAAGAAGTCAGTGATACTGGGGTGGAGACCCTGGGGAAGGAAAAAAAGAAAGGGTTCTTTTTCTAAATACAGAATAATTTTAGGGTTCAGTTTAAGAAATTTCTAATGTTTGGCTTGTCATTGTTCTGCATTTTAGTTTCCTCTATTACTAGAATTAAATTATTTGCAGTAAAGAGTGACAAAGTCCAATATAATCTGTGCTTTAGTAAAATATTAGATATTTTTCAAGCCTTTTAGCAACTAATGAATAATTAATTTTTGGTATTTCTACTAAAGTAGTCTTTTTCAGCCTTTGGCCAATGTTCACAATGTTTGCAATGTTCACAGCTGCACTTTTGAGTTAAAAGGTGCAATACAACCTAGCCTTAGTGACAAACAATTTGTCATCACAATCAGCTTTCTCCCTGTACTAGAAAAATGACCATATGAAAAGGAAAATTCATTAAAGATGTACTCATTTTCTAGGTAACTGAAACTTTAGAAGCTACTCACGTTACTGCTTCCAGGAAGGCTCTTTTCTGAAGGAACAGTGACATGGAGTGCAGCAGGGCTCCTAGGACCTCAGGAGGTTCCATGTCCTCCCCATGTGCCCACCTACCCACCTACAGTTACTAGAAAGGACCTGAAAAACTTGGGCATGCAGCAGAATGAGAAGGCAGTTTGATTAATTATATGACAACTCACGCTATGTATTTGTATATTTGATTAATTATATAACGACTCACTCTGTATAATTACACATTTACTGCCTGCTGCAAAATCAATTACCTGGCCTTTCAAAATACGCATGTTAGGGCTTATTTCATAGTGTGAGTGTTACAGGGTAAACAAACAACAAAAATGTTAATTATTAAATGCTCCAACTAAGTGAAGTTATAATACAGTGAGCTTAAAAATGCAAGCTGTGTACGTTTCCAATATGTAATAGGTAGAGGATATTAAAATAAGTTGACAAATTCTATTCAAAAGTATTTAAAATAGGAAGACATGGCAAAGTCTGTTTTGTATTGTCTTCTTTCCAGATCTGTGACATTATTTCAAAATGGGAACAAGCTTCCAAAGAACAACACCCTGGGAAATGTGAAGGCACAAGGACTGTCCGCCTTACTTACAAAAATAGGTTTGTTTAGCAAATAAAATATCTCTGCATTGTCCTAAGATTTGGATTTTAGTTTCTGCAGTTCCTTAATCTCAAAAATATTGGCTGACTCAAAGCTTTCAACAAAAATAGTAAATAGGTGTACTTGAAGAATGTTTTTATTTTTTTTTAAATATAGTTAATTCTTTCTGGTTCTTAAGAGATGAGCAGAATGCAGCAAAAAAAGTAAAGGCAACACTGAAGTCTAAGGACTGAAATTAAGTAATTGCCAACTGGTTCAAGTGCAGGTGTTTTGACAGTGACATAAACATGTCACATTCAGAGCAGATACTGCTAATCCTCAGGGCTAATGCATTTCCCTATCTTCTTTGTTTGATAACTTTCTGTCTTTCTTGTAGGCTTTATTTTTCTGTTCAAGTTCATGGGGAGACAGACAGAGAGAAGCTGCTGCTAGTATATCAGACAAATGATCAAATAGTCAATGGACTTTTCCCTGTAAACAAAGAATTAGCGATGGAATTGACAGCTCTTTTAGCTCAGGTAATCTTTATGCACGAATGACTCACACAGCAGTTTTACAGGTGAAAAACTTAAATAAACGAACTGGTCCAGGACTGCTTGACAATCAAGTGACCTCCACCTTTTACATATGATAGTGCAGAAAACAAACTGGGCTGGAATCCTGGTGTAAGACAACTCTGGACTTCAGTGGAAATTCTTTACAGCAAAGGCGGCTGGGGTATCAGCATGGATAAAATGTGCTTTACCTCTTACACAGTCAGGCCCTCTTGGATTAAATATCATGTACCATTTCTTCAGTCACTATTCCTTACATGATTTCAGCAAGTTAATACTCCAGAGTAACAGCTGTTAATGGAAGTCTAAGACTTCTTTACTAGACATGGTCTTGATAAGATCTGTTTATTTTTAAAAAAAGGAAAGGTTCAAAGGAAGGTTATTGAGAAAGCTACTTGATGTTGTAATTCAATAAATGTAAACTGGTTTGTGTCATTTGGAGATCTAGCAATTACAGAGCAGAATCAGTATTATATTTGTACAGGTTATATTTTATATTTAACTTTTTTCCATGGTAGATAGAAAATAAGAAAATTACTTGCGTGACTTTTATATGAGTGAAAAATTGACAAACTGGTTTTCATTTTCTACTTGGTGAGACAGATTAGAAGACAGTTCATATCCATCTAGAAAATTACTCTGGAGTAACAAAAAATTTTCTTCATGGATTTCCCTTTAGGTAGAGATTGGAGATTTTGAACGGCCTTTCTCAACTCCAGCCGGGCAAGTTACTTCCCAGTCCAAGTCCAACCAAACATTGAAACAAGTTTTGGAGAGATTCTACCCTAAGAGATACAGGCAAGGTTGTTCAGAGGAACAGTTAAGGTGAGATGTATTCTGTGATTCATATTCTCTGAAAATATAGGAGTGAAACAAGGAAGTTTTAAATTGTCATTGGGTGCAATTTTCTATATTTACCTAAACCTGTGCTGGAAACTCATTTCCTTGCTAAATTGAGGAATCCGTTTCCTCTGCATGTTTCTAATTTAAACAAAGGACCATCATTAAACATGCATTCCAGCAAAAGCTGTACCAGTTACTACATAGTGTTACAAAAACCAGCAATTTTGAAATTCTTGTTTTTCTTTTCAGCAAATCTATATTAAGTCTGTGCACAGACTAAAGAGTTACTGAAAGCAAAGGACATGAGGATCTGGTCTGTTTGCTATTCTAATGTGCAATCTCTGGCAGCCAGTCAACTTGGCAGTATGTTAACTTAGTGGACTTGCTAGTAAGGTATTACTTAATTTAAAATTAATAACCTGCAAGTCATTTGAATCAACACCTACTAACATGAAAGCGAGCAGAACAGTGTCATAAATTATCCAAAGTCAATGATGCAGCAATTTTAAAGTCCAACAAACATCATAGAAATGTTTTCCTTGTCATTCAGCACAGAGTTGAGAAAATTGAAAGCTGCTAGCATATGCACATAGTAACATTATTACATACTTGGAAGACAACAGGGGCATTAAAAAATATATGCACAACAAAGAGAGACTTATGCAATTAATTCCAAAGAACAAATTATAGGAGGCCCTAGATTAGACTAACTCACTGAGGATAAGCCAAATATCTGTTGACCTGTTCAAGTAGTCCCTAAACTACCAGCTGGCAGAGTTGAAAGTCTGTGGCAGGAAAAGACTCATTCTATACCTGTCCTGTTGCTTGTATTCTTTTGCTCAGGGTGCAGTGTAACTGATCAGTAGCACCCTCTTTGGTAGCAGTGCACTTAAAAAAACCCAAACACACTAAAAAAGAGTAGTGTTTAGCCATATCTTCCACATCTGCTGCTAGCCACAGGTAAAGATACGTGCTAAGCTGGATGGATTTTTGGAATGAAAACTGACATAGCTGCTCAGTACTGATAAAGGTAGACTGATTCTCTGTAGAGACACATTAAAAGCTGTCCCAGACTTTTTCCCTTTATGCTGCAACTGCTACATCAATATTTAATCATAATGTTACAGAAATGAGAAAATACTTCATAATGTTCTTGTGCATTAAAATATTAAATGACATTTTGGATTTATTTAATACTGTATGAATGATAGTTGTTGTATTAACTTAAATTATCATTTTAACAAATGGATTCTTTCTTTGCTCATTAAACTCACTATGGGTAAGCATTTAAATTCCTTTCAATAACTAAATTACATACTTCATTTTCAACAGACAGCTTTGTCAGCGACTGTCTACAAGATGGATGGCTCTCCGGGGGCACAGTGCTGCAGACTGTGTGCGCATTTATCTCACTGTAGCCAGAAAATGGTCTTTCTTTGGTGCTAAATTGTTTGCAGCAAAAGTAAGAAACTTTACTGAGTTGGAGTGGAGGGGCTTTTAAATATAAATATCATTTGCAACTAGTAATACCTTTTTGTTGAAAATAACTGTGTTATACATGAGCTGATTGAATCTCTTCTCAAGTTACTAATTTGTTTAAGTTATACACTGGTGAAATATAATAGTCATAGTACTAAGTATATCATAATAGTAACTTTCCAATACACTTATTGCTTGTTTTACATTATTAATCTAGGTAGTATCTTTCCACTTCTTTATATCTTAGCTTGACATAGTTTTTTTGTTTTAGACTTCTTTACCTGATAACTAGTAGAACATTGAAAAGGCATCATTTAACTGGCTATGGAAGCTGAACCTTGCAGAAGCACTAAATGTTGTTAAGGGTATTTACAGCACTCCCTTCTGTCCTGACTTCTCTCAATTTCTCCTAAACCACAAGAGTATCTTAATTCTCTTGATTCAAATAACATCTATGTTAAACAGAACTGTCGCCTCATGCCTTACATCTTATTAGGTAATTCCATTGTATCCATTATATATATATATAAAATTGCTTATCAGCACTCTCTTCTTTATTTATATACACCTATGAGCTAATGCAAAAACTTTAACACCTGACTTTTACTTTAATAAAGACTCTACACATTTTATTGGACTGAGCACCAGGGGAGGCTTCAAGAGTATCAGGCTGACTTCATCCTTCTGCCACTGTCTGCCTTCATGGCTTTGGAAACAGTTTCAATTCCTTTTACTGAAATTTACACTGAGGGGAAGCTGATGTCAGATCTGTGGATGGAGAGAGGTCTGCAACAGCTGAGAGCTAGTAATTATATACATATTGCCTCATTTTGACATAGTAATAAAGAACATTCCTCTTCGTAGCCTCTAGCAACATCCTCAGTTGAGAAGTCTTTCATCTGGTTTGCTGTACATGAAGATGGCATAAGCATCCTAGATTACAGTTCTATGGTAAGTGAAATTTCTATTTTAATTTTGGTCAAAGTAGATTTTAGCACTGAGTATAGGGGCAGATTCAGCACCATACTGCATAAAAGATGGCATTAGCCTTCCATGCTAAGTTATCTAGTCTTTCTTCTAAGGCAAAAATTCCTTCCTTTCAAAACACTTTAATGTTATCATCATTATAGTAACACTAACAATAGAAATAAGTAATTAATTATTTGCACAGAATTTATTTTGTTTATCAGATACAGTTTTTATATCATTTAATGAAATGTTAATGTTTTCATCATTCAGATGTCAGGAGATCCATAGTTACAGTTCTTACAATAACATTAATTTTCTTTTCCTGGAGACTTCATTTTCCAATATTATTCATAATACATAGACTCTGCAAAGAGCAGTTCCTTTAAAAGATTGTTATTTTCATTGTATTATTTTTGTTTAATAGTAGGTAATATAACCCAGTGTTATTTAATTATGTCATTTTAGGCTCTGAGTTTTCTGATTTTTTCTTTGATTTGCAATACAAGTTTTCACAGAAAACAACTCGTGGTTATCAGTGAAAAAAGGCAGTGCCTAAGAAGATCCCTACTTTCATTTATATCCTGCAAAGAAACAGAATGGCATGGTGCTATTAGCAAGTGCTAATACTGAATATCAGAAAATTAAAATCTCAGCTTTATAATTGTACTGATACAGGCCTTTTCATTATGTTTCTTTGCACTTAAAGAAATAGCGAAACAAAGAACTCAGGAGAGCAAACTGCAGCTCCCTTCACAGAATAAGCAAAATGAGCTTGCATTAGACTGCAGAAAGCTCTACAAACACTATCTACTCCTAGAGCTATGGCATTTCTGTAGAGCACTGCCAGTTTACAGTATCAGCAGGCCTTACCTGACCTTCAAGAATCCCACAGTTTCCAGGGATTATTCTGATTTTCTGTAGGAAGGATCAGGGCTTTCAGAAATGATGTTGCAAGGGGTAGAGAAAATACTATTTCAAAATCAGGGCAAAAAGGGTTGTATTAACCAAAGGACATTAAGTCACTTTTTGTACAAATATTGTCCAGCAATGAATTTCAAATGTGAACATCTGCAGCAAATTAATATGAGTTGTAATGATAAATTAAATGCTGATCTTAACTTGAAGGCCACTAGTGTGGTGTTAAACAGTAAGAACCAAGGTATGGAAAGCCCAGGACCCTTGAAGAGCATTTATGTCTCATCAGAGATGTTGAAGAAAGAGAACAGAATAAATTCGTGGGTGCGCATACTACCACTGCACAAAAAGAAATCCTGGAGTTAAATTCTTTTAGATATCTCCTACTTTGCCATTTAATTTAGACACTGCTTCAATTTCAAATGGAATTGCTAAGAGTAACTTCTCTCAAAATCAGTCAAGACTTATGTAAATGGAATTACCCACCTGAGTTAAAAGCTGCTTATAACTTTGATCTAATTAATTTGGAATAGAAACAGAGGTCAAACTTACAGGAGTTATCATCTGCAATGAAAATTCCTCATCATGAAGGTCTGAATGAAGCTATCCCAAAATTCACAGTTAATTGCAAGATTCATAAGAGGCTAACACCATTGAAAAATATATGTGTAATTATATTTTTTAAAGAATAATTTGTCATAATCTGTTTTTCTTGCACTGTCCTGCTTAATAGCTTTGTGTTTTGTTTGGGGGATTTTCTTTTTTAAGCGATTAACAGTTACATATACATACAAGAGCCTGATGACTTTCGGAGGTTATCAAGATGATTTTATGTTGGTTGTTAACAATGCTCAGACGAAGGATAAATCAACTGAAAAACACCTTTTTGCCATGACAAAACCAAAGGTTGGTATATTAGCTGAAGCAGTTTCCCACCATCTGCTTTTGTGCTCTCTCTAGTGGGTAATCCTTAACAGCTGTAAATGATGAAACACCTTCTTTAATCCTAGCATTCTCCGATTATTGACTTTTGCCAGATGACTTCAGAGAGCAAAACAATTAGTAATGTAAGAGCTAACTGTGACAATACTGATGCATTTCTTTTCATGTCCCTGTCTATAACATTGCAAATTTTTCACAGAAGGACAAAGAAGGATATTAAGGACAGAAATTACATGCAGTACCTAAAACCTAGTCTGTTTGCTTGTTCAGCACCAGAGATAATTCTTTTAAAAAGTCCATTTGTGTTCTGCAGTGACACATAATCTGAAACATCAGTCACTTAGGAAAAATCCTAGGATATTTTTACCTTTGGTAAAAAGAAATTTTCATGCTTTTTAAATCTAGATTCTCTCCTTCACTGGTAAGATTGACTATATTTCTTTAAAAAACAAAGATTTTGCTTTAGTCAGAACAATTTATGAAACAGAATACAAGATTCCACATATAAATTGGGGTCAAAACATGACTCTTCATACAAATAGGCATAGGAAAATATATCTGCTTAAGTGTCCCTCAGATTGTGCCATTACAGAATCACAGAATGGTTTGGGTTGGAAGGGACCTTAAAGATCACCTAGTTCTGCCCCTCCCTACTGTGTGCAGGAACACCTTCCAATAGCCCAGGTTGTTCACAGCCCCATCCAAGTTGGCCTTGAACACTTCCAGAGATGGGGCATCCACAGCTTCTCTGGGCAACTTGCTCAGTGTCTTGGCAAGGTTTATATGGATCATGAAGAGAAAATAGGATAAAAAACTCTGGGAAGTCTTTATTCTCTTTATCTACCCTGCATCTTGACTTCTCTGAGCACTGGAGACTTTCTGGCAGAACTGAGGGACCACATCGTGAAAGCTTTTTCTCTGAGTGTCGTCTTTTGGACTTCAAAATCTCTCCCAGAGTGAAAGAAGCCACCTCTCTGAATCATTTAAGACTGTGGGAGACAAAGTATCTTTGATATATACTGATTGGAATAACATTACATTATTTGCAAGAAGCAGTAGAAAAAAGCTTTATTAGGTATCTCCTCTCTTCCCATCATTAATTTGATAAAGTACAAGTACTTTTCCAGTTGATGGTGATTGTCACTTGCTAAAAAGTTAGCTATTTTTTCAGCAGTCAAAACACATCACTGTATTTTTCAAAGAGTTTTGTATGTTCCTGTTATAGATTCTTGAGATCACTCTACTGATTGCCAGCTACATTAACAACTTTCATCAGCTGAAAGGAGCTGCTCATCACCTCTCTGCTCCAGCATTACTGGCACCTCAAAGTGTACAGAAACTCAAGGAAATGGGGAGTCAGCCACTTCTTGCAATCAACAGACCAACTAAATGTCCCACTTTGTTATGAAAGGATTGTGCATCATGATAATGCATCTTTGTTACAGGGTTTCTACACTGATTGAAAACCTTCTGTTGTACACAACGTACAGCATAAGCAGGTCCATAAACAAAAGAAAGGTGGGCAGGTTTATATTCATTTCAGTGGCATATAACAGGAGTAGCCCTTTAATTTAATTAAAGCCCTGGCCTGAACTGGAATGGTAATGAGCCACTTTAAGGATTATGCTTTACTGGTGGTCACTTGTGCCTATGGCTCAGAAATAAATAAAGGTGGTGATAGTGATGAGGAAAGGTGGCATTGGGAACAATTGTCTAGATTTTAATAGATTTTTCCAGATATATACTCAGGGACCAAACTCTCTTCAACTCTTCATCTCAATTTTGCAAAATTATAATAGTTGTATAACCCTCATTTTGAAAAGTTATTTTTGTTTAAAAAAAATCAGTCAAATGCAAAATAATTTCCATTTCCAGCACCATTTTTATTTGCCATACAAGCACCATGGGACTAGAAAGAAAGAATTGTATATAACTGTTTCTCCTTTAAAAAAACCCAACAAACACAAGCACATCATGTAACTATTACAATTTTAAAGAGTATTCTCATGATATGCTATACATTATACAAGTATTTTACTTGGCAAATCTTTAGCCTTGGTCTGGTAAATTTCTAAATAAACACTCTCTGCTCCAGCCTTTTGAAAAAAATCTAAATTGGATAGGCACTGTATTTAGTATAGTTTTGTTAAACAAGATCCTGTACCTAATTTCTTTAATCCAGAATAATAATATAATACAGATAGCAAGAATTACTCACAATTCAAAACACAACAATAACACAGCAACCATGGCCTGAACTGTTGTGAGTAAGCTTGGAGACATATAAAGTCCATGTATAATATGTTTAATGTATATACATTGATTCATAATAATATTTTGTAAAAGTTGTACTTCTTCTTTTTCACTTGTATTTATACATTTCATATTATAATGCTATTGGACCTGGGAGCACTTTAAAGTTGCCTTTTTCAGCTGCAAGCCTCAGTGCTATATAGGGTCAAATATATAGAAATTACACCCATTTTTTTTCTTCCAGTCTTCTCATTTTCATTTCCATGCAAATAAACCACTTCTGCATGCTTTGAAATGGATCAGCAGCATATTCCAATAGGTAATTTAGGTTCAGCCATAAAGCAGGTACTCAACATAAATCACTGATTTATATAGATTTTACAGTTTCCACTTCTGCTCATGCTAATAATCATGGATCATTAATCCCTTATTGTCAGCCCTAATTGGTTTTGGTTTTTTTTGGTTTTTTTTATTAATACTTTAAAATGAAGTGATTTCACAATTGAAAATCTCTGGTTTATGGTATTTAAACATTTCAGATATATACATACTCATAGTAAAAGAAAAGGAATTTTCAGCTGTTTGCGCTGTATGAAAGGTAAGGAATATGCTCCCAAAGAATTAAAATAGATGGAAGGGAGATACAGGACATGAAGGAACTTGGTCTTAAGTAGAAAGACAAACAGGCAAGCTGACTTGATAAATACATTTCTTCAGAAAGCTCTCAAAGTCCTGCCACAGCTACCTGAGTCCGCAGGACTCAAGCACCACTTTAGGAATGGTACCACAGGCCAATGCTTTGTCTTGAAAATTACAACCAAATAACACACATACTTACCTAGATGCTTTCACGTTTGCAAGGTGGAAAGAACTTCCTGGTAACTTCCACCCGTTGGTGGTGGTTGTGGCACTAGACCCTTGTCTTTCAAGGAGGCAGAGCCAGCAGCAGGAGGTTTCCCTCCTCCTAGGCAGTGAGTCTCATGCCATCATCAAGGGAAGCATATTGGGAGCTACAAGAGACTTCAGGACCAATGGCAGCATCTTTTTATGTTGCACTCCAAGTGAAGTGATACCAATACCATGGGGAAATTCATTTAGGAATTAACACCCCTTCACAATTAGCAAGCAGAACAGTTACATTTCAGATTTGAGGTGGGCAGGGTGTTTACAAATTCAAACAGATGCTACTGCATCACTCAGGTCATAGTTTAAAGCTTCTCAAATATGATGATTAGAAACTTCAGTATACAAACACAAAAGTCTTTATGTAATTGTGAAACTATGATAATCTAGAGTCAACTAGTAATTCTTTCCTAATTGTCCAGTTTCAAATGAATGTGGCAGGTTCTGTTATTAGGAGGCAAAAAAAGTGAAGCATTTTACCAGTGAGCTTGCTCATGTAGTTTTGAAAATCTTTGTTAGGTTTTGAGACACGATACACAACACAAACAGCTGATGTGCAGATTTTAGGTTTTTAAACAGTTTTCATTATCATGTACAGCCTTACAAACAGTTGTTTCATAAAGCAGCATACAGGCTATGGAGTATGACCTTCCTGCCTGCCTTTGGGTAGGTAACTCTAGACACCACTTTACTTTTTAGTGTTCAGCTCTTGCTGCTGCAGTATATTCGTACATCATAGTGCCAGAAGAAATCCATGCATTAGTTTCCCTTTCCAGACATACTACTACTAACTGCTCATTATAGGTCACCATTAATCCCATACAGTCACATTACCAGAAATGCTGTCTTAATTTTTATGAAAAAAATGCACTCAGAATCACAGTTACCGTGACAACAGTACATTAAACAAGGGAGCTTCTTCCAGGATTTTGATTACCAAGAGTGAGGTTTCAGTAGTGATAATAACCTCAAGTAGACACTTCCCTTCAAGATAACAGAGTCAGCAAGCAGAGTCTCCTACACACGCAAGCATGTTTCCAAACACAGCTACGTGTATCTCGGAGGACTTGCTCCATGTTAATTGACCTCCATAGCTACTTAGAGGATACCACAGAATGTGAGACAGCAAAGCTGACCATTTCAGAGCCCAGGCAGATAATCTGCCTTCCCCCTCAGCCCCTGCCTCAGGAGTAATCTACATCTCAGTCTTAACTTTGATTCATCCACCAAAACAGTTCATACTGTGCTACCTCATCCATGACTAAAGCCCAGGTAGGAACTACACCTTTCTCACCTCCTGATCTTTCGCAGTGACGATACTATGGGAGCTGTCAAATGAGCAAGGACTTCTGGGACTGATGCTGAAGAACTTCCCATGCTCAAGGCTTGCAGAACCTAGGTTGTAAAATTATTGTCAGCATCAGATTAATATGTTACCACATGCAAGGAGACTTCACCTTCTACCATGAACTTCAGAAAACCTTTGTGCTTGCTTTGAACTAGTGGTCAGAATCAACAATCAGTGTAAATGGTCAATGAATCTGAGCTTGACAGTAACTGAAGGATCACTGGGAACTCATTGATTTGAAAATAATATTTAGAATGCAATGTAAATTAATATATTACTTGAACTTCACTTTGCCCTGTCAATTTTTGATCAGCAGTAAGAGAATTGCTCATTTCTAAAACAAGCAATACCCACTTACTCCGTAGTACAGCAGGCAAATGATAAAGCTTTGGGTTTTTAATACAACCCACAAAATTAATGCTTTTTGTTACTTTAAATTTTTAGTTTTGTTGAAAATAGAAGAATATATTTTCCTATAACAGAAGGCTCATGTTGCTTTTGGAGTTCCTTGTCAGACTACCAGTTTTTATAGGTTTCAATTTTTCTTGAAAGAAAGAAGTCATTCTTGCATGAAGGAATGCACCACTGAAAGCTTTAGGTAGAGCTTTAATAGTCCATACAGTTTAGTGTAATCCATTACTTTGAGTTAATTTTAACTAAGGTGGTTAGTAATTCAGTAAAAATTAATTAGGAAGAAGAAAGTTTGGTGGGCTTGTTTGTTTTTTACAGTTTCTTAGGGCAAAAGAAATGAAATGGAGAAAGTTGAAACATAAAATACTGAAAACTCTGATTTAATTTGGGCTTCAGTACACTTAATAATTGCACACCCTTACACTGTGCTTCCCAGGCTTAGATCTGTCCTGCAGCATCTTCCAGATCTGCCACCTCTGCCAGTGAGTCAATCACTTAAAAATACTTTGCTTTTTAATCTTATACTCTTGTTATTGCAATAATACCTGCCTAGGTCTCAGTGCCAGGAGCAATTCCCACTATGGTTTTGCTGTCTTTGGCAGAGCAAGAGCAGCCTTGTCCAGGGTTTTTGCAACATCTAGCTGCTGATTAGAGATCAGCACTGGCTGCATATATATACCAAGATACCAGAAGTGTTCTGTTGAACTGAAATTGATGAAAGAAATGCACTTAGAAAGGCACCAGCATGACCTGCACTGTACAACACTAAACAATAAAGCTTCTTTCTGGATTTTAATTAGGAAGACTATGGTTTCCATAGGAGGTCAGCAAATTCTTTAGAAGATGCATGTAAAAACCTGGAAGTAAATAAAACCAGACAAAAGTAGCCATATGAATGCTTCTGGAACTGAAACTGAGTGATTATGCAAGCTAAATTTAGAAAAAAAAAATCTTATGCCAAGAACAGGCATTACTTAGGGTCAGTGGAAGGCTACATTTGCCTTCTTTGGGCAAGGGAGAAGGAACAGCTAAATCTGAGTTAATCATTATGAAGGAATCCGCTTTCCTGGCCTTGATCAAACAGGTAGCTCAATGATTTCACTTACGTTTTCCTGTCTCCACTCTCTCAAGACACAAAGCAGCTACTCAGCTACAAAAGGTAGCTGTAATTGCTCTCCTGGATTTTGTGTCACTTCCCTGATGCAGGACAGTTTAGACTTGTTGGGTTGACATATATTCCGTACCCTTTCATGTTCAGTGTCATCCTGCTGTTCTACTGCACCCTTTAAATCCTGCTTTCTAATGATGATGGAACTTATTTGAAATAATCTAGCTTGTTTGTTACCACGTCTTACTTCGTGTGCCCCAGTAACCACAAAGCCCCAGAACCCCAGAATGGCTAAGGCTGGAAGGGACCATAGCAGGTCATCTGGTCCAGCCACCCTCCTTCAGCACAGGGCACAGGATCACATCCAGATGGCTCCCGAGTGTCCCCAGTGTGGGAGACTCCACAGCCTCTCTGGGCAACCTGTTCCAGCGCTCGGGCACCTGCACAGTAAAAAGTGAATTCGCGCTCATCCTCCTGTGCATCAGTTTGTGCCCCCTGCCTCGTGTCCTGGTGCGGGCAGGGCCTGGCTCCATCCTCTTGGCACTCCCACTCCAGGCATTTCGTGCCACTGGTGGGGCCCCCTCAGCCGTCTCTTCTCCACCCTGAACAGGCCCAGCTCCCTCAGCCTTTCCCCCCGACACGCTCCAGCCCCGCAGTCACCCTGCCTGCTCTCCGCCGGACAATAACATAATTACACCCTAACTCCCCATACATAACTCACTTTTCCTCTCCTTTCGCTCCTCCCTCCCCCGAAGGGCGGGGGGATCCTCGTCCCCGGGGCGGGGCCGCAGCTCGGGCCTGCACGGCCCGGCCATGCCCGGGCACAGGTACCGCGGGGCCGGGGCCGGGAGCGGGGCTGCCGGGGCACGGCTGAGGGAGGCGGGCAGGCAGGCAGGCAGGCAGGCAGGCAGGCTTGGGTCGGGCCGGGCCGGGCCGGGCCGGCCTCTGTCCCGAGAGCAGGCGGGGCGCGCCCGGCCGCTGCCCGGGAGCCGCTGTGAGGCACCCAGAGGGTGAGGGGTCTGTGGGTGAGCCCGGGAGCCGCTGTGGGGCACCCAGAGGCTCGGACGAGGGTCGGTGAGC
>JAWWTY010000106.1:25790688-26011387 GCA_035222235.1 Margarornis squamiger
TGGAGGGATGGGTGGGTGGGTGGGTAGAGGGATGGATGGATGGATGGATGGATGGATGGATGGATGGATGGATGGAACCTCATTGGAAGTGCTCACAGCTGTACTTGCTCACAAACCCCTTAGCCTGGTTTGGGTAGAAGCGCCTTGGCAAGCAGAGCGCATGTTGTGTGAAATAATCGCAATAATAATAATAATATAAATCACCGTAACGTTCGTATAGGTATTTTCAGGAGTTATGGTCCATGGTTTTTCTGTAATCATTCTCCTCTTATTTTGTTTTTTCCGCCTAGTGATACTTTGTGGGACCTTGCTATAGCTGAGGTGGAGAAGAGAGAAAACCCTGATGGTGGCGTCAAGCAGGGGGAAGTTTGGGAAAAGTCGATATTATTTTTGGGAAACAAAAATGGGGTAATGCTAAATACTGTACAATTCTACAGTTTTCAAATATAGCTTGTGTCAGGGACTATACGTGATATTTAGGTTCATTTAATTTTAAAGACGGAAAATGCCATGGTCTCATTCTGCAGAGAGTAGGCATTCCACAGAGTGTGAATTCAAGTTTGTGGTTAGTCTTATCAATGATGTGCTAATTCGTTGAGGTTTGGCTTCATTATTTTTTTTCAAACTGCCAGAAATAATGCTACTCTCCTTGTTTCCCCGTGTAAAGGTTTAGCTGGTAACAATCCAGTTTATGTGCATTGATATCACCTTTGTTGTAGATGGAGGCCTTGACATACCACAGTGAATTGTGTCTGTGTATGTCAGACCTATTTGAATGTGCCATATCACTGATGGCAAGCTCCTGAGTCTCTGTCCCTGAGGTTGTTTTAACTCATTGTCCTGAAAGCATCCTGCAAGTTGGTCACCGGTAATTTCGTATTTTTCTTCTGTTAGCATTTATTTGTAAAATTAATAAGGAAATATCTGCCTTTTTGACAGAGTGAGTCATGCTTTTAAGAATACAATTTTTATTTTAGAAGACCATTATATGTGCAATTTCTTAATCAGCAATTTTTAAAATACCTCTTTCAGAGAAAATACAATGACTTTTTGTATTTACCTGAAATTCACTGATTTTTGAGATGGGAAATGACACGGGAGTTAAGTGTAGAAGTGCTAGCCCCTTTAGTGTGGCGTACTACTCAGTGTGAATTTTACAAAGTAAAGACATATTTTTCTGTTGTTTATTTGTACTGTAAGCAGTCTTTTTGTTTCCATCTCATCAGTAATCATTAATTCCAGTGGAAACCACATATTACGTAAATGTGTTATTAATAATTAAAAAACAGTTTAAGAGAGTTGGTCAAATTGATCAATAATGTCTAATTTTAAGTATACTGTTCCTAATACTGTATTTGTCATCTCTGTTTATAATTACAATAATGGTGGTATAACTTGATTCTGACTGAAAGTTGGAGTTAAGTTTCCACTGTAAGGCTACAAACAATTACATGCATTTGCAGTTTTCTGGTACTTGTTTGAGTTATACAACTTTAATGCTTTAATGATAGTACAGTAGGGTTCTTCTTTGTTTTTAATTTCCAGGGAAAGACCACTATTATACTGAGATGTCTTGAGAGGTACGTGTTAAATATTTAAAAGCAGTTTTCAGCTATAGATTAGAATTTTATATAGCAGTTATACTGTGTGATAATTCATAATGTGTGTATATAGATGTGTTCTGTGGCTGATTGATCACTTACGGATGAGCTTATTTTCCTTCATTACTACCTGTCACCTGACCATTTCAGTCCTTCTTCTCCAGTACTAGAGGGCTGAAATGGCCCGTCTCTTCAGGTTGGTGCTGCTGCTTTGCCTGTCTGCAGTACCTGGGGCCTTCTGTCTTAAAGTGTTCTCCCTGCACTGATGTCTCTAAGCCAAATTCTGAACTGACTGATAAATATAATTTAGTAACTGTAAATTAACTTCCTTTATTTAGAAGATGTTGACAAAATGAAGCTGTTTTCCTTGCATAGGGAAGAGGCACCAAAGCCAACATTAGCCTTGGAATACACCTTTGGAAGAAGGGCAAGGAGACACAATACAGTGAGTATCCAGAAAGTATAATTTACCATATCTTTATATAGATACATACACATAAAAATGTATTTTGTTTTTATATATAAGAATCTTAGGGGTTTTAGGTTATTGTTTGTGAAACAAAAAGAGGGTTTGATACCATTTTATTTAGCTAGCTTAATTTTGTATTTTAATCTTTAATATGTTTCTTCTCCCACTAAAACATAGTAGATCAGAGACCAAGTTATAACACAAAGCAGTCAGATTTATCTATAAAAACTTGAGTTGTGTCTGAGTGCTTTTATTTTCCCAGTGTAACATGGCATGCATACCTTTAACTTTGTCTTTAACATGCAAAATGAGTACAAACCAATGATATGAGAGAAACAGTCACCTTAGAGGATGTTAAGTCATAACTAAGTCTTTGGGTTAATCTCCAAATTGCTAAACTTTGCACTGCAGATTATGTTAATGGAAGTAGTGAACCCATTCCCATCACTGCACAACACTGCTCAGCAGCAGTAACTTGCTGCAGGGAATTGCTGTCTCAGTTACTGAAGTGGGGAGTGGAAAACCTGACTCTGAAAGATGAAAATCACTCAAAGCTTTTCCCAGGAAGTGTATCCAAAGATACAGATTCGTTACTTGAAAAGTTGCAAACTTCTCAAAAAGCATTAGTCTTGAGCTGCAATAAACAAAAAGTGAAGAGAACCTGATCTTTTTTTAATCTATCATGCTGCTTCCTTATTTTTTTACTTTACAGTAGTCATTTATGAAGACAGTCATAGGCATGCCAGCAGTTTTCTCAGTGTTTTATGGGATTACTTGAACATGGGGAATTTTGTATTTGGTTTTGGGTTTAGAAAATGCTAGAGAAATGTGTTCTTATTCTGAGTCACTTGCATGAAAAGCCTGTTTACCAGATGAAGATTTTTCCGTGGTATTGCATGGAAGCACGTGTTTCTAACACAAAGAGACTCTCTTACAGCCTAAAGATGTAGCTCATTTTTGGGAACTAGGTGGTGGAACCTCCTTACTGGAACTCATTCGAATACCAATCACTAGCCACAATATAAGGTGAGTGTAAACATTACAATTCCAGAGTTAATTTCAGCTTTCCTTCAAACATAAGTCAATCTCTAGACCTTGTATTGTGAAAAACTCTTTCAAAATGTAAGACAGAACATATATGATTTTTTTCTAAAAATCATTGTAATACCACTGATACTTTGCTTTATGTTCCTTTTCATGCTTCTCTCCTAATAAACCAAGTTTGCAGTAATCTCAACAAAAAAAAAGTGATAACACGGAGGAAGTAGATTGGCCTTAAGAAGGTAGAACAACAAACACAGAAAAAGAGAAGTTATAATATCTTTATGTTCAGTGAAAGAGCAGAAAAAGCAGCTTGGGGGCATATGAAAAATAAAGTCTTATTCCCTACATCTGTATGCAAGCATAGATGCTCTTTTTATGAGGGGACAGTATTTTAGGGTGAAAAACAAGACAAAAAATTGTGACCAAAAAATGGCTGGATTTTTGAGAAATGACCATCTAATGAGAAGATCAAGTAACAGAGAGGTGGCATTTGCAATAGTGACTAGAGCTATTGAAATTATTTGAAAACTAAAGGAAACAGGAATGTAGAGCAAATTAGGAGAATGTAGTGAGAAAAATCCATTAGAGAAATGGAATAGCTTCAGAAAAAGAAATGCATGAAAAGTTGCATGAAAAAATGAGAGGGTGTTAGGGGGTGCATTTTATGGGGGTTTTGGTTAGGGAAGATGGAGCTGAAAGTGGGAGGGGAGAAAAGATCCAGAGGTAAGTTTTGTATTATGATGCATTTCTTTATTTCATTGGTAGTGAGCTTTAACTTCTGTGAGGGGGAAAAAAAAGGAGGGATATGATTTTTATCAGGTACTTTTACTACTGTTTTGGCTATTGAAATAATGTCATTATTTGCTGAGAGACTAAGACAGAAGGAATAAAAATAAAACACAGCCTGTGAAGCTCTTTGTTTCTAGAAGAGCTTGGAAGAGAAAAAAAATTAACTGTAATTTTTCAGCCCTTGTCTAAATTAAATTGAGCTCCACCTCCATCAGTCTTTTCTTCCCTTTTTACTGATAAGAAATTTTCTGATGTGGATAATCTTATGATTCTTTGGTGGGATAGCAACATTCTGTAAGAACAATGAACCTCTGTTCATAAGGCAATATTTTAACATCCTAGTAAAAAATTGTACCATTTCATCTTATGTATAAGTGCTTTCCGCTGGCTTTCTCATCTGTCTGTAGTCAACAATTTGCTTATTTAAAAGTTCCATGAAGTATATCTAGTTTCATCAAGAGACTTTTCACGACATTTTTTTCTCCCCACAGAATTTTAAAGAGAAATTGTACATTCACTTTGCTTTGTAGCCTTTCTAATACCACTCTGGTCTGGAATCCCCTTCTTCAAGTCAGGCTGGAATGTGATAGAATGACTGCATTTATTCAAATGTCTGCATTTGTTATGTTCTTTATAGTTGCACTTTTATACAGTTAGTGCTTTGAGGAGGCAGGATTTTGCAAAGGAAGGAGTTTAGGTGTAAAACATTTCTCATTTCCATTTCATCTTACAAAAGAATAATGAAAATAGAGAACTTTCCAATATACTGATAGTTAGGAAAGATCCTAACCATTTTCTAACATTGCTTCATCTGGGATTGTAGCGTTATGAGATGGCAGGGATACATGACAGTATAAATGCCCAATCATACAGGAAGAAGCAGCTAAATGGACTGAGGATCTTTGCATATTTTACTGCTTTGAAAGAAAGTCCCCAGAAACAATGGTTGATACACACAATCCCTCCACAGTCTCTGATGGAAAGTTGCCAAAATAGTCCTGAACAGGAGACAAGGAAAAGGTTTCTTCACAGTGCAGAGTGTCCTTCAAAGCCATCTTCCTTTGCTGTCACATTTAATTCTCTCTCAGCATTTGTATGTTCACATTTGTACTACAGGTATGGGTTTATGTGCACTAAATATGTGACCACATAATGCCTTTTTTATAGGTCCTTTGCTGTAGTTCTTGTATTGGATCTGTCCAAACCTAATGAACTCTGGACTACTATGGAGAACCTCCTGCAGGTCACCAGGAGTCACGTGAACAAAATTTTAACCAAACTAGAAAAGACAAATCCTGAAGTAGCTGCTGAACTTAAACAGAGGATGCGGAACAATCTGCAAAGGGATCACCCAGTAAGTTACTTCTAATATTTTCTCCAGATGTCACAGGCCTTTATACAGTTAAAGATAATGCTTTTGAAAATCATAAACAACTCTTTTAGATTTTTATGCATGACTGAAAATCCATTTGATGTAGATGAACCTGTTCACTGGAAAATTATAGCAATTTAATAAAAATTCAATAAGAGCAGAAACAAGGAAAGAAGGTTTCTTATATCTTTTTGTTAGATATCTAATGTGATTGTTATGGCATGTTACACCAATCAAAAGAAATAGTTTTAGAGTAGCAGTTAGCTTTTTTCCCCCCCTCATCTTTTTAAAATGAAGATGAAAACTAGAATGTACAAAAGTCATCTAGCAAGAGACTAGCTGAAGGTACAAATTTAAGCAAAGAATATAGTTATAACAGCCATCAACATGACTATATACTTTGCATTTATTTAAATGTCTATCACAAACTCAATGCCTTTTGATAATCTGACAACTAATTAAATTATAAAGTTTCAGAAATGTTAACATCAGTCCTTTAAACATAATTGCTAACTAAATCTCTGGAAAAGCTAAACTAGATTATGCGCAATAGAAATGAAGTCATTGTGCATTAAACCTCTGCAAATGTTGTGTGTATATAATGCATAAATAAGTATTCAACAATTCAAAGACCTGGCATGTAAATCTAGTTACTGTAATTCCTGTAAAATGCTTCAATATAAGAAATGCTTATATAGCCCAGAAATTTAAAAGTAACTCAAAATTTATGAGAAAGAAGTATATGCAACAGAGTTTCAGATTCAGAGTTTAGGGTTTGAGGTCTGGATTATGATTTTGTTTTTTAGTTTTAGAGATGGTAATACACAAAACCAAAATGCCTACGAGCACATTTGACAATAAATCATAACCACAGTGTCAGGTTTACATGTAGGGACTTACATATCAGAAAACTGCAAGCTTATTAAATAAAGTAAAAATAATAATGCTGTTGATTGTTAAGAAGAGAAAAATTGTTATTCTTGCCTGTAGGGAACACAGTTATTCCTTCTAAACTAGAATTAGCTTTCATTATCAAAGACCTAAATAACACAAATAAAATGTTATGTTACTCCTTGGTTCTCGTTTTCCTTTCATCATTGTTCAAGGAAAAAGCGTGTCAATTTTCTGGAAGAAAATGCTGAGTTTTATAGTCAAATTAAATGACAGTTTATGCAGATTTTTTTCCCTTTTTATAACTAAACATTTTTACGATAAACAGAAATTGCTGAAATTCTGAGATTATCTTTTTAAGGATTAGATATAGTCCATTGGTTTGGCTCAAGAATTATTGGTTAATGTTTTTTAAGAGTTTGGAAAACATGATGTGAGGAGGAAAAATGTGACACCAGCAAATCATTCCTCTTATTTTCTTGAGATTTTGTCTGTATTCCTTTGGATGTTATGCAGGAAGAGTGAATGTGTCAAAAAGCCTTTTCTAGTAATTCAGTCTGAAAGTTGTTCTGCAAATACATGAGGTTTTTCCTCTCCCCTTCCCGTGTTGGAGCCAGAGTATATAGTGTAAGAGCCCCTTTATGCCAGTAAGTGTTCTGACTGCTCACAGAGATTATTTCCTGATCATTTTTGAAGGAAATTGGGAAAATTGTAAAACATGGTATGGATATTGTATTAAAGTTTATTCATCAACCATAATGTTTTGAAAAACCTTGTCTTTTGTGAATTAATTTTAACCCCTTTCAGTTGTTTTGCCAGTTGCAATCTTCTTCAGTTTGTTTATAGTGCTTAACTGTCCTATATCTTCTTAATAGGATTATGAGCTTGTTGACCCTTTTCCAATACCCTTGGTGATAATTGGAAGCAAATATGATATTTTTCAGGTAAGTAATACTTAAATACATTTTAAATACTTATATAAATCATGATAAATATTCTTTATATTAATATTTCACTAATATAGTAGTAATCTTTTGAGTAAAAGTATGGGCAGTCAACATTCTAACACCAGAAAAAATAATCTTTCCATCCAACACGATTAAGGAAGGCCTGCTGTTGTTCCTTCACAAAACACCCCCAAACAGCTGATTTTTGAGATCTACTTGGAAAATGTTGAGACACAAGTTGCTGCAGACCAAAAAGGGAAGCAAGAAAACACCGTATTGATGATTTAGTTTTATAGTGAGAGAAATCCAGCTCCGTGTGTCCCTTCTGGCAGTGAAAGAGGGGTGTCCCTCAAGTCAGCTGATCAGATCATTGTGTCAGCACAACCAGTAAACTATCATTTCAGTCTGAACTTCTTTTAAAGTACTATTTTAAGTTTTTAGAGACAAATGAGCAAGTCCATCTTTTACGGGAGAGAGGAAAGAAATGTCATAGTACTGCTGGATTCTCTCCCAGGATGGGAAAAATCCAAACAAATGCATAATCACAGCACTTGAGCATGAGAAACTAGGAGAGTATGTTGGATTTTTAGGGGTCATGCAGGTAGCCTGTGCTTATGGATGACTACATAGTGTATTGATAGCTGGCTGACTCTTGGAGTTACTTAATTCTTTAATAAGGTGCTTGCCTTTTCTCATACTGAAGCTTTATGCTGAGCCATGACCTCTTTAAAAGTCAGTGACTCTCATGTTATAAGCACAACATAACAACCTCATTCCTTTGGGAATGGACAAACTCCTGCAGGCTTCATTTGGACCGTATTTTCACCCACTTTATCCAGGGAAGGCAATCTTATATTAAAGAAACATGGATGAAAAGACATTTTTATGCATCTTTTAAGTCTTGCAGGTGTAAGACTTTAGAGAGCATATACCCAAAGAATGACTTAAGTATTTTCACAAAAAGGAAAAAAAAATCCTACTCTTATAGTAGAAAGAATTTCTACTTCTGAAAATTTAAAGCAAAATTTAAACATTAATTGAAAATTGAATATACATTCCCAGTTAAGAAACTTTTTCTGGACTAACATATTGCCTGAATTAGGCTTCCTCTGTAAGAAAGAAACAAAGGGAAATTGTGACATTTCTTTTCAGAGTAGGCTGTTACTGATTCTGTCTTAAGATATAATTATGCTGACAGCTGAAAGCCTCATATATTGTAGATTGAGTGCATTGCAGTTTATTAAAAAAAAAAAAGTTCTAACTGTAATATTTTGGGGTTTGTTTCTTACGTATTTATTCCAATATCAACTTTTTCAGGAGTTTGACTCTGAAATGAGGAAAATAATAAGCAAGACACTTCGATTTGTTTCACATTATTATGGAGCATCGTTAGTGGTGTGTATATTCCCTTTCTGCTTAAGGATAGAGAAGATGACCAATATTTCTGTTACAAAACTGTATTTAAAAAAATAGAAATTTAAAACTAGAAAAAATGGGATTTAGTGGTTTTACAGTAGCTTTCTTCATACGGCTGCCTGTTGGCTGAGGTACAGGTTTTGGCAGGGGATGGATGCACATGCTTTGTGAAAAAGCAAACTACACAATTCCCAGTATCAACAAAATCTAAATAAAAATAATTATGTGTTAGCCTGCTTAGTTCCTGTGTATTTGGCAAAATTTGTTTTGGTACAAGAAGGGAGGATGGGCAAAAGGGACTGTTAAGGCAGAAACTTGCATGCTGAGATTCACAGTCCAGAAATGCTGCCTCTTGGGCCCACTCTGCATCAGAAGTTGGGTCTAATTGTATCAACCATTATTTACAAAATAAATAATATTTAGTAGTAGCTTAGTGATTAGCAAAACAACTTATGTTTGCTTTAAATTCTTATAATCACAGCATGTCCTTTTGCATCCATGTAAACCTGTATAGCTTTTTTACTTTGGTGTGAATTCGTCTTTTTTTAACTGAGAATACAACTCTCTTGATTTTTATTTTTTTTTTAAAGTATTTAAGCATCATTGTAATTTAAAAACTAAAAGCCAAAACTCTTTGGCTGCTAAATCCTGATTCTCACTGAAATGAGTGGGAGAATAGTAATTTCCCAGAGTAGGGATCTGACTTCTTTCTCAAAGCCATGAATCTGTTAGGATACAAGAGCCCTTAGACAGGAATAAGCATGTTGTTTGAGAATCTGTTCTGAGAATTACTTTCCGATAACTCTGTGCCTGCTGTTCTGCCCCTTTAAAGCTGCTTTTATGATGAGAGAGCTATTATATGTTTATTCATTACATTTTGAAATGTTTACTGGAATTCTGGATAATTTTTAATCTAATTTAAAATCTTAAGAACTCCTTAATCTTGGGCAAAAGAATTTGAGTCAGTATTTTAAAATTCATTCTTTAATCTTCATGCTATTTTTCATTTAGTCTTCTTGATCAATATATTCAGTAAGAAATACATTCATATTTTGGAAAGAGAGGGTGGGGTGGGATTTTTATTCCAGTAAATTCAGTGAGCATATACCAAATTTATTGAGTTCAGGAATTAGCAAGGCTCTATCCTTTTTGTAGATGGCATAATGTAATATTTCTGTTATGCAAGGTCATTTATGTATTCTGTTTTTTGATTCATTTAGTTTACCAGTAAATCTGAGGCTCTCCTGCTGAAAGCCCGTGTTCTTATTAATCACTTGGCATTTGGCTATGATAAAAGGTAAATGTTATTGTTCCACTATCAAATGTCTTGCCCAGAGTCTAAAATTACTTTAAAAAAAAGTTTTGATGATTAAAATCTTTTTATTTTTTTAAATATGATCTCTGAAAAATTCTTGTTTATGGACTTGGAGTCCTGTAACTCAGCTGCCTGTCTCTTCACAGGACGGTGATTACTCCTTTGTTTTTGATTTCCAACCAATGACTTAAAAACATGATTACCCCCGGAATTGAGCACTTTTTTTATTTATATGTATTTGTATGCAAAGCCCAGTAAGAGTCTAGTGTTGGCTAGAATAATGTCACTTTTTGTTGATTCCTAAATGCTTGCTTGATACACTTTCTTTTTTCTGTTTAGCAAGTCTCTATCAGTGGATCCCAGCAAACCTCTGTTTATACCAGCAGGCCTGGATTCACTGAGCCAAATAGGTTAGAACATTCCCTGTTCATTATTTTTGTTGCTTAATTGTTTTGGAAATGACAAAAATATTTTAAGCAAATACTTATACTACTTATAGCACAGCAGTATCAGTTACCGAAGGAAACGGCTTATAAATCTTAAAATCATGATTCAATATGTTATTGGGAATTATTTGTGTATCAGAACTGTGTCAAATACTAAAGTACCAATAAGCTTAGATCTGAAAGAAAATATAATATAAAATACCTCTGAGCCCATTTCATGGTAGGCGAACGATGTTTTTTTCAAACTTATTGCAGCTTGTCAGTGTAGAAGAAAAAGTACTAAATTAGATGGATCATTAATGCAAGATTGTTTTATATTTTATGCTGTTATGACAACATACTTGTCTTACATTGTGCTGTAATCCTTAGGACCACCACCTGCCTCTGATAGTGATATTGGAAAGATGCGTGCAAACACACCTTTGGAATTGTGGAGAAAAGTATTTGAGCAAGCATTTCCTCCCAAGGTAGGTATTCATTACATGTCAGATGCACAGCTGCTTTTCTCACAGAATAGCAGTAATAATATCCCTACTGATTTTTGGCTTTTGAGTCCAGTGACTGGAATTTCAGTCTCACTTAGCACTTCTCTTTAATTAATACATTTTTAAAAGATACAGATTTGTATGTAGTGATGCTTTGATTATGAGCTTCTACATCTTCAGTCACCTCCCTACATTTAGTAGTTATGAAAGATGCCATTCTCAGTATAATATGCTCCAACAAGACTAGACTTTACTTTTCAGAAACTATACAGAACTCTTATTTTTCATGTTGTTTTTCCTCATAGCCTTTAAAAACACAATAAACAAACATTTCCTCCTCCACAGTAATTCCTGAACTCCCCCTGAAACAGCTGGAGAAATGAATACACTTCTCATCCTGCAAGCTCCATCAGTGTCCATTGGTGTATCAGTCTAACTAAAGATTTAAACATTTGCCAAATAGATTCCCAGTCTTCTGTTTTGGTTCCAAAGTATGCTTTGAACTTTAAAGCCTTTTTTATGTATTGTAACATTCTTTTTCCAGTGTCTCATCTAACAAGTATAATTTTGCTTTATTTTATTCCATCATCGGTATGATTGTCTTCTTGCCATTTTCCATTTGTTATAAATAAGGAAAAATGTGAGGGCAACATTTAAAAAAAACCTTTTTATTTGATAGTGTTTCTTCCTATTAGTGTATTTGCTTCTTTGGAATTAAAGTTATAGTTCCCTTAGTGTTGGTAAATGAAAATTCGGATATTTGGCAAAAAGATAGTAATCAATTTCTCAGCTATTGAAGTGATGCTTCTGATAATAAGAATTAAGTTCTAGTCATGAATATTAAATGCTTTAGCAAGAGCAACCTCAACTACGCCCAAATGTCATCGGCCAGAAAGGATATTTTCATTTTGAGGTTCTAGAATAATATACAACTATCAAATATTTTCTTTCCTTTAAGATCTAGCTGTACTATTACTTTCTCATCATTTTACTAATAGAAGAGCTTTTTTTTTTTTTTGACTAATCTGTGTCTTATAGCACAAAATTTTACCATAAATGCAAGCTCTTAATATGTTTGTATTAAAAGCAAATACTTCCATTGGATCTACAGTGTGGCATTTTCCTATTAAAAGAACAGAAGATAAATTCTAGCATTTTTGTCTCTTCTTTTAGGGTTTCTGTGATTTACAAGATACCAAAGACCCTGCACAGGATACACAATATGCTGAGTACGAAGTTGATGTCATGAGAGCTCAGAAAAACCAGGTGTGTGGTAGTTCTTCAACTGCTGTTCACAGTCAGCCACCAGCATTGCTGAACTAACTGTAGAATATACTCATACTCCCCTTTTTACCTTTAAAGAACTTCAGCTTTTGAGTCCAGCTTAGTTGTTGGTTGTGTGGGGTTTTTTCCCATTGGAAAAGATATAAAGTCAGTAGAGCTTTATTGTTAGAGTTTTGGCTTTGAATTTCTTTAGAAATTAATAATTCAAGTTTTCCCTCTGATTTTTAGAATCACTTCACTAAAATAATATTGAAGCAAATCTTTGAGGCTTTCTTGGCAGTTATTTCTTCATTTCTGCACCCTGTACTCTCACTTGGGTATTGACTAACAGAAAGTCTAGAAAGCAATATTAAGGTCTGGGCTGGGGACCGTTTACTCTTTTGTTTGTTTGTTTCTGTTTTTCATTTTCAAAACTTTTTATTTAAACTGGAAAGATACTGAGATGATAACATTTCTAACTTGACTTTGCAGGCTATATATGTTTTATCTTAAAAAAAGTGAAGAGTTATTCCACATAGCGATTTGTGGCTTAACCCCTGAATTCCAGGGAAGACCTTTAGTGGAGAAAGGGTCTTCTATTTTTTCTTATCAATTTTGAAGTGTTTCTGCAATTAATTTTACAGAAAAATTCTGTGGCAAACTAAATGAAAGTTAAGACATTGTCTTATAGCCATCAGTATATAACATCACCTGAGTAGCAGTACTGTGTGAAATAATCTTCATCAATATCATAGGTATGGGCCTGTTAAAATCAATCCAAGATTTAGCCAAAGAATAAAGCAATTTCAAGAATCCTCTGCAGCCTTTGAACTTGCACATTACCTGTAATACCCTGTTAATGTAGGCATCCCTTCTGTATTTCTGTTACATCAAGTGCAGTCTTAGAAACCATTAAAATTTGTAAAGGATGTGTTTTTGGAATTTATAATACAGTCTCACACTCAGTATATCTACATATCTGAAAATAACTATATGGTGTACTAGGTTTGTTATTTTTAGATAATAATGTCTTGCAAAAGAAGATACTGGTATGCATTGATTAAATCATACAGGAAATTATTAATTTTCTGGTTTTAAACAAAAGAGACTTTTAGAATCTTAATCTGTTCAAGGGCATTGCAAACCAGCGTAACTTCTTTTCGTTGGACTACAAGTAATTTGAGCATTAAAATTACTTTTGTTATCTGCAGCTATTTTCTAAGTTTCTCTATCATGAAGTTCAATTTTTACAAGATTATTTGCACATTATTAAAATGTTTTATACTCCAAGAATTTGAAATGCAGCATGATAGAAATATACATCTATAAGAAAAGAACTCTCTAGTTGCAGTGTTTTTTGAAGTGTCCTTGTATTTCCCAGTTAAATGAAGTGGCACAAAAATCCTATTTTTAAAGCAACATTCTAAATGCATCATAAGTCTGACGTTCTTTATAGAGTCTCATGTATCTGTTGTAGGAGGAACAGTATATTAAGATATTTAATATGCAACATGTTGCTAATGAATCATGGGACATAATGCAAAATTAAAGTTTCATGTGATGACAGTGAATGATTTCATGTTACCATTTTTCTTGGTTACTTTCAGTTAATTAATATGTTACTTTGGACTCTTAAGGGATAACCAGTTTGCTTGTTTATCTCAAAGATAAGCTTTAAAAGAAAAATAAACACAAAACCAGTAAAGAAAACAAAATACAGCTCCTGTCACTGCATCTGATAGAAGAACCAGCAGATCTGACTGACTCAGTCTTGGTCAGGATTGCTCAATAATACTGGAATAGATTTATAGATAACTGTGGCAATACAAAGTCTAAATAAATAATTTCCAACTTTGTAACCTTGGTTGAAGGGTTTGCCTGCATTCCAGCAGATAAAAGGTTGAATTCTCAAGTATAAAATTAGAAAACAATGTTTTTAAAGAAAAGCACAGAATCAAGAAAGTACCCAGCTGCCTCCCAGGTGCTAGGTGTCCGCTAGTATTTATCTGAGATGCTTTTTGGCTGTAGAAGTTTAGAGCCCAGCTCACCAGAATTCAGCCACAACAGTGTTTTCTTTTAGACCAGATTATTTTGCCTCCTTAATATTTTCAGATACAACTGTGAGACGTAACACTCTCTAAATGCTTTTGCACTGGAAAGCTCTCCGAGGCCTTTCTTTAAGATGGAGCACATCTCCCTCTCTCAGCTGTGCCTCTCCAGACTTCTTCTCCTAGCTGTACCTTTTTGATGTGAACATTTGACTGCAGCTTTGTTCATTGATGCAACTGATAAAGCTAACCTTGAGCTCCAAGAACTGGAGAGCTCAGGTCCTTAGGTCATGCAGTGCCAAAGTTCACACTGACTGGTCCTTGTGACATAAAGCTGTCACTTAGGGATTGGTGCCAGTTTTAGCTGAAGCCTCATGCCGTGAGGTATATCCAAAACCGAGGAGATGCCTGGTGCCATTTGGTGTCAGCTAACAAGAAGTAATGGAAGCAGATCTTAAAGAACAGGGCTGTAACTGTTAAGACTTTAACAAGTCATAAACACAAGAAGGTTCTACAACATCTCACAAGGAAGAATAGTCTCATTTCCTGTAACCCTGGGGCAACCTAATTAACTATGTCACTCATAACTAAATGTCAGCTCCATGTCAGATCTGCAGCAATCCAAGTGAGATGGGACTGGATTGGCCAACAGAATGAGAGCGCTGCGTTTTCACCATGCTTTGCTGACATGAACATGCTGCTGAACTTAAGGAGACAATTTCAGTCTTACTCAGTGAAACAGAAGATTGCATAGTGTGCCATGAACCTCCTTGGTCAGACCAGTGTTACTGGGCAGAGAGGAAAGACAGACACGTACTTTAACCTGGGTAACAAAGCAGTACCACCTTTTATTTTCTCCAGAGGAGGATATGTGCTAGTCTTCATAATGGGGAGAAAAAGTAATTTAGGATGTTTACTCAGCTGCCAAGAACAAGATTTCTTGTTTTCACATGAAAACATGTCCAAACAGGTAAAAAATATTTCATTTTTAAACCACCATAAAGAGCACTGGGTGCTGTAGATTTTTAATTAGTATTTCAGTACTTGGTTGTTTTCACCATGTTCCAGATTGAGGGCACTTCCAGTAAGAAGCTGCATGAAAAGGAAAGTTAGTCATATCAGTCACTCAGAACTGAGGAAATGCAACAATTAAAGCTTTTCCTACAATCTTAATTTTTTCTTCTTGTTTGTAGACATTATGGTATTGTCTTTAATTACATGATCATGTACTATTTTGCTGATGTCTCAATTCAATTGTTCAGTATTTCTTTTCATCATCCTTATTCTTTATGTACCTTATTTCTCAACCTGCCATTCAGACACTTCAATGAACACAAAAGTATTAATTTTTTTCCTCTCAGAGTGTGTGGTAATGTTATCTTATCTGAGTGCCTCACAAACATCAGTTAAGTCTTTCTTCTCAATCCCTTTATGAGATTAGGTGTGATCTTCCCCATTTGACAGATGAAGAATTTACAGAAACACAGAAGTACAGAAGCATTAAGGTTTAAAAATTTTTTTAAATCCACTTTATGCCAGTGTTGAGACATCTATGATAAGTTTAAACACTCAGAGCACATTGAAAGCACATTTAAATTGCAATTGTTATTTCTTTGTAAATCTGATCTCTGCCCCCTAGACTTACTGCCCACAAAACAAATATAGCATAATGCCACCATGATTTTGGAGTACTTTGAGATATATTTTTTTGTAGATCTTATGTTTTGGAGAGATCTCTTCAATGATTATGTCATTGCAGTATATTCTAAAATTCTGCTTTTGTTTGTAGTATAAGACTTTACGAGCAGGAAGTTGCCCTTTTTCAAGAGGGTCTCTGGAGTGATCTCTGAGCAGTATTTGAAAGATTTTTCCATTACATTTCTGACTTAAGGGGATGTATTTTACACATAAACTAAGGAAGGGTACCTTCCTGACAGCATTTTTCCTCCTGAATCACTGAAATTTGTTAAAGATTATTTTTTTGGTAAATATGCTCCTACTTAATCCATTTTCCTTTTTCTTTCATTTCTTGTCACTCAAACGTTAGCCTTACCTTGATGTACGTCCAAACCAAGATTTTATAATTTTGTTCTGTACTTCTATATGTAGTGGAATAGCTGTGGTTTGACAATTTGCATTTTTGTATTGTTTTGAATTGCCTTTCCATTAAATTGCCTTCTAGGCTAGCTAAAATTACAGCAAAATGAAGTCTGCTAAATTACCTGCTTCTTTCTTGAAATAGTTTAGTCAGATGGTAAGTCTGTAAGGTTAATTATTTAGCCAACACCTGTAGACATGACCCCCAGACAGCATTATGTGAATTTGTTCTATATGTGAAACTTCATTGTCTAATTTTACCCCTTCCTGAAGCCTTTCAGAAAGTTGTTAGAATTGAAATTACTTAGCATGAAGCAGGTTACATTTGCTTCTTAAAATATCACAGTCTTCTTTTTATTCCTAAATGTTGGCAAGTTTCCAACAGATCTGCATGTTCCAAGATCAAAATTGCTTTATATGAATACTGAGGGAGTGAAAATACTGAGTAAAGACTGGCTTAGAGATAGAACAGTTTGGTAGTGCTGGAGCTGTATTTAATAATGCAACTTACTGCATTTAGACTAGACACAGTATGTTCTAAAGTAACTATTGAGTTAAAACGGTAAAGTTAGACTCCTGCAAGCATCAGGAAGAATGCGCATTAACTAAAAGTCTTCTCACTGCTCATACATCTGTGGTGTTTTCTGACAACGCTGCTAAAGTTATTTTCTGAGAGAAAATTCCATTTGATTGCTTTGTTGCCTGACCTGTATTTTCTTCTTCCTCCCTCTGGGCTCTGGGTTGAGAGTTAATGCTTCTGTTAAATTCACCAGCTGTGAATTTTGTTATTTTTGTCAGTTCTGGTACCTGCATACCTACAGCAAAACCTCCCTTTCTGCCCTATTGAAATATTCTACTAAATATAGAATTCTATGTATAAATAAAGTCCATTCTATTAAAATCAAAATAACAATTGTAGAACAGATGGCCAGTTTTGAGGGTCTGCATGACATTTATACTAATCACTGGTTTATGTCCACCTCTTTCCTGATCTAAGTAAAACATGGTGACTTTTTTGGTCTTGCAAGCAGTACATGCTGAGGTCTAGCAGTACCTTATTAGATCATCATCTTCCCATAAATACGTTGGAAACCTTATTCTTAAATGAACAGAAAGCAGTCACAGGGCTTCCTCAGTTATTTGCTGAAAAATTCCTGACGGGACACACCACTACATTCAATTCAGCAGAGGAAACTGTGGTTTAGTAATGTTGCTAGAACCTTTTATTACAGGCTTCAAAGTTCCCAGTAGCACATTTGACTGAAATGAGGTCATTTTTCTGTCTTGTTAGTACTCCCCTGACCTCAAGTATAGCAAAATGTAGGCTGCCTCATCTTTCATAGCTAATTTGCTTGCTTTATACCTTCACAATTTAAGCCTCTGATTGCTTTTAATAATCTGTTGAAAAGATGGATAATTTTAATTACCACATTGGGTTTGCATTTTTACATGCAGATGCTATATTGCAATCTGCTAAACAGCAGCACCTTCAATAATATGTGGGTGAAACAGCAGTTTCTGATGGGTAATTCTGGTTTCACTTTTTAAAATCTGTAGTGTTGCATTTCTGTATGTCCATAGGGAGCCTGGTTTCTCAATATGAATGCCTGAGAAAAGAGACAAAAATTCCTCTTTGCTGTAAAGTATCTAGGCATAAAAAATACAATCTTTCTCCCTATACGAGAGCAAATGGGGCAAAATTTAGAGCACTGTTAGTATAGTTTTGTTAAATATAGTACATTTTTTCTTCATTGAAAAGTTTTTATACATACATACATACACCAATTAAATATTTTAAATTTCTTACAATTTTTAGTAATGAGAAGATTAGTTTAATATCTGTTTATGTTTCTGTTTTAGGAACTTGAACAGTACAAAAGAAATGCCTCTAAATCCTGGAAAGAAATGGATTTTGACTCTGATTGATGAACTGCTATTGGTGTCTTCAGTTTAATAACATAAAACTGTGTAGTAGAGTGTGTTGGGTATCTTTTTCTAGTTCTTTGCATATATAAGTCAAAAGAAAAGCTTAAGAAATACTTGCTTCATTGTTTGATATGTTTGAATAAATAAAAAAATAAATAAGTAAAAACCTGGCAGAATAAAGTGAAGTTAAAACCATCTTTGACCTGGATTCAGAAGTTTGCTTTATCTCTGTTTCAGAATCATATAGGTTAATACAGGAATTATTTCTTGAAATGTATAATGTCATATTAACTTTGCACACAGTTTAGAAGATGGACATTTCGGTCATACATTCAAATGCTATGATGTCAGTCTAATTAATTTGGCAAATATTTGTGGCGAGGACTGGAAGTATTATTGATTCACAGTCAGCCTAAGTTTGGAAAATCCTAGTGTAAACTAGGTATGGTTTTTGTCTGTGGACACCCTCAGTATGGGATGGACTGTGTGTTTGAGAATACAGAATAAATGTAGAATAAAGCCAGAGGGGTCTCTTGAGAGCTAAGACTTGTCAGAGTAAATGTCTGAACAGTCACTTGGCAGACCAGATCAATCCTATGTGCACATAAAAATGGGAGAGACAAACTAAAGAGGTATCTTTCCAGCTCTTTAAAGTTAGTTTGTTAGTTGTAACGTATTTGTTCACTAAATGTTTTTCTGATAAAACTTTTGTATCTCAGAATATTATACATAAAGATATTAGAAAAAAATTTTGGCCTCACACTTAAGTGGAACATGGCATTAACTTGAGGATTTAATTTTAAATTCTTCATTATGAAGTGCCTCATCTCAAAACTATCATATAAAACTAATTATGGAATTATGGAGTTTTAAGATACAAATGTAGATGAAGAAATCTCTAGCTATCCCTCTGCAAAAAATAATTTCTTCACTGAATGTGAAAATAAGTTACAAAATTGAGGAATTCTGTGTCTGTTATACTTTCAATTTTGAGAGAATAATAAGAAGGACAAGAATAATTTCCAAAGATAAAAATGCCATTGCTTCCAAGAACTGACAAACAACTTTTATACTTCTTCCCTAGTTATACTGACATTTAATTAAACAAAACCAAAACATTAAACAAATGAATTTTTTTTCTAGTAATTCACAAACTTTCAAAACAAGACTTAGGACTTGACAGTGAAAGAGGAATAGATATAAATAACATAAATGGCTTCACTGATTCACCATCATTTACAAGGCAAAAACATGTTGGGTAACTTTGATACTGCTTCAAGATCTGTACTCATCGGTTGCGTAGTGTAAGATTAAAGCGGAGTGACTTCTTGATTCTGGCTTTACATGTACTTGGTTTGCTTCCTTTCTACAAATCCCTAAAATGGTATCAAAACAAAGCATAGGACTTAAAATACAATCCTAGAAATGAGATTTACTAGTAGTTGTACCCCTCTGCTTATTGGTAATAGTTAAAAAACAGAGTAATGAGTAAAGAAATTAGAGCACCATTGCTACATTGTTAAAAGTTGCCAGCAAGAGCTGGCAAAATTAAATTCAAAAAGTTGTTTAAAACATGAAATACTGTTGATTATGGCTGATCTGGGAGAGGAGTGGGAATACCAATATCTGCAAGCCATTCACACTTAAGAGAACATTGTTTTTCAAGATGGAAACAAGCATGAGATGAATGTGTTTCTAGATGTGTAATCACTTAAATACTATCTAAAACCCAACAATTGAAGCCTTTGACCATAATAAAGTTACAAGTGTAGCATTAGACATTGTTAGAAATGCTACTTTTTATTGCCTGTCAACAATTCTCTCTCTTAATTTGAAGCTTAGAATTGCTATAATGGCAAGTACTGGAAGAAAAGCGTAGAGTATTAGGAAATCGATTGTGAACCGCGACAATGCACCAGGGTAGTTTTTGTCAATGAACTGAGTGCCTTGAGAGAAAATACATGCAGCATTATTTGCAGAGGAACTGTTGGCTCCGCCTGTCAAAAGAAATAAATAATTTCTTTAGTAGCTTAATCAGTAAAATTAAAACTTAGACCTCATTATCTGTCTCACATGGTTAATACACCCAGCCCTGACGTCATTTCAATGATGAACTATACCCACAGCAGTATTTCTTATCACTTTGGAGTAAGAGCAGACAAGCCACGTGTTTCTGCAGTTAATCTATGCCAGACTTTTTGAAGGGAAGAATAAAGGGTCACTAGGAGCTCTGTCCTTTGTTCATGCCAAACAAAGATTTATGGCTTTTCAGACACATTGTCTGGAGGGCCTCCAGAAGCAAGTTGCCCTGTGTGGTAGACTTGGTGCTCATGTGTGTTGAGTGACTCCAAAATTCAAGAAATGGTGACTGAAGGGCACATGAAAAACCAGCTGTTTGCTAGTACTAACGAAGTCATGGATTTGTTTTCCAACAATTGCTATCTGTGCTCTTGTAATAAAGAGTGGCAAGAGAGATTAAAAGTAAAGAATATATAGCCTTGAAGAGGAGCACAGACACCTGGCTACAAAGCCCCAAATATCAGGATAGGTCCAAAGCTGTAAGTTTTACCCCTGCTAATGGATGTTAGCTACTAACCCTGCCAACCTGATTGATTCTCATGTTTTGCTGGTTATCTTGCTCACAACCAGCAAAGCACAGCCTGACAGATCCAAGCTGCTCAATATATACCATGGAGCGTGCTTGAACTGAAGCCTCACTAGTATTAAAGGAAACACCTGCTCAGGTGTTACCTGTCAGTACTGATGTTTGATCTTATATTGTGCAATTCTATCAATCTTCCACTTTTGTAACCCTGATTCAAAAAACTTTGCAGCCTGTTATAAAGTTAGCTCCCAAAACGCACCCAAAGGGAGGATAAATGAACAGGTAAAGAAGAGAAAGATGAAGAAATGAAAGAACGAGAAATGGCTGGAACAAAAGAATCAAGTTCTGACCTAGCTTGCTGATGCGGCATTATAGTCTTTACTAATTAATAAGCTTTTTTTAACAACTCAAAAGTTATCTTTATTTTGTCAGGATATGTGTATGGAGAAGGAAAATAAACATCAACATCTCATTAAAATTACTTATAATGGACTGTTTTTTGAACACTTACCACATGTGAAGTTTAAGCCATAAAATTCGTTGACTACAAGAACTTCACTGCTGTATTTTTGAAAGGTAAGAAAACTGAGTAGTTTAAAAGGTGTTGGCATTTCTTCAATGGTCCTTAAGGAAACAGAGAAGTTAAACTAGCTTTTGCTACATTCCAAGAGCCCCCAAATCAAAACAAGTTCTCATCACTGGTTGTAGCTTGTGACAGAAACAGTTCTTGTCTGTACCTGTAGGTTTTTCAAACATAAAGGCCATTTTTAGGGCTAAATGAGAAGACAACCGTGAAGGCTGTCTCTGGCTTTGGTACAGTGGCATAACATTCAGCCCTGACATGTTTATGGACAGTCACAAATAATTCTATGGTTGTTTGCTGTTCACATTGGAGTGATAAACTGAAAATGACAGGACCCAGGGTAAACCTTAGTTGCCAGAACCTATTGCTTCCAAGGTAAGAAACCACCACCCCCTCACTCCATCTTCAAAGCCAAAACAGTCTGAAAAGCAGTTCACTGGAGCAATAATAACAAAACCAAAATGAAGCAAAAATAATGAGAAGAAACATTTAGCAAGACTGGGCAGTTTCAGCACCGAAAATACTTTGAGACTTTATAATTTAAAAAAAAAAAAAAAAAAAACACAACAAAACCACAAAAAAACCACAGCAACCCAAGTCTGAATGCTATTTTTAACATACTTCATTGCCTATGAAGATTAATCAAAAATATTAATTAGCATTGTCTCTACTGTAAAATAAGGTTAGAAGCCACTCTAATGCTTTTAAAAGTAATCATTAAGGCATTAGACTATGGGAGCAGGAATAACTGCCTTGTCACTGTAAGCATACATCTTCCTGAAATTAGGCAAGGACCAAAGAATTAGACATTAACCTAGCTTGATTCGATAAGTATTAGCTGGCATCTACTTTGAGGAGACAAATCATCATCAACTTTGTGAAGGCTCATATGGTTTCCTCGAGAAAAACTTGGCATCATCTTTGTTCAGCTTACTTCATTTTCACTGGGAGGGTCTCAGGTGAGCATCTTCTACTTGCTCACATCTCAAGAAAACTTCTTTTGACAATTACACATTTACTCAAACCCCCCCAGTAATTTCACTATTGACAAATACAATGGGAAAACTGTTCATGCAATTACAATGCAAAACCATTTACTTGCAAAGGAATAGGGCAAGCGGATCACAAATTTTCCACATTTTCACTACACTGTTATTTTTATATAGTTCAGTCTGCACAGGTAGAAAAAGTGACTGAAAAGTTTGCTGGCTAAACTGGAGAATAACAATAGTAGGATTGAGAACAACTGCTTTTTTAAACCATCATTACCAATGTTTAATGTCTGATAAGTTTCAGCAGTTACTAATAGCTGTAGGATTATTTTTTTTGTAGGCTCCTTCACGAGGACAGCATTTCATATCATAATGTCAGCATCAGTAAAAGAATTCAGATGAGCTGATGGATATTAATTGTTCAGTTTTCTCTTCAATTTATTTGCAAAAAGTGGGGAAAATCTTTAAATATCCCTGTTGATATCTAAAGATATTAAGTGTCTGGTTTGTGTGTTTAGTCCAAGGTCTAACAAGGTTGTGTAATTCTACCTCTGAAGGAGCACCAGCTGCCCTTGCTTTCCATTACTGCCTATGCATTATTGGACTTCTGCAACACAGAATGCTCAGAAAACTCTTCTTTAGGTAGATCATTTTAACAGTAACACTATAACACAATGAGATTTTTTTTCTTACCTTACTAGTCCCGTTCCCACTATCACACCAGCTGAATTAAGTAGCACCACTCCACTTTGGACTATGTTTGGGTCTTGAACTATGCCAAGTATAACTAGTGTTAGCAGTTCACCAATTATATGAGATGCTAGAACAACAGCAAAGAAGATTCCAAATCTGGAAGCCTCAGGATACAATCCAGTAGTCCTGGACAAAAATGACAAAAGAGCATTTAAAAAACAATCTCTGGGTACTAAACTTGGAAAGTAGCTCTTATTTTTGTTTCTGTTTGGGTATTTTTGCAGTTACAGCTCATTAAGTGAACAGTTTATGCCTTGACCCTTAGTGTGTTGTTTGGAATATTAACATAAAGGACATGCACTTAATAGCGTGATGTAAGTGCAGATATATTAGGTTTTCTCCAGCTAGATTAAAGAGGGTTATGCAAGGATGTAATTGTTGTAGAAACCCATGTTGTTTCAAGACAACCACCACGGCTTTTACAATTCCTTAAACTGACATCCTTCTCCTTTTAGAGTCTTTGCAGTGAGAGTTATTCATGTAAGTCACATATTTAAAGAGCATCTTTATGCAGATAATTAACAGGTGAGACTTTGCAATTCTGATACTGTGCATGCAAATGTAAATATGGATATACTCAATTAAAAGGAAAGCTAATTAATATGCCACCCATGTAATTCATATAAATGCAATTTCCTCCTTACTTCTGCACTCTTTAATATAACACATTTTTAATATATTTTTTATATAGCCAGTTTTTCCCTAGCTAAGCAAAGGTAGAGTCCTCTGAAACTGTACTAAATATTAAAAAGTTTTAAAAGGCCAGTAATTGCTTGGTAAACTTAATTCAGCCTTACAGTGTATATGACAGATGACAAAACCTTTTATTACATGGTGACACATTAGTCTTTTTCCAAAATACCTCATACCAAAATTGCCTCACACTAGGTGCAGACTGCATGCTTTGCTCAGCTAACAAGCAGCAGCTCCACATTTAATTTTCTGTTGCTCCGTGCAAGGCCCTGTAACCCTTTTTTAATCCACCATATTTGAATATGGTCTTAAAATAGAAGTATTAATTTTCTCCCAGGCTTTCCTGTAGCATTTTTCATAACACCAGAATAACTTATAAGTAGATTGATGAATATTGACTCTTGAAGTATTAAACACTCAACAAGCTAGCAGGTGGGTATTTAACAACCTTTAAGCACAGATTGGTGCAGGAGAAACAGCTTTCCAAGTCCTAGTGTAAAAGTATCACCTCCTCTGAGCCAGTCTAATACTTTACACAGAGCTAGTAGATACAGACTAGTAAATCTGGGGTACAAATAGAACAGAAGAAAGACAAAAAGAGAAGAAAAAAACCCAGCTCAAAGAGAGAATATTACAGCAACAGAAGAGTAGCATGATGTGAACTGTCAGAACATTTGCCAGAAGTATCTCTTATTTAGGAAAATCTCCATGCGCACAGGACGTTCACTTGATTGCACAAGAGGCTCTATTCGATCTTGGGCAGACTTGCCTTGCATCTGATCAGGTGAGAGTTTGGGTCTTTCTGACCCAACTGCCTGACCCTACAAACACAAACTCTGTGAGAAATGGCTTGTAGGAACACATGCCAGAGAGGCTGTCATAGCCTCTCAAAAAGTTAGTCCACCCAGAAAAGTTTAGTCCTGCACAGGTACCACTGTCAAAATTTCACAGAGAAGCTGCTTGCTCAAAGAGGTCTAAGAGCACTGTGAAATCACTTTGACCCATCACCAATGGCTTCCAAATAACCACAATACAGGAAAGATATGTGGAGGCCAATATCTGTGAATATTATCCATTAACCGGAACCACACTATTTACTGTTGACTGTGTTTGAGGCTGCCAAAGCACAAGGGCAAAGTCTCTGCCCATACGAATTTCTTGTTCATTAAGGACTGAGCGTGTCACTGAGCCTGAAAAGGTGCTTCCCAAATGGCTGCTTTCTCAGCCACCAGCTCAGCAGCAGCCAACACCAGAGCTAGCACAACTCACTAGTCACAAACTCACTAGCTCAGTGCTTAGTGGGAGGAAGAGTAATTTTTGCTTGTGTGTGGAAGAAAAAAAAAGACCTCTCAGGGAGCTCTGCCTGAAGCAGGCAGCACTGACAGCTTGCAGAAATAAAAGCCCAGCTAGCTAAGGGGACAAAGAGAAATATTAATATTGATACCAAACTACAAAAAACCCCTACCCATACATGCAAATCCTCACATCTGGGGAGCACAAATCTTCCTCTCAGGGCTTTTGTCTTTCCATCAAGGACCTGACAGTTACTGAGATCCCAAATGAGAAGAATTAGGTCAATGCTAAGCGAGCACTTCCCCTCATTACCTACTACAGACCAGAAGGAAGAAGAGAATTGTCTGGGTTTTTTTCCCTGAGTTTTACTATATGGGGGGGCAGGGGAAATGCTATTGCAAAATTCCCATGGCAGACTAGCTCCCCATGCACAAGTTCTGATTCAGTAGTCCAAGCAACTTAGTGCAGTTCTTCTTCATCCATTTGCAAACTGCCTGAGGGTATCTTACTGCAGAGTAAGAGCACTCCCATGCACAGCTACAGCAGAACAGCTCCTGCACTTCAGCTCCAGGGCTCTTTCCACCTACCATTCTCCAAAAGCTAACTGGAGAACATGCATCCATGCTCTCAAGCAATGCCTGCTCATCATCTGTACATGTTTTACTGTAGACTGCCATCTGATTGCAACTGCCCCAGGAAAACAAAATTTAACTTTAGCGCCCTAGACATCTCTCATAATTAGAAAAGAAAAAGACTTAAAGACTGAAACTGCTCCTTATTACTTTGTTATTTGGTTACAGGTGGGAAATCCATGGAACAGAAGTGAAGAAGAGCAGGCCTATATGATTGATATGGCAACAAACACACGAACTATTTCATCACCCATTCTGAGGTACTGCTTCACAATGTTGCAAGGAAATTAATTGATTGGGGGAAATGGGCAAGCTTTATAATCAAACACTTGCTCCCACTTATCAGAAATCCTTGGGTGCCTTTCTCGGGAGCGTGTAAGGGAGGGATCCAGACTCCATCACTTCCATATGCTGCAGTTAAACACAGAAGTCCCAAGAAATAGGAAGTTTTGTTACTGTCACATACCTATGGTTGACTTCCTTGCTTCTTTTTTTTTTTTTTATTATTTCCAATCTTTCTAAATATCTTTCTAAACATCTTAAATATCTTTCTAAAATGACACTTCCTGCTTTCAGTATGACACAAGAATGATCACTGTCCCAGGTCCATTAAAACTTTCCAAGTTACCTAGAGAACTGGTAAGTTACTTACTCTGAAAGTGTTTTTAACTCTGAAAGAGTAGGGCTATATTTGTGTCATCTTTCCTTAAGCTTTCTCTGTAATCATTCTGAGAGACAATAGCAGAAAGCCATGCCAGGAGGCCTGTTGCTGACATGATAATTGAAACTGGTAACAAAAAGAAAATGACAATCCAATAGACGGCACAGGTGCTTACCAGTATATAAAGACGCTGAAAATTGCCACGCTGATGACACTGAAGGGCAGGAAATGTACTATATAAGCTAAAAGCATTTGCCACTTCTTATACAAGCCGTCTTTACTTTCTTGGTCGCTGATAGCACGTAAAGGTGGGACTGGATTAAATATGTAAGAAATAAATTCAACTACCATTATAGAGAGCAAGACTTATGGTAGCAAAAATGACATGAAGCACAGAGACAATCTTGAGAATATATCAGAAACATTCTGCCTATACCACTCTGATCACTTTACCCCCACTCTAAATGCCAAACATGCTTCCTTCAGATTGCAAACATTGGTAAGCTTAACAAAAGAGGCCTAACTTGGCAGCATGCAGGACAGCCTTGTATTTTTTCCATACATACAAATTAAAGACATGAAAAAAACCTGCTGTCGCTGGATAATTTATCGACGTACTCTGATTTCAAGGTGATGACAGCAGTTCTCTACATGAGCAGAACAGTTTTTAGGGCTGTAAATAGAAACTACTGTTGCTCACAGTACGGCAGCTGTAAGAGCTGTAAGTAAAATGTAATCATCGCATAATACTCATAAATCCAATTATGGTTAATTGTTGTCAAAGCTGTTCTGTACTTCTATTCTTTCCACGTGCTTGGTTTTGATCTCACTTAGGATGTTAACTAGACCTAGACTTTCCTGCCTTTATAATGCTGCACACAGGCAAATTAAAGTATTTTGCACAATTTAGAATAAAGCCTCCATACAGGCACGTTCCTTTGAATTCCATTGAGCTTTGTGCTTCTGTATCAACTCTGACAATACCTAAAACTGAAGATCCTTTAAATTACTATCTTAAAAACCCCCCCATTTTCCTATTTACGAAATAGTGGCAGCAATACCTGCTGCTGCACATAACACAGGACAGAAACTCACAAAGGGCAACAGCATTGAGCATCCCTGTGTAGGGGGGGGCACTCACACACTGGTAGACAAGCCCCACGCGGTCCTGCACAGCTCCTTTTGCCAGGTCATTCCTCAGTCTAAGAAGGAAAAAGGCTATGAACAAGCTAAATAACAGATTCTGGAGGAGACGCATGATGATGCCAATCTTATCTCTGGAGAAGTTTCTTGTTGTCCTCCTGATAACGAAACAAAACAGCAACAATATACTTGTCAGCTATGACTGACCACATGTTGGTAGGGCGTTTAGCTTTCAGCAAATATTATGCAGCATCCACAAAAAGCTAGTACATTAAAAACTGACAGGGACAAGTACAGTGGGAGATCAAAATAACCAAGAAGGTGCACTAATATGGGGGGGGGGCGGGGAACTAAAAGATTAGTGGAAAAGAAACAAATTTCTTTTAAAAAAAAAAAAGAGGGAAAAAAAGTCTTACCGTAAAAGAATCCACATTTTGTAAAAGGCACTGGGTGAGTCTTTGTTTTTGAGTGGTATTGGGGGCAGCTCTTTCATACACTTAGTTTTTTCAATGGTTGCCAGTACTTTGTTAAAGATCTCCGAGTTTTTGTAGGCTGATACAATTTCTTGGACCCTACTGTAGGTTTCGAGTTCACGTTCCTTGCTTCGAGTGTCCACAGATGTCAGATCCACTGTAAATTTACAACGCCTTTACTATATTTACACATTACTTTCCCCTCATATCTCCCCCCTTTCAACTACTCTTTGTCTCCATCCTAAAATCTGCAAAAAAGAAAAGATCCATGTAAAATATTTAGGTTTCTTTTACTCCTCCCTTCTCTTGGATGCAGCATGAATGAATAACTGTGCAGCCACAGCAAATCTGTGTTTTGTGGCCTCTGTAGGACCCAGCAGTTTGAGCTGATCTGGAAATGCAAGGCCTGAGTGGTGTGCTGGTCAGACCTTTAGCCTTCTCCCTGCACAGCACAGAGCTGTAAACAGCAAGACAGAGCACCAGAGGATGAACACTGATGAAGATACAGAGATGATTTTCTAGTCATGTATTTCTCAGTTTTCAGGCAAATGCTCAGACATGGTTCCATGGTTCCCCTTTGTTCTCTGCCTGCTCCTCCATAACCATGAAGGTTTATTTTTCATTTGGTCTGAACTCACACTGCAGAGACACTTCTCTTCTCTACTTGAACTCTTACTGCATTGCTGGGCTTCACCTACCTCCTTTGCAGACATACTTCTCTTTTAATGTGAAGCTAGAGGGTGTTCAGCAGGCCAAATTCCCCAAGCAGGCTCAGCCCAAGCTGAAGAAAATATTACTGACTGCCGTGGAGCTTAGGAAAGGTAGATACTTCACATAGTTAAAGTTCCTTTCTAATAAATCCACCTAAACATATTCCTGGCACCAGCAATTCTTTCATTGGCAGATGGGAACTTTGCGTGTTCTATTTTCACAAGCCATACAGATTCAGCAATCTTGCTAAAATGCCTTAGAAATTTCCTTTTTCCCTAATAGCAATGAATTAGCTAAGGTTTCAAAAACTGGATTGTTGTTCTCAGGAATATTTTTTCTTACAGAATTTTATATTACTCTTCTACATCTGGTAAGATGTCTTCATCATTTATTTATTCCTAAGGTTTCTCTCATCCTTAGATTTCAGTGCTGAAATCTTTGTTCAAAATACAAATTTAACACGAGAAAAGGAGGCTTTGTCCAAGATTCTTAATAATTCCTCAAAACCTGAGCTAAGCTTATTAATAGTTCCTTGGTGTTCTGAAAGCAAGAGTTCAGCAGAATTGTCTTTAAAGGTAAACATATCCAAAATGAAGCCTTCACTTTTGCAAACATGAACTTCCAAAACACAGAAACACTTTTAAAAACTTGGCCAGTGTGACTTGCTGGAAGTCACAGAGGAAGAAATGGCAACCAGGTGTGTTTTAAAAGAATTATAACACCAACTACTAACTAGACCAAATAGTTAATGCCTACCATGCATTAGTATTTTTTTTAATGAACACAACACGAAACATTTCAATAATATAATCCACACTCAACTCATAGGATCTGTTTTCCTCTGCTGGTGTAAATTGTATCAGAATCTGTCCCTTCATTCACATCAAATTGCACAAAAAATATAAACTACCAATTTTCCAAAGACTAAATATTCTGATGATTCTTTGCTCTAAACTATATTTTTTCCTTTTCTTGTCACATTCAAAGGTTGACATTTGAAGAATGCAGTACTCTCTTCACCAAGCTTTTTTAAAAGTGGGTCTAAATCTCAAATCATCTATGCTTTTCAAGACTATTCAAATTCATGAAGGCAAAATTATCCTCACTGTCATACCAGTATTTTCAGCTTCATCCTGTTTAGCTTTATGTCAACAACCATCCTCTCTTCTCACTGAGTTTAGGATGCCTTCTAGACAATAGGAAAACACTGTCTCCTCTGAATGCAGCTTTTTGGATTGGTCAAATACCCTGGTTAGTGCTCAGCTGGCATTGTCAGAAATGAGCCTACATATTAGATTTAACAAGAGAGTTACATACATGTATGTACTTAGGTCCACATATATGCACACATACAAACACATACACACACGTGTATGGAGCAGGTACATGGATGTCCTGCAGCAAAACCAAGCCTCATTTCCAAAGTCTCATGCTGACCCTTTCTTTCATCCTGGACTGGTAAAACAGTACTCTTCATCTTATGCCAGCAGCGTGCTATCATCGTCTCCTGAAGCATCTGTATGTGCTGCTCCAGTAGTTCAACCTGGTATTAGCAACTCCCCAAACTTTCAGAAACCTCAAACTCAGCATCCCTGGAAACTGATGCCTCAAGTCATCCCATATTTATTCTCTACATCCTTCCCTCCAGGCAACAACTGTGTTCAGTTGCTTGGCATCACACAGTCCATAAGAGCATGGGACTGTCCACAGTTTTGGGATCAAATTCATTTTCCAACATCCAGTGCACAGCCATAAGGAAACACCATCAGGAATCCATAGGTTTCATCAAGTTGAGATTCCTTTTTTATTGGTAGATTACTCCTTTCTGCTGTGGTTGAGGCCTACTGCCAACTTGGCCATTTTATGGAGTCAGTAGGGGTTACATGGACCCAGCCCTCCCTCTGAGCTGAATATGATTACAGAGTTGGGGAAGAACACAAACACATTTCTGTCTCTGGAAAAACTCTAACTTAGTGAAGAAAATAAATTGTTTTACCAAAACAACTTAGACAAACTTACCATAGAAGTCAAAAGGATTTGATTGTTCAGGGCAAGAGTAGCCACAGTCACTAAAAAATGTGATCATTTCCATAGGGTTCCCACAGAAAACCATTTCTCCAAAGCTCATGATGGCAATTTTGTCAAATAACTGTTGGGGGCAAGTTAATATATTAGCAGTATGTACTGAGAAGTGCATTAATTCTTGAATACAGCTACTGTCTTGCTAATAGAAATGCTTTGACAGGAAAAATAATTTTGACACATTCAAACTTCCTTAGTATATTTCTCTCAAAGGAAGCTTGTCCTTTCTTTCACTCCTTTCAGTGGTTATGCAAAATGACACATTTTAATCTCTTAAAACTAGTGCTTCTCAAAACTGTCAGCAACAGCAGAATACAGAGGTGACTTCTAATGCACCTTCACTTACTGTCTGACCTCCTTTGGCACTAAATAGCCCCAGCCTGTAAAATCCCCAAATTGTTGGCAAGATTGTCCTGAAGTGCTTAAGGACTTTAACAGCACTGCTCTTTGGGTGAGCATTTGCCAGGGTAAGGTTCCCACCAGCGATGATCAATCCATGTTCTCAAGGCACCAGGACTGCTTTCAGTCCAGAAAAGCACTGTTGCTCCTCTCTGGCTCCACGACCACATCCATTCGGTCAGCCAGGGAAGAGGCTTCCTGCATTCATGTGGCAGGTGGTGGATGTGTCAGAAGAGCAAAGCAAAGCAACAGCGATGGGAAGTAAAAGCCCTGCAAGGCAGGCCATCCCCACCACACGACCAAGGTGTACCCACGTCCCCTGACATGGCTTCTCCCAGGGGTTTCGATTTGGGTAGTTGCATAACACCAAGGTTAGGCACACAGTCAGGGTGCATACTGTTTTCACAGGGCAGTATGTGTACCAAAGTGCTCTGTGGCTGGCAGAAGGCCAGAGCTGTAAAGTTCAAGACAAGCCTGTATTTATGCAAGGGGAAGGAAGAGATCCTTTGAAGGCAACTATACTGGATCTTGTATTTCTGTCCTGAAAAGAACCTAGGTACTAAAGAGCCTGGCAAAAAAAAAAAAAAAAAAGCCAATAGATATTGATTACCCTGAAGAGTTCTGAGCGAGGCTGATGAATTGTAAGAATGACAATCCTGTCTCTGTGTGCAAGCTCTGAGAGAAGCAAGACAAGCTGGTTTGCAGTCAGGCAGTCCAGCCCTGTCGTTGGTTCATCAAGCAGCATGACCTCTGTCAAATGACAAGGAATACCATTAAAATTCAGGTAAATGGGGAGCAAGTGTTATAGCTTCTGCCTTTAAAGAAGGAAAATAATATAGAAATTACTTTACAAGTGAAGTTCCCCATGTAAAGCAGAGTATGCATAGATATTGCCACAATGTGATCTTTCAGTTCTAGTTTGTTTCAGTGGTTCAGCCACAATGACTAGGAATAAGGACATAAAAAACTACTGCAGGACCAAAGAATAATCCTTTTTAAGTAAATTCAGGTGAAATCTGAAAATTACCAAAGTTGATCTATAAGTCTGCTTCTGAGAACAATAATTTTCAGCATGTATGTAAATGTAAATATAACTGACAAAATTAGCTAGAAGTGATAATCTGAATTAAATCCAAATATACATGCAGAATTTGTCATGAACAATCTAAGAGTTGCTAAAACACAGCATATATAGCATATATAATTCCCTAGATAGGAGCGGGGGGTTTACTGCATTTTTCTTCATTATTTTATTGCACATGGAAGGGAAAAACTTGTAGTCAAATCCATTATTTTTATACAGATGAGACACAGCACAGAAGAGGGCAGTCCAACCTTGATCAGGGTAAGAGGAGAGGAAAACTTTCACTATAGGTTTATTTACACAGACCTACTATAATGTTTACTATAGAGTTTAGTGACTTACTGAGCAATAACTACACTCGATGAACTCTCCAAGAGTCACAAGTAGCAGTGATACACCTCACTTTGCTATTTAAGTGCTCCTTCCTGCCTGATATGCAGTTCTAGCATATCTGCACTGCTACAATGACTCCAGCATCCAACAAATGCGTGCTGTACGTTTACTCTGTAAGATTCTGGGACCTTCAAGAAACTATCTCAAAACAGACAAAATTACCAGTGATTTTTCCCATGGATAATCCTTCTATAGTTATTCTGCTTTGATTTTCACTCACTGGAATTTTTTTGGCTCTGAATATATGGCACTCACGCACACGTAGTTCAATGGCATGGACTCTGCTGCAAGGCTCAGTGCTTGCATATATATGGCTCTATGTGCTCAAAAACTATACATTAATGGGCCACAACCAGTGTTGGGGAAGAGTGAACCCAGAAAGACTTAAAATGGATAAATGCAAGTCTAAACCTATGTTCAATCTCTAAGATTTTAAATTGTATGCTTTCCAAGATCAGCTAACAGATTAATGGCAGACCTTGGTTACTGCTTTATCCTTTCCTGTTATTACTAGAGTAGCTTTTGCTGAATTACAGAATGTAAATGCTTCTGTCTTTTAAAGTGCTTTATGGAAGCCTATGGTAGGAGCACGAAGCGACACAGCTTTATTTTGAAAATCCATGCAGTGGTACTTACTGGGATCCTGTAATAGCTGGGCTGCAACTGATACCCGACGCCTCTCACCCCCAGAAATGCCTACGAAATTACGGCTTCCAATTATTTGGTCAGCCATGTGGCTGAGACTCAGCTCAGTCATGACTGCATCTACCTGAAAAATAATTACAATTTCAAAAGACTAAACACAGTCCAACTCAGATACCTGTATGCAGTGCTAAAAAGTGGGGGGAAAAAAAGATGTAATTTTAAAACATATCTTTCCCAATATCAATATCCTGCTTGCATCCATTTGAGTTGGAAGGTATCTGGCATCATTTCTATTTGATTATTTGTAATACACTATTTAAATTTTTATTTTTTTTTTAGATTTTATTTTCATGTATTCTGAAATGAGTAAATTTTAGATTCAACTGATATTAAGTTATGAAGAGTTCAGAGGTGGGACTAGAAGTTAAGGTATGAAGCATAATGTGCTGGTCTGGCTTCTAAAATTCAGGAGCAGGAAGGCACATCCATTCTGGGGAAGTATAAAATACTGAGTGGAAGATCAGTGAAGAGAGGAGACAGAGAACAACATCCTTTGGTCAGGAATATCCAGCCTTTACTTTCCACAGAATCCAAAAAGAGTCCTCTAAATAAATCTGAAACACACCTATTTTATCAAGAAAGTAGCTCATAGGGGCTTATTAGACCAGTGCTTTTTGGAGCTGTTCTGGTTGGTGAGAGACATCCTATGGGAGCCAGAGTAGTGTCAAAATCACTTCTGCTGTCCATGAGACTTGCCAGCACACATGGCCCTAAACACCCCAGAGAACTGGGTTTACCAGCTGGGGAAGGGGATACCAACAGCAGCATCTCCTGCAGCAGTAACTGCTGCAGCTTTGGGTGGAGGGCTTTGTCCCAGCACAGTGGTAACTCCCCGGGGTGTCAGCACAAGCCCCTTGCAGAGGTGGGGAGCACCAGAGAGCTTGTGTCCTCAGCAGGAGGACTTCTCCCCACTTGCAGAAGGAGGATTAAAAAACTTGATAAACATAAAACACGGCTACGGATGGAAAGTGCTGCTGGTGAAAGCATTACATGACATCATGTCTACTTTTCTGGTGGAAGATGATAAAATACAGACCTTCTTTTTGATGAAGCTGTTGGAGCATTTCTTAAGAGTTAGTAAAGCTGTGTACGTCAAAGATTCTTGTACAGTGAGAAAGCTTAACAAAGTGTCACTCTGAAAAAAAAGTGATGCAAAAGAAGCAGTTAGTCCTGTAGTAATTTAATATTTTGTCCTGCTCATGCAAGCTTAATTAATTCATACAGTTTATTAACTGATTTGTTCCAAATTTACTAGTAAAATCACAGCCAGAATACATTATTCCATTACACTAGCAACCTTCTTTACATGAAAGGAAGCACATTACACAAAAAATAAACGTAGAAATCAACCTGTGGCACATAAGAGAAGCAATCTCTAAATTGTTCTTTCTTCAGCTGACGTCCATTCACGTACACTTCACCAAAGAAGTTGTCTTTATGTGCCAGTCTTCCTGATATTGCATCCAGAAGTGTTGTTTTCCCAGATCCTTTCAAACATAAGAAATTAATCATGTGATGAGACGAATGTTATGATTCCAAGAGTGGTAGCCTGATTTGAATGCAGACATATCAAAAGGAGCAAGGGTTTTTTTTCTCAATAACATTAAAATAATAGGTCCTGAAAATGCAGCTAGATAAGGGGAAAAGATGGGAAACCTAGAACGTAAGTTAGCATTTAATTCATACAAATTCACACTATGCCGTGGAATGTTTGAGTTTAGAAGTAACCTTATTTGTTACTGAAGTTATAATTGTTACTTAGATGACAGAAGACTGAACTCTGAAAACCAAGCACCACAGTTTTACAAAGCAGAAGTTAAAATCAACCACAATTTCATTATTTAAAACACAGATCTCAGTCATATTCATATCACTGTGGAAGTGACCTGTATTAATTCCAATCTTATTTCTTTCAAAGTTCTGGAACAACTTACCAGAATTTCCTAAAATCCCCATAATCTGGCCACTCTCTATGTGAAATGAAACATCCTTAAGTATTTGCCGGGTCCATTTTTTACAGTATAAAGAGAAGTTCCACCATGGGCCAACTCGCTCTCTTGGAAAACAAACATCAATAAAAATGAAACATAGAATATTTAAAATCTTAGCACAAAGCAAGTGAACGGTTTATAGCAATTTGCATGTGGGATGGGGGACTGCAAGTATCTTAAAATACGGAAAACTGAAAATCAAAATATTCCTCCCCTTCCCTTCCTCAGGCTTTAACTTTTCAATTTCAGCGTTATCTGGAAGACAAAGCGAGGTCTGGACAGATTGTTCAGAATGACTGCTAAGAGGCTTTCGGACTACAACCAAAGGGCAACCTTGACCTGCGGCTTCATTGCTGACGATGTCTGCCAGCCACTGATCCACCTGGTCCTTTCCTTGGGGCCCACGGCATCCTTGTGGCAGCAGGAACAAGGCTGGTGGGAAATGGCAGAGCCTTTGGCAGTCTCTAGTGGAAACGTCTTCCTTCGGAGACGTGAAGGAGAAGGGCGAGCCGTGGGGAGGCCGGGCTGGCTGTGCCTCCCTTGTGGCAGAGCGGCCCGTGCCATGCCGGGGGCAGCCTGCGCACATCCCTCCTCCCGACATGGGACGAAGCCAAACCCACAGCCCGCGGGTGCCAGCCCCGCTCCCCCGAGCCCCTCCGAGCCCTACCTGATGGTGTAGGAGGCTCCCTGGACACTGACGCTGTCGGGGGGCCGCGCCCCAGCCCTCTCCTCGCCTGCCTGCCCGATGCCGGCGCTCTCCTGCGGGCCGGGGGACCCTCCGCCCCACATCCTCGGCCCTGGGGCTCCGCAGCCGCCCTCCCTCAGGCCCGTGCCCGGGTGCCCGGCGCTGCCACCACCATGCCCCCCGCAGCAGCAGCAGGGGCAGCTGCCCCCGTCCCGGGGTCGGAGCAGGTCGCTGTCCCCACCGCTTGCTACCTCCAAGCAAACAGAGGGGCTCCCGGTCCTTTCCTTTCCCTGAGGACAGCTGATCAGCGATTAGCTGAAGCCGCTATCTGATGTACCTTTAGCCCGAGCTGTGAGTGTCCCAGAGGAGGGGAATATTTCCCTGCCCAGGGGGTGACGCCCGCTGCAGAGGCACGGCACGCCGGCAGATATGGTGCTGCGCTGAAGGTGCCCGCCAAGGACCGAGTTCCAACCCAAGAGGGGAAGGACTGCCACAGCTTTCGAAGAGAAGACAGTCGCCCGCCGCAGGGAGTGAGACCTTCCACGCCCAGGATGAAGGAAACCACTGAGGATGTCTGTCTGGACAATGCCGACTGGAGCCAGGTGACACGCGAGGGCTTGGCCGGGGAGCGGGACCTGTGGGGAGTGGGGAGCGACCCGATGGGCTCAGCTGCTCTGCAGCCACAGCTACAGCACTGCTGGGAGCTGGAGAGGCAGCCAGCCAGCCTGCCATAGCTCCTCCAGCTCCGAAACCGGGAGCAGAACGTGTCCACAGCCCCCACCAGAGCACACTGGGGACAGGGACAGTGCCGTTCCAGCCGTGCTCAGATGCCACAGTGCTGGAGCTGAGAGAGGCTCATCCAAATATATGGATGGAGGAGAAAGCCCCTGAGCATGGCCTGGGCTGGCTTTCCCAGGATATGCCTTCAGACTGATCCCCACATGTGCTGAGGAGCACCTGTTTGTAAAAATTAGGTTCAACATAAGCAAGAGCACAGAGTGCTTTGGCAGTAGGGGGATTTTGGAGGGCTTTCATGTGGCTTTTCAGGCTGCTTGGTGTGACATTGCTTTCCACTATGTCTCTAAACCGAGAAGACTAATCAGCCTTGTTTGCTGTGAGGGCAGGGAGTACACACAAAAGATCGTGGCACCAGCTGCCAAAGATACCACAGGCATGGATAGGGTCTGCTACAGAGGGAACAGGGACATTTGCCTTGGCTAGGTTATGAGTCTGACTCGTAGGAAAAGCACGGGCCTGGGGGAGAGATATGGCTGTCTGGAATAAAAACTGCAGGCATGCACACAGAGTTAAACCCAAAGCTGCCTCAGGAAAGACTTCATAATTGCAGCTGTATTCAAAAGGTTAACCAAGCCAAGCAGAGACCCCTATTGTTTTAACTGATACCTCAGAACACTTAAGTTCCACGACTGACAAACTGTGAATTTAAAAAACAAAAGAGGAGAAAAGGACTGTACTTGTGGTTGTTCATAAAGCCTCCAAGTTTATGAGTCTGTGTGGAATTCAATAACTGACATACTTCCAGTGAACCTTAATTTTTAGCTGTCGTAACTTATGAATTATAATATGCACCATCTTGATCAAGTAGACTAACACTGCTGAAGCAGTACATCTTTTTTCCTCAAAAACAAACAAAAAAAAGAGTCCAATCTCTTCATAGTGGCATGACATTTATCTCCCTTTTGAAAGTGATCCCTTTTAAATGGACAGCAACTAGAAAAGCACAGCACAGCATGTTTGGCCCTCAGACATGTCACTGTAGAACAAAGTACATTTCACACTGATTAACAGATAGCAGGTAACTCATTTCAACCCCTCAGACTTTTGCACTACAGTAACTCATCAATAATACTGTTATATCTCATAAATGTATTTACCTTTGTGCTTCTTTTCTGAACTCAGATTTTAACAGCACCTCAGTTATTGTAATTAACTGCTCTAATTCACCTAACAACTTTTCCAGACCAAGACCCAGGATACTATTTTTTGCTCTGAAGAAGATAACAGTCTCTATTTCACATACAGTGGAAAATCAAATGTTCTTGAGGTCAAAGAACTCCACTACCAGGTAAGAATTGTCATTTAAATATCTCCCTTCAGCAGGAAGCATATCCAGCAATGCTTTCTTCTATAAACAAGCCATTTTAAAAGCCAAAGTTGAAAAAGTTCACACAACTGTTGCACAAATACACAGTTTTGTGAGCAGAATCACACTCTTTATTGAGAGCAGACTAACCCCTGCACTGTAAATCTATCTATTAAAACTAGGGGGTAAGACAGGAAGAAAGATCTATTTTTAAAGCTCTGCTTTTTTCCCTCTGAGGGTTGAGGCGGAGGGACTTTCTGCCCAGCTAGGGATGTTGGGAGCCCTTGCTGGCAAAAATGAGCATGAGGAAGGAGACAAAGAGAGGATGACTAACACGAAGGATTTCAGGAACCAGTGAAATTTTTCATCTCTTTTGTGCCACCATGGCATCAGAAGTAGATTTCAAAATCTGTAGTTTAATGGAATTTTCAAATTATAATAAAATTTTTAAACATTCAAAATTTACAATAGCAGTAAATTTCCAAAATAACAGAGGACAGAGATAGCTTTAGTGATTAACAGAATGAGAAGCAAAGCATGAAACCCATAGGTGGCTGCAAAAGAACTTCCTTACACGTATTTCTCAAGATTAACAATAATATTCTTTGCTTATATCATAACTTTGAAGGTAATTGTTGCTAAATAGTTTATTGCTTGAAGGGACTTGTTTCTTTCTTTGTTAGGTTAACACAGCATCCCAGATTCCCTGGTATGAAAACCTTGCACAGATGAAAATGCCCTGGACCTGGAAATCGGATCCCCGCTCTCATGTGTCAATAATCCAGAATCTGAATTTAAAAGTTCGAAGCGGTCAGATGTTAGCTATTATAGGAAGCACTGGTAAGAGTAACTTCAGGATATGACCAACTCTCAGTTGGTCTCTGTACACAGCCAGCAGCAACGCTCTGGAATTTTTTTAATGCCAACATCTAGTTGAGAAAAAAACTATTGGAAATGTGTCACTTCAATACATTCTTTAAGTGACATGATCTGTGAGGAAACAAAGAATTATACCGAGAGGGGGGAATACATTTTGTTTTCAAACCCAATATTATCACACCTTATACACATTTGCTATTTGTTTCCTGAGGTGCAGTGGGTTTTGTTATAACTATGGCCTTGAAGCCCCAGATCTGCTGGACATGAATCAGCTTCATGGCTCAGCTTCAAAACAGGCCAGCTGCAGACCTTGCCCAGAAATATAGCAGACAAATTGAGGCTGGATCCCGCAGGAAAGATCAGTGCCAACTTGCATAGCCATAAACAGATATTCCCTTTGGAGCGAAACAGTTCTAACAGGGCAAAATATTGCAGCTGGGTTAGTTAAGAGAAACTTACAGAAAAGAAAAGACAGGTCCTCTTCTGTTTGGGGTCTCTGCTTTACAATGTCTTTTTGTTTTTCATTTTCTGGTGGGACTGGTCTAATCTTCCCCAGGGTGAGAGTGACCAATGGAGAGGTGATCTTTTCCCCATATGTTCCATGGAGTCTAAGCTCATCTAGGGGGAGAAGAAATAGACACGTGACGTGTCAAACTGGAGGAAAAAGTACCATACTTTGGAGATAAAAACCTCCAGGCTGTGTCTCCACTAGACTCTTACATCGGGTTAGCTCAGCTCTCAAAGGCAAGGCATATTTGCCAAAGAAGTTTTAACTTTATTTCTACAAAAAGAGGTTTTTCTTCCCTATTGCCATGGGAATTTTTTCTTAGTACATATCCTTAATATAACTGAAGCAGTACCTTAGAGTTTCTTCCGAAAATAAAAGGAAAAGCTTGTGATGAAAAGACATACTGAGTTATAGATATAGCACCTTTGTAAGGTAACATACACTGAGCACAAATCCCTTTCAGCAAACTAGTCAAACTATTTTCAAAAGCTGTTTATCATCTATTTTATCAAATGCCTTAGTAAAATGGATTAAACTGCTGATGGGTTTCACATTGTCAATGGCAATCAATATGTCACTCTTAAACAGAGCAATACGTGGTTTACAGATGGATGGGTTTCTTTTTTTAAGATGTATGTATTAAGAAACAAGTGTGGAGTTAATCTTTCAACAGGGAGACTAGAAATAAATGACATCTAATCATAATAAAAGAGCTCTCTGTGTTTACATACAGTATCATACAGCAAAAAGGAAAAATTCATTTGCTATTTAACTCCAAAGCAGGTTTTGCTTTCATTGTTTTACTTTTCTTACCTCTGGGTATGAGCCAGCTTTTCTTAATTATTTAAATGTCTTTTTGTCTTATTTAAGTCATAATAATTTTTATTTCAATCATGATTAAGGTTCTTATTGTCTGTATAATCATTCAGTGCCTTAGTCATTCAGCTGCTGTTTCTGAATTCACAAATCCCTCCACAAAGAAAGCTCTTGCTTAGCATTTGGGTGTCAGCCCTGCAGCCAGGGCAGGATACCGCCTTTCACCTGTGCTTCAAAAGTGAAAGAGAGGTAACCAAAGAGATCTTAGTTCTTGTATTCATGGAGCTACCCTCAATGCCCAGCCTCCCAGTTCTGCTGAGAAATGACAGAGGTTAAAGCCACTTACTGCATTCCAGAGGGGAGAGATTTTCCGAACATGAGCTTATAGCCAGTATTTTCTTTGAAGACCATTCTGTCTCTGTGGCTTTGGAAAAACTGCAGGAAGTGTTGTGTAAGACATATTAAGGAACAAAAATTTATATCCTCCATCTGTGACAAGATCCCTTTTCAAAATGATCCCTTGGAAATTAATTCAATGTTCAATTTTGTTCTGTCTAGCTGGTGGGAAGACATCCTTGCTTGACGTGATAACCTGCCGGGATCATGGAGGCAAAATCAAGTCTGGTCAAATCCTGATCAACAACAAGCCCAGCACTCCCCATCTTGTTAGGAAATGCATAGCACACGTGCGGCAGGATGACCGGCTGCTCCCCCACCTGACTGTCAGAGAAACACTATTGTTCATTGCCAAACTGCGCCTTCCGAAGTTTTTTTCAGACTCACAAAGGAAAAAAAGGGTAATTAAGCTGTTGGGAAAAAGTAAAGTTGTCAAAAATGTGTCTGACAGGAATTATCCAAGAGATCCTGTGTGTTTGGAGTCAGAACAGCTAATCTGGTATTTTTTATGTAGATTATGAATTATAAAACTTTTTCTTCTTTCAAGATAGAAACCAGCAATTGTTGCAAAGCTCATAAAAAAGGACAATCTAGAGAAAGCATTATAGAGGCTGAAAGATGAACCGCGTTTTTGATCGCTGAGTCTTTTTTTTAATGTTACCTCTAAAATCAAGATCTGCTTTCAGGTGTCTCTTGATCAGATAGCACTGAAATATCCAGACTCATTTTGACCACGTTAATTGTACTTTATACATGCACGAGTGTCCCAATGCACACTTGCTTTACCTCTGGCATCCCCCAGGTAGAAGATGTTATAGCAGAGCTGCGGCTGCGCCAGTGTGCAAACACCAGGGTAGGGAACGAGTACCTCCGTGGGGTTTCGGGAGGAGAGAGGAGGAGAGTGAGCATCGGCGTGCAGCTGCTCTGGAACCCGGGTGAGCAAAACCCTGACGCCTTCCTTGTGCCTACCACAGACCGCTCGGGGATAATGGGGCAGTAAGGGAAGAGAGAGGCTTTCAGGGAGGAGTCAGACACACAGTTGGCCCTCAGGCAGCTTGAGGAGCTCACAGTCAGGATCTTAACCTGGCACCACCCTCTGCCAGAAGTTACCTCTCCACAGCACAGCTAGACACAGTGACTGGGTGCTGGTCCATTTGCTTAAATTGCAATCAGTGCTGATCACAGTTAATCTTGTAATTATTACAGCAATAATTCTGTAAACAGTGTGTTTCAGCAGCTGACCCACTCTTGTTTCTGTCACCTTTGCCAATGGAAAAGCAGAGGTAGACCAAGGCAGACCCCTCCTGGGAGCCTTCACCCACCATTCCCACCACCATCACAGACTACTGAAAGTTGCCTGAAGTTACCTCACAGAAGTGCTCTGGTCTGTGCATGTCAATACGATGTTTGGTTTTTATCTGACCACGTGCCACAGGTTACTTTGGAAGGCTGCTGGCCTATTGCAACATGGAAATTGTTTTCCTTTCCTCTGACCCAGCCCCCATTTACATGTGCAGTATTAACAGGGAAGGTAATTTTCTTGGCTGTATAGTCACTCACTGCAGTCTTGTGCAACTCACTGACATGGCTGGCTCATGCAGCAGGTGAACTAGAAGCTTCCATTGCCTTCAGCAGAAGCAAAACATAAGGCTAAATCCACAGCTGATTTTGCAGGATTGAATTCCCTATCTGATCTTATATATATCAAAAGCACCACTAACCTTGACTGAGCCTCTTGTCAAGTAAGACTTGACATCAGCTCTTGCACTGGGAAATGGATTTGAACATTTTTTGCTTGTATAAGGTTATATTTATGAAATTATGGGAAAAGCAGAAGTCTTTTTCTTTTGTAAGAAGTGATGCTCAGGAATAAATGTGCTGGTACTGCAGTAAAAAAATATTGGTTTTTCTTTAAATTTCATCAGTGAGATTTCATGCACTAGCCCTATTTCACTTAGAACATATTTTCCAAATCAAACATGCTGCTTTCCACATCTAAACTTATTGTCTTTGGCAGGAATACTCATACTTGATGAACCCACATCTGGACTGGACAGTTTTACTGCACATAACCTTGTGATAACATTATCCAGACTGGCCAGAGGAAACAGATTGGTTCTCCTTTCACTTCATCAGCCTCGGTCAGATATCTTCCAACTGTTTGATTTAGTTCTTCTGATGACTTCTGGACTCACTGCCTACTGTGGAACAGCTAGAGACATGGTCCAGTATTTCACAGAACTAGGCTATCCCTGCCCAAGGTACAGCAATCCTGCAGACTTCTATGGTCAGTATCAAGCACTGCCATAAAAAAAAAGTTACTGGAAATTATTTGCTTTTATAAGTGTCCAGCTAACATTGATTTTTGTAGACAATAACTGTCTTAGAAATACCTTATAACTGACTCAAATCAGTATTGCAGCAAGTCCAGCTTTGAGCAAGGTCCCTATTTGTCAGTACAGGAAATGTAAAAAAAACAAGCAGTACGGAAAAAATCAATTTTAAAAAATCCTCCTTCTAACCCTGCCAGGTGTAGCAACTCCTCCACATGTTTAGCATGATTATCCCCCTGTTTTAGCTGGTTGAAAGTTAGACTGGGAAGAAAACAGATAAACTGATGAATTGCTTTCTGTAGCCAGTTTTCTGACTTCTCATTCAAGAAACGTAGAAACTAGTTTCCCAGAGTGAGGAATAATACACACCTGGAACAGGAAATGGCAAAGAGAAGTGCTGCCCAACAGAGCACGCTGAAAGGGAGGAAAATCTAATCCAAAACAGCAATCCTTTTACTTCTCAAAGGTAGTTTACATGGTTTCAAATCCATTCTTCCTCTGGTTTTTGTAATGTGGAAAGGGAATCTGGCCCTGTTAATCTAATGGCAGGAATCTCTTAACAGAGGCTGGTTCAGCTGCAGCCCTTGGGTCTTTGCTCTCCAGTTGACCAGGAAACCTTGTACAGTCACCAGTGCTCTGGAGTAACCTCTTCAGCTGTGCCTATGTGGCAGGCAATGTCAGCTGTGCAGAGATAAACAGAAATTAAACTCCACTGAGTCAACTCCTTTAAAAAGACCTTTGTAACCCCGGGGTTCAGAGCAGTCCTCAGCCAAGGGCAGTCTTGAGGAAAATTTGAGCACCACCATATGGGAATGGAGGGGCAGTCCTGGAGGAACTTGTAGCTGCTGCCTGTGGTTACAAACCCCTACTACACGGACATAGGGAGGGATGAGAGAGGGGAGTGGAAAAACTTTTAGCAGTATGCAAAGTCAGTACCCATAGGAAGAGAAAAGAAATAAGGTCAGCAGGAAGGTGGAAATAGGCTGGGGAGGCAGAGGATCCACAGAAAGGATGCCATGTGAAGGCAACACACAAACACTGGCTTTGTGTCTGAAAGAAGAACAGGAGACCATGGCAGAAGGGAAGACACAGGGTAGATTGCAACTCATTTCTGATGGACTCCCACTAAACAGGGCTGAACAGAGATGGTCAGCCCAAAGCAAGGAATTAGGAAGTGTGCAGAGATAGTTCTCTCAGAAAGCACCTGCAAAACATCAGGTATTGTCGCTCTACACTGAAGGTCAACATGGGAAAATACTATTATAGGTTTAGATTTTTTTAAAAATCATTTTGTTAAGTAAAAAAATAATGCTAAGTCAACTAATGTCTCTGTGACTGTTGTCCTTAGATAACATTCTTTTTGGACTTTCTCAGTATCTGGTAAAGTTTATGACACCTCCCTAAGATACAAATAAGATGATAACTATAATTTTGCAGATGAAGAAAAAACCATTACATTTAAATCAAATCCACATAAAAGATTGTAAATGCCTACCTGCCAGAAAGGAAATTCAAACTGCTTTTTTCTCAGTACCCCTCTCAAGGCACTATGAATTTTAGAAAAATCTGAAATAGTAGTTTATAATATTATAACAAACAATTATGTAATCCCTCTGTGATTCATTGAATTACTAGGTAAGAAACATACACATTAACAATCTTATCATCTCTAATTACCAAAAGTAACTGCTGGAGTTTTAACTATTGTAATTTAATGCATGTACACAGGTTGTACTGTCTGTTCACAATGAATTCCCTATTCTAAACACATCATAGAGTTATCACTTCTATAGCGCATGGACTTACATCAAGTAATGTCTTGCAGTTGATTTGACCAGTATTGATAAACAAACCGCAGAAAAGGAGATGGAAAGCCGAAAAAGAGCAAATACCCTCGCCAACTTGTTCCTAGAAAAAATCAAACATTTTGATGATTTCTTATGGAAAGCTGCTGAAGGAGACAATGTTGCAACCACAGTCAGCAAGCAGAGGTAAAGAAAAGAGTGTCGTACAGAAGATCTGCAACAACAGCTGCAGCCTGTGCTAATTTCAATTTATTTATTTTTCTCTTTTTCTTTTGGGCAGGTCCCATTTAAATTCAGAAGAGGCTATCAACATGCCTCAGCATTCAAGTGATCAGTTACCAGGAGCCTTAAAGCAGTTCACTGTATTATTCAGGTAAGCTTATCTTCAGCATAAACAGTTGTGTATCGTGCCCATTTGTATTTTAAATCACAAGAAAGAAGCACAAAATGTCCCACACCCATTGCCTTCCCTGAACCTTTCAGCGTTTCAGACCTGAAATACTCAGTGGCTACAGATGCTTCATAGCTTTGACTAAGTAAAGGCCTTTACAGAAACACACAGCCCAACTCCCACCCTAGACCAAGTCAGTAATTCCATGAATGGATTTTAACAGTGTTTGGGGCAATGTCTTTGAATAAGAGTGACATTACTACGTACTATATCTTACATCAATGTTGCTGTTCTCCTAGCCGTCAAGTCTCCAATGACTTCAGAGATCTTTCAACGTTATTAATCCATGGATTTGAGGCCCTTCTTATGTCATTATTAATTGGATTTTTGTACTATGGCGATGACAAAGATGGACTCTCTATTCGTGACACAACAGCACTGCTGTACATGATAGGTGCCCTAATCCCATTCACAATAATTTTGGATGTTATCGCCAAGTGTAAGTGTTGGTTTTCTTGTAAACATTGTAAGCAATCAAAATCAGAAAATTCCTGAATTAATGAAAAAATTAAACTTATTAATACAACCCAAGGATGAAAACAATCTCTTTGTTCCTACCCTGCAGGCCATTCAGAAAGAGCAATGCTTTATCATGACTTGGAAGGTGGAATGTACTCTGTTAGCCCATACTTCTTTGCTAAGGTAATTGGTTTTGTTGCCAGGAAATACGAACAGCTGTCTTGAACATTAAAAAACAAAAGCAAATCAAAGATTTCTTGTATAAATAATCACATTCATATCATTTGTTCTTTTGTGTCTGCCAGCTAAGGCTATCGCTCTTTCTTCCTTGGCATTAATAGATAAACCTCACACTATTTTAGATCTGTTGCCATAAGTCATGGCTGAGATCCCACACCAGAAAAGCCAAAGAATCTTTCACTGGGTTGTTTGGCCAAAATTTGAGAAATCTCAGACTCAGATTTAAGGGTCTACACAATTTTACATACCTGCATATTTAATTCACTGAAGCATCTCTGAAAGTTTGCTTACGTGTCTTGATCTGTAAAACAAAATATTTGTATAAAAAAACTAAAGCAAATGTAAAACACAAATCACAAAATGCTAACTGTGATGCTTCTGGTAGTTGTTTGGGCCTGTACTGGTCAGAGATAAAAAAGTTTTAAGTGCATAAAGAGCCAGAGTTCCTGGAATTAAATTTAGAACTTTTAAAGAAATTACATTCTCTTTTTCACAAGGGTTTAGAATAATCCCTCCTTTGTGATGTTGCCGCTGTTAGATGAGTTCTGCCTGCCATGGCATCTGTAATTTAGGTTTCCATTTCTGCACAAGATTTTAAATGCTTATTAGTGGTTGCCAGAGAAAAATATTCTTTGCATTGTGTCACAAAGATTGCACATTATTCACAGAGAAATCGATGTAATTTGTTACAACCTTAGCATTACAAGATAGTACCAACCCTCTTAGGAGGAAATAATGCTCTCTATAGACCTCTTTAGATATTTGAGAAAATCCTATTTATGCTTTTGTTTTACAACAAATTAAGCTGCTAACTCGACTGCCTTTGGGACAAGGTGGGGAAGGGACCAGGAGCCAAATTTGTCTCAGATTTGGTTTCACACTAGGTACAACCAACCTGGGACAAAACACAGAGTTGCAATGAGTCAGTAACAGTATTACTGTTATCAAACACACTAGTTCTCAGGAAAAGTGCCTTAAATTCTTAGAAAGTGCCACAACATCTAATCTATAACAAGTGTCCTCTCCATTTAACAATTAGTTATAGGTGATGTCACAACTGGAGAAAAAATTAACATGGACTTCAATTTCTGCTGTGGATTGTTTTTGCATGTCACTGTCAACCCCATAAGAGGGAGATGACTGCGTTGTAAGGGAGTGTTTCCTGTAGTTTTTATAAAAAGTCCGTAAGTACATTAAGATGCATCTAATTCAACTCATTCTCTTTTTCCTCTTCTTGAACAGGTTTTGGGGGAGCTTCCCGAACACTGTGCTTTTGTTATAATCTATGGGGTTCCCATCTACTGGCTGGCAAACCTGGTCCCTGAGGCAGAGCACTTCCTGCTGAACTTCCTCTCGGTGTGGCTGGCCGTGTACAGTGCCCGTGCGATGGCACTCTGGGTGGCAGCGCTGCTGCCGACCTTGCAGCTCTCGGCCTTCTTCGGCAACGTCCTCTTCACATCCTTCTACCTGAGCGGTGGGTTTGTGATAAGCCTGGACAGTCTCTGGACAGGTGAGACAAAGCTCCCACCACCCCTCAGAACTCAAACATCGATGGCTCCCACCAGGGACTAGTTGTTGTAAGGCTGACTGCACCCTGTGCAGGAAAACTCAGCTTTATTCCTACCTTTGCAATTACCCTCTTGGATGCTGACGGTGGAGTCAGATCATTCATTTTGTGTCAGTTTCACCATCTGAAAAAGAGGGAATAAGAAGTTTGGTCAAAAAAGCACTAGTGAAAGGCTGGGTTCTTATGTGGTTGCCAAACTTTTCAGTAAAAGGAATTGTATTCAAAAGACAAAGATGGAGCTCTTAGTTGACAGCAGGAGTTTGATGGATATGGATATTAGCTCACTCCTTATTTCCCATCTCCATGTAACAACATAAAGTATATCTGCTATTTTGTCCAATAATAAACTCCTACATGTTTACAGCCTCTGGCTGTCATAAATGAGACAAACCTGCTGTATTTGGCAGCAGCACAGCAGTTTTTGAGTTCTCAAGTTTTGTGTATGTGTATCAATTTCTTTTTTTTTTTTTTTTTCCCCAGTTCCCTTTTGGGTTTCTAAAATCTCTTTTCTCAGATGGAATTTTCAAGGAATGATGCAAATTCAGTTCACTGACCTTACATACGAGATGACTGTTGGAAACACTACTTTCCAAATACCAGGGAAACTTGTAAGTCAGTAATAAAATTCTTACAAACATCTGATAACCAGTTGGAATGCTAGTTATGTGCCTGTCATACTTAAATGGATGTTGTAGGCCTCAAATTTGGCAAGTGCCAAACCAACACATGAACACATTACACTTGGTATATTGTAAATTTGTCCCTAAGGATGGCCCTACAGCAGTCACTCCTTCTTTGCCTTTTTTTTTTTTTAATGAAAGAGAAAAAAAAGAAAATAATAAAGGGCCACTATTTTCTACACAAGCCTCAGCTGTGCATTTGCTGGAATTGTTCAGAAGCTGAACTGAGTTCCTCTGAAACAGAAATTGCTATCAAACCCCTCTGAAAGCTACACCCAGCTGGAAACAAAGGGGAAAGGGTGGCAGGGGCCAGGGAAGCTCACATGTAAAACACACTTCACAGATACAGCACGAGAGGTTTGTGTCTTTTCCCAATGTTGTGTTATGGGTCATTACAGATCATGCGGGCTCTGGACCTGGACTCCCATCCTCTCTACGTGAGCTACCTCGTCCTCACTGGCATCATTTGCAGCTTCCTGCTTTTATACTACTTATCTCTGCGCTTCATCAAGCAGAAGTCAGCCCAAGACTGGTGACAGCGGCGGAGGCAGCAGGTGACAGGGTCCCTCGCAGGGAGGCAGGGGGAGGAGGAGCCCAGTTTTGTGCCCCCGGCGTGTGCCACAGGATGGCAGCAGAGCCCCAGCAGTCGGGACGCGGGACGCGGGATGCGGGATGCAGGATGCGGGCGCTGCTCCCGCAGAGCCTGCCACGGACCGCGGCTTCAGCTTCTTTGGGGGCTCTGGGGTTGTTGGACACACGGTGTTCTCAGGTGACGAGGCGCTCAGGCCTTCTCCACACCTGGATATACTCTGAGCGATGGGCCACCGGTTTAAAAGGACCCGCTGCACACATTGTAATAGCTGATGTTTTAGTCCAAAATGTTTGAACATAGAGTGATCGCGTGCTTAATTCAGAGGGCTGCGAGAGAACAGGATCAAAACACTACTTTCTGTGGCACGTATGACATTTAGCACTCATAAGAGCAGCGAAGAGAAAAGCAACAGAGACGATTTCAAGGATGCAAAACACAACTACTCTGTGTTGTTTCTAATTGCTTGTGTGTTTTAAAGCTTCGCCTTTGTGTTCCAGTGAGATGCTAATGATGCCCACAACGAGTATTTGGTCACTGTAGAGATATCTTGCAACAAATAAAATTATCTCACCTTCTTGGATTTATTTTTACAGTATAAATACATACTAATTGACTGTTATTAATGCCATCTTTCTCCATGGCAGTACAAATTGTACAATTCACCAAGTTTGCTTCCTAAGGTTCTCAGGTAGAAAACGGCAACCTGCCTCTGAGGAATTAAAAATCTAACAATGCAACTTATTAAATGCTTGCAGTCGTGCACCTAGCTACACTCCAAAAATGAGTATCAGTAAATAAAGGGCCATAATTCACACACAGTCATGGCAAGTGCATGTACAAATTAGGTGCACAGTTGCTGTGAGCATTTTGTAAGATTGGCTTGCCTGCTTTTAAATGCTGAGATACATATATCTCTCTTATAAACAGAAACCCAAAGCAGATCGCCTGCTTGACTTTCATTTGCATGTTGCACACAGTGGAAAACTCCTCATGTAATCGGCTATAATGCCCCAGATACTGTTACGTAAATCCTGAGGTTTACTTTGGCTTTTTTAAGCAATAAGAATGAAAGAACATCCATATTTTATTATTCTGTTTGGCAATTAGGACTGCCACATTACTTTCCACAGGTTGCACGAGGTAATATATTCCCAGGAAGCCCCTGGCCTAAAGATGGTTAAGCAGGTCTGATGAAGTCAGATCTTCAAACCCAGGCAGAAGTAGGAATGCAAAACACTCAAAGGTTCTTCTAAAGCAAATTCTACCATATCTTTCTGGTTCTGCTGCATTTGATTTAAAAAAAAAAAAACCCACTTGATTTGATCTTAGTGCCATTTTGAAATTATCAGATTTTCATTGCCTTTTAATGGGAAAGCCAATTCTTTCAGTCCAATTCAGCATCATTAAATTGTCAGAATAGCAGCTTCCTGTTTGATTCTTAATTATTCCTTTTTATTATATTTAAGACACTTAATTTTTTTTAAAGTGGTTTACTCTTCTTTGTAATGATCTGTTGTGATTAGAATCTCTTTTATATTACACTGAAGTTTTAAGGGTATATATTGGTACTTCTAGTCTAAACCTCTATTTTCAAGGTATTTAGAGGATTAAATTCTAGGCTGACTCTCTGTTGTGAATTCACTTTGATGTTTAATAAAAAAAGGAGAGACACAATGGGAGAAATTAAAGACATAAGGGACAGCTCTGAATTTTAGGGGCATATTGTCATGCACAGAAATCTTCAGGCATCTAGATAAGAATATACCATAGCCTTAACTTTGAATTTCCTTCCTTTTGTGAAATTAGTCAGGCTGCTGACATTACTTAAGCAGCCTTTTTCAATTTAAAATTCCACCCTCTTAACATTATGCAGCAGGACCAAACGGTGTGAGTGTTTCAGAGGTGGTGTTATGACAAGGGTAGATGTATACATAATGGGGACTTGAGCGCTGAGCCGAGGAACAGCCAGCGTGTGGAGTGGAGGAAGAGCTATCATAGGATGTGGCCAGGCCTCTGTTTACATAGGAAAAGCTCATATTCTATATACTACAATTACATTAGCACACTGCCTGTGATCATATCTTGTTTCCTTGATGCCGAGAGATGGGGAATATAGGCTGTGATTATTGTTACAGGCTTTAGCAATAAGAAGATAGGAGCCTTGAAATACCAGCAATTAGCGTTCATGCCTAACAATAGCATGCTGTGGGGCTGTGTACAGAGAAGAGCACAGGGAAGAGTGGGTGGATGACACACAACCTGCCCCACTCGCACTGCCAGGAGCTGCAAATAAGGCGGGTTTAGGGGAATCATGCCCCTCTCAGCCAGTGAAGGTCATGGTGTATGCCTCGGCCTCTACTCACACTACCACAGGAATGCTGTTGCTGCTGCAAAAGCAAATGGTTAGTGAGGCGACAGGAATGTTCCTATGAGTTCTAATCAACTGTGCTGGCTTCAGCTGGGGTAGAGTCAATTTTCTTCACAGTGGCTGGTATGGGGCTGTGTTGGGGATTTGTGCTGAACAGAGGGTTGGTAACAGAGATGTTTTTGTTATTGGGGGGCAGGTCTTAACACAGAGCCAAGGCCTTTTCTCTTTTGGTATTGCCATGCTGGTGAGGAAGTTGGGAGTGCGTGGGAGGTTGGGAAGGAGACACAGCTGGGCCAGCTGACCCAGGCTGACCAAAGGGGTATTCTGTACCATATGACATCATGCTCAGTATATAAGCTGGGGGGAAGAAGAAGGAAAGGGAGGTTTGGAGCAATGGAGTTTTGCCTTCCCAAGCAACCATTACACATGATGGGAGACCGTGCTCCCCTGGAGATGGCTGAACACCTGCCTGCCCATGGGAAGTGGTGAATTCTTTTTCTTTGCTTGTGTGCGTGGCTTTTGCTTTCCTTATTAAATTGTCATTATCTCAACCCATGAGTTTTCTCACTTTTTGTCCTTCCAGCTCTCTCCCCAGTCCTGCTGGTGGGGCAGTGAGCAAGCAGCTACGTGATGCTTGGCTGCTGGCTGGGGTTAAACCACAACACCAAGGGTAAAATTCATAACTGAGTTTCAGCACAGCGTGGCTTTCCAAGTTTCAGAGTAGCCTCAGACTGCCCTGTATCAGCAGCAGCTCGCTGTGCCCTCCTGTCTGCACTCCCTGTATCAGTGTAACCAGAGTTGCTGCAGTCCATAACAAGCTCAACACCCAGACTAAAAAACGCAAGGAAGACACTGCCCAAAACTCACTGTACTGTCTGTTCCACACAAGACAACATTTAGTTTGTTACAGACTTTAGCAGTGTGGTTAAGGCAGATGTGCCACTCGAGCAGAGCACTGCCTGGCAGTCCAACAATGCTGCTATCCCAAGGATTCACTCGCTGCTGTCTTTGCTCTCCCTGTATCCTCCCTAACCAGCTTCAGAAAGGATGTGCTCAGTGGTAGGTCACAATCTCTCTTCTGCAGGCAACAGAGTCAGTGAAAAACTGGGTTTGCAATTGGTTTCCAAGTTGTTTTGTTCAACTTCTGTTTGAACTGCCCAGGGTGCAACCCAACTGCAACAGGCTATGGGGCTTCAGTCTGCAGATGTGTCAGACTGCGGAAACAACAATATTTGTAAGGAGTATGCATCAAATTTAGAACCAAACAAAATCTTTGTTGGTTACATGAATACAATAAAGTACCGTGCAGACAACAGAACTGTGTGTTGCTACCATACCACTATGTACTAGGGGTGATATCTGATCTGTAAAGAAATAGCTAAGAAAAATGTGTCATTATTACTGAAGTATTTAATAGAGGCAAAGGGGGGAAGTTTTTCCCCAATTTCCAAGTTTATGCGGACTGTCCACTGGCAAAAGGAACCAACTTTTCTAGCACTGGAAAATGGATCACAGAAACACTGCTCTACATGTTGGCTCATGGCTAGTGGCAGTTCTCCACCTTTAACTTGTCCTTGGGAAAGGACTAGCTTTCACTATGGCTAAGCTAAATTAGTAAGTAGCTGCTGAAAGTTTCATCCCATATTTGTTCATTGCAAAATCCACTGAGAAATCTAAATAAGTGTCAATAGCCATTCCTTTTAATAAAGATAAAACTCCATGAAATTCCTTTAAAAATAAATCACAGACAATACAGTATGCACAGATATTCTCTGGGTAAGAAAAAGCAGTGTTGGTATGTCCACTTGCAACAGAAATAACAAACCTTTCAGGTTTTAGCCATAATGATTAATTTTAATGGCAGTAGACAAGAAACAGTGTACACAGAAGCTCTATGACATGCTGGCTTTTTTTTTCACACTCGGAGAGCCAAGACAAGCCCTTCATATGTTAGCAGCTATTAATTAAGGCAACAATGTTTAAGCAGTGGGTTGAGGTAATTTTAAAACCGCTTAACCCTTTTAAGAACTGACAAGCTTTAAAAAGCATATATGAGTGTGTGTTCATATTAATACGTAGATGTAGAGGTATCTACATGAATGGATTACATACATATGTATATACACACAAAACTAATGCCTGTGATTGCTTTTTTTTATTTTCAGGGACTATTTTAATAAAGCAATTCAGATCCATAATTTATAAAAGTGCTGTTGCCAATTTATATAATTAATTATAAAACTGTTTGCTGACATTTATTTTGTCATTAAATCAAACTTAAAGGTTATTTTGAATTGCAAATTTTGTTGGCATTATTTTGCTTTCATGGCCACAATTAGATACTTAGTGCTTCCTTCCAGTGCTGAAAACCTGCAACTTTAACCCTCAATCCTCACACCATGGCTCCCGAACCAGCATCTCCCATCAACATGTTTCTATCTTTTGCTCCTCTCTAAACATCTGATCAGATTTTGCTAAGATTCCCAGCACAGCTCAGTACTGTTTCTGCCCAACACAATACTTTTTCAAGTTTAACAAGTGGGTTTAGAGGCACTAATATTAATGTACTGTCCAGAACAACATGACAAGTAAACAAACAATGCCACTTGTCTCAAAAATAATTCGTATTTTGTACACATGCAAATTAGACTGAATTTTCAAACTAATGCAGAGCAATTGGAAATCCTTGAACATTCATTCACAAATTGTCAAAACCAAAATGCACAGAACAGGCAATTTTCAATAAACTCCCAGTGCCTTGCAATACTACACAACCGTCCTAGGTAGCAGGTAACATCATCAGTCTTCAAGACAGCACTTTTGCTCACTTTCATTTACTGGGAGCTGGGGGAAGAGTTTAAAAAACAACAGAAAGTTCTTCAACATAAAAAACCACTTCATGTTCCAAGAAGGAAAAAACCCAAACAATGTAGCCTACTGCTATGTCTCCCTGCCCTCCACCAGCAGCTCCTGCCTGACACGAGTAAACATTGTCCTACTCATGATTCTAAGTCTCAGTGCTGAGAAGGCTGTCCTAAAAGAACTGAGTATTATCTTTAACAAACACCCAAATCTTCTACAACTCTTAGTTAGAAACAGCTAACCACCTTGTGGCAGTGATTGTGGAAAGGCAGAAAGCCAAAAACCAAGAGTTCCAAACCAGGCAGCAGCAAAATGTGGTACACAAAATGGAAACTTTGAAAAACGAGACATGTCCTGCCCTTATTAGCTGCCCCCAGGTACGGGGTGTTACAGTACACAAGGCTGTCACTGGATTTCCAGGTGGGTAGGCTGGGGGTGAAACATCTGGTAGCCATTACCCCAAGAGACTCTGATCTCAGCTGAGAAAGGCAGAACACCAACAACTTCTTTGCTGTTTTATCATCCACTTAACAGAATCATTTAATCAACTTTTTGGATTGTAATTCCCAGGAACAGGAGCACGTGCATTGCCATCCCCTGCGGAGCCACAGGGGCATTTCAGGCCTGTGGGAATGCCCAAAAAGTCAGCACTGTCCCACCAGTCCCGCAGTAATTCAGCACACAGCGGCTGTGGCTGTGCCTGCTTCCCCACCTTCTCCCACAACACCTACAAATGCTCCTGGAAAAAGGCCTTTTGACCAAGCGTTGTTGTTACCAAGAAGAGCGTGCTGTCTTGTCACAGAAGAGCCAAACGCTCTGGACACACTTGCTCCAGGTTCATCCCTTCTAAAAGCAAGACAAAAGAAAGGTGAATGAGTATTTTTAGCTTTATGTACTTCGTAGGGAATTTCTCAGTGCCTTTCTATTAGAAAAATGCCTTGCGGATCTGGAGTATGTTCGGTGACAGGCGTGTGATAAATTTCCACTGGAAAAAACCCTTGAACATGACTGACAATAGTAAAGCCACAAATTACCGTAATTTTATGCCCCCTGCAGCTAGTGGTATAAAACATCGTTTTCAACCTTGTTTTTACTTGCTGAATTTAGACAAATTTATGTTATTGATGACAGTGAGAAAGACACTCAAAATACAAAAATTGTATTCCTGGGCATAAAAACAATTGGAGCACAATATTATATATGTACTATAGGCAGTGAAAAATATGGCTGTCATTAAAAATATAAAACACCCATGGAAAACTAAAGGGTTTAAAATAATTATTTTCACATTATATACATACTTATTTTCAGCTATCACTCTGGATCAGAGTTTTTTCCTCCTCCCTGGAACGCTGAACTGTTAACCAAGTGCAGCATGCAGTATTACTAGTGCTCTCTCTGAACATTAATGTGTGAAATACAGGCTGTGTCAACAATATCATGAAGAAAAGCAAAAACTGTGTTTAAGCAGTCTGTAGATATATGGCTCCCAATGGATTATCCAATGAGCACATGCTTTCTATCATGTTTCTAATTTTTAGAGTGTAATTCTATTTACAAAGGGTTCTGAGGACCCTAGAAATGGACAATGGCTAGAGATGATCAAGCTTTACAGTTTAACTTACCCCTTACATCCCACACAGACAGCTCAAGCTACAACCAAACTAAGGGGAGGGAAATCCCAGGAAACCCTGCAAGTAACAAGGGCAATTGCACAATTTATCTTTGGTTTAGGCAGAAAGTTTTCCAGAGTATGGCTAGGGAGTGGGCTCAGCAACCTGACACAGTTGCTTCAGTGACAACCTCCCCTCAGGCTGCAATCTCAGTATCAGAACACACAAAGAAATGAGGATGGCCCCAATGCCACACGCTTTCCTGTATTCAGACTCTTTCTTAGAGCCACCCCAAATTACACTAACAAAGCACTTACTCCCAACAGCTGCTTTTGAGTTTGAGAAGTGAGAGGTTGAAGAGGCTGCTGCTGGAACAAACTCCCTTTGGTATTTCTGGCACACCATGATGCTTGTGTTCCTTCAGTTACCCAGCTGTGATTACAGGACTAGTACCATCCCCACTCCCCGTGGTGGAAAGGCATGAGGACCAGGCTCAGCTCAGCAGCTCAGATACGTCCTTTATGGCCTCTTCCTTCACTGAGCTGGGCTTGGGCACCAACACACCCTTACAGCCCTTGCTGCTGGCACTGCTTTCCTCTCCAGCAAACCTCAGGGAGAAGCTGTCGAAGAGGAGACAGCGGGAGTCGTGACAAAGGCAAAGCTCCATGGGGATGCATCACTGACCACGGCAGCCAACGAGCTGAGGGCTCCTCCTTCCCCTCACAGTCATTCACTCCCAGGCCGAGCAGGCCTAAGGCATCTCGATGAAAATGCTGGATTTGTCTTAATGCGACCCACAGTACCAACTCCCATCCCTTCCACTTTGGTATTTTCCCCCTGTACTTCCCATCCCTTCAGAGTTCCTCTGCAGTGCTCCTGTATTTTGACAACCATTCTTCCCAACCCATCTCCCACAAATGAAAATCCAGAACCCAAGAAGCCTTTCAGAGCCCTGCAGCCTCAAAAGAGGTTGGCCAGGACAGCAATCCTGTCCACCTTCTTTCCCTCCAGCCCAAACTGTTTTCTGACTGAAAATCCACCCTCCACTCCTCCCCTCAACTCATCTGTGTCTAAACATCACTTTTCAGACCTGCCCTGGTCTTATGGACTTCGTGAAGAGCAGCAGATGCAAACTACTTGCAAAACCAAGAATTAAATTTGCTGCTGGTTGTCAAGACACATCACTGTGAGACACTGAGGTTCACTACTTTCTGAACCTCGAGTTCATTGGCACTTGCAGCTGAGGGAAATAACTAAGAGGAACAGAGAGCTAGAGAGAGGTTTGTAGCAAAAGCTGCAGACAGTCTCAATTCTATAGATACCACTGCTTTATCATGGTGTTTGAGGGTAATCACGTGAGAAATTGTGAAGCATTAGCCAATTGCAATATAGAGGTTTAAGAGTATCAGAGAGAAACCTTGCATTAATAGCTTTATCTAAAAGTAGATCAATGTGGAACCCCCGTCTATAGCAGCACTGCATAAGACAGTTTCTATTATCTCATTTTCTTAATTACAGGAAACAGTAGAGAAAACTCAAACCTCCATATCTGCTCTGATTTCCATACCTAATGGGAAACCCAGCGTTTTGCTCCTGTAGCTGAGGATCTACATACTCACACTCAGAAAGATGCCCTTGGATTGAATTTCAGTCTCAGCTGGAGCCACTAACTTAAAAGGATGTTGGGTTTCCTCTGATTATTGATTCAAAGAAGTGATGGCAAACCACCAGAGGCTGCAGCCATTCTGGAAAAGAAAATATCTTTTGGCAGTTGACATTACATAGAAATTATGAAAATCATTTTTAGAAATGCAAAGAAAAATTTGCTAAAAAAATGCTAAATTCAATGACAGGCTCAGCTTTCCTTACATTTTTACTTTTTTCACCTTTACAGCAACAATAAACTGGTGTAGGAAATTGGACATTCCTTTGAGATGCTGAGAAATTTCTCACATTGAACAGCAAAACCTGCTGGTCACATCCATCACTTCTGTCACCTTCTCCTCTGCTGCGTTCCTGGGGAGTCCAGAAGCATCACACATTCAAGAAAAGCAATAAATGCAGTAGTAACCTGGCGAAGAAACTATCAGTCTCCTCCTCTGTCAGTATGTGCTCTCGTGATCCTACCTTCCCAGTTATGATCCTCCCTTGCCATGTAAACAGCTGGAATCCTGCTGACTCAAGCATTCAATCTATAGAAGCCCCATGACTCTCACTGCCAGAGACACAATCCTTTCAGCTACTCCATTTTCACTTGGTACATAGTAAGGAAAGTCTAGAGACAGCTACTTAACTTACCAAGCTAAAATTCTTGACACAGAAAAGGGTCTCAGGAGACAATGAGTTGAACGAATTGTTTTAGTAGATAAGGATAAAACCACAGCATGTAATTATTACACTGCAAAATGACTGTATTTGTCATTAACAGGGAAACTTTTCCTATGTTGATCTTGAAACCCCAAAAGTCTCCTCCTTCTCCTCCTCCACTGCCTCAAGGGGAGTGGGGGAAGAGGCAAGTCCATAACGTGGCGCAGGGCACAGAAGTGAGATTAAACCATCTCAATTCAAGCAGCAAGCTTTTTCCAGTCCTCTCAATCCCAATCAAGACACATGATTATGCAAACACATACACACTCCCACAATTTGCTTTCTACAGTAATGTGTCAGGTCATTTCATGTCAGCAGGCTCTCAGCTTCCCACGAAGGCCTCTGGAAAGGCATGCTCCTATCTCAGACACTGCACCTGGTCGGATCTTGCACAACCCGTTATACACTAGCCGGTGGCAAATAACTCTGTTCTGCTTTAAAGGGGTGCATGCCATGGCAAGTATGACAGAGGACGTTCGGTAGCTGGACTAGTAAATCACCATGACAAGTTCACAAGACTGCCATTCTGCATTTTGTCATCTTACGGGTTTCTCTCTCCGAATATGAGGAAATAATGAAACCGCCTACTTATTTGGTGAAGAAATGCCAACCTTCTAAACTGCACTTTTCTTCATGCTTGAAGTGGCCGAGTCTCAGCACACCAATGCACAAGAAATATTATCATTTCAAGCGTATTCTTGAAGAGTCGGCACAAATGCCGATTCTGCAAATCCTTCCCGGTATAACCTTCTTTCAGACCGAGATGATTGTGTCCCAGAGTGGCACAAATCCCTCATTGGCCCACATTTTAAAGACAGGAGAGACTGCACTCCCCTGCGTAATCATCCCTTAACCATATATAAAACACTTACTCGAACAGGAAATCAGAAGTATAATCACACAACAGCAGCCCATCCTTTGAATAATCTCTGCCTTCCCAACTATGCCACAGGGCTTCATGGGTTCAGGCAATTCCAAGGTGATCCCAAATGACCAGCTTGTCCTTTTGCCTATTGCCCTGTCATTGCTGCCATGAAACCCCGATCCTCTTTTTGGTTTCAAGCTCCTGCAGCGCCTCACTGACGTTTAACCAGCTCAGCAGCTGGCACATTCAGCTCATAACTTTCCACGAGGACACACAAAAGCCAATCTTGGAGCTGAAAACAATTTCATTTATATTCTTCAGTTAAATCCTATCAAATTTAGCTGCTATCAAATATACTTTCTATTTCCACAACTGCAACGATTAAATTACAGGGCATGATGCCGGTAGAATTCAAGTGAAACCAGCTGGAAGAGAAACCCACAGAATCCAACTCACAGCCATGCTGCACAGTCAGACCCCACCACGGGCACTAGCAACACACAGCCACGCATCTGCCTTCAGCCTTGTGTGCTGCTTCTCTGCCTCAGAGGGCAGCAGCCTGCAAACCTGACCTGTCAGTACCACAGCACAGACCGCTGATGGGTGCAGTGCCTGATCCACAGCCACGTGAGGTTCCACCTCCTTGTCAAAAAGGGTGTTAAGATCCACAGATCTGCTGTTATATTCCTCTGCGATGACCTGGTGTTTGCTCCAAGTAATATTCTCTTCCTTATCCTTGTGCTGGCTCAGCCCCAGCAGCACACATGGCCACTACCTGCAACTACACTGAGCTGTGACTCCACTTACAGCAACGCGGCTACTGCCGTGAAACGGAGAGATTCACAAGATGACCTCGAAAAACAAGAGCGGTGGCACTAGAGAAAGGGTTGCCAACTAGTTGACACAGTTTTCAATTATGCTGCTATTACACTGAAACACATGTAATGTAGCTGCAGCTTCAGAAAAAAGAACGAACTCCATTTGTGAAATGAAATAAACTGAGTCCTGCCTAGGCTTGCTTTCAGATAGGGCACACAACCATTAGACTGTGAATGAAATTTCCAATGTTAATGCCTTATCTTGACAAGGCAGGAACAAAGGGTGCCAGACGGTTAGAGCCACGGAGCTGCTGGATGGAGTCGAGCTGTGTTTGTGAAGTGATGAAGGTCACTGTAAAACCACGCCACCGACGGAGCAGGCACTGCTAGCACTCATCCAGGTTGCCTGGAAAACAAAATTTACCATTCTCTCCACTCCTCATTAGTAGCGAAGCCTCACTTTTAAAGTACAGCAGGATGGTTTGTTTTCTGTGTGTGTTTTTAATATAACAGTTAATTAAATTGTAAATTTTACTGAAAAGAAATGAGGTCCTGATTTCTTTTTAACTTTGATACATTGGGATTACTGTATGAGTCTTGCAAAATTCTGCCAAAACCTTGTGTGCACACAAGGATTTTTAATTACAATTTTGCCTGTGTGGGAAATCCTAAGAAGGACAAGGTTGAAAAAGTACAGAGTAATAAATAAAGTCATGAAATTCACAGAAACAAGCTCTCATGTCATTAAAACCTGTTTGAAGTACTGCATAAGGCAACGTGTTACATTTGTTACACCAATGTGCACATATGAGAGTTTCCATCATTGTTCACAGAGATAACGGATGTATTTTCTATCTATACTTTAATTTTTGTATTTTATATGTGTCTTAGTTTCATGGTCACACAACTCTGGATTGTAAAACACCACATCATAAGAACTTTACTCCCACATTCCTACAGATAGGAATCTCTCAGCAAATAAAACTGCTACCCCTGCAAATAAGGGGCACTCTTTTGTTTAAAGGGCATGTCTTCATGGATATACAGTTCTGGTATCCATAAAACTAACTGGACTACCAGTAATGAGAATGAATCGAAGATGCCACACAACTACAACACACAAACTAATGTAAAAGGCTGAAATGTTTTGTCTTAATGTGCAACATCAAACACCCTAACAAGACACTTAGCACAAGAAACTACAATTGAGAGAAAACTTAAAAAATGTGTTTATTTTCTATGTGGATACAGCTGCATCCTGAAGATGATGTTCCTTACTCTTACCCCAAAGTATAGTGTCCAGGCAAGGAACAATGAAGGATAGGACAGTCTGCTTCAGTTACAGTCACACACTGCTCAAGCAACCTGCTTGATATACACATATTTGGCAAATCAACAGCAGCAAAAAGACAGCAGAAGTTATAGCAGATCATACACCAAAACAGAAATATCCTAGGAGGCTGCATCTCGATACTTCATTAGCAATTTTAACAGCATTTCTATTAATGAATGTTTCTATCAATTGCAAAAAGTGCTGTTAGCCACAGATTTAAATTAAAAATTACACATAACATGCTTTTTATTTTTTATTGAATGTAATATTTAAACAATTTCATAAACAATGAAATCATAAAATTGTCTGTTCATGATGCTTCCAATCTTCTATTCTTCCATTTTTCCATATAAAACTTGAATGTCTCCTATAAATAGAGTGGAATAAACAAGTTCAACATTGTTTCAATTGAAAAGTTACTAATTCTGAACAAAGTCTTATGTCCTGACAAAATCTATTATTCTCTGTCATGCAAAACTAGATCTGTATTGAAGTCTGTATAATTAAGAGAAATACCAGAGAGAGTGAATAAAAGGAAAAGGAAAACCTTGCCAAAAATGCATAATGAAGCTTCTCTTACTAAATGCAATAATATAATCAATTTCATTTTTAAAATGAAAATACTTCTTAACTGCAATCTGCAATTGTGTCAAAAAAATTGAGATGCTTTTAAAGACCAAGCTGCATTAGAGAAAAATTGAACAGGGAAATCAGAAAATGAATCATCTCATTGACTTGGTAAAAACACTCTTATTTTCACCAGCTACATGTAAGACATTCTAGGCTTTAAATTTACAGTGCAAATAAAAATTCATATTCTAAATTATGTCAAAGCTGCAGAAAAAAAACACCACAGCTTGCTAAAAGGCTAAACCAAATATTTTATGCCAAAATTTTCTCCAATCCTTTACAAAATTAGAAAAGAAAATCACATTTATCATGAAACGATATGGAGAAACAGTATATAATAAGGTCTTTAAGAACTATAGGAAAACAGTTATTTTAGAATATAGAAAGTGGAGAGAAATTAACAATTAAAAGTTTACTTAGAGAGGGAAAATATAGTAAGCCTTTCAAATCTGCTTTACAAAAACAGTACTAATAGACTTTCAGTACAAGGAACGATGGCAACTATTTGCAGTCTTTACAGATTTAGCATCGTGCCACTTTTCACCCCCAAGTAACATATATGTGCACAGTTGCATGCATATGTTGGCAAGGCAGTGAGAAGCAAAGCTGCTACAGGAAAATAATGCCTACAGTCCTAAAATCCTATCCTACTGGTGCAGCAACTTGTGCTAGACACAAAACAGGCAATTAATGAAAACTAAAAGCCATTAATTGCTAATGAAATACACATTCTGTAAGCCTTTTCAAGTTCAATTGCTTAGATAAATGCCCCAAGGAAATTTGATAAAGGTGCACCTGTAGATGAGTGCCTGATAAGAATGAAGTAGTTGAAATACCATAAGCCCCAAGAGGTTTTATTTCCTGAAGTCAAATCCAATGCAAGATTACTACAGCTCCTACAACACTCAGGACTTCATACATTACCTCCTTTAGGAGTCTCTGCAGAGATCTGGTCCCTATTTAATTATTCATGCAATTTGTTTTACTAACACTGAACATACACAACTCTGCAGATCTGTTTCTTAATTAGGAAATACTCACAGGGGGTTCAGTGAAAGGGACGGGCTCTCCTACTTTCTTCAGAAAAACTGCTAAAGACTTCAGAGACAGCTCATGCAGCTGTATATTCTTCGCTTTTATTTTCTCATACACAGCCTTTACAGAAGCAACGTCCCCATCCAATTCTGAGGAAAAAATAAAACCCAAAAAGTCCCAGTGGTTACTTGCTACTCTTTTCACCCATTTCCATGATGTCATGCATTCCTACTGCAGGCCAAAACACATTCTAAATACTTTAATGTAAAATATTCCAAATATTCTGGATATTCTTCGTATCCTACTGACAATTTACATCAGAACATACAGCCATTCCTTTTCACCTGAGGCTGGATAATCAATTCCTTCAAACACATGCTGGAACCACAAAGGAGTAAAGAGCTGCACAGTGAAAACACACAAATGATAAAAAATAAAAACAAAAGCTAAAACATAAGCGAACTAAATCAGCCTGACAGAACAGAATTTAATTCCCTTAAGTAAAGGCAGAATTATTATTACAGTTACAGGTGCTCACTAAATCAAAACTAGAACCTTAAGGAACAAACAAAAAGGTTGTATGAAGATTTTAGAACCCAAATTAAAAGCAATTTCATCCTACTGAGCAGGAAAAAAGTTTTGCTGACCCACTAACTCATTACAAACCTTAAATACTTAGGTAACCAATAACATTTTTCTGGATGTTCCATGAAAGGCACCATCCCCTACACCAGGTTCTAACTAATCCGTTCTTCATTCATTTAAAGCACTATTCACTTCTAGCTGGAGAGGAGTGTATTTCTCCTTCCTTTCAAGTGGGAGTGGGGAGGAACTCCTCCTACCACATTGACTCATGCTTAGCCATCGACTTCTCTACTGCTCAGACATTTGTTTGGGAAGCACCAGGATGAAACTGAAGTGACCGCTGACAGTTTCACTGCTGTCCTCAGGGTCCCAGAAACAGTACAACTGTTGCCAGCACCTTGGGAACAACAAGAAAGCCATCACGTCCAGTTGAGTTCATTCTGTTGCCTGGGAAAAGGCAAACACCTGTAGATTGGGAGCTGCCTCAGGTTTTGACTTGTTCACATTTGGAAACACCATCTTCGCAACCATAGGGGCTATAAAAACAATGGTTCATAAAGAGGGAAAAAAGCTGTAATTATGCAGAAATGGATAGCTTGTGTCCCTTTCTCGTGAGAAAAAAGCTTCCCACTCACATCTGGCAAGTGGCTGAGCTCCTTTTTGAATGTGGGAGGCTACTGCAGAAACTGCAGGAAATGACAGCTTAATGAAAGCGTAATAGAAATAGTTCACTTTCTATTTCTTTAAAATAGATTTATTATATGGGAAACACCAACAAAAAGAGCTAACAGATTGTGTTTAATGGACCACACAAATGTGATTTTTACATATTTCTTTTTTCTAGAAGGTTACACAGCAAACGATTATGCATCTCACCAGATTAAGGAAAACTAGCCCTGGCAGTAGATCACATCGCAGGACAAGGAAGGGAGTAAACATCCTTTTATTTGTTCTGTCACAGATGTCTGATACATGATCAGGCTTCTTTCACCTGTAATCTGCACTCTACTATATCTCTGCTAAACACAAACAATTTTATTTGTCCATTTATTTCGATAGCAACAGTAACCAACTGTGGCAATAGTACTCTGTTATGTTTCATTCCCCTTTTTAACTAATTAAAAATACTAATGGCCTGTAAGAAGAATCATTTGTTCTCTTGAAAGTTATGATAATACAAGGTTAGACTTGGCCCTAAATAAGAAATCATATTTGAAAGCTTGCTAATTTTAAAATGAAAATAATAAATATTTTGCTGATGACCACTTTAACAGTCAAATGATCCATGGTCATACAGGTGAGATGTTTGCATAGCTGGGAACAGCTTTTGTAACTTTTCATGCTGGTACTGAATGTCTCCTCTAGAACTTGCAATGAGCCAGCTACATCCCTGTCTAAAGAGAGGACAGCAACCATCTGTTCACATACAGTGTGGCTTCCCGTGTTGAATACACTCTAACCACTGTTTTAGGCATAACAGAGCAAGTGATTGACCCTCTGCAATCTCTTTATGAAACTGCTGTACTACAATGTAGTTGTGAAGAACACTGAAAAACTTCATTAGTTCACTTATGGAATTTTTACTGAGGTAAAAGCAGCAAATGGCTAATGATAGTGTAAAGCAGCAAGTACAAAGGTGACAAAAGCGCATTTTTTTGCCTTATAAAAACGTGTTAGAAAACTTACCCTGCTGTGAACAAAGCTACAGGGCTAAATGATTTTGGTAGTGATTGCTGTTTGGAATGTTTCTAAGCAAGCAAATTTTATAAGTTAGATACCACATCACGTGAACTTTTACAACTTGATTCAAATACAGTAAGTACGTACTGCGTTAACACCAGTACATTTAAGTTTGAAGAATTTTACCTAATCATGCCTATTTATGTCCTCTCTGATAGATCAGAATACAAGGGCTTCCGTCATTGTATTTTTTTTTGCTTGCAATACACGTGTAAAAAGTACTGATTCCCTCTAATAAAACTGGGGGATAATATCAAAATACACAAGGCAAAGGACTATACAGCACAGAGATGCAAGCTTCCAAATGAGGGCTGCCATAGGGGCTGTATGTCCTGGTTTTTCAAGAGTGAGTCTTGAAAATAAAATTAAACAGCTTCCTTTTTTAGAGGTGCTCATCTCTGACCTCAACTCTGAAGAGACGTGATGAGCACTTCAACTATTTATGTAAATTCAAATCAAGGCACCTGGAATATTTACTTTGGCTAAATTACAACAAGTGTAAAGAATCTACACTAATAACATTAAGATCCTTTCACGTTACTGATAGAACTAGTCACTTAGGAGTTTTGAACACACACACATAAAAGGAACCAATATACTTACTACATGTTTTTGGGGAAAAAAGCTAGATTCATTTTTAAAGCCATTCATTTCTACAGTGTTTTTCTCCTTTTTATTCCATGAAGCCTCTACGTGTCAGTGGGTTGCTCTCCCACCTTAACAGCTAGGATAGCATACAGACCCAACAGACTTCAAGAACAAAAACCTCAATCCCCACACCTCTTTATGACTCAAACTGAAAAGCAAGTGACACAGTGTAGACCCCATTCCCCTTTCTTAGGGCTTCCATGACCTCTGTGAATGTCTCAAGAGATCTTACTAAAAAACTACTGCAAGGAGAGTAAATTACCGTAGCATCTCAGGAGGTAACGGTATGCCACTTCTGGATCTAGATGCTCAGGAATCAGTTCCAGAAGCCTCTCAATCACCTTTGCCTGTGAAATTTAAGAGCATTAACTAGAAATCTTGAAGAGCAAAAGAGAATCACCAAAGTTAGAATAATGACTTCAAATCTTTCAAGTGAAATGATGAGAGAGGCTGAGGTTTTAACTTGCATTTGTATTCATACAATGTACTGATAGCAAGGAATGGACTCTGCGACTGAAAGTAGACGCAATAATTTCCTTTCCAAAATTCTGCTTGCAAATACAACAGCAAAAGAAATCAAGCACAAACTAATACAATATGTGACTAAAATCCATGCTCAAGAAGCCTAAAAATTACTGTCTCTTTCTTCAATTAAGCAATTAATGCATTAATGAGAATGTCAGGATTTCAACCAATTTAAGAAAACTGCAAAACACTCAGCAGCATTCATTGACCTGGAGGTCAATGGGAGCTATGATCAATGCTTAAAAAGCGTCAGATCACTAACTAATGTGCTTAAATTTGGAACCTCCCTCCCTCAACCTCTGATTCCAGATTCAAAACCTCTCAGGTCTTGCATTAAAAACAGTTTATTGAAATTATTAACATCTTTATCATATGCTACTGACTTCAATGTGTTACTAAAATTTCAGCTTGACAAACTAGAAAATTTCTAGCTTTTTAATTCCTTCAATAGACGCCAAATGACAGTGTTCTTCATAATCATATTTATCATCATAATTTCAACAGAAGAACAACTTTTAAACTCTGAGTATTTAATGGCAATTTCTACAAAACATAAATATGCATTTCCCTCACTTGAAAAATATTCTAGCTTGTGTGTTAGCTGTCTTCCAATGTTGCTCATCTATGACAGAAAAATCAACGTGGTTTTGCATGCATGTATGCATGTTGGGTTTTTTGGTGTGTGTTTTTTGTTTGCCTGTTCGTTTTTCTTGTTGTTGTTCAGTGTTTGATTTGGGGGGGATGTTTTGGGGTTTTTCGTGTGTGGTGGTGGAGATTTTTTGTTTTGCCTTTTTTTTTAAATAGGGTTCTTTTTGTTTCTTTTTTGTTTATAGTTTGCCTTTTTTTTTTTTTGGAGGGGCTGGATTTTGTCTTTTGTTTAGGGTTTTTTTTGTTTACTTTGTTGGGAAGACATATGAGGAGGGCGAAATAGGAATAGAGCAAGAACATAAATGAGAGCATTTCGAATTACAGGGAATGAGCACAAAGCCAGGAATCTAAACAGATGCTCAAACCAGGTACCTGTCCAAACCACCATAACAAGTGATATGAAATGTGTCTTTTAATGTAAACATAGAGGCATTTCATGACTAGAGAGAGGCCCAGGTTTTAACTTGCATTTGTATTCATACAATGTAGCCAAATAAAAAATAAGTCCTTTCAGATTGTGATACTGAACCGGATAATGCAGTGAAACATTTAAAGCACAAGGTTTCTGGGACATACAGTGTAACATCAAACGTGTAAGAAATGACTGAAACAACAGAAAATATTAAGTATATGCTCCTTTCCAGCATGCTCCAGAATGTAAACTGCTCCTTTAAATGTAACCAGCTCTGCAAATTAACCTTCCCACTCCCTGAGGAACCCCATAAAGATGTCAACTGTGAAGCCCAAGATCCAAAACACATTAAGAAAGGTTGATGAAATCATATTCTGCTACATACAAAATGATATACATGAGAAAAATATACCTGTCCAGGTCTAGTTGCTGCTCTAGCAATAAAACTCCCTAAAGTCCTCTTCTCCTGAACTATTCCGTCACACCTCTGAAGAAAAAGAAATTGTTAATGTAGCAGGTTAGTGATAAACAAAACGACAAAGGTGAAAATTTCCAATTATAGATGCTTACAACAAAATCCTAATACATTACCTATTTACAAGGTAAATAACTGACTATTAGTTTGAAAAAGAAAACAACAAAAAACCAAACACACAAACCAAGTTCTTCTCATGCACCTCTTTGGTAAATGTTTTTAAAATGGTAGGTATAAAGTTTGTTTAAAACAATAAGGGAAAGAATTAAACTAATACTTCAATATACCACAAAAACGAGATTTAGGACTGCAAAAGAATGAAAAAGAGAAACACTATTCCTCTCCAATTATACTGCCAAGCATTCACAAGTGAGCTAGGGATCATAAGGTTAATTATACATTTAATAAGGTGTCAGGGAGATAACTGCTCGTTTCTTTATAAAAATTAAAATGTACAAAGCAAGTTCTCTTTAAAGTATAATTACCTACACTTATGCATACAAAGGACTGATTTCAATCTCTCTTATTTTATAAAAGGCTTTAACTGCAATAGACAGTGTTTGAGAGAGAGAGAAGTTGAACTCAGAAAAGTTTGAGACAGACCAGATAAAAATCAAAAATCTTAGTACAGAAACAAGGTCAAAATAAAATATACGAGACAATATTTAGTGCATGTTCCTCAAAGATGTCAGTCTTAAAACTCTTACAATGCACAGTGCCTTTTTTTTTTTTACCAGCTGCAACATATCAGTATCAAAATGCACAGGAAAAAGAGAACATTGTGCATATAAAAATACACATACCATGAATTTCCTACAATCAGTGTTGCAGATGCGTGCAAGCAAGAAATTTTGGGTTATGTCACTATAAAAGTTCTGTATGTGTAATATGCTTCCACAAGGTCTTCAAGGTCCAGGTGAGAAGGCGTGAAGTCTTATGGCATCAGGCAAACAAACAAAAATGCCCCCTTAGTGTTCTGACAAAAACTGGCTTTACCGTGCTAAATAGAGGCAAAATACTGATGGGAGAAACTTGCAACACTTTGTTACCAATTCTAGCCACTCTCACCTGCTGCCAGTAGGTGCTCTGGGAGGAGAGAATCCAGCTGGAGAAAGGTTTTTTCCCTTTCATGTTGACATCTCAAACCACTTTTGACTTCCAGCAGCAAAAGCATTCTCTCTCCAGACAGTACAAAAGACACTGCTGCTGTTTCATGAACTTTTAAGTACATTCTGAGAGGCATGTTTGAAAGCAAGGAGTCTCCATGTATACACTAATATTTCAGATAATGGCAAGCTAAATAGTTCATTTAGATTGTGGCTTGCTTACTTACTTACAAAAAATAATAATGGAGAGTGATTATTCCTATCCTCTAGTTGGCTATTAGTAGAATACTCGATCCATAAAGCAGTCACAAATGTTTAACACAGCTCAAAGTTTTTCCTGTACCATATAAAACCTAAATTTTCTCATACACACAGAAGTTCCAACTCAAGCTTATCTGTGAATACCCACTAAGCATGAAGTATTCCTAACATGAAGAAATGCACTCCCAAGATACAGAGTTACCATGTTATTTCAAGTATGTTGTAGCCATGAATTTAATTCCCATATTTAGATGCTGTAGTAAGTTTTTAAGAATATATGAATGGATATTACTCCAACTTTCAAATACTTTAAGAACATGCAGGTTTTACTTAAAAATGTAAAAATCCTTTTCTTCACAAAAGTAAGAAACTGTAACCAGTTCTGATTCACTGATACCATTTCATTCATTTCAATCAAGAAACAACCAAAAATCAGGAAGAGTAAAATAACTTGAGAATTTTTTTGCATTTTGATGTTCCCAACTGTATAGCAAGAGGGTTTTATATCAAAATTGTAGACTGTCCTATTAATTTAATACTCAGATGATCAGGTGGGCAAAGCAATTAACAAAGTAAGGGAACATACAAATAATACAAGCTCATGCTGCAGCAGAAGTAACTGAACACATTTGTTGGTATGCATTCTGCTCAAAAAATGTCCTTGGAATATCATAAAATAGCTGATGGACGGAGCAGAGCTTTAACAGTTTAAAATACTTAGAAACTGGTAAATGAGCTAGCATGCACTACCAGGAGATGATAAGGGGCATCCATTTGAGGCAGGGGGCTGCACACATGTTGGCTGGACTGTCACCTGCCTGGAAGAGCCTCCCTGACAGAGCAGCAGCTCCCAGCACCCACAGCTCATCCCACCTCTGCCTGCCTTTGTCTTTAGCTCTGTACAAATGGCATGAGTGTAGTGGTTTCAATTCCTAACTCATCTGAGCGTGTGATCCAGAGACCAACTCTTGGTTTTTAATGCCCCTGTGAGACTCAAACAAATAGAAAGCAAACTGAGCTGTTAATAAACTCTGAACAGAGTATATACAATATTATAGCACCAAAGTGAAATAAGGTCCATGAAAAGCAAACAATTCCTGCTTCTGTTTTGCAAACTGTACAGTTTTAAGATACTATGTTTACAGCACTTAAAAAATCAGGTGAGAAGCTGCAAGGAAATGGTTTGCAGGAAACAACTGATGTCCAGCAGAAAACTTAAGAGAAAAGTATTTACAATATACAGATACTTTATTTCCTTCAGGTTATTGAAAGACTAAAAAGCCCTTTGACTGTGGCACCCACTACCACCATCAGGAGGATTAGAGTATTGATGGTAGCTCATGCTTTGGAGTAGTCTAAACCATGCACTGCTACTCACACTGCAATTCAAATGCACGAGTACTAGCCTATGCTACACAACACCTCTTTTTGACAATTTCTCAGTTAACCTTTGAAGAGCTCTAAGCATTTCTGTACCTCTCTTGTTATGTCATTACCTGTATCAACGATCTGGCATCATCCACTCTGTCTGCACTGACATACTGAAGGAAAAGATCTGTGACAGGTCTGTAAATTCCAAACTGACTGGCCAGCCGTTCTGCCATCCCGCCAACTGCAAAATGATGGGTACATAAGGAACATCTTTGATTGAAAAGCCACTTTTGTAAACTTCACAGGTATGATTTATGCTGACTGAGCAGGTTTTACATGTAATAGCTCTTTCATAACACCTGTCTAGTCAGAATATTTAAATATCATTGCAATTAACTTACATTTTTCCAAAGCTGGTTCTAATCCTTCCTCAGACACTTTTCTTAACAAATAGGAAATATTTTTGACAGCTTGATCAGGATTCTGTGCACCAGAGATAAGCAGAGGCTCAAGGTATTCCACAGCAGCATCAAGGTCATTGCTAGGAAAAGAGATTGAACTGGCTCAGTTTCTGAAATCAAGATTTCTAAACCTAAAGAAGCAATTATATTAAAGTTTTTGTTCTCTACATTTCTACGTTTTGTTTTCTACATTTATACATGTCCCAGGAATAGTTGATGACAAAATATGAAAGAAAAAACAAATTACTTCAATCAGATACTGTAAAAGTTAAACCATTTATGACTGAATGAATAAATCAAGCCATACATAAAAATTTTAATGGCCTTTGACCTGTACAAAGCTTAAGTATTTTGGACACACTTTTTTCCTCATAAAGAACGAAGAGTTTGGCTTGCTGCTTTAGGAAAATGTGTCCTGCAAATATAGAAGGCCAAATCCAAACATTAACAGAGGGTATCTGAATAATTAATGCTCGCAACATAAGTAATTTTTTAATGCTATTCAATTAATTATTTACTTGATTTTTCCCATGCCTGCTTTTTTGAATGCAGAAGACAATACTAAATGTCATTTGGTCATTACATTCATCTAAATGCTTTTAATCTTGAGACTTAAGTACAGCAAATGCTAATAAAATCATGCAGGAAGTATTCACCAATGTGTAACCTCTACTTCCAGTATTCTAAAAAAATTCAAATGACAACATCTCATATCACTCCACTCTAAAAGCTAACTTAATTGAAAAAGAAATCTGGGCACGATGAATGCCTTTAGGCAAAGCAGAAATGCAGGACATTTTAAAGCTATGAAAAATGGTTTGAATACTCTATCAGAGGCATGACTCTACCAATAGATGAACACATATTAAAAGTATTTGTAAGAACCTGTTTTTCAGAGTTCTCAAGGTACAGATTGCAAGGTATTTGAGAATCTACAGGGCATTATGTTATGCCCTGTTGATAAGTCTTTTCATACAGCCAAGTTCATTTCAGTATGGGAAAAGTTGATGCTTAAATAACCTCTGCCCACATACAGCAATTTATTTATTTATTCTTGTCACCAATCTACATCTTAAGAACAAAACCTGATTTTGCAACACTTTTATGACAAGAAAATGTGCATCTTGCAAGACAAATATTGAGGTATCTCTCCTATCTGAAGTGTTTAATTTAAAGTCCATGCACTAGAACTGTGTGTCAAGGACCCCTCAGATCTAAAAATTTACAGGATCAGCTCTTTATACACAGATTGTTTGTTCAGTGGTTGGAATATATTAAGCTCACTACTGGAACAGGCCTGTATATTTGAGAAGTTGATAGTATGCCCTTTCTCCTACAGGCGCTTCGCCCTTGCAGTTTTCCACAAAGGATAAACTAGCACAGTACCAATGTAGCACCTAAACCAGAAAAGCGAGGCAGAGCATGATACTGAATTAAACAGCTGAGTCACAGGATACTCAAAGTGTGGGGCTAAATTATCCTAACTGAAACTGTGGCCTAAAGCAGCACAGGAGCCAATTTTTTATAAATCTTAAAAAAAAAAGAAAAGTCCCCACTCCACAGATATTCGTCTCCCTTTCACATTATGAAGGTAAACAGAAGAGTATTTTGTCATTTCAACTACTCGAACAGGTAGTAGTAGGCTTTTATTTCCAATCAAGTATTATGTGCACAATCTGTGGATGCTAAGTAAGTTCCAAGACTTTTGAAGTTTATATTGATGAAATAATTCAATTTTATATTCAGATTTCACAGGGCTTTTAATCTAACACCAAGGAAACACTTTACAGGTACATTAGAACAAAGGTATCCAAGCTAAATTACAGCACCAGAGAAGACCTTATACTCTTCCAAATGCTTCATAACTATCCCTGTACTTCCTTAAATTATTTTCAACCCCAAATGTGTTTGGGAAACAATACCAGAACAGAACTGCACAGCACACTCAACTTGAACAGAATTTTAACATCTTGGACACTGTAAGAATGGAAACAGAATTAAATGGATAATGCAAGAGATTTCACTCTGTTGACAAGAATTAATACACTAGTCCTAGAAATACTTACGTTTTTGTATGAGCCAACGCAATAGCATTAGCCATTAGTGAGGCAGATACACCAACTGATGTTGTGATGTCTTCCAGCATGTTTTTAAGTGCTTGCAGGTTCTTTAGATCTCCTTTTTCTGCTAAAGCCTGAATGAGAGCAGTAACTGCTGGTCTAGAAGGCAACACACCACTGTCAAGCATTCCTTTTACAACAGCCAGGGCATCTAAAAGTGGTAAAGAAATAAGGGAAGCAGAGATCACATTTTACTTCAGAAGGCAACCATGCTGCTGGTATCATTAATCCTACCTTTTAAAAACATGTATTGAAAAAAATTCTTTTGGTGAATTCAGCCCCAAAAATCACTATAGTGAATTCTAACTTGAATATATATACATACAAATAAAAACTCAACAATAACTTAGGCTAAAGTGCTGCAATATCTCACCAATCAAAAGCTTAAATAGTTTAAAAATGTATTTAATTGTTGAAACTGCTGAAGTATAGTATTGAGATTTGTCTTTTTTAGTGTGCACCAAACTTTTGTTTCCCAAAATTTAGTTTTTAAATAAAAGCATGGGACACAAGCCTCCATACAAGAACAAAAACTCAGAACTTAACAATTACCTCAAAAACTCCGAAGATTATAGCAATTACCTATGTTAATAACACAATCTCCTGCCCATCTGCCACAAACTACCAAACCCACAGCAGATGAAGTCACCCTTATTTCTCTAAGCAGAATTTTTGTCAATTTATGTTAGACATGAGCAAACACACACAGAAAGACATGCCCCTCAGGTAAAAATCTCTTACTCCTTACCAGCATAGGCAGGATTAGTCACAGATGATAATTATAATACCAAGGGATAACACTTCTAACATAATATACACCCACATGAACTCCACAGCATTAACATTCCAATTCAATATGCAGGTACTGCAGAAACCAAGTATTACCTTTTACAAGACAATAAGAAAAAACATCCTGTATGCCTAGCCTTCCTTTACAGGAAATTTTCTTTCTGCCACCCTCTTTTTTTTTTTCCTTTAGGGGAAAAAAAGGAGCAATACATCGGGGGCAAGATTCACAACAATTTTTTAAATTCAATTGCTTTTTAAGCAACCTTAATACACATTCCAAGTTCAAACTGTCTCCTGACTGTAAGTGTGGACCTCGCTCCAGCACGGAGCACAACCAGCCTTCTCAAGAACAAGGACAGAGAAAGATTTAGAGCTGCATATGTGCAGGGCTACTGCAAGAAATGATGTACTAGTAGCATACTGGGTAATTCTGCAGGTAACTAACCCTATGGTTGTGAAAACCAGCCCTTCATCTCTCAAAATGCCTTCTCCTATAAACTCTGCCAATTTCCTACTGTGAATCTCAAGTTCTGACTCTTTAACCTGGTTTTTACCAAGTTCTTGCTAGAATATATTACAGCTCTTATTTAGGTGCCTACATAAAAACTTTTAACTATATCATATTATACAGCAAATAATGTCATGAACTGCATGAGGAAGTGTTAAAGCCATGACAGAATGTAGGTCAAACGGAGTTCACCAACAAAAGCTGACAAAAACACTGTGCCCAAAACCATTTTGGGCAACCCATGAGCCTCAGAAAATGACCAACAAGGGTGAAAAATTTAGTAGGCTATATTTTAAAGGCTACACTTAAAAAAAGAGAAGCAGTATCTTTCAAATTAAAACAGAAACAAGGATCAAGTCTGCCTATTCAATGAAATTACCACAGTAAAGTTTGTTCAATGCACAAAGGAAAATGAAATTTTCCAAAGCAATATAATTCCACAGACTTCTTGACAAACTTTGTACTATGCAGAAAGAAAGATTTTTAGAGTACAGCAAGAAAGAGGAATTTAGTACGCTAGTTAAAAAAAACCTATTAGTGCAACAAACTGGCAAAATATAGAAACATCAGTGATGTTCTGAAGAAGGCAAGAATTTTGGTGTGCAGTAGTAAGGAAGAACTGGCAAAACTTTATGGCATATTGGAGAACAAAAAAGGAAAAAAATTATTAGAATAAAATCAGAGAAGAAAGTCTGGTGACGGCCTTGAAAGCTGAAAAACAGCTTTGGCTGATGACACCTGGCAATGACATAGAACTGCAGACTGAATGAGGAAGGCATTTGAAAGAAGTTTATCAGCTACAGAAAAGAAAGAGTACAAGTGAGAAAATCTAAATGCTTGAGTGTTTTAACGTAGCTGATTTTACATGGGTAAGGGCTACTACAGGTACTCAAAAGGGAATGACATAAAATCTCAAGATGGCACTGGATTTTCTGGGATGCCTTGTAAAACCCAACTCCAATAATGTATTTCATTCATACATACCTGCTTTACTGCTTAAAGGTACTGACAAAACTATGTATCAACACTGTACTTAGACGTGCATGGGGATAAAAGACATTGCCCACCATGTAAAACTATGTGCATGCAGAGTTTTTCTCTCTCACAAGTGAAATGTAACACTGTGGAGCTGAGCTATAGGCTGCAAAGCAACCAATGCCAAGAGCTAAAACAAAACAACTGCAAACTTGATCCACCATCTTGCTGGGTACTCTTATGCACTCTTCAGCCACTGATCTTTTTCCTATCATCATTGTTACATTAAGAAGAAACCCAAACTGAGTATTTTGTTACTGTTGGTATTGAGAACTATTAAAAAGTATTTGATTAAGTTTTTAAATCAATATTATAATCATTTAGTGCACAATTACGCACATTTAACAGTCAATTTAACTCATCTGATATCTCACACAACCAACACAATATGCAAGAAACAACTGCTGGGAATTGTTTCAGATGCTCTAAAGTATGTTAATTTCCAAAGCAAAATGACTTGTGCTGTGAATTTTAACGCACTTGAAAGCCTGTACTTTCTCTCGTTCTGGAGTACAAATTTTGCATGTCTGAAGAGCTGTGATTCATCTTAAGAAAACCCATCTTGTGTTAAATGGAATGGAAACTGGACTAAGTGGTCAAATGACAAGTACATTCATATTCAAGCTGTATTATAAATGCATGTACAGTAATTTACGTCTCTCAGCTACCACAAAAGGCTCTTGATAAGCAGGTAATTTGCTAAATGGACTCCTTTATCCAAGTATTCGAAGGGCGTTACAAGAAAAATCTGCAGAGGCATTAATGTGACGTAAAGGTCAAGCATTGTGACATACCTTTCAAATAATCCCGCCTAACTTGCGATATGATGAGGAGGCTGCTGGCAGCACTGTTCAGTGTGAAGCCCTTGATGTGGGTCTCAGCACTAAAAGAAGCAGACATTTAGAAAGGAATTACTGACATGCTTCTGATACGATAATAAATGGTTGAGCACCAAGGTGAAATTATAAAAACTACTGTTCGTATGTTAAAAATATTGCTGCAAAATATCGACCTGGAGACAGCTTTTGTGTTATCCTGTCAATGGTTATAGAAGGATAATTTTTTTTTGCATTCTGACAGATGACAAAGTTGGAAGTGAGCAACAAAAGAAACAAAGTACAAGATTTTTTTTAAACAATCGGTTCAGATTCTTGAATGCTGACATATTAGATGACTAAAATAACTGCATGCCCTGCATTGTTCTGTTATATCCTAAGCTGGATACTTTTTCTTCTTTTTTCAATAGTCACCATAATTATAAAATATAAAACTATTCTTTCAGCAATAAAAATGAAACATTTATTTTCAGCACTGTATATTTTAAACATAAACTAAAGCATATTATGAACTAACACCATATCATTTGGTTGATTAATTTTCAAATTTCTGTCATCTAGATGTATACAGGTTTTAAAGTGAACATACTACATTTGCTGCCTTAGCCACGTTAAAATTGTATTTCGCTTATCAATTCTTTATCTCCTATAATACAAAACTTCGCATATGTAAATAACAAAGACAATCTTTACTTTAATGACCTTGCTAAAGCTTTTCTAGCACTGGAAATTAGTCCAGAGAGACTAACCAGCAATCACATTGGTCTTATACTACAAAATGTTCCTGTTCCTAAATGACATATAGTCAAGATCCATTTTTAATATGTAAGGATAACTTTACAAACGTTCATTTCTAGATTACAAAATCTCTATAGAGCAAAGCGGGGCATTGCCATTTACCATATCAGCAATCAAGATAAACCCCACTGATCATCTTGTGGCAAACAACTGAGCAGCCTACCTACTTGAACTTAGGGGCTGAGCGGATTGGGAGGTAAGCAGGGTCATTGCTAAATTGTTCTCCTCAATCCCAAGAAAATCCTTCACATTGCACACAATATGACTATCCTCTCAGTCACTTTCAGCCTCACAGGCTCACAAATGCAGTCACTGGACTCGGGATTTTCTTACTCTCCCAACCAATCCCCTTAATCCCTTCCTAAGCACCCACTGCTCAGTTCCGTCTTTTTTTTTTCCCTTTTGTCCCATCTGTCAAAGCCCTTAAGTCAACAATTCATGCATGAGACTGTAAATTACATATAACAAAGGATTTACTTTCTCCAATCTTCCAATCCTTAGTGTGATTAAATAGATGTTAGCTACTATTACAGAACTAATCCATCATTCCAATACTCCTAAATTTCTATTTAAAACTTCTTGGACTACATGCAGTAAATATCACTCAAAACAGTTCTAGACTGTGAAAGCAACTACACTTGGGTTGACCAACAGATCAGCAATCTTCTGAGTTGTTTAGTGGTTGGTTTTGTCCAACTGCAGAGGAGGACTGCTATTTCCTTCTTCCACATCACTTTCTCATGGAAATTTCTCAGTTCTGATAACAGGAGGCAAGTTTTAAAATTATTGTATCTTTTTTAATTAAAAAAGAAAAATAAAATTGGTATTTTGTTGCCCATTCTAATGCTCACTGTAAGACTCTGTAAATATTATTTACATTTCAAATTTGGCTTCAAACTGTAAGAGTAATACGTTCTCTTATATAAATGAAGGCAGCTTTCCCGTATTTTATGACAATGTTAGGAGCTGCACAGGTTTCGGGCCACTGCACACATTTAGGCTTTGTAAGAATAATCTCTTTGTAATATGATGTTGGAAAAACTGTGAAGCATACAGAAATGTGTGCAAAACAGAGATTTGTTATTTCTCAACCACAGGCACACACACAATCACCTTCTCTAATTCAGTGAATAATTTAAAACTTACAGACTTTTGAAAGTACTTGATATAAGCATGACTTTGTTACTAAAAAAGAAATGATACACTATAAACACTGTCAATACAAAGCATTTTCTATCTTGATGCAACATGGAGCTGTTACAGGCTTCTGGGAATGTCATCATTTGGTATTTCTGTGCTACAAGATGGAGTATGAGAGTTCTGAAAAGCACAGGGGTTATGATGACGGCTGGCTTTGACCAGTCACCAAGAATAGAACCTCTTATAAAATCATATTGACTTTACTCATAAATTTCTCAAGGTTAGTCCTTTAAAACACATATCCAACTTTTTTAGTCTTTCAAATCATTTTTTGTCATGCATTTTGAGTTTATGTACTACAACACTTAGCTGAGGTGGGAATTCTGAATCACTGAAATGTGATGAACACGAAACCACCTTCTTGCTGCTCTTCTGATCTGCAAATTGCTGCTGGTAACATGCACTACTTTGTGGATCTTCCTTACAGTGTGTTTGAGTGTTTGAGCTGTAGAGCAGGGAAGCAGTCAATTCATGTACAAATCTTCAGTAGAATGTTTCAAACTTCTTCCCTCAAGAACCTCTCAGTACATCTTTAGATACTTGAGTATCTTCGGTGCAACAAACTACCTAAATTTTATCAACATTCTTTGTACTCCCAAAACATCTTGTCTCCATCTTCTGCTTGTAAAGATTTATCAGTTGCCTCCATTACAGGGAGCTTAATTTGATAAGCTGTTTTAGTTTTCCCTTGATATAAGCCATATATCCAGTAAACACAAGCATTTCTTATCATAAAGCCTGGTTACTGTGACCTATTTTGAAAAAATACTATTTGTTCTTCTGAATGCAGAACTCAAACACTTTTTTTCCGTGAAAGACTCTTCTCCAGTCTAAACACTTTTAAAGAAAACATGGAAATATTAAATTTTGTCTTACACTACACTGTTCTCAGATATCAAAAACTAAGCTGACTCTAAAAATTATTAGGGTTTTTTTTAGTGCTCTATGCATCAGAGAAGTTACCTACAGGAACTTTGAAATTCACCGTATTCAGTGAGCACACTTGATGACATCTAGTCTTGTTTTAGCTGAAGAACCTGAAAGACTTAAAATCCTTACACTTTTGTTCTTCTTAACTCTACACTGACAACTCACAACACTGTAATTTGAAGCCTGTAACCTGACCAGAACACACATTACAGGCAGTAATTAAAGCAAGTGGTGTACCATAGAACTCACTAAAGGTTAATTCGATTCTGTTGATTCTAATAGTAGGTGACAGCAGGTTGGATTTATTTCAGAAGTGTAAGAGTTGGATCTAAGGTTTATGGTCATCTCCTAGCCACTGGCATCACAGTCAAACGTACCATTTTGCATTTGGCAGGCAGCCAGCTGCCAGGGAGTGTGGGCAGGGGAAGACAGGCATTGAGGGGAAGGCTCACGGGCAGCTAAATGAAGGAATCTTGTCTGTTTGGATACGGCTCTAAAGAGGAAAAGGCAGACTGCCAGAAGGGTAGACTTTCAGCTCTGATGCCAAGTACATTTGTTCACATTGTTAGTTGAAATGAGTTATTAGCAATACATACTGTCACTCTAGTACCTTTTAAAAATACAGCATATCATCCTATGAAATGCTGGTGTATTTCTTACCACAGCTCCTAATCACTAGTCATGACCTGCTTGCCCATTAGAAGAGAAGGACGTGCCTGAAAATGATCCAGAAATTATTTAACCACCCTCTCGGAACCAATAAAAATCCGCCAAACAAAGAAAAGCCTTACATGCGTTTCACCTCGATGGCTTCCTGAAGACAATTCTGTACTAACAATGCTTTAATAAGGGCATCATAAGAACGATACTGAAACTCATCCTTGCCTTGCATTTTCATGAAAACATCGTAGGCCTCTAAGGAAGAAAAAGAAAGCCAGAAAGAAATGTCATGTTGCGACAATGTTGAGCACAGAAAGAAATCACCTACTCATTAAAAAAGGTCCATCTTAAATCTATTTATCCTTTGCTTATATCTTTAAGCCCAAAGCTGCTGATCCCAGCTTGTTCAAAAGTGCTTGTATACAAGAATGGAGACATACTTCCACAGAGAAAAAAGTTTCTTCTGCTGCTCTTTCTTCATACATGGCCCTTGCTCCAATACCAACAAAGCTGGTTAGAAAGGGAAGACTTGGGATTTTTAAAGCAACACCTAATTCTGGGGTATGTAGTTACAGCATCTGGTGCATGATCACAACAGCAGTTAACAAATAATATAGGAGGCGACTCCAATATGGGGAGATCAAATTATTTGGCTACGACAAGATTTATACAAAACATACAATTTACAAATATACAGATATTTAACAAGTAAACTACACTGCATTTGTTTGACTGATTAACAGTTTTATTTCATGCATTCACAATAACTGTCAGTGTATGAAAAGATGTTACCAAAAAGGGGGAAAAAATGATAAGCACACTTTTCAGTCATTTATTTTTTCTGAAACAAGATTATGCAGCTATAAACATGCAGCTAAAACTGCCATCCACGCTGTAACACACACTAGAAAGCCATGTTAAGAACCACAAATGAGCTTTTACATCTAAACTGTGATTGCATGTTTTATTTAATGACTCATAAAAGAATCCATTTGCTAATTCAAATCACAGCCACGATAACCTTTACAATTTATCAGAAATAGCTGGACTATCACCACAAATTGCACAGCTATGCATCAAGTTTTTTTCCTTATACTTTGAAAGTAAAGATGAAGACAACTCATTTGAATCTTACTGTCACAAGGAGCATCACACTAATTGCACTTATTACAGTGTATTGTGGAATTTTAACCAAAACTGTTGGTATGCCTTTTGGTTGGAATCCTATACTTCTTCAAAAGAGTATACATAAAATCCTCCCAAAATGTAAGCACAGAAATGACTATACATAAAATTTGTCATTTACAGCACACAAACTGTTACAACAACTCAATAGTTAGAATTAACATGGCCATTCATTATCTACTTTGGATGCTTGGAACTACATTAAAAATATAAGGATAAAAAGATGACAGTAAAAATTAAAAATTCACTTCTGTGTATGTGAGCTTCCTGTATACAAGACAGAACAGTAAGAGTATGACTTAAAAAAGTATTGACATTACAATTGTCTGACGGCACTGTCGACCAAAAGACCAGTGAAACAACAGGATCACACAGGAAAGACCTTAAATCCTTCACCACTTTTACTTATAGGTCTGAAATTAAGCTTAGCCTGCAGCAGTGTGCTCAACTCTCTTGCCTGCTCAGATGCTGTGCACATTTAAATTCAGAGGGAAAGACATTTTCCCTTCTACTGCTCTGAAATCTGATGTACCAGTAGACTAGCAATCACATTCAACAATTACAATAAACCTTTGACTGGTATACTCTGCTACAAATGCAGCTAATGATTTACAAAAATGTAGCTCACTGGTGATAGGTTTGTTCTTTCTGCTCACAAGTGCCTGCTTAAATTCTAATTTTTTAAGGCCAAAACCTCCCTATGTTTAGAAACTCCTACAAAAGCTCAGCTGTCTTCAGACTGAATGAGGATTTCACCCTGTGTTTAAATATTGCTTTCTATCGCTTGGGTACAGAAATGGACCTTGCCACTGGTGGACATGATGTCAAGCATATGTTACCATCAATTATCACAGCCCATAAAACATAAGATGTCTTTCCACAAGGAAAGATACTTATTTTTATTTTTGTAATGACTAGTTCAATGAAGAGTTAAAAATCTTTGCATTGGTTTTGTTTTCCTGTTCTAGGATGTTTTACTCTGTGTGTTGGTCCTTATCTCACAACAATTACACTATTCAGATTATTTTCTTGAATTTATTTTGCATCAGTCCAAGTAGCATGTTTGAATTATACCTAGATGGGTATTGAACTGAGACATATGCCTGATCAGGTATTATCAGCTTATTACTTCTTCAGATGGCATCTAAAATTACTAAAGTATATTAGCATTCAAAAGAGAAATTTCTTGGGTTAAAATCATATTGTGTTATGCTAACTATTTCAAGTAGAAAGATTTGTTAGAAAAGTGACAACTTGCCAAGAAAGTCTCAGCTCTCAAGACAGTCAAATCTGTTTCAGCAATTGTGACTGTTTGGGATATGTGTAACATGATCCCCTAGAGTCAAGTTCTCACACTGAGGAATCAAGATAAAAATGAAAATATGACTTTGCATAAATCAAGAACTCCAGAGAATAGATTATCAAAACATGTGTCAGAGTTGGTAAGTTCATGAAATAGTTACATAACTAGATTGAATTAATCTTTTTCCCATCAAAAAGCTGCTCTATTATATTCACACCAAAACTGCATGATACTGTTACATAAAAAAGAGCAAACAGCTTAGTCTTTTCAGGGGTTTTTTTTAAGGCCAAGAGAACGGTTCCCCAAGAAAAGAGGAGCTGTTTTCCAACATTGCCTTTTTTTTGTCCCTTCATTCCCAATAGCTCTAGACCACCTCCTATGAAATAATGCACCTTCAAATTAAAAAAAAAAATGGCAGCAGTGGTTTACTGATAAATTCAATATCCAAGGTCTCTATTTTATATGGCAATTATATTTTATATTTTTCTTTTAAATGAGTCTCCCTTCAAAGTCCAAGCCATTCTTAGTTTCCTCCTGCTCTCCACTCGGTCATTTATGATACCAAAGGCACAGGACACTTTTCCAGTGATAACGCTGTAAAGTGCATTCCACTAATTTTGCCTGATTTTCAGTGAAAATATTTCTGCATGTACTTATGATTCCTAAAAGTTACCAGCATGAAGAATTTCCTGAAAACCTTAACTTTATGTCTGCCATAACACTTGTGATTCTTAACATATTGCACTTGCTAGATACAGAATGTCCAGACTCCTAATCTGAACAACTCTGGAGGGTCACTTCACTCAATGTGTGAGTTAAATGTGACTGAAACATTCTTCTTTTAAAAACTCAATCCTTAAAAATCTGTGAGTCTGACTGGCAAAATATACTGATTACACTTCAAGAAGAAAATTACTCAGTGTCTTGCTTTTATAAATCTTTCTCATCAAGCAAAATTAATTTTTTAAACCTACTGAATTCTACTTTCTAAGCAACTTTCAAGTGAGGTACCTAGTTATTATAGTGTAGATGAACAAGATAAGGATTTCCAGAATATTCAAATGCTCTGCTCCTTGGCAAATACTAGAAATAGACTCATTTGGAGCCAGGCTTTTCTCAGTGTTGCTGAGCAATAGGACAAGAGGCAAGGGCGAGAAACTGATGCACAGGAAATTCCACCTGAAGATGAGGAAGAAATTCTTTATTGTGCAAGTGACCAAGCACTGGAATCAATTGCCCAGAGAGGTTGTGGAGTCTCCCTCACTGGAGATATTCAAGACCACCCAGACACAACCCTGTGCCATCTGCTCTTAGGATGACCCTACTTGAGCAGGGAAGTTGGACCAGATGACCCACTGTGGTCCCTGTCAACCCCTTCTGTGATTTCCTCCTGGCTTTTCAAGGTCCAGTAATGCTATTTCTCACTCTGTTGCCCTGCTTTGGGATGAGATGGATAGGAATGGATTTCCAACGATTAAAAACAGACTAAGTCAAAGGAACTGCATTGAAGTATGCTTCTCTCTTCTACATACAAAGTCAAACATAAACGAAGAAATTAGTTCTGTTTTTACCAGAGACAGGGAAGTTTTCACAGAAGAGCTCTGCAGTTAATTGAAACCTTAAAATGAATGTGGAAGGGGAAGAAAACCCAGTGGATTTCAATTTACCTTTTGCTTTATTTTTCTTGCAAAGCATCCTTATTTTTCTTTCTTCCTCAACAACAGCACTTAAACTTATGCTATCTTCATGTCTAACCTTGAAAACATAGAAACATTGAAGTTACTGTAATGCTATCTGTTAATGTTTTTTAATGAGAAGAAACACATTCAAAAGTGATGTTAGCTAGGAAAGTTAAACTCCAGTTACCTTAGGTACCTCAAATGGAACAACCTGACCGTTTTTCTCAAATATATCAGCAAGTAAAGTTAGTGTTTTCTCACGAGGAACAATATTTTCTTCTTGAATCTTAGTCCAAACAGCTTCAGCCTTCCCCCAGTCATCATTGCTCTCTGAAACAAGATTAAAATCTTCACATAAAAGCACATTTAGAGTATACATATATATCTAAAGTGATTCAATAGAAGTGTCCTTGGAAAATAATTTGTCAACTAGTCATGTACTTCTGCTTCATATGATGATCAATTTGAAAGATTCTGAACTATTTTAACATGTAGAGGATGCTAGAAGCAAACAGAAAAACCCACACAGATTTATACGAATTTGCAGGTGAATGAGACGGCAGCTCAAATATATTGCAGAAATGATCCTCCCAACTCATCAGTTCTATTCTTGATTGTTAGTTGAAATTTATGTATGCATCACTGTACAAAACTGCAAATAAATAGAAAGTTGGACTTCAAGAAAGCAGTTGACTACTATTTGACTACCTAGAGCAGGTGTTCTCCTGTTGCCTTTACATTTCTAGCTTTGCAGTCACTGGTTGTGAAGCATTTATGACTATCAGACAGTAAAACTGAGCTCTTTAAAGCAGAAGCATCCTTCCCAGTAAATTGCCTTGGCATTTTATTTGATGAGGTTTAGTTCTCCTGCTACACATGCAAATTTTGTAAATTCTTCACTGTTGCTTCTGTCATACATTTGGGTTCCACAACTGTAAGAGATCCTAGCAACTGGAGCAAATTAAGCCACAGAGACACACATGATCCTTGTGGGTCCCTTACAACTCAGGATATTTTATGCTTCTGTGGTGTTGGAGCAAATCAGAAAGAAGAGGAAGTCAAAGAAGGTAAGTTCTGGGCAGCCTGAAGAAAAGCAGACTAACAGGGGTGCAGTTGCTGCCTTCAATTGCCTAACTAACAGCTACAGAGAAGACCGAGTCAATCTCTCATTGCAAGTGCACAGCAAAGAGTGACTGGTGATGGTTAAAAGTTATAGTAATGGAGCATCTGAGAACGATCCAACCCTGGAACAGATTGTCCAGAGAGGCTGTTTGATTTCCACCACTGGAGGCACTCAAAACTTTACGAAACAAGGCCATGATGGGATTTGACTTTGGAGCTGTCCTAGCTCCGGGAAACAGCTGGGCTTAAAACTCCTGAGGTTCTCTCCAGCATAAATTATCTTATGATTCTAAAAACCCAAATGCCTTGTTTTCAACATTTTTGATAGCTGGTTGGACTAGATGGAAGGTTCTTTATTTAAATACCTAAAATAGATCTGAAGTTATAGCTTAGGTACCCAATGACAACTCTGCTATACTTGTGCACGGGGCAGCTTTGATAGGTAAACTCAAATGGTTGAAAGCAGGATTGTGCATGGGTTTTGTCTTTTATGGTGACAGAAAACCATAAATGTTTTCCACTTCTTTGAGTAGATGGAATCGGTTCTGTCTTCTGAAAGAAGACTGAAGATTTTGCATGACAGAATTTGATAAATTGTATCTTCTTAGATTCTCTTCCTAGCAGGCACACTGTCAGAGTTAGTCACTGCCAGAGGTGAACAGGATGAGTGGAGAAATAGGAAGGCTCCCTCCCTGTTGAGACAAGATTGATTTTCAGGCCTATTTGATTTTTGATGGCGAACCAGTATGTGCAAAGCCAGAATTAGATAATGCTACAGTTTTGTTTGAAGCTTTCCAAGGCTTCAGGAAATGAAAGGCAGCAAAATTTTCAAGGGGTCTGGGTCTCCGGTCATTTTTTAGGGGGAAGTACTCATCTCTCCTGCTTGAGCTAAGTGCAGTGGGGAAGAGGCCTCTTTCATTACCATATGAAGAGGAAAAAAAGACAGTTTGAACAGTATTTTACTTAGAATTAAAGCATCACTAAATCCTAGTCAACACAAAGTATACATGGGGAACAGCCTAAAATTACTTCAAGCTCAAAAGAAAGTCTTCCCATCACCAAATATATAAAATTGTTGCAATGGCCCATTAATATATATATACACACATATATTACCAAAGTACATAGCAATCACTGTAATGCTTTATGTCCCAAATCACGATTTAGTGCTCCATATCCAATATTAAAACAATGTATTTTTTCAAGACTTCAAAATAAGTAAAGGCTCCAAAATTTGTACTATGTATAATACAGTACAATACACTGAGTAACAAAACCAGCACAGACTGAAAAATACAGGAAAGAGGAGTGAAAACCACTAAGGCACATCCCACACTAAGTCTGTAACACAGAAATGCACTTTTGGTCTTAAAAACTGTTTCATTCCTATAAATTATGAAAAAGTTAGGTTGTGGCTGGTGAAGAACTGGTAAATTAAAAAAAATAAAATACTGTGCACCTTTCCAAGCCAGGCCAAATTACAGGAGACCCCAGATTTTTATCACTTATGAAGAGATGAGCAGGTTTTCTTCTTTAAGTATATTGAAAACCAAAACAATTATCTTTCAAATTACAACACAAGACAATAGCACAGACTGGAAGACTTGTACTATATAAGCCCTATCTACGTAAGTGTTCAGGTCTGCTGGTAAAAATAAACAGCTGACCTCTCCTACCCTGCAAGAGGCCTCAGAAACGGTAGCTAGGCTAATTGCATATCAAGATATAACTTCTCTCCAGGGTTGTTCCCTTATCTCCATCCACAAAAGAAAACACATTACAACATGAAAGAGATCTCAAGCTCACTTACCACACAGTTGAAGCAGGTAGTAGTACATCTCATCTCTATCACATTCAAATAGATTTTGAGTTAATTCTACCAACTGTTCCAAAGTTTCCATCTTTCAAAAGAAGGAAGAAAATAGTTATACCTCAGCCAGACAATTATTTTTCTATGTACACATACATGCTGTGTGCATTCAGCTAAAATAATATTCCTGTTTAAGTACACACCAGCATTTACACTGAGCATTAAGTTCACCTCATCAGCCTGTCACATGTCCTTTCACAAACATAAAAGTCAAGCGAGGAAATATTTCAAAACAATTTTTTCCTGGAATATAATGACAGTTCCACAGAACACATCATACTAGTCACATACCTGATTATTCATTATACACTTTTTTGCAAACCACTGCAATCTTCCAGAGTGAGCTCTCAAGCCAGGAGTCTGTAAAATATTTCCACAAGAAGAAACACGTTACTTTGCATAGAACATTCTAAGGAAAAGTAAACATAATACATGTATTCATAATAAAAGTTCATAGCTTTTGTTTGAACTCCATCTAGTATAGACTACACATGGTACTTTCTCAGCATCACAGACCATAACCAAAATAGCAGTTTCTCCACTTAAATTCTTAAATAAAGATAGGAATAAGTCAAAATTCTTAAGGAAACATGTCACAAGCACTCCAGTACTCATGTCAAGCATATCTAAAAAAGGTTACAGAAATAAAAAGTGTGCAAAGCATCCATCGTTTTTACATTTTCCCCTTCCTTTCCACAGAATACTTGGATTTACTTGCTTTATAGTACCTTGTTTTAGCAGAAAGATCATTTACAGAGAGGACTCTGCTTTCATTTCAGGTGTCCAGACTACATTAATATAGCTCAAAGTAATTCCAAGGAAATGTACGTTCACCCTTAAAGAGAAACATGTTTTGACTCCTGAAGGCTTTTAGCTGTTAATATCGTAAGAAATCTGTACTGTTTAAATGTGAGGTGCAACTTCCAAAATTTGAGTGCTACTTTGCATAGAAGAGGCAACTTGAACAAAAAGCTGTGAGAAATATAAAGTCTCAGTTCCAAAACAGGAACCATTGAAAAGTTCAATTTACCAACACACTTTTAAATACAAAGGATTTCTTTTTCCTGTATTCTCCAGCTGCAGAATTATTACCATGGCATCTTTCTGAAATAATCCAGCATACACTCGAAAACAAGCATACAAAATTTCTGTCAAAACTGTTGACATTTCCTAAATATATAGGAAAGAGTGTTCTGCAGAGTAAACGTTAGGCCACATAATCCTACCAATCCCCCAAATCATTTTATGCAGTCATTTTAAGGTTTTGTGAAAAAAATAGGACACTAACCCCACAGATCCTCAACATGGAGCGTCTCTATGTGTTCAGCTGTACTATAAAAATAGTCTCAACCCAAGAGGCTACAGAAAAATAGTGGTTTCTCAAGTATTCAAAAGTGGTATATATAAACACAGTTTTGCTTTTCAGGTACATGTTTTTTTTCCAATTTATTGTTTGTTCAGCTTTTTTAATTCCCCACAGTTATTTATATTTGTGGGTACCTGTTCAGTGTAAGAGCTACAAACAGTTTCACAAAAAATATGCTGAAAACTAAGTCAAGAATTAACATCTTACACAACAGGCTCTTGAAAATGAAAAAGAAAAAAGTATGTTGCCTGCATTTGTAGCTAATCCTCTTTAGAACATGGTAAAATTCAAATGCTGAATTCACTTACAACTTCCAATATCATTGTTGATCCGAATGCCAATGAACTCAACAGCTCCAAACCTACAAACTTTTTATAGTAAATCCTTTCCTGTTCAGAAATGATTGATGTGTCTGTCACTACAAGGACAGCTGAGTTATACAACAGATATCCTTGTGTTTCATTTTGAAATTGAGAAGTGTTTTCACATACTGCAGGTCTCAATCATCAAAAGAACATCTAGGTCAGATTAACTAAATCTCCAGGGCTTGCCTGATAGTCCATATTTGTAGCTTATCCCTTACAATCTTAGGGAATTTTAAACATTGCATTTAGCAGCAAGCAGTCTTTCTACAATACAGAAAACTAAAATATAGAATAAAAAAAATTGCATGGAATAAAAAAAAAATTAAGAAAAAACTGTTAGCCTAATTACTCTTCCAAAGTCCCGCTTACAATTTTGATCTTGCTTGTTTCAATGGACTAAAAAAAAAATCTATTATTAAGTTCCTAGTGGGTTTGGGGCTTTTGCTTTTGTTTCTGTGTTGTTTTTTTTTTTTTCTTTTTGAGAGTCACAAGCAATTCATACATTATATAAATGAATACAGTATATAAAGTAAACATAGAGGTTTTTTCTGGCTTCTACATTCTCTTGGAATATAAACCAGTTGTACTGTACCAAACCGAAGCCTGTTATCCTCTCCCTAACACAGTGACTATAGAATATAAAATGTCAGAAAACAGCAATATTTTCCCTTTAGTGCTATTCCACTCTTCAAGGACCTGAAGTTCAGTGGATCACAGCTTTTCTAATATGTGATTTCTCTTCCATGAGCTTTCCTGCATGCCTCTGGAATATTGTAGGATTTATCATTCATAAGATCTTCTGGCAAAGGGTTGCCTTCACTACCTTCTGCCAAAACAAACCAAAATACAACCACTTTTTGTTTGTTTTCAGCCTAACTTCCACTAGCTTCCTATTAGAAGATGATGCACAATTGATTTTTATTCCCCATTTCATAATAATTTAACAAGCAGTATATAAAATAATTCCTGGTTTCACTGTCTCTTCTCTACACTAAGCACAACTCACCAGTTTCATCCTATCTCCTTACAGAAACCCATCCATACTTTTGATCAGATTTGTTACTATCTTTCTGAGATTCAACATAAATGTGGTGTGATTCTTGGAGTGCCCTGTGCAGTGCCCAGAGCTGGACTCAATGATCCTGACGGGTCCCTTCCAACTCAGCGTACTCCATGTTTCTACAATAATTATACTTACAGTACACTTACACCTAACACACTGGAAGCATTTGATTTGTTCTCCTCCTTCCTAGAACCAGTCACTTCAGACAGGTGATTGAAGGAGTCCAATCACCAGAGTTCCCGTGCTAACATTTTCATTTGAGCTAATTTCTACTTCCTACAGCAGACAGACTGCCTGGGAAAATACTGACCTCTCATAGAGGAATCTATTAGATGTTTTTCTAGATTTTTAGATAATGATAGAAATATTCAGATTCTGTTTACATTAGAGTTCTGTAACTGTTACAGCCAATAGAGCAACAGTATTTTTTTACTTTCCAAAATACTTTTCTGATAAAAAGGTTAAGTAATTTACAGCCGACATGTGGAAATATGTATTTACTTCTCTCTACTTCCATAAATAAAACTTCTTCTCTTTAAACACAAAACTACTTACAGAGAAAAACCACAAAAGACAAGTTACAGACCATAAATCCTGCGTCTTGTCCAAAAAGAGGTCTCTGAGGAAACTAAAGAGTTGAATCTGCCCCCTAACAGTGACACTTTTGCTCTAGCTGGCCTAGGTTGCATAATTATTTGTAAGCCAGCAGAAGCATTTTTTATTTGGAGTATATGTGACATGAGATGAAGGACTTCTGCTTTAACATTCCTGCACTGCACTCTGACAAATGATGAATGTGCAGTTTGGCAAAACAATTCTTACATATACTGGTCAACTTACTCTGGCCCTTCGTGATATAACTTCACTGTGAATAACACACGAATTCTAACTGTTTGAGTTTAACTCTGACTGCCTTAACTGGTTTATGTTTTCTTCATAACTCTTGTATTTTCTTTGTAAAGTTCACTCTTTTCCTAGGGAAACAGTTCTACTATAATCACCAATTCAAACATATTGGAAATGAACAGCCAAATTTTATAAACATCATCCACATTGCACTTTCTAATGGTATTCTTTGGAAGGGTAGATCCATTCATTCGCCTCCTTGCAGCTGAAAAAGTCAGTAACAACAAGAGACAGCTAATGCTGCTAAAGGAAGAAGAACATTTCATGAAGAGTTACATCAACAGCCACAACAGACTTATGCTACCAGTACCAGAACCAGTTACTGAGATTTAAATGCCAAAGCAATGTCTTGCAAGAAAAGGCGTTACTTCTCCAAACAGACAGCCTTGAACAGACAGCTATAGGAACTGATGTATGTCATTTCTAACAGCTCTCCCTAACATAAGCGTCAGTGAAAACAGAACATTTGATGGGAAGCTCTTAATTTAAAGACAGATTTTCCCAATTCCACAGAAATGTCTCTGAAAATCTCACAAATTCCATGCAGCTTCAACAAAGTTGGAGATATTTTTGCATGGCAGCTTATTTGAACAAAGATTTTTACAACATAAACACCATATGTTTTGCTTCAATCTTCCCCTATGTTACGATTTTTGGCGAAAGTCCTCACTTCTACCAAGTAGTACGTGCACTTCTTAACCAGAAAAGTCAGAAGAACATGCAGGTATAAAATTTCTGTACCTTATGTACCCACCTTAGTCTAGCTGCTAGATAAGATGGTTCAAATTACACTACACCTCTATTATGTTATTTCCTTTTACTAAACATTCATTCACCTTTAAATAGCAATATCTTTTGTTCTGTGTAAGCAATCTGCCCAGAAATAAACATTGCTAAACACGCCACAATCCCTATAATACTGATTTCCTTAACAAGTAACTCATCTGAAATACCTGGACACTCATACAACCTTTTGGGCAAGGGTTAACTGTATGAAAGCCTGAGTACAATTATAAATGCACCTTCAATATGACTACTTTTCATATTTGAGGAGGGGAAGTACTGGAGTATTAAAACTTTTGAGTCATGTCTTCAAAACCTACTCAATTATAGTGTATTTGGTATTTTATTTGCACTACCAGATATTTAATGAAAGACAAAGGGACACATGTCTACGTATCTATCCTCCCGAGCTCCTGTTGTGAGCGATCAGAATTCAGGTTCATGCTCTCCATTCTGACTATCCTACAATTACCCAAGTTAACTTCTACTAAGTTAGCTTTTACATGAAAAGCAGCAGTAGTTCACAATAAGCAAATGCCAAGCTTACAGTCTCCACTGGGAAAGTTTTTACTGTTGGTTTGTGGGTTTCTCTCCTGAAGTATTTATTTACCTCAAAGCTTCTGTCAGCTTCACAGTTCATTGACTTTACCAACACAGATAGTATCTGTTGAGTAAATACTCATGACTTAATTACTTTGACTTGGAAAGAGATAAATATGCTGCTTTACATTAGGCAAACATTAAGAAAAACGTAAGGCAGTGATTACTTTCCAAAAATACCAAAATAAAAATAGGAAAGAGTTTTACAACTTAAGCATTACTCATGACAACTGAGACTGATTTATGTTTAATCATTACTGGAATATTCTACATTTACCAGTAAGATCTCTAAGATAAATTATGCAGTGAAGTATTATTATTAGAGAGTAAGAGATCTTCACAACAATCATCACACTGGAATAAAAGGTGATGTAAAAAACAAGCAAAAACCCCACTCAAAATCTTTAAGAACATCCTACTCAAAACAGAGCAAAAATTTGCGCTTGGCCTTGCAATGTGGTTTTATGTTGTACGATGACTGAAAAAAGCATTTTAAACCTCTTTTCTTTTAACAGAAAGTCCCTGGAGCTAAGGAAAGATGCACAGCTCTTGCCATGATTCCACGTGCTGAACACATAACCCTCTCTCTTTCTGGAAGGAATTTTTTCAGTAGTCATCTCCTTTACCAAATTTATTTATTTGAAATACTCCTTTCCTGTAAGAAAGCAATACTTAAGAACTTCTAAATAACATGCCCTGAACTAGTAAGTACCCTTTTTTTCAATTAACCCACATACATGCATGGACACAAAATCCAGGTGCACTAATGACGAACTGTATTTGAGTCCAGTTTCAGAAGGGGAGGTAAATGCTTTTATTGCAATACCAGGACTCAATAATTAGAAAAAAACACAAAACATCTTTTCCTGTAATTATAGGGCTTGCATGCCTAAAAGCTCTTCAGCCTTTCCCCTCCCTCTCAGTTGTATACAGTTACTCTATTAAAAGCCATTAGACCCCCTACAAACTATTCTTAAATCTCAGATCACTGTTATCTAATACAATTTTGTTCACAAACATTTAAATTTTGTTTTAATCACATCCACTCTTTTCTCAACAGGACCAAAAATAAGTCTTCGTAGGTAAATTCAGACACTAGATATAACCATCATTAAATTACACATAAACACCTCCCCCTCTAAATCCTGCTGTCACAAATCAAGAAAGCATCTTCTCCTGATAGTTTATCTCCAGCATAAAATCAGCAAGACTCAATTTTATGATGTAGACTCTTACAAAAAAAAAAAAAGCAATCTGGATGAAAGAAGGTTGTAATCTCTCAATATCAAGTAGAAAAATTCTCATTGTTTTTATGGTAGATTAAATCCAATGGCAACTGGTATCTTGAGGTCTGCTGACAGTGGATGTCACAATTCTTTGCTTAAATCTATTTACCTCCTAAATTAACTTGACATCTGTTGATAGATATATTCCTGTACACTAAACACACCCAATACAGTCCTTTTGTCAGGTCTCAGATTTCAGTAGCAGCAAAGGCCTTTTCTTGCATTTATTCACATTGGAACACGTTTCATTAAGCTTTTTCGCAATTGCCCCTCAATTCTTCACATAAATGTCTTGAGATATGTGGGATATGGTATGATATATTTAACTATTAAATATAAATGACATATTTAATATGAGAGCAGAAGATTAAGACAGTATCACAATTAAAATCTAGTTAAAAGAATTCTGAAGCCATGCACTATCCATTGCCATTTTCAAAGGAGGTTCCTCTAGTGGTAACAAACTGTACAGGTTGATCTTCTGGAAAATTCTGCCATACAGTTCTGAGACCCTTTCCTATATTCCAAACACAGTAATGCTCTTAGCCTTCATTTCCAGTAAAACCAAAACCAGAGCATAAATGAGAGCTTTTACTCTTTCACTGAAGTAACAAATTAACAGCTGTTAATTTAGCAGTTGATGTGATTTGATCTTGGAGGATTTCAACAAGTTAACTGTCAAACGACACAAAGACAGTCGAACATCGCTACCAGCTCATAGTTCCTACGGGAGGAGCCCATAAGCTCCCAACTAAAAATGCAAGTGACCTGATACCTCTCTGAATGTGGGGATTATTTTGGTTTATTGGGAGAAGTATTTCACAGCACAATAAAACTTCTTTTAAGGCGCAATGATTTCAGAAATGGATTTAACACCTGTTTTAAACCTTGCATGTTTAACCACAGGTGTGAAGTGTTCATTTCTACTTTGTGAAAACACGGTTTAGACTTTTGCTAAGCAGATTTATAGACAGGCTTGTTTGAACCTCTGCTGCAGGACTGTTACAGTACTGAATGATGTATAAACCTTGCAACTCTACCAGAAAGAGCCAAGAGTGGACATGGGCTTCACCACACACAGATTCAGCAAGTATTTTAATAGCTGCATTCAGTGTGAAAGAATGAAGGAAAAAGGTCAAGTCTAGAAATATTCAACCATCACGCATGTAACACAGCTGCAAGCACAAGACCTTGGTGCAAAATTCAGAGATAACAAAAAAATTAAAATGGAACAAAAATGACAGACAGCAACTCTATTTTAACTCCTGTCGGCAGTGAAATCTTTAAACCACCATGCAGCATGAAAACAATATAACAAAGCAACAGGTAATAGGTGGAGTAAATAATTTTCTCCAAGATGGTGTTAACATTGCCTTCTTCGTTCCTACTCTGCTGGATGACCTTTACGTTAGCACAGCTCTTAACCATCAGTCAGGTTAACAAAGTGGCAGTCAATAACTGAGTGAACACAAGGGATTTACAACTGTCCAGTATTGCCAATAGGTAAGACTGGAGAGATCTGGGTGACTAGGCTCTAGAAAATTCTCCTGTTTATACAGCAGACTTAATACTAGGCCAAGCAATTCTTCTACATTCTCTGATCTACGACCTGGAGCAACAAATAATTACACAAGACCTCTCTTCAGGAGGAAATCCGATTAAATATTTTTGAAATAAGACAACATTCAGATAAAGAAAATATTTTTCTAAAAGGTACTTTTCCCCTAATCCTATTTATTGAAAATTCATACCCTTTTCTTTTAGCCTACGTTGCTTTTAATATAGTTTAGTTAAAGGCAAAACATACTGACTTAATTTTCTTTCTTTCTTTTTTTAATTAAAAACAAAATTCAAGGAAAACAGGCAATTAAGCTGCCTTTCCAAGTATGGGAAAAAATCCTAAGTAGCCAGAGCTAGATTTGATGACATAGAAGTCATGCTGTGCCAATCCAAGGGACAGCAAGTTAGTATGTGATCTCGTGGTAAAGGGCAGGAAGAGAGATGTGCCAACTTTGTTTTGGCATGATCATCTTTGAAGGACTCAAGACAAAAGCTAACTTATTGATTGAGGAGCAACTGAGAAGACTGAATTGGTTGTTGATGTACTACAGCACCCAGTGGTGGAACTTGCTTCCAGTGTAAAGCAAAATAGCATCTACCAGCACATCCATTTACCCACCTGACTTCAAGGGCCCAGGAAACTCCAGGCACAACTAGAATAATACAGAGCAACCAAGGCCACCTTATTTGAAGCTATTGCTTCGGACAGAACTGACTTTCAAAAGCTTAACAAGGCAGTCCAGCAACACTGCAAATTGTTACCTTATCATACAAACTCGGTGCTGCCTCAGAAACTGCATTTCCCCCCACAGCCTCCTCAATCACAGCTTCTCTTCCAGTTACCATCCCTTGACAAGAGACTCGCACTACCAAACCACCACATGCTTCCTTCCAGTTGCTCTAGCATTGGCCAGACACAGTCTTTGCCTCATCTCCTTCCTATTCCCCTTTCCTCCTTTTATACTGTCATTCTCTGCTTAGCCTTGCTGTTCTTCCAGCAAGCAGATGAGCCCCACAGCTTTCAGCTCTCTTGCTATATCCCATGATACGAACTCATATATATGCATTCACAATACATTTGTGGCCAGATAATGGAACATACACAACTCTGACCTAGTTTTCATAATCTCGCTCAAATCTTACCCTTCTTTCTTTCTCAGTATTGTCACCCGCTTGCATTTTACCAAAGATTTGATATTTACAATTATTGCTTATTGCTGAGGCTTTGAGTTTCAAGTTTTTCAAAGCAGCACTTGTCACTAAATTTCACATAAGCACCTAGTATACCTCTGATTTCTGAAAATAGCAAGAACAAGTAGAGGCAGTGGTGGTCTCCAATGACTAACACTCCCCTTAAGCAACCATATTCTTTAGCGTTTTCATTTCCTTAGCCCATAAAGAACTTTTTTTCCAGCTTCTACCTTTCTACCCTTCTAGATATTCTATTAATTCCACAGATACTTTCAAAACAAACAGTATCATTAATAACAATTTACTGCCATAATCAGCAATACTTGATGAAAGTACATGCTGAAAGGTAATCTATGTTTAACATGCAACATCTAAACATCTAAAAGAGAAAGTGGCACCAATTTATCTCCTTCACTTTTATTTTACAAGCAAAGAAAATAGAAAAAATATCTGAGATGACCATCAGGAGAAGTAATTTAATCACAAAACCCACTGGACTAGAGAAAAGGATACACATACACCTTGTACTCCACCTTCCACATTACACTGATTGAGGCTTTGACTTCCCAACGAGCAAAAAAGCAAACAGGAACTTGCTTATGGTTTAAAACAATACACACAATTTTCTTTTTCAGCAAAATGATTTTAGAATTTTTGCTCTCCCCTTGCGAAAAAAATTTCTTTGGAAATACTTAACATATTGTTAGGTAACAAAACCATACCTAAAATATCATGCACTATATAGTAATTGACTTTGTACCACTTTATCCACTGGTAAAATACATTCATACTTTTCCTAGCTAAATTCCTATACTACTAATAAATTCCACAATTTAAAGCAGCTTTTCCTCAACAGCACACACAAAGCTGTAATCTGTACTTCATAGAAGTTAGGTAAAAGTAAGAAAATCTACTTCAAATAGCAGGAAAACTTCCATTTAGTCTCCAGATATTTGGTGTTGAGATTTATGCTTAAGCATCTGTGGTTACTAAAAACTTATAGTAAGTCACCAAATACTGAATATCTGCAGAGATAATTTTGTACCTATTAAAAAAAAATATGTATAAAAGTTCCAAAGCCCAAACAATTTGATAACTTGCTTACTATGCTATTCATGATAACTGAGCTCCCGACACCAATATAAATTCTGAGAAATTAAATGCCAGAATCAAAGAAAAGAGCTGCTAAATCACACCCAGTAACAGTTTTACTCACATTTTACCCACAAATCTCAGATTTCATCCATTTACCTCCTATATGCTTTAATCACTGTAAAAAGAACTCAACTCCTCAGGGTCATCTACTGTCAGATACTGGTATTTCTGTTCTTCTGTGTTATGAGACTTTGAGCTCCAAAAAACCATCTCAGAACAGAAATGTCAGTGCTTTCAACTGTGCTTAGCAATTTCCACACACCCCACAGCAGGACAGTATTGTTCCACCACAGACAAACAAGTAGATCTTCAGTTAAGGTTTTTTAAATCCAAGAATTCTATTAGACAATTCAAGTAGGGAAAACTGGTATTTCAACTACTCTAAGGAGAATCAGGAGAAAAAGCATTCTTTGTCTTAAGTAGGAAAAAATCCCCCCAAAATTAGGTTACAGTTGTGTATGCACATAGTACAAAAAAGCTGAGGACACAGTATTACTTTTTCTGCAAGATGCCTCCTCCCATACATTAACTGGAAAACTTATGCAGCATTTTAAAAACATACAACTGTGTTAAGAAGAAAAATAATCATAATCTGGGCAGACTGCAGCTGCCCCTTTGACTTATCAATTTCAGTAAGCACAATTTCAATCAAGTCTAGATAAAATATACTAATCCTAAATAGACCAAGTTTGTCACCTACTACTTCCTATAAGCTGCTTACTATCCTGAAAAAGGGAGAGAGAGAAGAAATGCTAAATTAAATGCCAAACAGTAGCAGACAGCACTTGTTTGGCTGATTAACTTGTAGACAAGCATTACAAATAAATCTGAGCATGGTCTGCAGCAAATTAAATTCCAGTGCTTTTAAGAACAAAGAATTCCTTCGGAAAGAGGATTAGCAACTTTACACCCAGGAATGCCAGTTTAATTTAATTGTTCCACAATCCGATATTTAATATGCAAATATCATTTTGATATATAAGAGCAAATCTGAAAAAGTGAGGAAACAATTTCAATATACAAGACGACTGTCTCTCTTATGAACTGTAATTATACAAAATAAAGCTGGCCAAGGTTTTTTTATTATTGGGATTGAATTCTATTAACATGAATCAGAACAAGTCTAATTAAAGGTTAAAAACTTTAAATGTTTCTAATTAAGAGTCTAAATAGCTGCACGATTAGAGTGCTATAGTTAAAATCCCACCTCAATGACCTTCCTGGCCTCTTTGTATTTTCCTGTTTGCAAGAAGGCGAAGAAGAGATCATAAAGAGCCATCATGTCCCCGTATTCTCTGCTTATAAAATCTGAAACTAAAGAGAGAATAAACCTCATTAATTTATGAGATATATTGATGTATTTTAATACTTATGTCAGACAATCCTAATACTAATATATTCTAAGCCTCACAAAACTGCAAGAACAAGCTATATAGGGAGATAAATTTTGAAACATACAGAATAATTACAACATATGACACAGTTTGTTGAAGCTTTGTGGTTGAGAATATTTAAAATGTTTTTCTGTTTACGCACAGTACATTTTGAATTATACTCCACAAAACAGACAAGACTACATTGGCATGCTCTGCTCGTAGAGAGGCAGGATATAGGCTTTCTGAACTGCACAACTATTTGAAAAACAGATGTGTTGCTTCAGTGCAGTATTATACAAACACTGAAGTTGTTGTACTTTTAAAATGATAATCCATTTCCTAATCTGAAGAATGTAGGATCATTTAAGTGCTTGAAAGTTACATATAAAAACACAAACAAATTTTTCTTTCAGTGAAAAGAAATGATACAAAAATCCTGGAAGAAAAGCCTCCAGAAGACACTTCATATAACCAGACAGCATTTGAATACATGCAACTAACCCTTTTGTAGAAGATCAGCATCTCCTTTTTCTACCAATCTACAGTAGATGTTATGAAGTTGAAGAATTTTACCATACTTCTTATAACAGTTGGTTAAAGCTTCCAGAGCTGCAGGCATGTCATCCCTTATGGAACAAAACAAAACATGAATAAAAACAAACATTCTGAGCAGGAGCAACACGTGCTGAAGCCACTTTAATCTTAAAAAATTCATAGAAAATTCATTTAGCAGTCTATAATCCAAGTGTGTATTCCCCATCCACCCTGGACTGGATAATTTTTGATTGCATGACCACTGTTACAAAGGTGTCAATGTTCCTTATCATAGATACACCTCATTTTTGAAGCAATATTCTTAAATTCTGCTATGTACTATCTTGACTACACCCATATTGCACGGAAATTTCACTTCTTGTTTCAGAGTTCTATTTTCCTTGCTTGTAAGTAATACTGTGCACACTGTATTACCTCCAAATATCTCTGTTTAGACATCTTCAATTTTTAAGCTCTTTACAATTTTTCCACAGCATTTTTGTTTCAGTATAGATCTCCAGAGCTAAGATAACCAAAGCTCTTTAGATCCCTTTATACTTGTTTTATATCTTAACAGACTGGTTATAAATCATCTGTTGAAAACAATGGAAGGGAGAGCGTTTTTCCATGCTGTAAGAGGGTAAGAATCCAGTGGGTATTTTCTGCTAAAAATATATTTTTGCAATTAGTTCAATAATATATTCAGGTAACAAAATATATTTTATGCTGGCCTACCCATGTCACAGAATATATCCATGCACTAATAAATTAATGCATAAGATGCTGACTTCCTCAAATGCACTTACTCAGGAGCCTATGAGCAGCAAGTGCAAGTAACACACATAGTATTTCCATTTTTGATACCTCAATCCTTTGCTGAATTTTTCCCTACGTGTACATTATTAACACCTTTGGAAGTGTACACAGTTAAAATACAAAACTGAAAAGTCATAAAAACAATCACATCTGGAACTTTGAACAACAAACAGAAATTAATGCTCTATACTGTGAAACTAACAGTAGTTAATCATCTGCTGCAGACCCTTTTTCAAAGGATTACAACCCAACCTAAAAACCAACCAAACCAAACACAAAGCAAAAAACCCCTAAAACAACAGAGGACGACCACTGGTAAAACAATATATGAAGTTATTCTTTGAACAGGAAGGTTTAAACTGAAACAAACCAAGACCACAAACACAAAATGTAGTCAATAGCCACACAGTCTGTAAGAATCCCTTTTAGATTTCATGAGTCTTACCAAAGGAAAAAAATATTAATTTTTTTTAAATTACTTTACACCAGCAGCTGAAGGCTAGAATAAAACTGACTTGAAATAATGACTTAACATTCGTGAAGCAACTTTATTACTGATCAACAGAATCTTAACAAAATACGATATTGTTAAAACAAGCCCAATTCAGATGCCCTCTCCTCACACTGCATTTCTTGCGCAGCACAGACTTCACTTTTACAAAGAATGAACTATCTATACTACTATGTACTACTATCATGATCTAGGGTGATATTTTAAATTTTCTGAAGAGTAAAACACAGAAGAATTAATTTTGTTCAGTAATACAGGCATTCTTAAAAAGAACCTAAGATGATGGATTTCTACCTTATCCCCCTTACCGAGCCCTGTTTATAGTGCATCTTCTGGCACCCCATGGAGTCATTTGAATTTTTGTCATTTGGGGTGAAGACTAAATTACAGGTTAATTTCAAAACTGCAAGTAGATGTTGCAGGCTAGATTACTGTCATAAAAGAGAAATACTATGGTAGTTACCATAGTCAGATATAAAGATTTATATAATCAGTATTTTTCTCCTGCTTTAGATGCAAGTTCAGTTAACATCTAAGAAAAAACAGTTTTACAGAAAACTACTCAATTTCTAAGGAGGCACAACAACATTTATACATTCAAATTAAAGTTTTCAGCGATAAATCTAGCTTTTCAAACTGATGCTCAAACAGCCATAGTATTGTCTCAGCTGTATTCCTAAAGGACTAAAGTGACTGTTTTTAGGTCAAATAAATGAATGAATAATTGGAATGCCATTCAAACAATAACATCAAGAGTTTTCTAGCCTCTAAATGTGTGCTTTCGAGAGCATTAATACTGCACATGCAGAGAAAAAAAAGTGAGAAAAGACCTGAGACTACAAAAATGAAAATATTGTACTTGTTACTGGTACTTACTGCTCCAAGGGGCTCAGTAAGTCTGTATTTAAGGAGGCCGGTATCTTACACACTGATTTACACACAATTGTTTTGAATCTCTGAAATCAGATATATTTGTTCTGTTGCATGTAATCAACCGAGCAGTCACCCACATCTTTACTAGAGAATGGGGTTTATAAATTAACAGATACATGCTAAAGCTGGCAGCAGACAAATATAAAACAATAAAATAAAAGAAGCTCAGACTCTACAAAAAGAAATTGTACCACTACTGCAAATTAAAAATGATCAAGCTTATGCTGGTACTTGAGCTTGCATGATTTGTTCAACAACTTGCAGTATTTTTTGATTGTCACAAACTGCAGTTAATTCCAAGTAAGCACCAGCAAGTACTTTTGTAAGCAGTTTTTACAGTCCTGTTAGAAAATGAAAATCAGGAACTCGCTGTAGGCTTAAAATTTCAAGTAGAGGCAACATTTTAATGTGCACCTTTTTATGGCTAACTTAAAAGATAGAAGTGCACAGAAAAGACTTTCCACATTTTAAGAAAACGCTATTTAGATGTAAAAATTTTAAGGTACCAAACAGCTGTGCATTTGAAAATATTTGGTAGTCCTTCTGTAAGAGGTTATGCAAGTCAAACACCATTTTATCCTCCCAAGGGGTACTTACTACACTAATACATTAAAACCCTGGTCCAAAATTACTATGCAATTAACATGGATCGAGTAAAAAAGGTAATAAAACCCATACACTCATAGCCACATTGGAAAAATCTGATTTTTGGTGTCAGTTTGCAATAAACAGTACTTAAAATGTGAACGTAGATGATCCATGCTTCATTGAGTTGGCCAGATACTACAGCCTCAAGTCTCTCACAAATACTATCTGTTCAGGACTGATACCTGTTCCACTTACAGATTAAGTGTATTTTTCGGGCACATTGAAACTTGTTCCTTTAAAAAAGATATACTATTATTTTTGAATGACAGAAAGAGCCTCACCCATCAGTGCATTATGCTTGGCCCTTATGCAGTCCCAGAGGAGTCCTACTTTGGCTATTTCTCAGCTGAACTGCTGCTCAGGTTTAAAGATCAAGTTTTTTGATTCTTTTGGTTTCTGTTTAGGATGGTTATAAAGTCCCAAGATATTATGGGGCCAGTCTTCTAAAATATTTGTGTGGGCAGTTTTAATCACACAAAATTATCTGAAGAGCCAAAATTACTGAGACGTCAGGAGTTTTTGCAGAACACACCGTAGCAGGACTGACTATAACGTGCAGGGATATTTCAGCCCCCCTGAATTTCAACAAGCCACTCCCCTCTTGCTTCAAGAATGTAGCGCTAAATCTAACCCTTTTACTTGCAATAAACAACTTTCCCAACCAGAGAGTCTGCCTGATAAAAATAAGACTCCAAATATTGATTTTAATTGGAATGAAGTGCTGCAACATTATGCATAAAGCTTTAGTGAAGTGGCAATTTACCTAAGGGGTTTACTGATTGAAAAGCTCTCAAACCTGAAATCACTAGAGAGGTAGAAAGAAAAAAGGGACTCTCTGGGGTGGGGGTGGAGGGTAGCCTGCTAAAACAAATCCCTCTCTACAAATCTGAAGCAGATGTTAGTGTAGAGGGAAGTCAATTCAGCAAGGTGCAATCAGCTTTACAAAAATTATTCTGTTAAAAGAGAACGGGCTCTTGAAAGAGCTAAATGTGTTTCTGTTCATTTGCTATACTAAGGAATCTTCAAGGAGACTGGTGTTGCAATTACAACTAATCCTCCCCAAAAAATTAACTGTGTTGAAGGCTTTGTAATTTCCCTAGGTACAATTTAGCTGTCACTTACTTTAAAATTTACTCAAACATGCGTTCGGAACAGCACTAACTTCACATGTCAAGTGCTTTCCAGCCAATTGAGTCTAAACTGGAAGTCGGTGTTAAACAACTGAATGATTAGACAAGATAGCTCATTTCCCTGCTCTTTTGTTCAGAATAAAATGCCACATTTACATTATCAGACTCAACAGGATTTTCTGACAGAGGGAGAAAAAACCCTAGTGAACACTGTCCATAGCAAGCACATGAAGCCTGTCATTTACCAATCATCCTTCAAAAAGCAATAGCCATGAATGTAACTTAATTACGACCCAATGATCCTTGACGAAAAATCATCTTATCACTGTCCTGTCCCCATAGGGCAAATGAGACACTTTTGTCCTTTGGCACTGATGATGCTAAATTCCTAATTGCAATAATGGAGTAAGAGAGCCAAACATCCCTAATTTCATTGCAACACGTAAAGGGTTTTAATACAAATATTTGAAATAAAGCCGCTAAAAATTAGGAAAAAACCCTCTCCCCACCAGAGATATTTTTCCCCTGCTAAAAATACCACTTAATTTAAAAAGATGCCTATTTTTAAAAGTGCATTTAAAAGTCAAATAACTTGTTCCACAGAATGATCTCAAACAAAACCGTAAGTGAATTTAATTCCGTGAAAACAACAGGAGAAAAATTGTCAAGACACTGCATTCATGCTCTATCTACTACATAAGAGACTAATCAAAATGGGTTTATACAAGATTAATGACAAATGAGCCAACAGTGCTTTACTGGACAACACTGTAGTAAAATACATTAACAATTTTTAAAGAAAACAACCCAACTACAGTCTTTTGATCATTTAAGATACAGATATTAACTGCTTATGTTCCCTGAATTAAAACTACAAAACATCTTGTTCATACAGTCTGTAACAATGCTTTCATAGTTTAACTCCAAATTTTCTTCCTCTCCTTAAGAGCACTTCTGATATAGGGGATTAGTAAATTTTAAAGCTGAAAATGTTTCATTTTGTTTCTTTTGTTGAAGATAAGATTACTCAAGGAGAACAGAAGCAAACTTATGTTAATGAAAAAACAGGGGCCACATCTAGGTTTTAAGGTATGTAATTCCTACATTTGGTTGTACGAAAAGCTGGCTTGTGCCGTTTCCTTGGAGGAAAAAAAAAAAAATCAACAGTAGTTCATCTGTCAATTTATCTTCCTGTAAATGGGTATTATCCAATATTGCGTAGGACAGGAGCAGCTTCACAAACCTCTTCAGTTCTGTTAAACGGCTCATGTTCAAATAAGTTCTCCCTGAGAGCTGGTGGAGAACCCAAGCCAAAACTATAAACCTCAAAATTTTAAGAACTTTTACATAGTTAATGTTACACAAGCTTTTCTAACTATTAGCTGGAAGAGCCAGTTCAAAAGTAAGACATATTTTAAGAAAAAGTACAGGCTCTTGACATCCTTGCAGATTTTAGAAACTAGGATTTTTGTCATATGGTTCAAGAGAGGTTTATCACCTTTAATGACAGATCAGATTGCACATGTGGTCTGTCTCAATTTTTAATGTGATTTTCCCATCTTGAGAAAGTGTTCAAGGTCATAGATAAAAACCAAGACAATTTAAAGCAGGGTGGTGGTTCCCCTTACTCAGGGTCAAAAAACCCAAGGTAAGTCTGAGTTCTCTCTAGTTACTTCAGTTAAATACTTCTCAAAATATTAAAGGCAAAATGTCCATTCTACTAGAATGTTAGATTTTGTTAGCTTTTGTCAAGTTGTGCTGTCCATCATCAACATTTTTTTCTTTTCCGTGCTCTGATGCAAATTGTCACTTTTAACATGCACTAGGACTTAATAAGAATTTCAGAATATTCAGGACTGGAAACAAGGAACAGATGAAAACGTTTTACACCTACGATTGTTGAAATCTTCAAAAGCGAATCACAGATTCCTTTACAAGCAATTAAAAAGTTTGAAATAAATTAAGAGCACAAAACACTAGCACAACCACTGCTGTGGAACGCTAAAAAATATCCCAGAGCTAATTTCAGAGGCACACTGATGGCCTGCAGCTAAATGGCAGCATTTCAGCATGACGCTGGAGCTATAGGATGGCAAACAGTAAGTACTACTGCTTAAAGAAATGACGCACAGGCATTTCAGTCACTCATAACTTTCAAAAACCAAACAAAACAAAAAACCTCAAACAAACAAAAAACCCCAAAACAAACCAAAATAAAACCAGAAACAAAACCCCAGTGAAATGCAGTTATTCCTCTCAAGCAAATTATGCAGAAAAATCTTCCCACTTCTGTCTACCTTTGAAGAGGAAGCAGACTCTCCACCCATAAGGAGGCAAAAAAACGACAGGAAATGAGCTTACTTTGTACTGTTTCTGCATATATGAAATGCATTAAGAGTTATAAAGGTGAGTGCCAATGACTTGCAGCCATACAATTCCAGAGTCTGGAACTACTTGCCCTTTTATGAATCTTAGTCTCATCAAAAGTCTCTTTACTAAAAAAACCCCCCAACTTTTCAGAATGTTTTACCGAACGTTTATAATCCAAAAGAATGTGGAATCAAATTAAAATAACACTCATTACTGCCCTCCTTTTCATCCACACACGATCACATCTTTATCTATATCATCACATACCACATCTCAAGTGCAAAGAACCCAAATAGCACCAGGTACAACTTGCATGTCAACGCACATAAAGCAACTATGGAAAATGCAGCTGCTCTTACTGCACACTGCAAAGCATATTATCAGATATTTTTCCGACACATTAGTTACATATGATTGCAGTTAAATTACTTTCATAAACATCTGCCTTGTCCGGTGATGTAACCAAGGCAGAGTCGCTGACTGAAAAGATGTACACTATATTCTTAACTCTTGACCACTACACTAAAATACTATTTTTAGAAGAGAATGCACATACATCTACCAAGAATTACATATTTTGGACAAGAATTTTCAATACAGAAAATCTTTAATGGACCTTGCATACCCAGAACACTTACAAGAACTAAAAACCTCTACATGGCTGACTTACATGATATTATGAAAAACTCACTTATTTCACAGGCATTACACTTAAGTGAATAACATTTCATGGCCATGAACCAAATCTCAAGAAACTGATTAATCACTTCTTTCTTCAAATGCAGGAACTACATAAGTGACACATAAAATAATAAATGGATTGTGTATATGGTAAAGGAAGTGAAAAGGGACTCTTGGCTTAATTTTAGTAAGAAATTGAGATATTGTTCAGATGTACATTAATGTGAATATTCTACACCTCATAATGAAAATTTATGCAAAGGAATGTAACACATGCAATTACAGATACTTCTTGCCAGAATGACCATATGAAATTCCTCTTTTCTAATAAATGGTATCAAAAGTATATATAGGCAACCTCCCCCAAACATAATAGAGAAGCCAAACAGTATTTTCTTTGAATTTTAAATCCAGTGCCATAGCAGTCTACTGGCAATAAAATAAAATTATTTGAATTATGTGAATTAAAAATATTTCCGTGTTCAACAGCTGCCCTTCAAGCCACCTGATATATTGGAAGGAACAGCAAAATAATGCTGTTGTGATGGGAAAACACATACCACTTAACCACGAGAGCTCAGACTACACCTATCATGCTCTGAATAGCTATCCTGTCAAACAGACCTTAGAACAAACTAATTCATAAGCATATTCCTACACATAGGCACTTGATCTCTGATGTGCCCATAAAACACAGCTGTTGTTTCCAGATGTGATGCCTACCTGATGAAAACAGACTTGACTAAATTAAGAAAACATACTCATTCACTATTGCCCTCAGACCATTCCAGTGTTAGACGGGCGTGCTTGCACACGTGAGCCCTGCCAAACACGTATGTGAGGCTGTGAACAGCATACACAGGTCATGTAACACAAATAAACATCATCACTTGTTTCACATGAAGCCCAAACATAGCTTACTTTTCGAGGTGGACTGTGATCAGATGGGAATGAAGGGCAGCACTTTCTGCCAACCCCAGGTTCACAATGGTCTCATGTAATCGATTCACTGTTTCGACTTCACCTCTCATGGCAGCGGCATTAAGGATGCGGGAAAAAGATGCAACTGTTCTGCCTGAGATAGGAACACCCTTCTCTTTCATCTCCGTTAGAATGTTAATAGCATCTACAGCGAAACAACACAAAAGACCCTTAGGTAATTTCATGTAGGGAAAACAAACTGCTATTAAAACAGCATTTCAAACCCAGCAGGAATGTAAATTCTGGTGTATAATGCCGATTTCAAGTTAATTACTACTTGCATTTCTAAACGAGACTACAATTATAAATCCACAATAGCATGGTTTTATCATTTTGCTGCAACTTTGACTACAAATTATAGATAGGAACTGTGTGCCCACTCTGCACCACATAACCCTGTACAGTCTGCCCTATAGCTGCAAGATTCTACTAAATGGATGCTTTTATCGTTCAATGCTAACATCTGCTAAATCACTCCATTGTTTCTTCAGCAGATGGCTTGTCACGAGGCCAGATAATAAAGATATGTTTACACTGTATATACAGCCAGACTAATGGTCTGATACCGATAGGGCCTGTTTGCTGTGTCGATACTAATTAGCCAAGGAGAGCCAATGAAAGCTTTCTAACAGACTGCATGTTAAAACATTAGGTTCATTAAGCTTCATTAGTAAGGCAGAAACAAACATTTTGGTATATGGAATAAGTGCATTTTTATAATGTTCTTAATTATTGAATAGACAGAATGTTTTGACCACTTTACATTTGGCTACATTTATGAATTATTTTATTTTCTGAGGGGCATTTATGCTCTTAAAAGCAAGCTCATCTTTTCAAACCGCTTAATGTAGAGGTGGTCATGATCTGATTTATTATGATTTGGAAAACATCAGCTTTGTTTATTATTCTTCTAACAGTAAGCTTAATAAGAGGTCAAGACAAATTTCAAAGGAAGATCTTACAAGAAAAAAAATCACACTAGCTATATTTTATTGTATACTGCTTTATATAAAACCATAACATTTTGTGTCTAGGCTTGGACCGTGCTTTTATGCTGTTAAGTCTTCTACAAAATCATAGAACTCAATATTCAGGATCACCTTTTAAAGTTGATGACAGTCTAGAGTTCTTTTAAAGACCAATCAAATCATGTAAGCCACAGATTTATATTAGGCTAAATTACAGAAATTAAAGAGCTAGCAGCTTAATACAAACATCTACAAATGCAAAATATGCAGTTTGCAAAAGACTGATTAAAAGCCAAAATTTTCCAGTCATCTTACAGACTGAATCTAAAATTCAATAGCAAACACATAAAAGAATAGTAAGAGAAAAATACATACTTTATAAAAAGTTAAATGATTTTTTTGCAGTACTTGGCTCTTATGAGAAGGTTATGTTTATAGGTTTTATGTTCAGCCTTCAGACCTTCTTAAGCAAAAACAAAGCCATTAGTCTAGGCACATACGCAATTTGTGCCATAAGTCATGATCTTCAAACTCAATCCAAACAGCAATGCTAATAAAAACTAGCTGCAGAAATGCAAAAAGCACTGAGCTGTGCAAATGTAAATGACAAGCTTGCCAATCCATTAAAACTAATGGCCTGCACTGTCCAAGCATCTCTGGTTGAATTCACATGCAAATTTGTATGCAAAATGTTCAAGCACTTTTCAGGACATGATATACCATTAATATCAACTCACATTTTTATTCTTGAGGCAAGATACCTTTATTATATAGCAGAAATACACAATGAATGCAAATGCATTACCTTCTAGTCTACCATGCTTTTCTAAGGCTTCTACCAGTGCTACGTACTTTCCAGTGTCAAGAGCAACAGGTGAATTCTTAGGGAAGCTAGAAATTAAAACATTAAGAACTGTATCAAAAGAGGTTCGCATTTTATAGATTCACTACATAACATGACAACAGCACTGAAAGCTAAAATTATAATAAAAGTTAACGGAAAAATCTGAAAGCATTTAAAAGATGCTCAATTATCAACACACTTTCCCCACCCCCAAAAGCCAAAGGTTATGTTTCTGAGAGGGAGACAGATTGTTTAATTAATTAATTGGAAGTTATTGCATAAAATAGGCTGTTTCTCAGAAGCCTGGGAAGAAAACACAGTCCATGTGGCCGGGACAGGGCTACATTCTTTTTGATAAAGAAAACAAAGCTATTCACCTATGGTAACAAGTTAAAAGCTACTATTTTGAAGTTTCTGCTATGTTTGTTTTCTTTTCTCTGGAAGTACTAAAAGGTAATTCCTCCACTGTTGTTTCACTGTGGGAACTGCAAGAGCAGTAGCGCAGGCAAAACCAATACACTACTGTTATTTGCAGAGTGCCAGATTTCTAGATATCTATAAGCTCAATCGTTTCACATAATTTCAGACACTAGCAAGGTGTAATAGCACCTGCCTGCTAACCTACTGTAAACCCAAAGCAAATATTTTGTGGGTGCATATGAGAGAACCTGAAAGTAACACACAACTTTATATCCACTGTAGCCTGAGACCAAAAGGAGCCTTTCAAAGGAAAAAGGAAAGGGGCAAATAGAAGAATCATCTGTACGGTTTTGCTCTGGATAAGTCATGCATAGCATGTTTTAGCTGGGAGCTAACTTTTACAGCCAAGACACAAAGCTCAGAATATAAAAATTTAAAGTAGAATGCTTGTTGACAGTCTTAAAATGGCATTACTCAAACAGTGATATTCTAAAAACTATATAGGTGTAGTGCATTCTAAACACACTCTAGGTGTTTTCCAACACAAAATACAGGTACATTTTATCCCTTTAATTAAGTCATTCTTCAATTTAGACTCTAGGTACCTTTAAAATAAAAATAAAACACATCCTATGTAGCAATCTTCCTTTTTCAAAATAAATAATAATAAAACAAAATTAGTGACCACACAAAGTAGCTGCTTCTAATGTTCAATTATACAAAGCAAATTTTTTGTTTCAAAAAACCACACCCATTACTGTTTTAAATGCACATACATTGGTGGGGAAAACTAATTAAAAATGGATGAGGGGGTTAATACTCAACCTACTTAATTCAACAAGGTCTGTGTATCAGCATAAATCTCTGTGACATGTTTCAGTGCCGGTGTACTTACACTTTTTCTTTCAGGTTCATTGCCTCTTCTACATTATCATGTCGACAGCACAAATTTATTAAGGCTGCATAGCCACCGACAACCATGTCCGGTTCGTATTTGGCTTTCACTTCAAGGGCTTTTTGCATATTCTAAAAAAGGAACAAAGCAAAGATGTGAACTAGAGGAAAAGTCAATCTGACATTATGATTCCTATACATTCAGCGTACAGTTACACGACTGCTTTAGTGCTTTTAGTAGTATAAGATCACATGTGAAAACACAGTGCTGTAACATTTAGCAAATTTTAAGAGTCAAAGTTATTTTGCAGAAATTATTTTTGTAGAACACCTTTTACATTAACTTGAGATCAGATTTCTAAATAAATTTTCTTGCTCCACATTTATATTTCATGTTTTAATGTAAGACTTTTTTTTTTTTAATCCATAGACAATAAAAATGATTAAGCCAAATTCCAGAATAGTTCTTTTTTATTTGCAATTCACAAAAATTTTCACCTGGTACACTGCCAAACACATAACAGAACTACTTCCTCAAGAATAAGAAATTACTTAATAATTCCATAGAAAGCTTATTTTTCTATAAATTCCTATTCATACATTTGACCACTTTGAACTTCCAATGGTGTTTGCATCTAGACTTACTTCATATGCAAAACTGTAGAGAAACACAGCTGAGAATCACTCTTTCTAAACTGCATTCTCAGCAACACGGAATATTGTGCTATCACCTGCATGACTGTTACTGTTCCTATATATACAGCTTTGTAGGCAGGATCACACTGAACAAGCAACTGAACAAAAGTGTGGTGATACCCCACAAATTACAGACACACACTAAATGAATGTAAACTACAGCTGGACGCCTGCCGAATGAAGGCAAGAGACCCTTTATCTCAGAAGAGCTTTCCTCCTGCAGGAAAATGGAATTTCAATCCCTGCATTAACAACCTAGTAATATTTGAATTGCAAATGACTAGTGCATGTATCAGTTGCTTGACAATCTAGATATAAGAGACCGGAGCCATGGCTTGAAAGGACATTTGGCATGTATGATAAACCTATCACAGCTGTTACTATCATTCACTTTGCAGATTATTGTAAACAAACTTCAGCAACCCCAAAACATGCCATTCAAGGTGTTGCTGAAATTAGTTAACCTTTTGATTTAATTGCTTTTTGCACTTATGTTTGATTTATAAGCATCAAACCATGAAACCTCAAGCACTGCACTTGTCTTTGTTTAACTCTGTCTTCCCATAATACAGTCATTTATGTCCTTTAAAAATATAGCTATGTGTTTCCAATTATCTCAGCATTGCTTAAGATACCTCTTCTTCACAAAGAGCATGTATGAGTTGTTTCAAGACATCTGTAATAGGCTGATTTTCAGCTTTTCGTTTCTCTAGTTTCTTCTCCAAAGCAGACACGTCAGATTTAGCACTCTAAATGGAGGTAACAGAAAGAATGTCAATTGCAAAAACACCCTTCCCTGAGCAACTTGTCGGATCACTTTAATAAAAGACAGACAAAATAATCCTCTTCTTTCATACTCTAAGAAATTTTTTAATCATTTAAGGTGCTTTTATCTGTTTAAACAGTACATACTAATTGAAGAGTTGAATCAGAATACAGTAAAAAAAAAAGCATTAAGTCGCATATCTACAAAGGTCAACGTTACTACTTCTCTTGTAGTCAGTTCTTTGTGTTCAGGGAAGTAGGGAATAGAAGCCTGTTTCTTTTTCCATCTCCACTTTGCTCAGATCAGAGATGTAAAGACTTGACACTTCACCATTAGAAGCAGTATGGATTTATATGGTTCCTGCCACTCAAGTGGATCACTGTAATTTACAAGCATGAATTAAACCTCACACCACTACTGTTAACTAACTACAACTTTCAAAAAATATTTACCAGACAGGGAAACTGAGGCATGAAACCTCCGCCAACTCCAAGGTCAAGTATCAGGTCTATGTGAAAATCTGGATAGCCTTTACTCCTACTCTGGAAAGTAACCTCTGAACTTCAAATGGTAGATTTAAATAACATTAATATACTTCCATGATCTGAAAGCTAGCGATTACACTTCATCTAAACCCCATATCCAGACAGTATTATTACAGTAAGAACAAGCATAGCTATCTGTGAATTTACTTACTTCTGGAATGTCATCTGCAGACGGGGATTTTTTATGACACAGTAACCTGGCATCCTAAAATGCAGTAAAACAAAAATATCACTAATCCACCCCCAAAATGTTCAATCTCTAAGCAAGCATAAAGTACTAAAACTGTTCACGATAATTATATAATGGCAATGTTTAAAAAAAAGCTGTATTCTGCAGCTTTATTACACTGACTTGAAAAAGCACTTATTAAACGTATCCTTTTCACATATGAAATGAAACCAGCTTCAACAGCAAAAAATCATGGAAAGGTTAAAAGGCTTACATATAATCACTGCATGAAAATATTTATTTTGCAAAGGAGAATATATTCACAGATTTTTTTAGATTCAAAGTAATTGCTATAGAACCACAGACCTTAATTAATTCAGGAACTTGAGAGGAGTCCAGCAGTCTGCAAATGCCGCTGCAGTGGCTTGTAGGGATAACTATATTCTGTACAAAGAGGTGGGGAAAAAATTATATGAGTTTTGAAACACAACCAAACTGAAATTTGTCTAACAGGAATTATCTCAGACGTAATTCAAGTCTCCAGCTCTTGCATGTCATTGAGAAGTGGTCTGGTTGTACTTAAAAGCAGCAATTTCAAACCTAATAGATACATGTCAGGCAGGACAGGCATTATGTAGCAAAAAATGAAATGGTACCATCTCCTTCAGCTGATGGAAGTATTGTCTCAAACGCTCCTCCTTGGCCTGTACCTCTGAGTCACTCATGCTGTCAATCAAGTGATAAAGAAAATAGCCAACAGCTTCTGTGGAAAAAAACAAGAGAAAGCATTCCACTAAAATTACCGAGACTGTCATGTTATCAAGATTAATTTATAAGAAATCATTTTGGTGTGAGATGTCACCCTGATGAGAGGCTCTGAAATGGCAACAATGATCACTGAGGCATAGAGATTATGTGGTTTGGGAGCACATATCTAACTGGTGAGTGAAAGGAATATTAATTATTTTCAGACCTAGTGACAGCTTTTCAGTACAGAATCTTACTTCAATCTATTTTTTTCCACTACTGTGTGACAGAAGTGGTACTGCCCAAGGCCTTCCCCCCCTTTCCTGCCTGCTACCCCAAATAGTTGCCACAAATATTTTGTCATCGCTCAAAAGAAAAAACAGATTTCTAATACTTTCCATAGTTATTCTGTACATTTTACCCATTATATTCCCTTACTAAGCTACATTAAATATTGTCATATTAATATAGTAACATACAAAAACATTTTAACCATTGAATCAACTAACACTGAAGAAACTGCCTATTGGCCAATGAAAATCCAGAAGAAGAGATTTCAGAAAACAGTGCTGAGTTTCTTGTCTATGCAAGTGCAAAAATATATGCGGTCCTATAGCCAAGAATAGAAAGAGCATCAAGTATGGTCTTCTCAAATGTTAGCCGTCCCCAAACCTCCTTGCCCCTCTGGCTCCAAAAGAGCAGAGAGGAGGGGAAACCCCACCTTTTTGAAAAGAAACCACATTACACCAAGAAAAGTATACTTATTTCAAAGTAAAAGATTTGGGACATTAGGTATCATTGTGCTTCACAAATTCAGAAGAGCTACTAAAAGTGAAACTAGGTTGAAAGACTTTTTTTTTTTTAAAGTATTTAAGCACTGACACTGTATTCATTCTAAATCTCCATTTTGGTCTATACATTTAGAAAAATAAATCGCTATCAGCAAGATTTGTTTATAATTCTAAAAAAAAAAACAACAAAAAACCAAACCTCATGGATCTCACAAAATATGCTCTGATTATTTGAAGCAGGATTTTACCCAACATGTTTTCAAATTTCACTTTCAAAAAGAAGCAATCAGTGTTTACTGTTGTAATCCCTCAAACCCATCATTACACAGAAGAACGGATTTGTGGATAAGTTACAATCACAGAAATTGAAACTCTACCAGTTGGTCCTGGAGGCGTCAGGCAATAACGTTCATCCTTGTACAACAGTTCTGTTATCTGGTAAGACAGAATAATCGTACATTGCAGCCAAAAGAAGCAAGCAAGGACAAATAGTATCTGAAATTGAATTCTCAAAATAATAAAGCATTTCTCTGTTAAAGTATTATTCTTTACCACATCATAGACATTCCCTAAGAAATACAAAGAGGGTTTTTTGTAAATAATAGGTTTTTCTTGAGAAAATATTGCAAACAGAAATGCTTTCTGTGGTATGGCATTAAGACAGAGACACTCTAGTATTCTGTTTATATATCATTCTACAGAAAGTTAGCTATCCTAAGACACTCCTTAAAGAAAATATTAACCAGTGTCACTCCTGGAGATGCTACAATTATGTTCCAATTTCCCAAAAGGCTGAAACTGGCCCATAAAGCTGCCTTTTTTTTTTTAATTTGAAAGAAGCAAATACATTAAAAAAAAAATAAAGGAACATCATTTATCATGCTCTGCTAGAATTAAGGTAACTAGTACAGCTGTTGCAAATAACTGTGATTTTGAATGACCAAATATGCATTTATAAAAATTAACTTCATTCAATTACAGTTAGCACACATTTTATCCATCATACAAACCAAAGAAATACACAGATTTTACTTACTCTGAAGGAAAAGAAGCATTTACCTAAAAGCCCCCACATTCTACCTACAAATACTTTAACCCAAACTACATCACTTTAAAAATCCATTTGACTGTTCTTAGGGAAATTAAATCATTTTTATGATTTAAATCTTCAGTTAAAAACTGAAATTGCAAGTGTTTCAAGAATTTTTGTTTCATCTGCCGTGCTTCTAGAATGCAATCTCAAAGAAGTTAGGGGGAGATGCAATCTCACTGCCAAAGTGCTGTGTTTTAAGTAATTACAAAAGAAAAGGAACCCTCACTTTCAACTGTTGATGAAAATGGATAAAGTACCAAACGTGCAACTGAATATCTTGTCTATTACTTTTTATTCTACCAACACTATGTACACTGTGCACAGTTAAACTACAGCTTTCTTCTGCCCTTTTGCCCTCATCTCCCATGACAAATCAACACACACTACAGTAAAATCCAAGGAAGTCATAACACAGTTCTTTTGAATCAAATCTCAGAATACTAAAAGGGATGGATTACAGAAAAAAAAATTAATGTGTGATAGTATTTCTAATGCTATCTACTCATTTCCCAAGTTAGCATTTCTTATTTTAGCAGTTCAAAGCATGCATTTACCCTCAAATTTAGTAAAGACAGTAAAATTCATCTTTCTTGCATTGTGAAGAAGATCAGAAGTAACTCTAGATATTACTTCACAGGCAGACTACCATTACTTCAGCCTTCTGACTCTCCTTCAAAAGTATTTTCATAACAGAAGCAACAGAGATCCCCTTTTTGCTTTCCCTGCCATCCCTTTTTGGTTTGTTTTTTTAAATGCAAAAAAAGGAAGGATAGAGGCAGGGGACAAAAACATCCTCTCAACAGAATCATCACAAAAGAATAAATGGTAGCAAAAAGTAAAAAACTCTGCACTGATTTTATCAGTGAATCAGTAATCAGTGACAGTCCAAATCCCAATTTCCATTTTATTCCAAGATTTCTGTGCAAAATCTAAAATATACTTTTTATTAGTCAGCAGTTACAGTGCTGAAGAATAAAAACAAAAAGCACAGTGCATCCCTTCCCAAATTCTGTAACCACATCCCAGGCAGTATCTGCCAACATCTCCTCTATTCTAATGCTCTGCAAAATTTATTGACCAAGTTATATTGCAGTGTCTTTCTAATGCAGCCCACAACAAGGACAGCAAGATGATTAGTAATTTCCCCTCGCCTTCATACAGTTGATTTCTTTTATGTGGCTTTGCCTTCAGTGCTTTAAGTTATATGACAGAAACTTTGCAAAACTGATTGTGCCTGACTATTTTATTAGTGCTAACACAGGGATAGAAAGGAATTTTAGGGAGGGCAGGAAAGTGAATTAATGTCAGACAGCACAGCCTTGGCAGATTCTGTTTCAGAAGCTACAACCATCTTTGGCTGTAACAACATTGATTTAAAAATTGCAATGGCATAAGCTACATGACATGGTAACTCCACACGTGATTTTTCACAATTACACATAACTGTCCAAGTTGTAAACTCAATTTCATACACTTGTACCATCTGCCACTAACAAAGTCTTGCTCAAATTAATCAGGTCTACAATTATCAGGCTCAGGATTCAGATTTACAGTAATACAGTAATTCAGATTTAACATGCAGTGCCTAAGGAATCTGGATTGTATTTACAGTTTTACCATCACTTACCTTGCTCCAAAGACGTACATCATTTGAGCTGAAGAGGGCAGCAAAGGATAACAAATTAAAAGCATCAATGATTTTACTCTTGCATTTTTCTTTAAAACAGCACAGAACATTAGCCCTGACGATTTTACTATTTAGATAAAATTCAAATACAATAATTGCCACATACTGTTTAAACTAATTTTGTATAGAGTAAAAACTGGACTTTTTACTATACTGCATATGGTCACAGTTTCTGCTATAAAACTTAAAAAATTGCTACGTTCTGAACAGATCACTTAAGACTAAAACCAACACGTTTTAGTCTTTTAGTTCAATTTTTTAACATATCCTAATTGTAATTTTTACTTTATACTTCATTCTACGTAGCATTTCCAGAAAATAAGCTTTGCTCAAACAAGTTGTACTTCACACAGCAAACACTCAATATGTGGAATTTGCTAGAGGAAAAATCTGCACTCCCCTGCATTATATTTTTAATACACAAAGATAACTACAGGCAGCTATAAGTGCATTTATACCATGCAAAAAAAAGAAAGTAATCAAATCTCTTAAGGTATAATGTTCACTATAGTGAGATAAACAGAAAAGAAAACATAAATTTTGTCCCCTCATAGAACAGAAAATAACTTGGCAAAGAACACTTCTCTGAACACCATGAGTTTACAGCCAAAAATCACATGTCAGCCAGTTCAATGAAGTATAAAACCCTAACATCTTAATGCAAACCAGTGCTCTGGACTATGAAAATCCTGACGTATTCCTATTATTTGTACAACATCAAAATTCTCACTCTAAGCTGCAACTTTTTAACAACTATAAAACAGCATTAACACAGACAAGAGTAAGGGAACAGAAACTTATCACCTGATTTTTAGCTTCCTATAATTCTCAGAAGAGAAAATAAGATGTCAGTCTAAACAGACGCACAAAAACTTGAAACTATTTATAGAAGTTTAGGATTTTATTTAGGAGGTTCAAGCCTATGAAACATAATATTCTTTTTGTGCAACTGCCACTTGTATTTGAAAATGAGTCAAATGCATGTTCCCACAAGAGGGAGAAGAAAATGCCATCTGTGAGGCTAGTTAAGCTTTGTTGGATGAACTCACTCCACCACTGACAGCATGACAATGAACTGCAGATATCAAATGCATCAATTTCCTAAAGTACTTGACTCTGAAATAGTAATGGTACATCAGGCAAGTAGAATGGGAATACTTTGAAGCAGTTACCAGAGAAGAGCAGTTTGAACAGAAATCCATAAACTAGTCTGCCACAGACATTGTTCATGTGTCCCTGATGTCCCTACCCTGTACTTTTATATACCAGTCCTGAAATCTGCTCATTTGAACACTCAAGACCTGCATTTAGCCACAAGAGGTAAAAATATTCTTCTCTTCTATCCTATCATACCCTTTCATGTTCAGGATGCTATAGTTTAAAAACAACATTAAGTTTAAAACACGAAAGGAAACATGAGTTGACATGCTTTTGTAAAATTTGGGAGAAGCCAACCTTGCATATAGCTTCTGAAGCCAGGTAGCAATAAAGGCTCATAAAAGAGTCATATTACAGAAATAGACACACATAAGTGGCAAGGAAAGCTTAAGAAAAAAAGAAAAGAAAAAAAACCACAGCAAAACCCAAACAAAAAAAGCCCCTCAAAACACAAAAAAAAACAAACAAAAAAATAAAACACCAAATAGCCCACAACATTAATTTCTATCAGAATTCTGAGTTTTTAGCCTAGATGTCCATGAACTATTGAAAGAAATCACAGTAGGAACCATGCCTGTGATCAGGTGAGTAACTATTACTTGAGAACAGCATGATTTTTAGCAACTAGTTTCTTACCAAGATGGTAACATTTTAAAGATACTTTAAATCACATTCTAAACACCTGCACGGTTCCCCAGCGGTAGGGGTGTTTCATGCTAGCCTTGGTTGTGTGTGGTAAACACTGGCACAGTTTCCTTTCCAGGGCAAGAACTATTTCAAGTGTGTATCTATACTTACAGAAAGAAAATGTGCTTCAAAAATCTGTTCCTTCAATTAATACAGCTCAAACAGATGATTCTAGGGCTGACTACTAGAAGGAGTATCAAAATACTCCTGTTGGATCAAAACATTTTTTCACTTATCCCTTGGATGTCAAGGTCAGCTAGGACCTAGTTAACAAACCAAATTTCAGCACTGGTTTGCTTTCTCACCTTCTTTTCCCATGGTAGAGCAGGATCAGCTAGACAGAACATGCAATTTAGTAGGAAATTACTTTGGCCATGTTCACCTGTTATGTTTTACTAATATCCAACCTAACCACAGTTCTAAACTCATCCTCATCACAAAATTTTAGGAAATAACTTAGTGAACAAAATCAGCCTTCAAACTCTAGTCCTGAGTAATATTAAGTGACCTCTCTGGTTCCCCATGGTGAAGGTAAGCTGAGAAAACCCCTCATTCACAGTCCTAAGTGTTTGACTGGGGCAGTGTAGCACAAGACTAGGTGTTACATGTGGGCATTCATGAGTCAGAGTAACCCAGAGGGCACAGAAAGCCACCAGATGTAGCAGAACACGGCAGGGTCCTACTGGTATTTAGTCTTCATTAAACACCCCATTACTTTACTGGTTAATAGTGATAATCTTTAGGGAAATCCTAGACTAGCATAGCTGTTTATAAACCAAAAAGTGAATAAAGATAACCCCCCCCAGTGTTTATATACTGGCAAATACCACAGAACAAACAAGAACAGTGAAGTTGTTTTAATCTATACATAATGCTTCAAATGTAGGCTCATATACGGCTGAGGTGAGGAAAATGAGGAAAGCGGGGAGGAACAACGATATCCCCAGCTACACCTGGAATGCTGCTTCTGACCTTTCAAACATGGAGTGGGGGGCAAAAGACTGAACAGACTTGTGCTCAACAAGGCAAAAAAGTGAGGGAACTTTGTTACAGAGAGAGAAAAAAATAAAAAGGTATTCCTATAGCAAACCTTACCTTTTAAACCCCCAAATGAGGCTGTTTCTAAACTGACGACAATCAATAGGAGGTGTGTTTGCTGAAGACACTGTAAATGAGAGAAATATTTCTCAACAGTCAGTGTAAAAAAAAAAATCCCTGAACTAAAACTCAGTAGGTCATGGAAATAGCCTGTCATTAGAAAACCCATTTTGTAAGTCTATAAATGTTTGCCAGCATTTACTAAATCAAAATTTAAAATATCAAGGCATTTGAAACTGTCCTTGTTTTATCAGCTCTAAATCTGCTCCGTTTCAAAAGCAATCAAATATTCAGAGAGATATTTTTCCCTCTTCATTGTCTTTAATGTCCATAGTTAATACATTATGTTTTATTATGAATTATTACATATATCATATACATATTTATACATAAATTATTAATTGGACTAAGAATCATTATCTGTAAAGAAGTGAATGATCAGTTCCAAAAAGCAAAACAAACCTCAAACAAGCCTAATGAAGAAACCTTGAGCTATTAGTGCTGGAACAAAAAAAGACCTACTGGAGGTAAATGGTTTGCTAATTCTTTCAGACTGAATACCTACCTTAACATAGGTTTCACAATTTAGCCTTCTATTTTTTAAAATAACAATAAAAATAATGACCAAAAAAACCAAAACCAAACCCAAACTACCAAACAAAAAACAGTGGCACTACACTTTCTTAGGTGTTTGCTTCTGCTAGTGTAAACGGCCTGGCAAGAAAGAAAAAGTAGTTCCATCTAAAGTGCTATCCACTAAATTAAATTCAACCTAAGGGGAAAAAGAGAGAAACAGTTCTAAATGTTGATATTTACAGTAATATTTGAACACAAAGGAAACTGCAAAATCACTTAAAATTTGATGTCCCTGAGAGGTCATTTACAGTTATGCCTTATGTCCTCATCTTTACATCATTTCTTGAGTAAATATTCCAAATCGTTCTACCCTCTTCATCTAGAATTGCTGTCTCTCAGCACCACAGAGCAGCAAAACAAAAAAATACAGTAGCAGATGCATTTATGTCCTGTATGAAGTTATTACCATCTCACTTTGGTATAACAATGGAATTAACTGCTGTAAAAACCTGAATGCACAGCCCTTCCTTTCAGCAAGGGCTGCAATATGGTATGTGGTAGAAAAAGAAAAAAAAAACCACCAGCTCTAAAGAAACACAGGAAGCAAAAGGCAGGAACAAGATGCTAAAACCACTTCCTTTGTCTAACTCCAAGCATGTAAAAAATTAAAAGTTTTAAAGGTTGGAACATTTTTTTTTTGTTTGTTTGAAAATCTCAGGTAAAGTTGGTTTCAAGACACCCTCAACAGAAATTCTCCTCCAGCAGTATATTAAACTTTTTGGCTCATAAAAAGACAAGCAGAAAAGCATCTTAGTATGCTCAGCTGCTGCTGACTATCGGCAACCTGGTTTCCCTAGCAACAAACAAGTCTGAGAAAATCAAGGGGCTGACAATGAAGTGGAATGGAATGGCATGATAAAGGGAAAAAGCAGCTCTCATGTACACTGCCTTATGTGCCCAGATTCCTCAGCTGATGCTTCGTAGTTTTCAGCTTGTCAGGAGCAGAAATCTATACATTATAAGGCATGAGAAGCTGAATCAATACACCTAGATAGCAGCCAGCATTAATAACCAACCTTCGCTTCCTCTGACTACACTGATGAGACAAATCTCAAACTATTTTCCATATTGCATCTATTTCTCCCTCTTTGTAATACTGCAAAAGGAGACCACTAAAAAAAAAAAAAAAAAAAATCAGCTGTTTAATATCTGTGCCTTATCATCACATAGGTGCTAATTAGATTTACTAGCATTCATTTCAGCTTGGTAAACTATTTACAGAGTACTTTCCTTTAAAGCTCAAGTTCAAAGAAATTTGATATGTCTCCATGAATTATTAACCCTAGTCTTTGTAAACAGAAATACCACTACAAGATTTAAATTCAACTCACACACAATGGCTAAATAATATACTATGTGATACTAATTTCATGACAGTAAGACAGAACCCAGACTACTGTATGTGCCTGTACCATACTTTTGATATCATATACATTTACCATATAACAGGTATTTCTGTCTTAGAACACATCATCTGAATATTTCAGTTAACCAAAATGAGTGTGCAGTGGTGGGTCTACTTTTTCATGTAGATCAAAACCCCCCAACTATTTCAGCTTCCAGAAGAAATTACATTGCTCTTAATAAACAGTTATGCTTTAAAATAAAATTCCAAGTTATTTTAGGTACTTTTTTTTTTTAGTCAATCACTGGGATTATAGGTGTTTTTGCAGTAAGAGTGGCAAAATGTAAGGTGAATACTAAAGATCGACTAATCAATAAATCTCCAATACAAAAATTAAATCACAGATTAGTAACTAGTCAGGTTTTTCATCTGGAACACAATGGCTTCCCAGAGTCACAGTGTATAGACTACTTATTTCTATCTTTGTTAAATAAAACAGTTCATGACAACTGCAGCAAAAGACTGCTTAAGCTCTTCCCTGAGCCTTGGCACATAAAACTGTTGCTTACAAAGAAATCTTTCCATATCAGATTTAGCCCAAATTCAGATGTTTTATTAACATCTCCGTATGCAAGGCAAATAAAAACTGAACTTATTTAAATTTTGAAGAGAATCATATATTCCTACTTAGCAAACCATCCCATGTCGTACATTCAGTTAATGACATAAATTAACTTTTGCAAGTACTGAGCATCAGAACAGTCTTTTAAACATGTTGCTACAACTTGAACACCTAATTAACTGATCCCATTTACACACATACATTCCATGACCCACAGATCAGCAGAACGCCTCTAGGTTATTGTCAGTGCCAATCAGTTCTTTAAAGTTGGTTCTTTCATTAATAATTCTGTAGTACTTCAGAGCCATATTGTTAGACCAGCATCCTGCTGGAACTGATGCTGCAAACAAAAGCAATCCCAGCACCAACCACCTAACAGTCATTGTGCAAAACAAACTGTTTCCTTAAGCTCTCCATGTAAAAGAGTGTTATATTCCTATCACAATCACAGCGAAGATGTTATTTGCAAATAACTTACATGTAAATGTTATGGACAGGTTCAATACCACAGAAGAATTTAACCCAGATATATAGTTCAGAATCGGTAGTTTCAGAGTCTGACTTCTCATCATAGAGGACCTCACACGATCAACACTTTGCTCAAGTTTCCCACCTATCTTTAAACCTCATATATCAATACAAGCAAATCTCTTAGCCTACAACCAATCAACATTGTAGTACATAGTAACATGCCACAGGAGAAATACTTACATATAGCAAGAACTTTGTCCAGTCTTCCATTTGCTGCTTCACATCTTATTTTTGCTATATGGAGTCCAACACCTTCAAACAGGCAGTCATTTTTCTAGAGAAAAAACAATCAATCATTGGAACTTCACACAGAGAAGACTTCCTGATACTTTGAATTTTTAAACACTTTCTTCCCAAAGGACATTGGCATTCTTGTACTGATAGCTGTTGAGAACACAGAAGGTGCTATACAGAAATCTACACGGCTAGTCAAGTAAGTTGCTACTGATCAAAAACTACTTTGTATTGAAATCAGCTGCAAAAGACAAAGTTACCAAAGGCAGAAAGACTGGGACAGTTCAACTTGGTTTGCAATTCTAAATTCTTCAACAAGTGAAAAGCAAAAATCCACCAGAAACAACTGTAATACTTCCAACCTCCAGTTAAAAAAAAGGGGGCATTATTCATTTATTTAGTTTTCCACTTCAAGAAACAGAAAGCTACAAAGTTTGGAGCAAAATATTTTGGTTAGCTCTAAGGAAGAAAAAGAAAAGCAGCAGGAGAAAGACATGGTAAACAAACCACCAGTGCAACAACTGCTCGAAAAGTAATCTAAATATTCTGAAAAGCCTTCATCTTACCAGGTTCATGTTTAGAGCATTACTGTGATCTAAAGCCTCCACAGAGAACACAGAAAAACAAGCCATGTAATAGTCATTTTTACAAATTTTAACTGTAAACTCACCTTCAGCTGGGAAAGAGCAGCTTCACCATCAGCAAAATTTTTAAAAACGTAGTCTGTGTATGTTTCTGCATCAAGTTCCACCCCCAACTCATGCATCACTTTGAGGACTTCAAAGATACCTATCAAGGCAAAATTGGTACAGCTAAGCATTTCAGAAAAATGAAAACTTGAGAATCAACATTTAAAAATAAATGTTGCTTTACAAAAGGAATTGGCTACTCAATTTCCCTCCCTGAAATTGCCATGAAAAATCCTACACTTTTGTTTTAGGTGTTAATAGAATTCTTAATTGTGAAATTTAGAATAGATTTACTAAACCTCCTGTTCTGTGCTGTACTATTAAAAACATGGAAGTTCAGTTTGGAAATTGCTAGTATACAAAGTTACTTTCTAACACAGTGAATATATGAGTTACTTATGTTCACAAAACACCTTTTAGAGCTATATAACAAGACGTCCATAGTACTGTGCATGAAAAACATATAACAAATACCATGTAAAGTATATAATCAAATTCAAGATACAAAAACATTCAATACATCATACATTCTCAGCTTTGTTCCCAGTACCCAACCCTGACTAGCCAGGCAAGCATTCAAGATTTGCCTCTGGATTTGTTTAAAATCAGTAACACGTTTGTAATCAGATAGGTTGATTACTTCTATCAACACATCGGCTTCAAGCTGGAAATTCAGAAAAAGGCTGGGGTCTCCCAAGCCCAGGGAAGCTCCTCATAACTTTTACAGGGTTCAGACCATTTCACACTGTGTGTCACTTCTTTAGATACGCACTTGAAGACAAAAGATAAAAAATACTACTAGTCCAGCAACTGGAGTGTGGTTTTAGAGTATATGTCATTCTTTTTAATTGCTCACACTCTTCTGATTTGCAGAAACTTCTTACAATAACCTCAGCTAGCAAACTCTGAACCCTGTCAAAACCAATACAGGTATAATCATTTTTTGCTGGTCTAGAAATGATTTGTCAGTTGCTGCAGGACACCAGTACCAAACAGCATATGTTTTTTTCAACTTGCATTTCATACTTATTACTTTAAAAATGTCCAAAGTCCCTGTCTTTGCCCTGGAGTGCCACCTATGGAAAAGTGACACTTCCATGAATATTTTATGCAGTGCACTATGGTGCAAATAATCAAATGTGAATTCCCTTTGAGCACTTGAAAATACATGCAGGCAAGTCACACTAGATTAAAGTCGCATCATCTGTTCAAGTTTGCCTTAAACAAAACTCTGATTTTGGACCAGAATCTGCAAAATATGAATAAAGAAATAATTACACTAAGTCTTTCTTGATACCTTTCAGATGTTGACAGCTAGTTTTCATTTCACATTTTCAACTTTACAAAAATACATTAAGTCCTTTTATGTTGAAACCTTTTCAAAAATAACTGTATCTGTATCACTAAAGCACAGTTTGAAGACCAGGAACTAGACCCCATAGTGAGTAAGGTGTGGTAAACTCGGGAGGTGTGAGTTCAAACTTGTATCCAGAGAGTAGAAAACAAGCTTGTTAAGCATCCCTATTCCTCAGCAGACAGACTAGGGCATAGTTCCTGAGCAGGAAAGGGCATTTATGAGGAACAGAATGCCAGCACAACACCAAGAGGCAGATTAAGGAGGACTACCATAAAAATAATGTACATAACCAAAGTAAGTACAAACTTAAAACAAAGATATGTGTGGTAGGCTTTTTAAGATGGCTGATGTGCAATTTTTGCCAGGACAGAAGATTAATGAAAACCAACACAGAATCCTACAATTTTGCATACATTTTCTACCTCACCGAGAACTGAACTACTTTACAGTCAAATAAACATCTTCCACAATACAAAGCAATGAAACATTTCCATTTCAATTAAAATACTATAAAATTGTCAAATGCATGCATGAAAAAGGATTTGAGCATTGTGTGTGGACTTTTAGAAATTCTTTGCTTCTCATGCTGGAAAATACACTAACCTCTTCTCTCTCTTCAAGCCAAAGAACAGACTAGAAAAGAGACACAGAAGTGCAGTCATGTTCATCTAGAACACTGGTCTCATGAACTTCTTGGAGAACACCCCCAAATACACGTATATTGACTGAGAAATTACATGCACGTACTGCTGTACTGATATATTATGGGCATTATAAAACATACACAAAAATGAAAAAAAGGATAAAAATATTTGTTTATTAACAGCCTGCTCACAGCCCAACGGATTGCCTAGCATACCCCACTTCAAAGACCACTAATCCAGAAGACTAAGCAGAACTAAAACCCACAGTCAAGTCTTCTGCTTGATCAAGAACAGGTTTTTTGAGATCTTGATCTGATATAGGAGATAAAGGTATAGTGACAGGAAAGAAGACAGGAATAGGGAACAAAACACAGCAAAACTTCTGTTCTTTTTGTCAATACTGGAAGCAGCACTCAAACATCTCAACAGAACAGATTCCAACCTCGAATGAGTATACTGGAGAATGAATACAGAAGAGATGAACTACAAGATGGTCACCATATTTGCATAGTAGAGCAGCTTTTCAAAAACTGAAAAGCAATACTTGCATTTTAGTTCACCTTTCATTTCTTAAGTTTCTCCCAGTTAAGTTATGCCTTCTCCCTAAAGCAGTCCCATAAGAAGAGAAGGAATTTCTGAGGCATTTATGTAGAGTTCTAAATGTGCAAGGGCAGTAAAATTTGGCTTTAAGCATTTTTTAAAGAAACAAAAAAACCCACATTCAGGAAAACATAGTATTTCATACATTTTTGCTGTGCTGGTAATTTCAGATGCACTCAGAATGTTCTTTGCCAGAAAAGTCTGTCTATAAAACAGTATTTCAAGCAGTTCCTTCGTGCAGTCACTATCCGTATTCCACTCTGGACCCAGACTCTTATTTTCCAAGTGAAAACTGAATTACCATTCACTAACCATGCTCTTCCTATATATAACAACAGTTTAGTAAAACCCAAAAGTAAAACACAATTGACTTTTAAAAACTGCTTTTAAAAATAACATGATCATTCAAAGACAAAGGGGAGGTATAAAATATTCACTAACAACCACAACTCAAACATTTCTGCTTATTTACACCAGGCCATCCTGCTTACAGTGCATAACCTGAGAAGAGATCACTCTCAGTGTCATAACAGTTTCAGACTCACCACATATTGACCTTTTAGAGCCTGCAAGCACTTCCCATTCCTAAAAGCCTAATAAATACGAAGGAAATAAGTATTTATCAACTTTATATAATGGATGCACAATGAAGGCAATGCCCCACCTGAAAGTATGTGCCTGTGTAAGGTGGCTGAAAAGAACTTTTAGCTATTTTAGAGTGGTTAGGCTCTCTAAGGTGCATTTAAAAAATAGCCCTGTTTAGTTTCATTCCTCTAAGCCACCAGTTCATTGCTACCTTTCTTTCAAACTTGATTCCATAATACAGAAATTACAGAATTTCATTTGATATCAAGCGTCAGATTTTGCTACAATAAACATTAGAGAAGTGTGTAATTAAACACTGCCACTCGTTATGTAATTGTTTGGGTCACACTATATATGCAGTGATTCAGACATTTGTACACTGCAGTTGTAGATAGGTTGCTGCTTATATTCTGTGTTCTTTAATGATTATTTAGCTCACTGTCTACATCCTATCAGTTAATAGCTTAATAGTTTTTCCTCAAAGTTCTTTTCCATTTCCAGCCTGACCTATAGCAAGACACAAAATTAAACACATTAGGCTGGGCATTACTACTTCACTGAGTAATTAATTACCTCATTTGTGGTATGAGATGTGATACAGTGTCTACACTTCTGTTCACACAGTTCTGTTGTTTTTTGCTGCTAAAAAGCACCATTCTGTTCATTTATTATCTGCTGTTATCTTTAGGTTCTCAGTGCAGAATTATTGTTTGCTCTATTTTTCTATGAAACAATTTCAGGGTGGATGGGTTTTTTACCCCTATTTACTTTTCTTCAAGCGTATTGGTTGTATTTTTAGATAGTGGATCTCCTTTATTCATTTTTTTATTATTAACTTTAAAAAACTGAACTCAAGCTAATACATGGGAAAGAAGAGCAGTTTCACTATTCAGCAAGAAGACTGACACTGATCCTTCACTACAGAAGCAATTGATTAGATATCTTTTTATCTAATGTATTTTAAGAATTGAAGAACTACTGACTTGTGTGGGTATGCACCAAGCAGAAATGCTTTCACTTGACAGTATATACTTGGACACTAAGTATCACGCCACAAAAATGAGTTTGCAAATCCACAGTATTATCTTAAAACTATACAGAAGTACATGTATGCAATGCCTTGGCAGACAGAAAAAGGCTCTATGGAAAATAGCTAAAAATGCTAGAATTAAGGGTTCCTTCATTAGTTTTCTTCTCTATTTGCTTACGTGACTTCCAGCAGGAAGTACCAGCCAAAGCATAGCTGATTTCTACCGCAGGAAGTCCAAATTAAGGCAAGCTCTGACGTTGACAAAGACCAAAGAAATACAAAAACATAAGTCTCTCTCAACACTCAAATCCTGCTTCAATTTTGGGAGCTAAGTCTAAATCTAAAAATACTTCAATGTCTTTCAGAACTGGATTGGTGAGGTGAAATTTCCCATGGAGTAACAGAAAGCACGTTTTCTCAGTAGGCAGCATCCACACAGAAGTACGACACTGCTTTCAATTTACTTATTTTTGGCAACATTGTACTTCAAGTAAGTCACAAAGGACCCAACTAAAACAACATTGCCAGACTTTTAAAATATCACAGAACTTTCAAGGATTTAAAAACCTGGGAGAAGATAAACTTGGGAAGTAGTCTAGCAGGAACAGAGCCTAAGGAGTTAATAAAAACTGAATATTGTTTTCACAAAGGCTTTTTGAAAAAGACTTGAGACATTTTTATAGCCAGAAACAATTAGGGAATACTTGTTTCAGCATTTCTTCCAAACTGGAATGTGACTGTATATTTAAGATAAAATTGCGATATGAAGAGTCTGCTAAAAGCACTTTTTTTTTGTTTGTGCATTTTGTTTGTCACCCAGTGTCACACTAACAACTCTGCATCTCATTCTAAAGCACATTATACTGTGAGATAAGATGAAAAAGACAGTTTTTTGTTTCCCCAAGGGGGAAGTACTTCTGTTAAAAGCATCTTTTTACAATACCATTCTTTCTGAATTACCAATAACGCAAACCAAAGAATTAGATACTGTACTCTAAAATTTAATATTTGTTCAATTCTTATTCATATCCTGTAGACATCCCCATGTGTAACAGGGGAAAGTATGCTAAATGCTTAAACCTACTTAAGAATCCCAAAGATTGAGCATTTTTGTCCTTCAATCAGTATGCTGTCAGGTCAGGCTCATACGTTCAGCAATGTAAGTTCTCCTGCAGTTTTTATGATTGTAACGAAGCTCATCTTTGGTTTACCAGGCAGATAATAAGAAGCTGGCCTGAAAAAAAGGACTGGGTTTGCAGTCCAAGACACCTACTGTAACATAACCTTACTATTAAATTCCTCACTTGGATTTCAGTTTCTTCAAGAGTAAACTCTAAAAGGTAATGAGCAGCAAAAAGAACCAGTGGAAGACAGAAAGAATGTGAAGAGGTAAAAAGACAACTAAACACTCTTTCACATCTTCCTGTGCAAAGGCAGACTTGAAATTTGTGGAACTGTATCACGATCAAGTAAAAAAAAGAGGTTTTAAAATAAGGAAGGAAATCATTGTCTGATTCGGAAGGAAAAATTGTTTGTAACAAGGACAGATATGCAGCAAGGTCTTTGTTTAATTTCAAGAGTCTGATGAAGCTCACAGCAGTGTTAGAATAAAGATTTGTGCACTGGGTTTGCAATGCTACAGGAGCTTTTATCACACAACTCACCTTTAAGATTCTTCTCTTTCTGGTACTGAACTAGCAGTGGCCAGGAATAGTGAGGTCGGAGTGGCAAGCCTTCCTCTTTCATCATTTTCATCACATCAATGGCCAAGGCTGAAAACATTCACAAAATAATTAAACAGTGACCACCTACCCTAAATAAGCATATGTAAAAGAACTAAATAAGCAGAGTACCTGATCTGTTGGCCTCCAAAGCACAACGCAAAATAAATGGTAATGGTGCCGAGTGCATTTTCGCTTCTTTTAACTCCTTACAGAATTGCTTCAGCTTTTTCAAAGGCTGCAAAGAATTAAAAAAATTAACTTAATCTGTTTTTCAATTTCTCAAATGGTTAGGAATGTCAGATTCTTCTAATGTTTAGAAAATTGATATTACACATGCCAAACATGATTCCTTTGTGAATTTCACTTTAATACAGAAGTTGATATGAAATAATAAAATTATTCTTTTGCTCTTGAAGGACAGTGCAAAAAATGATCATTTTCCATCTCTGCAGTTGCATTAAACTAAATAAATACACTGTTATTAGTAGATTAAGAAAAAAGTGTTATTATTCTGCTTACCATATCTCTATTTACACAATGTTGCAAGAAGAAGCTACCCTGGTCCATATTATCACGTGATAAATGACTAAAAGACTTCAAAATACTGAAGCTTATATCTTCAAAGCCGTGAGTTATCAGAGTCAAACACAGGTTCATTGCATCTAGCAACAGAAAAACACAGAAGAACAACATTAAAAAAGTCCACATAACAATTTCGCATCAAGCAACTAAAATTAGTGGAAGCCAGGAAAGCAAATGTTTTACAAGTATGTAAACTTGTATACAAACATGATTAAACAATCAAATTTGAGACTACCTTTTCCAGAATGCTTTACATTTATCAGTTACATTCACTTTTTCCACTAGAAGACTATACCAAAAATTACAGAAGTATCACCACTGCAGCATGACAGAAAGAAACTAAATAAGAGAAACACATTTCTAGACACATCAAAAAAAGAAAAAATGGATCAAGTATAATTGTTATCAATCAGATTACGCATACTGTGAAAGAGAAGTGCCTTCAAATAATAAAAAAAAATACTAAAAACCTATATTCAGTATTTAGTATCCCTTTTCACAAAGAGCTCTCAGAACAGGAATTTTAACAGTGATAGATGAAGAAAGGACTCCACACCTGCTGCTTTCCTATAAAATCTTAATGAATTTTAGAAATTATAAGAAAAATAGATAAGGTTAATTTTTGTGTGCAAATTATTAAAGCTTATTTGTATTTAAATTTTATAAAACTTAATCTAAGATAGCACAAATGAATCCACAAACTAATGGCAAAAAAATTCTTTCCCCTCAGTATTCAAGAAAAAAGCGCAAGAATACTTATTTTTGAACAAAACGCTATGATGAACAAAATGCACCCTGCTACAGAAACCAAGGACATACCTGGAATCAATTCCCTTTCAAATCTTATGCGTTGTTTCATATCCTCGATGTACTGTGGATATCCAGCTTTGGCAAGGCTAAAAATCACCTGCATCAAAATCCTATCCATGAGGTACCCTTCGGTCTTCTCAACCTCTTCTAGAGTCTGGAAACCAAAATAAACTGAACTTCAATCAACTCCAAAGTGACTCCAAACAGAATACATTTTAAGATAAAAATAAAAGGAAATTAAATTAAAAAACCAACCAAACACCAAAAGTTGGATATTTTAATTTTTAAAACCACAGGTTTAGATAAATGGAACATGCTAGAGAGAAAGAATACCCAGGAAGTATAGCGGGAGAGCTTCAAACACCTTTAAACAAAAAAGAAAAAGGGACAGCTACAAGGGATATAATAGATATTTTCTCTCTAATTTCTAATAATATATGAAAACACCAGAAGTATTCTCATTGTGAGATGATTTTCAAAAGAAATTACTTTGTAAAGGGAAGAATAACTAATCAAACTTTTTGTTAATGTTTGAAAGAATGTTGGTTGATGAAGATTTGTTTAATTTATAAGTCACGGAAAAAATTATGTTTCCCACATGCCTTTCCTTGATTTGGTCCTCTACATCTGATACTACTTATTAAACTCCTGATACTGCTTATTAAGATCAAACCAATTTCCTTTTCTCATTGCTTTCTGAATATTTCTTTGACTTCAGAAAAAAGACGGAATACTTGAAAAAATCAGCTCCACAAAGGGCTGCAAAGCAGCCTCATTTATGAATACTGAAGTTGTTGGTACGAACTCTCAAAAACCCCATAATTTTTACATAAAGATCCCGCAGCTTCAATGGCAGCCAAAGAATGGCTCAATGGGAACAAAATAATGAAGGTTCAGTTTTTATTTTCATAAATAAATACATAAATAACTCACATGCACTACTGGTCTTTAAAAAAACCCCTGAATTACGAAATCACTCACTGACAAATCTATCTTTTCAGAGTGAAGTGCCATTATCAAAAGACAAGTATTTTTCCGAAATTATGAGATTGCTTTCAGTTAACCAGTTATTGAGATGCAATAAAAAAAAATAAAATTGTTAATTACTGCAGACTAGGAGGAAATCAATTACAAAATTCTTTATTATTCCTCTGGCATGGATAGAAAGCATTCCGAAGTTATATCGAACAAAAGATCAAACAAGTTGTATTTCAACTCAAACTTGCAATACCTTTTTGATGTTATCAGCATCACCCTTTTCAGCATACACGTTCAGCAGTGATAAATAGGTATCTGGACCTGGTTCAACACCAGCCACCCTCATCACTGAAAGGATGTTTTCTGCACTCTTCATATCTCTAGAAGAATTCAAAGAAAGACCCTCAGTATATTTAACCATAATGTTCATTCCAACTTTCACACTGACTCAGTAAATTAATTAGAATTGGAAACAAAGACTCCAACAAGCTTAGAAAAACTTATTTTAACTAAGCAAATCCTGAAAAGTGAAAGTGCAAGTCTTTTAATTATTGTATTACTTAAAATATTCTTTTAACTTCAAAAGATGATAACGTTCAGAACTAAGTGCAGCTATTTTTTTCACAAACTACAAAAGTACGGTAATTTATCTTGAAATTCAAGATTTTCAGGCACAAGAAAAAAAACTACTTCCTTTGTTAAACAGCTCTGTTTTGATTCACAAATGTATAGACAATCTTCTACATATTATTATTCAAAACCATCACACTGTTCTGTAGCATGTAATTTTTCTGTACAGTATCATTCTGTATTTTAGTAAAGCTAAAGTAATCAGAAGGAAAAAAAGGTATTAAACATTACCCTGATCTTGCATGACCTTTCACAAGGCTACTGAACACTGCCTCAGTGATTGGGAGTTCTTTACTCTTCATAAATCCAAGAATCTTACTGCAAAATAAAAGACAATGAATGCATGTTTTATCCTTTGAAAAGATAAACTACTGAGCTATTGCTGTTCTGCTGGACAAGTACTGTATCACTAAAAAAACCCAAACCCTGATGTTACTGAGCAATTACATTCTGGGATGCTGCATAATATGCTCGTAATTCGCTAACTTTTTTTTTATTATTACCATGTATTTTTGTTTGCCACTTTTAAATATGCAGACAGAAAGGTGAGGCTGGGTTTTTTTACTCCTCTTTCTTATTTCTTATGCCCCCACAATCACACTTAACATTGCTAAAATTAAAATTTTAGACAAATATCCAGCAATCTCTGTGTAAAAACAACAGAATTACTACTATTTGCTCCTTAGCCACATTGTTCTCAAATGCCCTTCTAAGTAGCCACTTTATTACAAAGGCAGTGAGCCTTCACAGCCTCACACTTTTTCACACTGGCTCTAGATATGACAAAATAAGTTATTTTCAGAGCAAGGTGAATAGAACTTGATGTTTTTATTTTGCTTTGTGTAGGTTTCAGGAGACTCCAGGAAATTGCTCTTCACTGCTTGGTTAAAATACACTTAAACTCCTTCTTCGCTTTGCTCAGCGTGAATGAATTACACAGAAATGAGTTTTAACATAATTGGTAGGGAATATGAGAAACAAATTTTGTGGAAATCCTTCTAAACATAAATACAAAGGAATACCTCGCTCCTTCAATGTCACCCTCATTGCAATAAGCAGCAATCAACCTTTGGTACGTAACCTACAGAAAACAAAAAGGCAAAGTTAATGATTTCCACCCCATAAGTGCACACTACTATTTAGAATGAAGATACTGTAAAAGGGTACCTACTCGATTAGGCTGCACATTAGCTTCCTCCATTCTGGCCAAGAACTCTGTTGGAGAAAATTTGTGCTCATTCTGAAGGTAGACTTTGAGTAAGGCATTGTAATGGCTTGTATCATACACAGCACCTAAGGAAATATTTCAACCACAGTTAGTGAATGTCAGTTCTCTTAATTCAACATGGTTTTATAGCCTTCTCAGGGAATTAATTTCATGTCAATTTTACTCTGCATGAACTTGTGAAACTGCTTCCTTTTACTACCTTTGAAATATCAGTCATCTCTTTTACACCATATGTGTTATAAAAGGACATAACAAGACCACTATCAATGCTCATGTATATGCTATTACATAGTCTCTACAGCTGTATTTATTTCACAGATTCAGTAATATTACTATCAAAAAGCAGTTCACCTATGCACTATCTATAGATTAATATAAAACTTAAAATAACATCATCTGATAACAAAGCTGGTAGCGCTAGGAATGCTCAGCCCACCAGATATCAAGATAACATCTAACGAAAAATACAATAGCGAAAATCAAGCAAAAGTCCAATTTAAACGTCTTCAAAAAAAAAAAAGCTTTATATTTTTTATTAACACCCCTAGATGTCAGTATAAGCCCCAGAATTAGAAATAGGTCTCTCACCTGAAAAATAAAATCTCCTGTTTATTCGGTAAGTAGTATAACCTATCCTGTTATAACCTAAGATTTAAACACTATTACAACACATTGTCTTTTACTAGACAGAAAGTTCTTGCTGCTCTTGCAAAAAGGACTAACAAACCCAACGTACCCAGTTCTTTCATCTTGTCCCATATCATATGGGCTAGTTCTGTTCTTTCAGATGACACCACCTCTGGTAAGAGAGCACCACAACTTCGCAACAAAAGCAAGGTCTGGTTGCTCCCTGGAGTTCCTGCAAGTGGAACAAAAGCACAGATTTCCTCGTAAATAACTACACATTCAATATTAGAAAGATCTGAGACTGACCCATTGAAATACTTAAGTATTTTCTACCAAATAGGATTTTCTCTAAGACTGAAGATTTTTGCTGAATAGGATACCCAAATGATTAAACAATTACGCTACCGTGCACTATCATGAAAAAGATTCATGATAAAATATGCCATTTAGCACGATAATGAGCTCAGCTGAGCAGAAATGTTAAAAAATATGACACAAAGCCCTAAACTCAGCTTATCCAGTACTTTCAATTTCCCAACTCAAGATCCTTGGATCATTTCATCCTAATAGGGATGTAGTTTTATCATAAATTTCTAGATTGTCAAAATACTTCATGCCAATTCAGTGCTATTTGAAAAATGGTGGTCAGAGACTTTCCACAAGTAAAGTTCCATTTTCACTTCTGCCCCTGCTCAATACAAAATAAGTGAGATTATTTACATCTAGAGAACAGTGAAGGAAACTGCAAGATTATTTACCTTTTCTGATTTCCGCATTAGTTCCAGTATATTGAAAAAGTAACTATAAACTCATCTCTTTCTTGGGCTTCACTGCTACTCCTGAGGCACCTTAAGGCAGAAACCTCAGAATCTATCACAGTTTCTCTCTCATTAAGCTGGAAACAGAAATTTTTTTCCAATCACATCTTTAGGTATAAACCCAAAAATCTCTAATAAAACTGAGCTTCTTTAGAAAGCATCATACCATAAAGTATGATCAAGTCATACTTGACTAAGTTTTAAATCCCTGCATACAATTCTGCAACAAACTGCAACAAAAATGCCAACACTGTGTTACAACTACTGACAGTACCCTGAAAGAGCAAAGAAAACAGAAAAGGTTTGGCAGTATGAGTCTGGAAAGACACAGGACAAGAGATCCACTGCAAGCACCTTCTTTAGGCATTTTTGTGTTGTAATTAGAAATGAAGGAACAATAAAAACACACGCAGAAATCAACATTAACCTCCCACACTTCTGCTAAATTAGTTTTGTTATTATTAATAAAAAAGGACTAAAATTTTTCACATGGAAATATCTGCCTTTTATTCTAACAGCATGCAAGTTAAATCTCTTGTGAGGTTTTTTGCTTCTATTTTTAAATAGTTACAAAGCTGATAGAAACCACCATGAGCAATTAATATTTTTGTTAATATGAATTCCTAAAAACCGTGTAACTACTCAGGATTCATGAAGAACTATTTGCAGAGAAGTTTAGAGACATAAAATTCTTGCAAAGCCACAAGTGGAAATTGTAAGTTTATATCTAAAAGACCCAAAGCACTCAGGATCAGAAAGGATATCACAAGCAAAAAGAAAAACCGAACAAGTTCAACAGAAAGAGCATGAATTGAAGACTAGGCTTTTAACCAGTGAAACACAACACTTTTAAAAGTACAAACCCAGGTATAGCGGCCAAAACAATCCGGAGCAATACACAGCAAAGTTTAAAACATAAAAAAATACATGCTGTCATTGATGATTATTGACAATAGTAAATAGTGAGTATCTTCTGCAAGTATTTCCACTGACTCATCCTAACTGGTATCAAACCTCATAAATCGTGGCAGCTGGTTTGCAAAATACTAATGCAGTCTGGCTATTTTAGCCAAAGGGGTATTGAATCTGTCAGAATGAACAATGCCTCAGCTATTTGGTTTTGGTTTATAAAAAAAAAAAAAATAAAGCTTTCTTGTCATGAATAACCACAGTTACCTGGTAATGTTGAATCACCTACACAATTTCCCATTGTAGTTCCATTTTGAAATAAATAATGTCTTAAGGACAGCATGGTTCACTATACACACTTTAAAAATATACTGTGTAAACCAGACAGATATGATCCCTGTTCAGAGAGCACAATACAGTTACATGAGGAAGAGGCAATATTACCAGATTTAAAACCCACAATAAGCATGGCAATATGAAAACATTTATTAAAAGTGCGCTGCATTTTTACAAAAGAAAAAAACACCTGGAAAAGCAAACATACGTTCAAAGCCAAATAACATCTCTAAAGCATTTAAAGACTGTCCATCAATATATACAGCAGATTAAACAACACTTAAAAGCAACAAATAAATCCGAACTCCTTCAGTTCATTTCCTTGGTTTGCTGCGTCGTTATAGGGCAGCTTTAAACTTACCTGCTTTGCTTATTTCCTGGAAGATTTTTAGTAGAAGAGATTTAGGAATGCGGCCAGTTTTTCTGACGGAGTTATCCACTTTATTTAATGCCCAGTCAAACTGCCAGGTTGGTCTGGTTCGAATTTCTGAAACTGGTTCTTCTTTAATATTTCCCTTCTCTTGATGTGCAAGTGTAAGGAACCTTATTTGGCTTGTAATATTTCTGTTTATATAAAACCAAAGAAAAACAAAAAAGAGGAAAAGAGGTTACACTTCTGTGAGTCATTTTGCAACCACGCTAGTCAAAAAGATAATGCACTTTTGGTGATGAACAGTGTCTCAAAAACATTCCATATTGATACAAACAAACAAATATGGGTGATTCCTATCAGTGTCCTTCTAGTTAAAGTCATGTACATTTTCTCACAGTGACAACTGTTTCTCTGAGATTTTCAGTTAGATTCACCTCATGAATTAAATGGTTCAAATACTATTCCTACAATAAAGTAAAATTTTTAAGTCATCCTACCACTATAAAAGTCCATTACAGCTTCTCATGAAAGCTCTTACACACTTTTGAAAAACCACTCCAAGAACAGTCACAGACAGATCTTCCAGAACAGGCAGCAAATCAAATCTTTCTTTTCAATTCAGATACACAAAAACTAATGCAGAGGTCAGTATTTTAGACAACAGATTAAAGAACAACAGGATCATTCTCCACTCTGCAGAATTTACAATAACCAGCATGAAGCATCCCTTCATTCTGCCATGTAAACCAAATATCAGCACTGGATTTGTTTAAATATTTCTTTTTGCAATATAAAGTAAGACAACGAGAAGCATAATGAGAAAGCGTTATTATTTCTAGCAATGCAAAGCAAGCTTGCCTTTTTTTTTATTTAAAGTCAATGTACAAATGGTACATGAAAATGGTATTTGTGCCATAGCAAGACTGTGAACAGCTTGTGTAGGTGAAATGACCATTTCACACAAGCATTTCTGGAAGTCTGTTCTCAACTGTCCTTACAACTGCATAAAATAAACCAGACTGTCCTCCTCCAGAATCCTATACAAAGAAGGCCATACTTGCTGGGTGGCAAAAAGAAGATTCAGCAGCTTCTGAAATTGCCCTCCCTCATCTCTGGCTCTCCAGACAGCTCTTCAGCTAAATTTCTGTAAGCTCTCTAGACTCATTTTAAAAGAAATAGTTGCACTCCCTGCTGCTGCAGATGCACCAGGAGTCCTACGCAGTAAGGGTGCACATTCTGTTGAAATGGCAGTCTGAAAGTCAGGAATGCCGGCATTCTCTACACAACAATCTCCCATGCCTGAAGCTTTTCCACAGGTATGTCTGCTGGTTGTTTCTCACCAACCAGTGCTCCTTTGAGGCCAGAAGAGAGCAAGTCCAGCAGAGGAGAAAAAGCTTACTGGTGGCAGGTCAGTGTTTTAGAAGCACAGGCAGCAAGCTGCTAAATGGCAGAGAAACCATCCCCCGGGTAGAAGAAACCAGCCTGGTGGTTCACTCTGTGGTTGTCTCCTGGGAGCAGGAAGTAGCCCAAACAGAGTATTTTCTTTGCTGATTTGGTAACTGAGCAGGCCCTAAGTTCTATAAGTAGCCTGAGGCAGAATCTCTTTCCTAATGAAAGCCATGAAAACAGTTTATTAGATGATACTTGATTTCTGAAGGTATTTTAAAAATCGCTTAATAATAAGGAACATCGCTACTATTAGACATTATCTTTTTCAAGCACGCAGTTTTTACATTGCCCCATCTACTCAAGCTGCCTCCTGAAGAATATTCCAGAAACCAGACGTTCTTTGCATGGTATTTCACCAGGGAAAGGATAAGGAAGAAAGAATCAAAGAAGGGAAAAAAGACTGCCAAAAAAGGACAGATCCTCTCCTTCAGTCTCTTTGACCTCCTTCTAGAGGTAAGTTCCCACTGATGCCTTTGGGCTAGCTCTCATTTTATACAGATCCCTCTGTAAGCTTATTTAACTCCTTAACTTGGTAGAATAGCAATTCATCCACTCTTACAAAAAAATTAAATTACTGTTCCATCGGGTTAGAGTGGGAACAGCTCATGATGTCCAAAACCCAGCAGAATTGACCAGAAAAAAAAGAAATGGAGAAGGAATAGGTGCCTAAAATCAGAGAAAATAAAAAGAATTTTAAAAAACCCCAAAACTGAAACACTTCTGGTAGTAAGCAGCTTGACAGATTAACACCATCAAACTCTTTTTGTTATTACTAGTAATGCCATCTCTCACTAGAAGTATTCCCAAGGGTCTCACTTTCTTTCCTTCCTTCTCCTCTTCTCCTTCTACTGCATCATAAAACCAGACACAGGGTATTTTCCATAAAACGGAAATCATTAGGCTGATTAGAATAAAATCCAGCAGTACATGCTAAAAATAACAGTAAGATACTAGATTTTAACTCTTCTTGGGTGTAACAACCAAATAAGATGTTTAGAATTTAAATAACTCTTTAATAAACAGCAATCCTCAACTTTGAGCTAGGCAGTGGGTGGCTGTAAGAATGAAATTGTGATGACTGCAGGTTATTTTTCTTATAGATAAGAAAAGAAAATGGTACTATCTACTCATACGCCCATGAAGAAAGCTACTTGAAAGCTTTTCAGAATACTTCTGGAAAGGCTGGAAAAAGTCTTTAGGAAGCCAGCAACAACACAGGGCTTACTGTCTTTGTAATACAGAAACTCATATTTTGATTTCCATTAACAATCTAAGCACAAGTGGACAAAACTTTTGTGCCTCAGATTAAAATTGAAATGCCTTTTTCTATAGAAACTTGTTATCGTTTCGCAGTATTTTTCAAATTATTAAACTGTATCTTAAGACATATAGCACACTTGTAACCATAAACAAATTGATATCTACAGTTCTTAAGTCCTGCATGAGAGGACTCTAAAGTTTCATTTGTTACTAAACTCTCCTGCTTAGCATTTAGCATGATGCTATTTATAACACAGATTTAGAATATTATAGTATATCAATTGCTACAGTTGCACACTGTAAAATATTACACACTTATATGAAGTGCTATTTTTACACACTAACTTAACCTTCTGAGAAAAACTGGACATTTCTATTTACACACAAACACATCCCCCAATATTATCCAATATGCTACTGGTGCTTCTGTTAATTTATACTGATTGAAGACATTTTAAGGCATGGCAACATGGCAGTCCAAGTTTCAGCCTGATACAGACAGGTGAAAACAGTCAGAGTATAAAACAACCTGAGGAACTGAAACTTTCACTAACATCCACCTAAATTATAACTTTCATCTGAAATATAATGTTTACTGTAAGGCTCAGGTTGACCTCATCATAGGCAGGCCTTCAGGATTTTAATAAATTACACTCTTAGCACTGTTTAAGGCACTGTGCAATGTTAAGCCAATCCCACAGTAAGACTTTGTTAAAAATAACTGCGGCCTCAAAAGCTGGATGAAGCTGCATGGATCTCCTGCCTTCAGCCTGGTACTTAGCACTACAAATTAACTAAGAACACAAAACTTGAAGGGGGAAAAAAAAAAACCCCTAAGAGCTCACCATTCTGTAAGATGAAAACTGACCAGACCAGAAAGTCAGCTTCCAAAAAAGATGCAAAGTTAAGGAATTAAGGGACATGGTATCAATCTGATTTCAGGCAAGCAAGTGGAAGACAGAAGAATGCAGTAAACATACTGAAAATTTATACTAATGGCATGACCTCCCCATTAAACAAACCGATGCAGTTATGCATGCATCAGGAATCTTTAAGTTTTAGAAGCTGAAAAACAACACATGATTAAGGGGAATAGAAAAAAAGCAAGGATAAAAATCGAGGTCAGGCATTTCAGTCAAGAAGTCACCTAAAAGTGCAGCAAAAAAGGCTTCTAAATATAAGTTGACTTCAGAAGTTACATTCCTCTCCAAAGGGGAAAAAATTACAGATCATACGCTGTTTAGCTTTCAGGAAAAGTTAATTGCAACCACCCTATATAAATTGTAACTATACTATCATTACTAATTTTAATAAGGAGACAGGGCATAGGTGAGAATAAGAATGACTTAAGTAATTTCTGGAAATGTTAAGATATGTTATATTAACAACACATTAATGGACCTTACTCCAACTCCAATTCTTTGGAATTCCCTTGAAAAATTTACAGACTGAAGTACAGGCTTCTGGCACCACCTTACCTGACAACCTCATAAGCAAAACAAGGAGATACAATGTACTTCTAGATAGAAAATAATGGGTGCAGTAGTTGTCTAACCAAAAAATTTAAATACATAAACAGAATTAAAAAATCGTTTGTTTCAAAATGAGGAATATTGGGTGGGAGTCTAAATGAAGCTATCTCCTGATCCAGCTCAGAAAAGAGTGGTACAAATCTATGTCCATTCAAAGGCTTCAGTCACACTTCTGACGACAGAAGAGTCAACAAACTTATAAAATTTGTAGATGACACCGTAATGGTTGCAAACTCTGAGAAGGAAAGCCTCAGACTTCAGTTATCTTGATTACTTAATGTAATGGTCTGAAATCAACACAAAAGAAATCCAACACAGACCACAAAAAGTTATATGTTTTGGACAAAACACAAAAGCAGAAGCTTCAGATGGGGTACAACTTGCTAGACAACAGTACTGAAAATGAGCCATGCCTAGACATGAAACATCAAGCAGCAAAGTGAAAACTTCAATTTCTCAAATTCTAAGAAAACCAACATAGATATAAAATACAGGTAATGATCTGCTTGTCATGGTGTATTTACTCAGGAAAAAAAACAAGTTTAAAAGACTCAGGACTCACCTATCCAGTCTCACTCTCCAAAAAGAAATACAACTGGATCCAACAAGCATCACAGCTAATATTAATTGCTGTAATAATAATTGTAATAAAATATTTGAACAGGATACTTCAGTCAAACTCTCTCATTTGAAAGCTTATAAAGTAAGATTAGGAAGAGGGGGGAAAAATCTATCACACATCACCTTGACATTTCGGATGCCACCTCAGTACTAGATGCTATATAGTCTTATGATATAATGACATTTTTTCAATTATTTTAATGAACTTTGTTCCGAACCAAATGATACGCCACACAGCACAATGAATGATACTTCTCAAAGTGCTGCAACAAGTGCTAAGCACTTACTTTCATCAATTACTTTTAAATGACATGTTAAGATTTTTCTCTACATGAAACATTAAATTTGCAAGCACAATAAATCTCAGATCCGTTTGAACGAGCAATCTGATCCTTCCCCAAGAAGTGTAATTTCTCGGTACTATGCTTCAGAACTGGGAGAAGCTCAAAAGGATATACTAATACCACATCAGCTCGTAAAATTCTTCTGTTTGCAAGGATTTAGTGAGAATCCCAGTGCTGTATTCACATACTTACATGTCTTCCACATCTCTAGAGCAGACTAAAGGCAGTGCCTTCAATTTCCTAAAGGAACGTGTCTTACACGCTAGCCTGAGTAAAAAAGTCACATCTTTCTTCCCTTGCAGCATAAAGTTTACTTTCTGTAAAACTCTACCAATTCCAAATACTTGAAAAAGAATTACAAAGCCACCATATGGGTATTTGCCTCCCTTTATCAGAGCCACAATAAGGTAGCTGCTATGCTTTTTCTAAGAAAAGTACAGAATATTTTGTTCTTACCAAGCTAAAAGCAAGGCAAAAGGCAATAGTTCTCAAAATAAAGCCACACTCCAAGTAGAATAATGGTAAACTTCAGAGTTAAAATTCATTAGTGTTCACAAAAGCTCTACAGACCCAACATTAGTTAAATTTACTAAACACAAGCCTAAATACCATCTGAGATCCCAGCATGATTCACACAACTGTTAAAATAGTATTTCCCCTGACTTAGCTATGGTCACTTATAAAAAAGGGCCATAATATTCAGGCCACTGTATATTTGTTTCAGTGAGATATAGGAGAATCTTAAAACAGAGAAAAATTAATATTCTTTCATGTAGACTGAGAAATCTCAAGTTTCTTGGAGAGTATCTAAAAATTTTGCCTCAGTGGCTCACAAGAAGCAAAACAGAAAAACTTCGTACTACACTTAAGATATCAGGAAAAATGTCTTCACTGAAAGGGTGGTCAGGCATTGGCACAGGCTGCCTGGGGAAGTGCTGGTCCCCATCCCTGGAAGTGTTCAAAAAAACATCGAGATGTAGCACTTGGGGACATGGTGTAGTGGGGAGAATAGCAGTGTTAGGCTGACAACTGGACTTGATCTTAGGTCTTTTCCAACTTTAACATTTCTGCGATTCCTTGAGAAGTGCCTAAGCATTTTATATCCGTCAGTGAAATACGTACAACTACAACAGTGCAGCTTGTGAAACTTTATTACAAGAGAGTATCACCAAAAGCAAGTCTAATGTATGACTCCTCTGCATTTAAAGACCACTAATTCTATCCCTTTGCTAATGTAGTTAAGCACTCAGTTCTACATTTTTATTCACTAGTGATGGATTGCTGAGTATGACAGTAAATAACCAAAAGCAACCTGTTTGCAGCTAATTAAAAAAAAAAAAAGTACCATGCATTCAACCATGAATTGAGTTTTTAACTTCTGGCTCACCCCAAGCTCAAATCAAAAACCCCCATACCCCTAACCTTAAACAAGACCCTTTTTAAAAGGACATTTTCTCTCCCATCTCATCAACATGCTTCAAACACACCACAACGTATCAAAAGGCAAGAGTCTTTACAGGGACAACTTGAAAAGCACAGTCCATGGTACCTTCTGTACTCATTTTGGATAGGTTAATTTTCTTCAAAGTAGCAGGAATGGCGCTGTGTTTTGGATTTGTGCTGAAAACAGTGTTGAGAAGACAGAGAAACACTTGCTCCTGTGGACCCGTACAGAGAGGGGCACACACAAGCAGGTTTGCTGGTTTGATTTCTTTTTGCTATTGCATTGATTCTCCTTGAATTTCCTCCTCAGCTGTACTTTCACGATTTATACTTCAGGAGCCTAACTGTTCTCCTTCCCTGATGTGGAGCAAGACTAGCTGGCCAGCCACAGGAGGGTGGTCATTTTGGGAAGAATGGAACCAATACTCCTTCTCCAAGCACGAACTTTGCCACAGCACCAGGCTGTAACATCAAACCATAACATTATCACCTACAGTATGCAGAATAAAATCCCCCCAAAACATCCTGATGTTAATGTAAAATCTACTTTAAACACTCGCCAGTGGAGTAGGTTTGTTACAGCATTCTTGACAGTCAGATACAAGCAGCAAATTTAGGCATCTCTTCACTTCAGTGAAACTTCTGGGAACAAAGTTCCAATGATTAGTTTGTACCACATAAAGGAGTGCAGCGCTGAAATTTGCTGCTGTAGCTCTTACGTTTGTTGCATTGCTCTGTCACAATCTACCTTAATAAAACTGTATGGCATGAGAGTGACAACATATAGCTCAGTAGATTTCATATTTCATACTAGAGGTGGTCAAGTGAAAGAATAAATTTGCCTTAGATCTGATTTGCTCTAAAACACTTCTGAAGCATCCAATGCAATTGGTTATCCATCTGCTATCCTAACCCATTTTCAGAAGTTGAGATTGAAAATCAGAGCAATAATGATGCTTTGATAAAACCTCAACTTGAATGTGATGGCTGCTCTTTCACACCTCTAGACCAGTTAACAGCTCTGCAATTCTTCTGCAACTCTTCTGCAACCATTACTGCAGAGTCACAGACTTGCCTCTGAACTGAATTTACTGTGTTCAGAGCTAAAGCAACTATACCAAGCATATGCAAACACAGTTAATTACACAGTTCTCTTGCAAAATGCAATAATCTATATTCCTTTTTACTTATTCAATCTTAAAATGGAAGCGTTTTTGTTTCCCTACTATTCCAATTAGAACTTTATCAATAGTCTCTGGAATTTACTGCAGTGAACTGCATTTCACTCTCAAAATCTTGAGACCTGAACAGCAAGTATACCAAGCCTAAGTGTTGTCCATGTGTCATTCTAATTCTTCAAAGGAGGTCCATTCCCAGAAATTAAGGCTTAAGTAGAAAAAGAAACAACAATGAATAGTTACTTAAGGTAAAAAAAATGAAATGAGATTATATGCTTAATACATGCAATTTCAGTTCATACATCTTACCTTTGCTTTACACTTTGGGCCTAGAGCATGACTTGTACACTAGGATACCTAAACCCACACCACAACATGACAATAAGACAAAGATTTGAGGCGAAAAACTTATTTTAGGAATGAAATTACTGGACAGAAGAAATGCACACAGTTTCAGAAGATTTTCCTGCATGATCACTAAACTATCCCACATGACCCAATTTATACTTAAAATTAAGTATAATTTGCTTCAAGAAGAAAAGTATTGGGGAGGTGATAACAGCCAAAAAACCAAAACACAGCTGTTAGACACAAAATATCATTGCATAAAGCACTTTTGAAGTTCTTTCCAGAAACGGAATTCTAGGTCCTTTATCAAGTCATATGTGACTTTCAGTGAATATCACTTCTGGCAACAAATTAATTTAGAGAATTAATGTTCCTTCATGTTGAGGAAAACAAAGATTAATTACTAGAACGTGAAAGGTTTATTCATGATTTGCAGCCAACTAAATGGTTCTGTTGCCAGCCATTCAGCAGACATCCTCCCAGCTCCCTGAACTAGTCTACTCTATCCTTTACACCAACTTCAGCTTCTGATAGCACCTGATACGCTTCAATGATTAAAGCCATATAGCAAGAAACTATACTCTTTTTTAGGTAAGATTTTGGTCAGCCTAACAAATAAAAACAGCCCCACAGTAAGACTGACAAGCACTAAAGTTAGTGCAAGTAGCAACAACATCCTTATTGTAGTGGTGAGACTTCCCCCCAGGAATTCTCCATTGCTGACTCTTGACTGTTCCCATCTTTCCTCCTGGCACTCACCAAGTCCTCTGCTCAACACACTTATCTATCCAGAATGGCAGAAAAGTGCTTGATTCTGGTTTTCTACCAAGAATCAAGTTACACTGACTTAGAGGGAGCACCAGAGCAGTAACACAGCACAAGAAAGACAGGTGAGCAACTTCTTCCCTTTGGCACCACTGAGTTATTTGATGAGCTCATGAAGCCCTGGGTGTCTGTAGCTGAGTTAATGAAGGTTTGTGTCTCCAAGCTTCCTGCAGGGCACACATATTAATGTGGTCAAAACCGCACTCAGGATGCACACAGGTGGGGCGGGCTGAGTTTCCCACCCTACCCGTGCCACGGGAGAGGGAACCACGGCAAAGGAAACAGGACGTTCTCCCTGAAAAAGTGGAGTCAGAGAGCAAGGGGAGCAAGCCCAGATTCCAACCGTGGGGTGGGAACCCACAATCAGAGTCATTCAGACTGAAAAACACCTCCAACACCACTGGGTCCAACCTGCGACCCATCACCACGCCAACTAGACCAGAGCACCCAGTGCCACGGCCAGTCGTTTCCCGCACACCCCCAGGGGCGGTGACACCCCCCGCACACCCCCAGGGACAGTGCCCCCACTCCGTCACCGCTCCGCTGCCCCGGTGTCCCGCCCCGGCACACACGCGGGCCGGGCCGGGCCGGGCGGAGCCCCCGGGGCAGCCCCGGCGGCGCGGCCGGCAGTGCCCTTGGCGTGCGGGGCGCCGTCCCGGCCGGCCCCGCCGAGCGGCCGCGGGGTCGCTCACCTGTGGGGGCCGGGCGTGCGGAGGGGCGGCGGGACGTGTGGCGGGCGGAGGGGCCGGAGTGGCGGCCGGAGTGGCGGCAGGCACGGGCGCAGCGCCCGCAGCCGCCCCGCCGAGCTCAGCAGCGCGGCCATGACCGCCCGCAGCACGTGAGCCGCGCGCCGGCGCCGCGGACACACGTGACCGGGGGAGCAGCCATTCCCCGCGGGGGGGGGGGAGCGCGGGGCTCCTGCCTGGGAATGAGTGCGCTCGGGCAGCGGCGCGGCGCTGGCTTCCCCCCCCCCGCCCGCGCAGAGGATGGGCCGGTCCGCGCGAGCGCGGGTTGGGCGGCCCGTCAGCCAACCGGGAGCGGCGGCGGCAGGCGCGCGCGCGCGGGAAGCGGGGCCGGAGCGCAGGAGGGCTGGGAGCGGCGGCATTGCCAGCATTGCCAGCGGGCGCTCCGGGAGCCGCCCCCGCCCCACCCCGCCCGGCCCGGCCCGCCTGGCTGCCCCAGCCCAAGCAGCGCAAGCAGCCCAGCAGTGCTTCCCCGGAGGCCGGCGGTGCCGGGCGGAGCTCCAGAGCCCCGCCGCTGGAGCGCACGCGCGCCCAGGGGAAGCCCTCGGCCTGTTCCGGCCCGGGAACGGGAGGAATGGCATCCCGAGCCCGCTGTGCTCCAGGGAACAAGCAGCGCTTGGGAGGCTGGGCAAGAAAAACCACTCGTCATCCCCCCCGGGAGCGACGGGAAGAGGGAAGGGTTTAATTAAACCAAATGCCAGCCGTAAATCTCTTCCTGAATTTGCTCCTATTATTGAGTTGCCACCTGCATCCGAGCTCCGTTTTGGCACCCAGGTCAAACCTGATTGCTCTGACATAAAGCATTAACTAAAGTACTTCCAAGGGGAGTGCACGTTTTCGTGCAAAACATGTCACCATTTTTGCCACAACTTGCAGATAATTACTCCCGGGAACAGATTGATTTTCATTAAATGGACTACTAAATCAGCCATTTCCAATTGCACTTTACGCAGAAAGGCTTGTAAAGTCTCATCATCAAGATGCAAAGGGCCCAGTTCGTATAAGTTATGTACACCCATTTTTGTTGTTTATGAAAGTCCTGGATAGTCAACAGTTCTTACTGTCAAGCCCTCAGTCATGGGTTACAGCTAGTAAGACCATATTGGTAATGTTACTGCTTATCTTGGCTTCTGCTGTATCACAGTGTTACAGTATTTCAAGGAATAGACACTTCTTTTGAGGAAGAGCAAAACTTTTTAACCCAAGTACAAATGGAATGCTAATTACTAGGCTGGATTAGGTATGTGCTCACCAGACTTGATTATGGAGCAGAGCCCCCAGGAGCTCGTTCCAGTGGCACAAAAATATCTACATTGCTTGCAGCGAGGACCAGAAATGGTAAAACAAAGGACTGGAAGATAAAGAGAAAATAATGAGATTACAGTGGCCAGCATAATGAATAGTAAGTTCTCATTGCTGAGGCTTCCCTGCTGCTGAATCAATAAAGAACAGTTTAAGAAGTATTTAGAAGGAGAACAGTGGGACAGATGCTGACCAGGAATTCCTCCAAAGGACAGAGAAAATGCGAAGGTGTTTGACAGTCTAGTCGGTCTATAACAGGATCTGAAATGAAGGCTGCTCACAGAGGAGCTCTCTTTTCACTGTCCAGCTGAGAAGTCATAGACGTGTTTCTGATGTAGAGGTAAAGACAACTATTTGCTTGATGTGAAAAGGAAATTTGGTCCTGGGAAATTAATTCAAAATGTCATACAGATGAGCAGTAGACTTTGGAAATTGTATTTTCTGAAGTTGTCTGGATGGATGAGAGAGTCTAGATCACAGTTATCAACATCTGAAAAAGAGAAAAATTTTAATCAGGAAATTGAGACATAGTGTTTACGGAGTGAGAGTTTTAGTTCTTCGGATGAAGAAGATGAGTTGTTATTTGTTGTGAAAAAATATTAGCACTTGTCTGTGAGAATCTAGAGAAAGCTCTGTATGGTAGTGTCACTAGCAGTAGGTGAGAAACAGGTTATTGGGTGAAGAGTAAGCATTTTGTTTTAGCCATAATACATCTGAATTGAGCCATACACAAGATGTGAATGAGGCTCCAGGATTTCAGTATGGACAAAAACTTGATATAGAGCTGTGAATTTTCAGCACAGTAGCTGTGCTATGTTTGTAGAAAATCCAAGTCCAGAGGTAAAATATACAGGTCCAGAGATATGGAAAAGGCCAAATGCACAAACATAGCCAAGGGGGACAAAGATACTCATCCAAGTAGGAAGATTGCAAAGTATGAGCTAGGGAAAGGAAGGCATTGTAGAGGGAAAAGCTGTGGTCAGCTACATAAGGGACAAGTGTAAAGTCAGATGTCAGTGAGTCCAATTTAAGAGAAATGGGAAGGAAAGACGTGGCACACAAGACTGGATAAAGGAATCACTCTAGGGAAATCTGGTTTGTTGGTCTTGCCACCAAAAGAAATAATTAATAGAAAGCTCCAAACAAGCAAAAGAAATCCTGTGCTGACTCCTTGCTTTTTCCTCTCTCTAGGCAGACCACATTCTCCAAAGGTCTTGGCCCGATTTGGTCTGCTCAGAGAGTTTCATTAAGAATCGCCAGGAATTTCAGCAATAGTTTCAGGCTATGCCAGACAATTGCTTGGCATAGTTTGAGAAATTAGCATCAATCAGCTTGGAACTGTTGCCAGTAGGGCAGTTTGGTGATGGCCACGCTCTGCTGGAGAGGCAGAGGATTTAAAAGCAAGAATTGACCAAACTCTTCCAGTCAGCTTGAAGGCCACAGAATGGCTCTGGTTATTTAAGGTAATAAAGGGGCATTGCCTGCCTGAATACTACCTCTCCTGGAACTTTTAAGTTCTGATAAGGTTTCTGCTAGTTGCATTGAGGGTTTATCATAAACACTTATTATTAACTTGTAAAATTTAATTGAAATGTGTCATGGGAATTTCCAAAGCAAGAGTTATAATAATATGCAGTAATTAGAGCTTTCTTCACTCAATCTCCTTCTTTCAAATAAACCCCCACATGTTCAAAAAGCTGAAGTAGCTTATGCCACAGTTGGCTTTGGAAAATCAGAAAATCCAAAGTTAAAACTATGCTATAAATGCATCCCCAGGATCTCAGTGTAAAAACTTGTGGACTAAATGATCCAAGTTGTGTCAAAATGCCTTGGCAACAGTGAAGGAAACACAAGAGGACATGCAGAAGAGAATCAGTGTTGGCCTAGGACTATTGCCTTTAGGCAGTTTGAATGTGGCTACTGGATGTCAGAGGGTAAGACAGTAGCAGGAATTGTGGCTATTTATATCATATAGGAGGTTTATGGGATATTAACCTTTGAAAAAGTCATAGTCTATGCTTGCAGTGGGGTCTGGGCGAATTTTGGGGGTCCTTTAGGGGTCTCAGAAGTGTCCTCTACTGGCACTTGTGCCATCTGATGGAGCCATCAAGTCCCTATTGGAAAAGTAGGACTCCTCTCTAGAGGTTTGAAGGCAGGAGGTTTTAAGATGAGCACATGTGTGTAGGGGAGACCTCTTGCCCCTAACCTCCTGATAGCTGAGCCTGTTCTTTCTGAGACTCTGGAGGAATGTAGGCCATGGAATTGAGAAGATGGTGAGATACTTACATACACATACTATTAGTATCAATATGCTTTTTATTTCTGGTGACTGAGCAAGTATTGTCTTAGATTTCAGTGTGGTACTTCAGAAGTTCCCATATGAAGAATATCCATCCTTAATATATCTTGAGGGAAAGTGACAAAGGAACTTAAAAGTGACCTTTCCCTATGGCTCATTCACTAAACCTGACTGCAAGTTTTGGCTTAGACCTCTTGCCTAATGTCAGGCATGCAGCTCACCTCTGAAAGAGGTGACTCTCAAGGCAGTAAAATATCAAGGGATAATGAGGAATGTGGTTCTCTGTGGTACTCTGTGTTTCTGTATAGATAGATCTGTATACAGATAGATCTGTATACAGATGTCTTGTGACAGCAAAGAAAATCTAAGTCTAAATTCAGGCTTGCTAAGGTTTTTGTAGACTTTTGATATCTCATTTCCATTTGTTCTAGAAGAAAGTGGGATCAGCTTAAAGTACTTGTTAGTGCAAACTCTTGCATTTTTTTGTTGAAGTTGCTTAATGCTAGGAATAATGTGATTTCTGTGTTTGGGATATTTTTCAGATCCCCAAATTGACTCCAGCTTTTATTACTTCAGTGTCTTTCAGGTCTTATAATTTAGCTAGTGTTACATATAGCAAAGCAGGTGGTCCATGAATCATCTCTAGTTACAAAGAAGATTGAAGTCAAGGAGTTTTTTGAACTAGTCAGGTTTCATTTTGAGAGGATGAAAATGAAGTAAGGTACTCAAGAGCTACAGAAGTGAGGTGGAGATGGTACAAACATGTATGTTGTTTAGAAGGGAAGTGGAGAAATGTGACACAAAATAGTTTGACAGAAAGGAAGGAGAAATCTGAGGTGGGAGTAACTGAGTAACTGGTAAGACTCGTGTTTTGGATTTGTGCAGGAAAAGTGTTGATAATACAGGGTTGTATTCACCACTGATGAGCAGCACTTACACAACACATAGTCAAGGCCTTCTCTGCTCCTCACACTGCCCCACCAGTGAGGAGATTGGGGTTGCACGAGGAGCTGGGAGGTGACACAGCCAGGACAGCTGACCCCAGCTGACCACAGGGCCATCACATACCGTATGGTGTCATGCTCAGCAATAAACAGGGGAGAAGGTTTACCCGCTGGGCCACTGCTCAGGGACTGCCTGGTCGGTTGGTAGTGAGTAACTGTTTTCATTTGCATCAGTTGTCTTTCTTGACTTCTATTTCTCTCTCTCTCTTTTTCTTTTCATTACGATGAACCCCATGAGTTTTTTCAACCTGTGAGTTTTCTCACATTTACCCTTCCAAATCCCTTACCCTGCTGAGGGGAAAACAAGCGGGTGACCATGACAAAAAGGGCTTGCTGTTCACTTTCAGAAACAAGATCAAAGTAAGCATGGCTCATTTTCAGGAAGATAGTGAGAAGATGAGAAGATTATATTTATTTTTTTTTCCGTGGAGTTTTAAGATCAGATTTTGTTGCTCAGATGCCTTTGGAGGCTGTTTATCTCCCAAATGTCAGTTGTTTCCCCTCTTGTCCCCAACAAAAAAAGTTGCCCTGTCCATGCTGTAAGTTTGTTTATGTTTAAGCCAGGCTCAGATTTTATGGAAACCTGGCTGCACAGCTTTGATGGTATGGCATATTGGTTTGGCATATTGGTTCGCTGTTCCCTGAGCCTGGCAGTGTGATAAAATCAAACTGAAGAACTGGAACAGGAACTAGCAGCAGCAAAAAATCAAAGAGCCAAGTCTTAGGATTCGCAGAATAATTTCTAAGGGTCGTCTTTAAATTACAAGCAAGAAGGCAAATCCAAGAACTGGAGACAGATAAATAATAGACAATTTGAATGGAAAATTGTTGCTTGAGAGTCCTGTTGATTTGCATATAAAGGATGCTCAGTTTTCATGTAAAACAAATCCTTTCCAATGGGCAGGAATGACTTAATCCCTAATAAAATGCTACATTTTTTTTCCTTAGTGTATCTATCCTTTAGTTAAAATGTTTCTGCAGGCAAAACTCTGCCTTTGCTCTTGTTTGATCCAACTCAAAATCTTTGACGAGACTTTTTAGAGCTGTACTGCACTGTAAAATAATTATTTCCACTGAAAATGCAAAAGAATTCATCTCCCTGTGCTCCTCAGTTATGTTAGTTTTGCAAGGTTAGTAGAAATTTTAATAAGTAGTAGTGTCTTTATTTTTGTAACCAAGTCAGCAGATCTTATCCTGGCTATCTACGGGGAGTAGATCTGATGAGTAAGAAGGTGCTTTTTTTATATAGTTACTTTTCAGAGGATCACAGTTTGAAAATGGTTGTGACATAACTGGGTCACATCTGAAATTTTTCTATAAGCTGCATAAAATGAGAAGTTGAGGTAGCTGCTTTTGTCAGAAGGTATATTCTTCGAGCTGTAGTGAATCATACAGCTCAGAGATTTGCATATTAAACTGTTACTGAAAACTGCAAACCAGTCATAAATCTGTAACCAATTAGTAGTCCTTCAGTTTCTTAAATCCGTTGTTTTCAAATAATAGTAAAGTAAAAATTAAGATGTGTGTGTATATACATAAGCATCACACACTGTATGTCTCCTGTCACTGCCTTTGTTTTACATGTTTAGTTGTAGGCATGCTGTACTGCAAAGAACACCATGTCCCAGGGTTTGGTTGCTACGAGGATTAGAGAGGAAATGGTTGGAGAGAACAGTAAAACAAGTGTCAGAAATGGTAAAACTGTATTTCAGCTGCCTGTAGCTCCACTATGCAATACACCATTTTCAGATTTTGATGCACGCTTTAACTTTTGGTTGAAAACAAAAGTGGAATGATTCCAAGATCATAGAGATATGAATAAGCTTACAGATTTTACTTTACATAAAAATCCTGATGCTGTTTTTGTATCAATGGACACACTGGCTGAGTCTCTGTCAATTCTCTTCCTATCCCAAACAATGAAAAATGTTAATAATTCTGGATATAAACCAGATGAAGTAAAGAGCATCTAAAACTCTAGGCACCTGCTTGAGTTCAAAGTATTTGAGGTTTCCTTACAAATATTCTGATTTATCTTAATAGCTACTGATTATTTTTTTAGGAATTGGGCAGCTAGTCATATGGGATCTAGAAGGGTTTAATTCAAAGGTCACTTACACTCTGCAAAACCTAATCCCTTAACGTTAAAACAGAGGTTAAATCTCTTGGTGTATGGACACAGTATCTGCGTACCTCGCACGTGTGTACCTCCCTGCTTTACATGCCAGGGCGAGATACATCATGCTGCTATACATTTGTACAGCTCATTTTCCTGAATAACAATTTAGCTTCACGCAGGTCCTTCAAAGGCAATATGCCTGCCTAAGTGGTAGTTGGATTGTTATCTTTGTGAACAATAATCAAATAAGCTTTTATTGTGTTACGAACTTCCATTTATTTGTTTATTTCTCTTCTCTTAGAGTAGGTCCACAAGCCTGACTGACCAAGAAGACAGAAATATCCAGAGAGGTGTAAGCAAGCATTTTGAAGGGCAGAGACCAAGAATCTCTTAAAACAGATCAGTCCCTGCTAGAAAAAGTTTTAAATTTTTCTGGCAGCTGATCTGTTTTGAGAGATTTTTTTTTTTTAATTCTCTTGCTAATTTTTCCATCATCCCTGCTGGACATTTCTGCCCCACTAGTTAAGTCAAATGCCAAATCAAATGTTCGTAGGGTTGTGCGCTAACTGAGGAGTGATATTTCCAGTTGTGAAGGCAGGGCAGAAACAATTGAAACAATTATTTTTTTACTTTTTTTTTTTTTTTGTGCGAATACTCATCGTGTTACAAAACAGAACTTTGAACTCAAGTGTCAGTTAGTCATTTAGAAAATTTATATAGTTTCCCTGGCTGGATTTTTTTTCTTGAAAGTGTTTCCTTCTGAACCACAGAGTTTAAAAAGTTTAAAATCCAGACAGATATACTTAGCATGTGTTCAGTGGGGGCTTTTTTCATGTTGCTCTAGGCCCTTGAATGGGTTTTATACTTTTTTCCCACTGTATCATTAAAAAAAATCAGTTGTTTGGGTTTTTTTCCCCTCAAGTGGCACACATTTATAGTGAAACATCTTTCTAGCTCAACCTGTACATGCACACAGTGAGGTAGGGGAAAAGTGTCTGCTCAACTGAAATAAAATTTGCAGTTAATGAAAGTAAAATCCAAGGGTGAATTCCAAATTTGCTTAACAAACAGCTTCAGTTCCTTTGTGGTTTGCGAGTACTTTATATTTCCCTAACTACTTAACTTTTATACTGCTCAAAATAAAGGTTTATCATTAAATACTGCAAACTCTTTCAAAACACCTGGTTCCATAAACTTCAGTAAGGATGACTGGAAAGGGTATTGTTTAACTGGAGAGAGTAACCTGTTTCAGCAACATGGATTCTGTTGCTGATATTTTCCCATTGCTGCAACGTGTGAAGGCTGGAGAGCTCAGATATTTCCCTTAGGGCAGATACTGTCTACATAAATTAAGAATAAATAACAACCAGATATATTGGGCTATCCAAGGTGCGGCACAAATTATCTCTGCAAAGGAAGAAAAAATTATTGACATTTTAAACATGCTTCCTGTGAAAAAGAAAGTTTTACTTTTCCATAATCTGTCTAATAAATTACTTTAAATACATGACTTTGTGGCATAAAAGTATTTGTGTTTTTCGGTAAACTCATGCTTTAAAAGCATTAATCAAAAACCTGTAAAAGAGATGGTATTTTTAGCAGTGTGGGAAGAAATATTTCAAACATGGATTCACTCGGCAAAATCCTCTGCTTATTATTGGCAAATGGATGTTCTGACGAAGCCATGAAACACTTTTTGATTATTTTACTAAATCAGTGACTCGGACAAGGATTTCATGCTCCACCAAGTCTGATTTTGAATATTGGCTTAAAATGAAATTTAAAGAACAGCTTTGTCCCCATTAATTTTGTTTCTTGGTTGTTGCTGTTCTTTGGAAAGTACCAGTAAGAGCTGCTTATTTTCAGAAGGAAGAGCATATTGCATCTTTCACAGTGAGAATTTTTTCCCACATATTTGTAATATTTGAACTGAATAAATGTTAGCGAAGAAAAAATAAAATAACCAGTTCTTAAATGATATGGATAGATTTGGAAACTTGCAGGACAAAGTGAGATTGAAGGATTCTTCGTTCTCTTTTGCTTTATGCAAAGGAGCTTCTGGCTACATCTGATTCCTGGGAAATTTCACTTTCATCCAAGAGACCAGATGTCTCTCCAACATGCACTGTGCTAGGTTTGGTGAAAATCGTGCTGTGTTGCCTTGAATCTTGTTTGAGGTTTAGGCAGTCTATAATCTTCTGTTATTCAAAATTTCTTGGTGCCCCAATACCTGATCGAATGCCTTCTTGGTATGCAGGTACTCTGTAGTCAACATTTGCAAACAAAAAGCAAGGAACAAATAGATATTTGGAAGAAATTCTTTACTGTGAGAGTAGTAAGGCACTGGAACAGGCTGCCCAGAGAATGCCCCATCCCTGAAAGTGCTCAAGGCCAGGCTGGAAGGGGCCCTGAGAAACCTAGTCTAGTGGAAGGTGACCCTGTCTGTGGCAGGGGGATTGGAGCTGGGTTACCTTCAGGGTCCCTTTCAACCCATATCGTTCTAGGATTCTATGCTTTTTAGGTAAGCAGGTTGAAACAAGTCATCACAAGAGGTTCTTAACAAATCTGTCTGGATCATGATATTGACTTTAAATGAACATCTGGAAAGTTCCAGAGAATCTGGAGTATGATCTGCTACTCTTGTAGCACATAAGACATGACTTGAGAAATGTAATATAAGACAGCTATTTAGGCACAGATCCTCAAGAAAGTAACAGGCCAACTGTTAATGGACTTCAACAGAGAGTTGAATGCTGAGAATACATGTAATGTTAACTAGCATGATTTCATAGGAATTAGGTCTTGTCAAATGAAAATGTTATTGTTCTGAAGGACTACCAGTCTCGTTGATACAGGTGGCAGCTGTGCTGGCACACTTTCATAAAGCATTTGACTTAGTGACACCAATTAAAATTTGATTGCTCTTCAACAACAGTAAATTCAGAATGAGTCAACTACTGACAAACAACAAACTGTATTTGCTCGAAATAGTTAGCAAAATAAATTATGGTCTAGTGAGGTTGTATAGTTCTTAGCTCTAGTGCTTTCCTTTAAACCTGAAGGAAAAGCTGCTGTTTGAATTAGTGAGAAAAGTCACGGAGCAGGAAGTGATGGAAGTGGTTCACTTACGCAGAATTATCCTGGATCGTGTTGTCAGCTGGTACAGGATGAACAATAACCGAGTTATTTCAGCACACGTAAATTCAGGTGTGTTGGAATGAGGGCTCACTGCTCAAGAGGACTTTAATGGAGAGGAAAGCTGCCTGGAGATGCAGCATTACCCCTGTGGGGCTGCCTGTGACTGTCCTTTGTGTGGGTCAGGGCAGCACTGAGAACACCACCACGTGCTGTGATCTGCTGATGTGTGCTTCTGTCACGTTCCATATCTTGGATTAGTGTGTTAGGACAATGCTATGCTGTACCCTTCCCCACTGCTCTGTTTAAATCCTTCCACATGCTTCTTATTTAATGAACATTAGCATTCAGTTTTGCTGTGTGTCCTGAAAAATTTACGGAGGAAAAGAAAGGGAACATGAGTCAGGGAAATTTATATATTAAAGTTTGAAAGAATTTTGATTTATCGATTAAATAAGCCTAACCTGATCTTTATATATCAGAAAGTAGTTGTTCTGTTTTAAGCAGTGGACTGTGTATCGAAGTGCTAGGCTGTTGTGTGAACAGTCTGATGTCTGTGGGGGAATCAATCTGTCACCAGGAGCTGAGAAACACTCTGAGATAGGTAGCAAGAAATATATATTAAAAATATTTCCCTCAAACTGTATTTTGCTTCTGAGTCCTCACCTGTGCCATCCTCTTGTGCTGACACATGTGTTTATATAGTCACTTGATAAACCAGATGGATCACAGAATCACAGACTATGCTGAGTTGGAAGGGATCCACAAAGATCATGGAGTCTAATCCTTAGCCCTACATGGGACCATCCTCAAGAGTCACACCCTGTGCCCGAGATTATCATCCAGTGCTTCTTGAACTGTCAGACTTGTTGTTGTGCCCACTCCCTGGGAGCCTATTCCAGTGCCCAACCACCCTCTAGGGGAAGAACTTCTTTCTAATATCCAGCCTAAACCTCCCCTGACACAACTTCAGGCCATTTCCTCGGGTCCTGTCACTGGTCACCACAGAGAACAGATCAGTGCCTGCCCTCTTCTTGTGCTCACGACAAGTTGTAGACTGCAATGTGTCAGTCTGGATTAGTTTTAAGCCAGATCATCTTCCCAGCCCTTACACTGCACAACCACACAAATCATAGAATAGTTTGTCTTGGAAGAGACCTTAAAAATTATCTACATCCAACCCACCTGCCATGGACAGGGATGCCTTCTACTAGACCAGGCTGCTCAAAACCACATCCAATGTGATCTAATGAGTTATTAATCCTTATTTAAGTGGAAGATTTTAGTGGGATATTACTAAATTGGTTCTAATACTGCTGGCAGGTTCCAGTGCTTTATAACACTCTAACTGAAGTCATCCAAGTGGAATATTTTCTTGTGTCTTAACTAGGGAGTGAAACTTAAGAGAAGGATCTTGGGCACAACTGTTAGCTATTCATATCCTAGGTATGATCTTCATTAATAGTCTTACTCAGCTTCTTTCAGCATTGAATGCAATTCTAGAAGTAAGCTTGATATAATTTATCAACAAATTTGAACTTTTATTGCAGCGTAAGAATTTCTTGAAGTGTATTTAAAACTTAAACTGGGAGTGAAAACATGCCTGATTACAGAATAAGGTAGGCTCCACAAAGATTTAGTCAGTAATATATCCAATGCTTTAAATTTACATTTTGCATTCCCCCTCAAAAAGTTAAATGTACAGAGAAATCTGTACGGTCACAGCCCAAAGTTTCTAATTCATGTAGAATTTCATCGTAAGGGCTTCATCAATAGCATTTTAGGGTATGCAAGGACTTATGGATAAGATTAATAACAGTGATATCAGTTTGAATTGCTTCACTTACTCCAATTCAGTACTAGTGCACACTTTTTCTGGCCAGGTTGCATTTGAATCTTTGATGATTTTCTCATTCTAGGTTAAGAGCACCCACTTTCATGTAGGCTCATTTACATTTTGCTCTCGCTATCTGGTCAAGAGTCTTAATCTTCCCACAGTTTTTAGTAAAGGCTGTTTGTACATGACAAATTCAAGCTCGAACTTTCAGAAAAGATTTTTACAAGAGCAAATGCAATCTTAACTACAATAAAACTATTTCCAACACTTTTACATCAAATTCTAATTTAGAAGATGCACACTGAATTAGTTGGAATGCACTGGGACTCCAGTAGGAACAGTTTGGCCTATTCACAAGAGAGGTCAAAAGAAGGATGGAGTGCATCTCTTACATAGAGGATCTTGGCAAGTTAATATCTTACATTTTTTCCCAGTATTAGCCTTCAAAATTTAATAGTTTCCTTCTGTTTTTCAGTTGCTTTTATTTCTTCACTTTTGGAAGGAATTTATTCACTTTTATCTGTGTTTTGTTTAAATTTCTGCCTATATACTTCACAATTTCACATTTGCTTTCATCCTTTTGACTACTCTTTTGATGACTCCAGCCACTGCCTTAAATGTACCTAAGGCATATCTTTACTAAGATATATGTGAGGATAGAGATGTGCCAAAACAATTGTGGGGTGTACACCCAAAAGTTCATTGAGTGAATGTGGTTTTTTTTACAAACACCAAATTCTGCTGTGAATATTCGATACATGGATGACCATACAAATCTTTTCTTCTATATCTTTTTGCATTTTCACCTCTTTTACAATACTTTCTGCCTCGACTTTAACAAAACATTCTTTTTTTCACATTTGTTTTATTATAAGAATTACTTTAAATGTAATTCGAAAATAAAAGAAAGCTCTTTTGCATGAGTTCTTTTGATTTATTATAAAATTTTTAAAAGATGTTTTGTTAAATTTTTGTGGTAGCAGAAGATCCCTGCAAAAACACTGTAACATTAGTTAGTATTTTTTTATTCTTAAGAAAGAAATGTATTTTCAGTTAGGGAAAGTATAAATTACTTTCTCAGTTATTCAGGTTTAATGCAATTCATATAGCACAAAAATCTTATCCTGCTAATTGTTTAGCCATCCATGGAATCTTTGAAGAAAAAAGTACATGTGGCTCACATTTCTAATGTAAGGAAATAAAACTTGGAATACTTTTCTTTTACATGTTGAAAAGTAACAAAAAGAATGAAATATACTTTTCCCCAGTCGTTTAAAGTTATTTGGGCTTGGGTAGATGTATACTGGGGATGAATTTGGGGTCTGTATTTTTCCTATCCTACAGGTATTTTCCCACTCAAACCAGTTCCTTTTTTTTTTTTTTTTTAATTTTTGTTCCAAATGTTTCCTTCTAAGCCTTTCCCTAGCCTTCTCTTTACTGTCAGGATCTGGTTTTCTTCCTTTCTTTTTACCTTTCCATTTCTTCGAGTAGAGCCCTTTAAACAATTACAGTTTCAGAAAGTTTCCAATCTGGCCTTACTAGTAAGCTCTTAAAAGAACTCCTCGTCTAGAAATGTCTAAGTAGGAGATTGTTACTTCATCAAAAGATTAAAATATTTTTTCTAGCTATGTGTCAATTTAAGTTGTAATGCTCTTGTAGAAATCCTTGTGTTTGGTGGTCGTTTCCTTAAATATGTTTCAGTGGGAAAGGCAAAGGTTGTGAGTGTCAGCAAGCTATGCCTTCAGACTGTTTAGGTTTGATTGCATTGCATTATAGAATGCTTCATTACTAGTTTAACCTCTCAGAGGTTTTCAGCTGCTGTTTTATTTAGCTATACCGACTACACTGCCTACAGCAACTCCAGGCAATGATTCCCCCAGTGGCATGCATGAGCTGCCCTGCTCTACTGCAAAAATACATTATGGCTGAATTTGCCCTCAGAGTTTGGAAAGATCTAAAGCCTTTGGAGACTAAAAATGTGGTTTTTTCTTTGTTTTAGCTGGCAGTATGAGCCTCTGGCATTTCAAAGTGCAAGTCATTAGCGTCCACAAGGGTGATGTTAATATGTCTGTGTTTCAATCTCAGGACATTTTCCAGTTGCTTCTGCCACAACAATCTCTGCCATCTCAGTGCTTTTTAAGCCCCTTGTGAATTCAAGTAAGCTTTGCGATGCCAGTAAGAATCACTGTAGACTTTGGCTGAAACCAGTTGCTACCTGATTTACTCTTTTTGCAGTAGTTGTCAGTGAGGTTGAAAGTCTTGCAGAGTCCCTTAACATGGGAGGAATGAAGAGAGAGAGGGATGTAATGTTTAGAAATGTTAAACACAATCAAAAGAACAGCTAGAGGATTTTGGACTACCTTATTTTTTTAATTATTTGTATTTTTAAAATTGAGGAGCTGTGATTTAGACTTACCATAATACACAGTTGCCCATATAAAATCCCAGCAACAGTGGCAACAATGGCATTCAGAAATAAAGGCAAACTAAAGGATCAATTGAAGCAGTCAAGAGCATAGCCTGGGGGACCAGATGACAGTCCTCATTGATGAGAAGGATGGAATCTGTCAACAAAGGTAATGCCTTGCGGGAAACTCAATAAGGCAACACAGAGATCAAGGGCTGACCCTTTCACCCGGTGTGTAAGTGCCCAGTGTGGATGTACTGCGTGTTTGGTCAATTGCTGCTTGCTTTCACTGGGAGGAATGTCAGAAATATTCCCCCTTCCCTTTTAGACTGCCTTGCTGTATTCCCTCCAGTTCCCAGCTCAGGCGTAATCCCAGCTCCCACAGCTAAAAGGAATGTAATCTAATCAGAGGGATGGGGCAGAAGAATAAAAGAGGTCTGAATGTAAAGACAACCAAGCGAAGCTAAAAACATAAATGTTTTGGCAAGCCTTGCTATTTTTAGGCATTTCATTTGGTCTTGGGGAAAACAAAGTAGTGCGGTGCCAAGCCAGTACTGCCTGGGGTCAGATCACAAGGATTCACAGCCCACATTCCCTGTCCCCACCATGTGGGTATATAAAAGGACTGGAGAGGGACAAATACAATTTCTCTTAGTTTTCTCCTGGCTCATTATTCGTTTCCCCCTTAATATTTTTAAATTAAGAAAGAACTCTTCAGGAGATTATTCTCTCAGCTGCATCCATAGAAGGTCTCTCTGGCATGGATGGGCTCCTGGCTGTTCCTGCCACCTGCATGGGACATGGATCTGTTAGGAAAGAGTGGGAAGAGCCATGTGCTCACGTGTGCCCACCCACACACCAGTACCCAGCCGGGTGAGGGCTCCATGGAGAGCTTGAGTGGAAGGGATAATCCTGGATCACATTATAATTACTGCTTCCCAGAGGATTTGGTGCCTTAGAGAATGGAATTTCTGGCTCATGACATATCTGAAGAGTCCCAAAAGGCTTGTGGTTTGGACAAAGCCAGTCCAGATCTTCAGAGATGCAGGTAGTGAGATGGTGGTGTATCAGTAAAAAAAAATCCCTGTTCAGTTCACCTGTTTATTTTTGCATTTATGGATAAATATAGGGCTTTTCAGGTGTTTTCAAACTTGGATTTCTTAAAAATGGCACCACTCCTTATTCTGGTCCTGAGTAACACGTTTTCCTTTGGCTCATAACTTCTATTCATAATACTGGAAGTGTGTATATTCATTCCGGCCATTTCCTTGAGTTCGTGTGTTACAGTAGCAAGTAGCTCTGGCCCTGGTAAGACCTTACAGAAACTCACAAGTTACTCTGAATGTTGATCAATTTTATATTGTATGTTGGTCTGACCTGCTTACAGATCAACCCACAAGGAGCTATAAACTTAAATATAAGTTTCAATTTTGATTAAAATGTAGCCATTCTGGGCCGGGGCAGACCTGGAAGTGGTAAGGATGGATGGTGCAAGTCAATTTAAAAGCAGAACTCAGGTGTTGGCTAATTCACAGTAACTTCAATGTCAACATCTGAGTAGAAGAATGGACCCTTTTTTATGTGGGAGGACATCAAGCTGTCTTATGGAAACTGCAGCAAAAAAATTTATGGTCATGGGAATGAAAATTCAGAGTTTTGTGACTAAAGTTGCAAAGGAGATGGCAGTGCTAAGGACAGGCTTGGTTTGACTTCCAGTACTGTATACCAGCGCACATCTTGCCTGCTTTGATTTGAACATGACTGGAATGAGGAAGTTAGGCTCTCCTCATGCTCTGAAACTATGTTAAGATGCTCTTTTAAAAGTGTGAACTTGACAGAACTGACTTCACAGACAAGTACCAGAAATAAAAATGAGTAAGCAGTAGCTTATATTTCTCCTTACCTGAAAGTTGCACAGCAAAAGCAAACACACACTTAGAAAGCTTTGTACACATTTTCCTGACAAGGAGAGACAGGGATGGCTCTGGGCCTGTGTTCGTGTGATGCGTCTCTATGACATAGATGTCCAGTGCATCTGCATCTTAGCAGGTTATCTTATCAGATAAGGCTGAGTGACCTGATGTAATTTCAATTTAATTTATTATTGTTTATTTGCAAGAAATATATTTTCATTATTAATGGCCAAATTTTCTTTCTATTGTTCCAAATAATAGAATTCCATTTTATATAAATTCAACACAAATTGTTTGAGAATAATTGTCTGAGAGTAGTCGGTATTCCTTTTATATAAATTCAACAGAAATTGTCTGAGAATAATAGCTACAAGAGGTTCTGTTTTGCATATCTATCATTCTTCCAGTTGGACGCTCTAAAAGCATCTTACAAATAATATTAAATTTAACTTTGCAACACCCTGCTGGTGTGAATGAATATTATGAACTTTTTTTTTTCTTTAAATATGAAAACTGAGGCATAGAGATATTAAAGCAAAATCCCTCAAAGGTAGCCACTGGCATTACTTTGGGGTGTTTCCATTTTCTGTCAGTGAAAGAAAATGACACTACATTATCAAACAATACATTATCAAACTGGGGAAAGTGTAAGGAAAAAGTTTTATGATGCTGTCATCACTTCTGCATGGTTTGTCCTTGGAAAATGATTGATAATCTAAGAGGATGTTCATGATTTTAAAGAAAATCACTTCAGGTTAGCTGGAAAGGTCTGTTGTGGAGATCATCAGACCTTCTGCATATTGCAGTGCATTAAATATTGTGACTCTTATAATTTGTAGTAATATACAATTGTATGTGAGCATGACTTCTGGAAGACTTTCTAAAATAAATTATGAACATTTTATGTTTTGATGATAAACTCATTCCAGATTTTCTAGACATGCATTTAAAAAATTTATCTTAAATGGAAAGAGAAATATTTTAAAATATTCTTATAGTATTATACTATAGCATTACAATGTAGTATTACAAACAGAAAGGTATAGAAAACTTCTTTCCAATTTTGCAGCTATTCAGTTTTGCTAGTGCAATAGGAAAAGTCTTAAAAAGCCAAGGAAGAGGTATTGCATGAGATTTTGTGGTGTCGATGAATAATAGGCAATAAGCACTGCACACTAGACTCCATTATGACTCCAGTCCATAGCTGCATCCAATATTTGATCTACACTCTGCTCCACAGATATGAGAAAGGTAATCAAAGCTGATCAATCTTTACAATAATGTAAAATTCTTTTGTCTTCAGTTTTTTGGCTTCCTCTTCAATGGAAGCTTCATTGCTTCAGCAATGGAAGAAATTCTTGATGGAATTTACTGATGGTATTGCAAAGCCTCTGCAATTCTTTGTACTGAGACATCTGAGATGGGCTACAGAAGGCGTCAGAATGGATGTCAAAATCCGTGAGGGCTGAAGGCAATCCTTAGTGAAACTATCTGTGGCATAGTTATACATCAGGGTAAAATTTACACTATTTGTATAAGGTCTCCTGCCTTATGTCCTTATTGTAGAGAACTTCAAACTTCCCCTATATAGCATCACTTAGCAATTATAGACTTGCATTTTTAGAATTCTGCCTTTGATCCATGGGACATCCTCCTTTGCAGCAAAACTGCAAAGGACCATTACATGTATAAGTTATTCATAAATTATTTCAAACTTGAGAAACTGTTCTTTACAAATGTATCATTCTTGTGCATCATGTGCTTATTTTATCATCTAGTAAATAGTGTTGTTACATGATTTATAATATGCTCCTTATTTCAGTTACTTCATAATCTGTTTCTAAGTTAGTTAAATAAATTAGTTGGCAGTAGAATGGTCACACAGCAAATTCCAAAATGGGACCGTAGCTAATACCAATTGTTGTGTAGATACTTCTAAACGTAATTACCTTGGAAATGCTGACACAGGAAGCAGGGTAACTTAGAGTTAATTCTGCAGGACCTAGAGCTCCTTACTGCAGATATGTCTTTCAGGTACAGCATTGACTTTTGAGTTGAGCATTAGCACTGATATGCTGTGTCTCCAGGAATTAACGCAATCAAGGAAGTAAATGAGTTAAAGAAAATAGAAAGCAGGGGTCTGTGTGCAACCAATTCTGATTTATTTGAGTCTCAGCTCTATTAGTGTTCTTAGAAGTAGCTCTCTGTCAATGTAATTAGTTGCTCGGTCAGCTTTTCAGGGAAGGAAATCTTGCTAACTTAAATATTAGGTCTCTAAGGACTATTTTATTCTTTTCATATTGAGACCATGCTGTAATGCTAGTAGGGCTTAGAGGACAATGTTACTCATGAAGCAGTGAGATCAGTCCCAGTGAAACCTGCTTTAAGACCTCAAGATGTGGAATAACAGCTGGTTCATATTGGCTGCTCAGAGAGACCACCCCAGTCCCTAAAAAATCAGAATGTCTTTTTTCACCCTCGTTGTTCTTCTGATTGGAGTGTACTGTGATTTTTTTCATCTTTCCTACTTAACTAGAAAGATTCTTGTGGGTTTTTTGTCCTTAGCTTCCTAAGGAATCTATCACTGAGTATCCTCCGTTCTGGCTGGACAGGACTCAGTTCCTCTGGGCCGATGGTCATAGAACAGGAAGGCATCAAAGTAAAAGCTGAGCAGCAGAGTTTGAGCCCATAGTAAAGTCATTTAATCAAACTGGTTTTCACCTGTTTGCAGAAATACTTGATAGAAGAGTTTGGGTGGGTTTTTTAAAAGGCTATTGGGCTTCAATATTTGCCCCTTAAGACTCGGTGATGGGAAGGCTTTGAGTGCAGTTGGAAACTTGATCAATTTTAATATAAATTCTTATTCTGAAAACAACAATTTAAAGTTTTTGCAGGGCAACTCCCTTCAAAAGATTAGACAGGCTAATCTGATCATATTGCCTGGTGAATCTATGAAAATGCTGTGAAAACCAGACATTTTTGCACACCAAAGATGTAGAATTACAAGATTTAAAGCTTGACTATAAGTTTGTTACTCGTAGTTTTCAGTGTCACCTGCACTGAAAGTATGCTTGGATCTTTACTTATCTCCACAGAACAAGGTGGCTGAGGATCCCTCTTTCAATTTTTTTTTTTTTTTTTTTTAATTTAATGTCATTAACATCACTGGTTGTAAAGTTCCGCAGGTTCTAAATGCCTTTGAAAATTCTCCCCACGGTCCATTAATACAAGATTATTAATGTATTTACTTGTATAGTACTTTGGGCTGAGAACACTTCTCAGACACTGACCTAAATTGTACCTCTGAGCATACCACTGATAAAAGTGGAGTTAGAGAACTTCATACATGATGTAAGCAGAGGACCTCCTAGATCTTCACACCAAACATGACCACACATACCACATCTTGTAACTCTCTTCCTGACCTTGTCAAGAATCACTGTGTTGGGGAGCAGCCTTTTTGCTTTCACCACTTGGATGAGAAGCTGCTTTCCAGAAGCTCCACAGGAGCTTCCTCCAGCAGCCCTTTGGCCCACATACAGCCAGTCATTCATCTGCCTGTCATGGTGGTTAAATGAATGTTCTTATTTCTTATGTTTCTTAAAAGAAAATGACATCTGTCATCAGCCTGAACAGGTCACTCTCTTCTCATATTATCCCATCAGATAACATCTTCTTGCAGGACCATTCCAGTCTGAGGAATGCTTTCCTAAACTAGGTGACCTGAAAGCTTCATAGTAAGGTGTCACCTAAAGAGTACATTGATACTAGTAGATATTCAACAGAAAAGTATCATCTGGTACCACTTTGGTATCACTTTCCTTTCTCACTGTCATCAGATTGCCATCTGCAACTCCTTCTGTCACCACTCATTACACCAGAATCCTGCTCCCTGTCCAGCTGATGGATTCCCAGCTTGCAACAGAGATTTTGTTATTAGTCTCCAAATGCACAGTCTTGTGTTGTATGGTAAACCATTTCTTCATAGTTGATTTTTCCAGTCATCCGGTCCTTCTCAGATACGCTGCGTCTGTGTGTACTGCTGAGCATTGCTGACCTGTCTCATCAGCACAATGTCATTTTTCTCTAAAGGTCAAAAAAGTTTTGAAAAAGTGTGTCTTTAAAGTTATCCTGGAATATACCCACTAATAACTCTCTCAAACTTGCAATGCTTATTTTCAACATTATTTGCTGTACTATCCACTTAGATCAATTCCTTACGTATCATGTTTTCCTTTGTTAATTTCACCCTCAATTTTCACAATTTGTCAAATTTTTCACTGGAAACCTGGCGGAGATTTTTGTCATTTTTTACAACCAGAAACCATTGTTTACTTAAAGAAAAAAACAAGCCTAGACAAACATGAATTACTAGTGAAAAATTCATTTTTTCTGCTATTTTCCATTCTAATTTTTCAGGAATTTCAACTGGTTTCCAGTCTTTCTTGCTGATTCCCTCAGTTATATATTGCATGCTAGTATATTATTTATGTGTGATTAACAGGTTTTACCTTCTTCGCAACCTGTACAATTTCCTTTCTGACTTTAAAGGCTGTTGTTCCTCAGTCCCCAATTAGAAAAGATGCTCAAAGACTTCCGTATGGGAAGTTTGAATTGAATGATTTTATAATCTCAAAGTGAGAGACGAACAGCTGACCAATGGATTTTCTTGCTTCAGCTGTCAATTGGAATTTTTTAGCTTAGGAAAAACAGAAGTTTAGCTGATAACACCTAATACAAATTTTGTATTTATTGCCTTTCCCTATTTTTCTGCCTTCTACATGAGTTCTAATGAAGGATTCGCAAGGAAACCCAACTGGCAGTCACTTCCCTATACATTTTATCACATATCCCAATAGAGTGACATTTTTAGCATGCTTTTCCAAGTTGTTACATTAACAAATTTGCACTGATTTCTTTATCCTGTCATCTAAAGACCACCTTGTAGTAAGACAGTGAACTTTTACAGCATTCCATAGTTGATGCACTGTCTAATGTCACAAATGTCTGCTCAAATTACTTCACTAGGACTTGAGAAGAGTCTACATTGTGCCTTCCATTTGAGCTTGATTTGACAGAATCAGTCCCTGCGCTAGCTCATGGCACTTATCAGTTAGTCAGCCTTCCTCAGGGAAGAGAATTTAGAGTGCACCATATTCAGTTTTCAGATCAAGCCCTGTCCCCTTAGGAAGCTATGTACTGCATTATTAAACAAGGTGCCATCAGCCGTAGCACCATGCTTAAACATTCAGTCAAATAAAAGACGACATCATTAGATTAACTCTTTTTTCACCAGCTTCATTTATCTTTCAGTGATCTAAAATGCAACACTAAGACAAAGAAAAGTTTGCTATGTCTTTCCTTTCATTTCTCCTGAAAGTCAGTAAAACCTGTCTGATGTTACAAAATAATGATTACACTAAATGCTATATGAAATGGGGTTTTGCAAATTATTTTTTAAGTTGAGACCAACATATTGCTAGTTTTATGTCTAGTTCTCATAAAGACTATTCTGTGTGTTTTAATATATCTATCATATCTATGCACAACTAAATTCTGCTGATTGCTGTGACTTTAAGTATAGCAGAGACTGAAAAGTTACATGAAGCTAATATGTCTAAATGAGGGAAGAAATTGCTCATAAATGTAAAAGCCTCTTTATAAAATGTATTACCTGTTATACCATCAGTGCACTGTATGGTAAGGTATAAGTAGATTGCGATCAATTTCTGTATGTATCATCAAGAATTATGGATCTTTTAAAATATTTTATATAATTTTAATCAAACTGAAAGTCACACAGAAGGAAGACATGCTCCCCCTTGAAAGTGAGTAGATTCAGGATATATATATTACGATTTGCATTTTAAATCTCCTTGGGTCTTCTTATATTCAAAGTGATTTTTTTGCATCTTTATTTATCTTGTCAGACCAGAAATTGTCAAGATTCTCTGAGAAAAGGAAAGATATCCTTTTTAAAGCTTCATGTTGATATAAATATGAAAATGGATTAAACTCTGCTTCCAATTTTCAAACATATGTACTTCAATGAATATTAAATGGTAGACCCATATCATCATCATGACTTATTTACTTTGTCGAGTTTTTATCAAAAAAGGACTGGAGTTTGCTGTGGAGCGTGAAACTCCACTGTAATTGAGTTTAGAGTGGTAAAACCACTAAAGAGGCCATGGCCCCAGAGAGTTCCCTGAAACCCACCTGTCAGCTGGTGTTACATCACTGATCCAACAAGCCGTGCCTTCCTCTTCCCGCTAAAGATTTCTGTGGCAAAAAAAAAAAAAAAAAAAAAAAACAAAAAAGAAAAAAAACCCGAAGTTGCTCCTAGAAAAAAAAAAAGAAACCTCTGCAACAGCTGCACGGTGTCAGCAGAAATAATGATCTGAAACTCAGCCTCCAAGGGATGGTAGTCTGGGTCCTAATTCTGTAAGGTGTCATTTCTTTCATTGCAATGCCATTAAACATGAAGGTAATGGAGATGACATGAAGTATTCTTTCACCAAAGTATAACAGGAGAGAGAAAGGGTACTTCGGGATATTGACAGGGAAAGGTATCTTGTTTTGCTAGGGGGATTGTCTTAAAGGATCCAGGCATAAAAGAGACCACTTAATTCTCATCATTTTACTATTGAAATCGCACATTTTAACGTTGTAGCTTTTGAAATGTACATTCACGTGAAAACTGAAGTTGTAAGCAGGTTTAGTTCCATAGTTTTTGTGGGTTAAAAGCAGTTTTTTGCAGGTAGATTGAATAACTAGCAAGGCTAACACCAGAGTATTTTATAATCATTGATGACATCAGTCCTCAGGTCAAGTGTTCTGCTTGCAGAACTCCATTTCCTTCAGTGGAATTACTCCTGTGCAGGATCTGGTTATAAGTGATAGTGACTGGTGATGTTTAACAAATGGTTCACCTGCCTGTCTTTTGTCCAGCAGACACTTAGATCTGACGCAGGACCCCCCACCCCCACTATAATTTAAACACCTGCACTGGCCTTTTGAGCAGAGATGAGACATAAAACATGGGAAATAGCTTCTTTGTGAAACTCAAGGTGATTCCTGCAATGAAATGTCAAGGCAAGCCAGCAGAGCACTTTTCCAAAATGGCGTTTATTCTATTTTTGGCATGAAAAGAGGCTTTCGTCTTCAGGCTGTCAAGGAAGTCCCTTGACAAAAGCAAACACCTAGCTTCAAAGACAGCTAAATGCCCAAACCTTATTTAATATCCTACCTCCACTGAAATCACTGCCATTCTGATGTTGGATCAAAGTCTATAAAAGAAAAGATTCCAAATGTTTTCTTTGGAGAAGATGTAGCTGATCGTATTGAGTCCCTTTTTCAAGAAAGGGGAAGAATCTGCTCTGTGAGACTTGGATTTGTTTCAAAGATTGTGGCTGACAGATGCATTGTTCTGAAAACTACTCCTGCCAGTTTTTTTATCTATTACACCTGCATTAATATTCAGTGCAAATGAGTCCTCCGTTTGGTCTTTGAATTACTACTGTGATCATTGGTGCTGAAATTGAGAAAGGCTATGATATTTCTCCTATATCTTTGCTGCACATCAAAGTCTGAAATAGTACTTCCTACAGGAGATGTGCCGCTCTCAGGAGTAACATGCTTCTACAGCAGTTTGCTGGGAGGAACATTACGAATTGCTGTGCATTACCCACTTGACTTTGGCATGCAGCCTCCCTGCAAGGAGTAACTTCAGACAGGCTCACTGCTGGGCAAAGGATACACAGAAACTTCCAGCCTGGTCAGGGAGCAATATGGGCTTGCACCCTTTTCCAGAAGAATAAGGCTGTTGTTAGTGTGGGTGCTCTCTTAGCTCTATGAAGGAATGTTTTCTTTAAATCAGAGAAGCTCGCTACAAATTCAGTGTCTCCTAGTGTTCCTGCTTGCTTTCAGCTTCAGACTCAGTGTCTTGAATGATTATTTATGAACAACATTGAACTGAAGATAACAAATGTGATGACTCTCACTGAAGAAATCTTCTAATTGTCCATCTTTTCAATATTCTATGCATTTTCGCAACCAAGAAAACCTTTAGGCACACAATGAAATTAAAAACTGTGTATTGAGAGGGGAAACACACATTTTGATTTTGGCGTACTTTTTGGTGGCTGTCTGATAGAAAACTTTTTCCACTCCCAGTTAGTTTTCAGTTGCATCACCTCACTGACCTGGCAAAATCTGATGCTGTAGGATCACTGGACCTGACACTAGGAAAGTGGTGGGAGCACAGAACCACAGGAGGGCAACCTCAGTGACTTTTTTTGGCAGCAGTCTAAGTTACACAGGATAAGATATATCATAAAGTCACTTTGCAGTTGTTAACAGTACTGTTTTATTACAGTAAAAAAATAGGGAAAACTTGAGTCAATATCTATGAATTACCCTCCTTTTTCTCCCCTTACTCTGCCCTCCATGATGGTGCCTGCATCCACATCAGCCTTTATTTTAGCAGTACATCAAGAAGACAAGAGTTGCTTAAATTGTTTCCATAGATTTTCACAGTTTTTTCGACATCTCTCTGACTGCAGTGCAACTTCTTCCCTCGAACCCTGATCACTCACAATGTTTTATGGCATCTATTTGAGGGGCTTGAAATGGAACAGCTGAAGAAACAATGACACCTTGCCCCAAAGAATTAGTACTTTGATACTTGTGGGAATGCACAAAATGTCAGGTGTTGGTACATGTCTTTATTGTGCTGTGAGAGATTTTAGCAATTGTTTAAGAGAACTGCTGGGATGACAGAGGTGCTGTGGATTTGAGGGTTGATATCTCAATATGGTAACTGGGTTATATTGTCCCCCTTACTGCAGTTTCAGGTAAAGTATGTTGTTACAATATGTTGCACATCACTCAGCTCTCGGTTCCAGTAGTTGTAAAGAAATAAGTGACCATGGATATAGCCACAGTATATTCCAGATATTTGATGGCAATGCTGTGCAGCTCTGTTTCTGCAGAAGGCCCATTACTTTTCGAACGTGCTCTTTGGATCTGATTTGTCAGCTTTCAAATAAAAGTTGTTCACAAATTATTCACACCCACCACCCAAACATCACGAGGGTGAGAAGTCTTTGCTATTGCTGAGCCTTACATTTAATACCCAAGCGTGGTATCAGTAGCCTGTCCAATAAGTGATTGAAGGATATATTAGGGGTATTGTAAACATCGCAGAAATCAATTGCTGCTTTCCCTTTGACAAACAATATCCAACACTAGATGGCACGCTTGGCCTCAGGATCACAGCCACTCGTGCCTGTCCTTGCTTGCCCAAGCACCTTACCTAGTAGACTAATTTTGAAACTTCTGTTGTGTGATCTTCCCCAAACTGCTTCTTTCTGCACATTTTGAAAGAAAAATTTAAAAATCCCTGAATAAGGAAAGAAAATAGGAGAAACTGGAGTGCAAATGACAGCATTTTTTAAGCAAACAGTGATTCACAGCAAAAAAAGAAAAGGTGGATGCAAAACTGTTTTCGGCATTTTCCTCCTCTATTTCATCATCTATTATTATTATACTTGCAGATTAAAAATGGTTATATTAACTAAAACCAAAATTTCTTCATGTCAATTTGATCCAAGTAAAAATTTTACTTTATTTTATTACAATTCTTGATTTGGTCACTGAGCCAAAAATCCACACTTTCAATGTCCCTAATGCTTTAGGAACATTGAAAATGTGTCAGGAACTGCCTCTGCCTATGTCAGGAACTAGTGGGACATAATGGAATTGGGATTAAAGGGCAAAGCGAATGGAGCTAACGATCCCATGTCCACACAAAATGAGATTCAGGGATGTTACTTTGACTAACTCTAATCTGGTCTAATATTGCTCCAGCCATGAAAGACCATAAAAGATTTTTCTGTAAATACATTATCAACAAAAGGAGGGCTAAGGAGAATCCCCATCCTTTATTGGATGTGGGGTAAAATAAAACACTGCCATAAAGAATGAGTAAAAGGCTGAGAGACTTACTGCCTTCTCTGCCTTAGTCTTTGAGAGTAAGACCAGTTGTTCTCCATGTACCCAGCCCCCTGAGTTGGAAAACAGGGATGGGAAGAAGAACAAAGCCCCCACGTTCCAAGGCAAATGGTCTGTGACCTGATACACCACTTAGACACACACAAATCTGTGCATCTGGATGGGATACACCCAAGGGTACTGAGGCAGCTGGTGGAAGTGGTCACTGAGCCACTTTCCCATTTACAGCAGTCCTGGCTAACCAAGGAAGTCACAGCTGACTGGAAGTTACCCAGTGTGACACCTCAAGAAGGGCCAGAGAGAGGATCCAGAGAACTTCAGTCTTGTTAGCCTGACCTGGATGCCAGGGAAACTCATGGATCGGGTCATAAAGAGTGCCATCACACAGGATTTACAGGACAACCAGGGGGTCAGTCCCAGCCAGCATGGTTCATGAAAGGCAGGTTCTGCCTGACTAGTTTGATCTTCTTCTCTGACAAGGTGACCCAGATAGTGGATAAGGGAAAGGATGTGGATGTTGTCTTTCTAGATATCAGTAAAGCCTTTGACACCATTCCTCACAGCATTCTCCTGGATAAACTGGCTGCTCCTGGTTTGGACAGGTGCACCTTTGCTGGGTTAAAAGCTGTCTGGGTAGTGAGGCCCAGAGAGTGGTGGTGAATGGAGTTGCATCCAGTTGGCAGCCAGTCACCAGTGGGGTTTTGCAGGGCTCAGAATTGGTGTAGGACCTGTTTAACATCTTCATCAATGACCTGGACAGGGTGATCGAGTGCCCCTCAGTCAGTTTGCACCGACACCAAGCTGGGTGTGCATGCTGATCTGCTGGAGGGGAGGAAGGCTCTGCAGAGGGACCTGACAGGCTGGATCAATGGGCAGAGGCCAGTTGTAGGAGGTTCAACAAGGCCAAGGGCCGGGTCCCATGCTTGGGTCACAGCAACCCCTGCAGCACTACAGGCTGGGGACAGAGTACTTGGGAAGGTGACTGATAAAAGGACCTGAGGATGCTGATTGACAGCTGGATGAACATGGGTCAGCTGTGCGCCCAGGTGGCCAAGAAGGCCAGTGGCATCCTGGCCTGTGTCAGGAATAGTGTGACCAGCAGGACCAGCCCAGTGATTGTCCCCCTGTGCTCAGCACTGGTGAGGCCACACCTCAAATCCTGTGTCTGTTCTGGGCCCTTCACTACAAGAAGGTCATTGAGATGCTGGAACACATTCAGAGAAGGGCAATGGAGCTGGTGAAGGGTCTGGAGCACAAGTCTTATGAGGAGCAGCTGAGGGAGCTGGGATTGTCCAGCCTGGAGAAAAGGAGTCTCAGGGAGGAACCTTATCACTCTCTACAACTACCTGAAAGGAGAGAGTCAGCCTCTTCTCCCAGGTAACAAACAGTAGGATGAGAAAAAATGATCTCAAGTCTTGCCAGGGCAGGTTTAGATTGGATATTAGGAAAAATTTCTTCGTGGAAGGGGTTGTCAAGGACTGGAGCAGACTGCCCTGGGAAGCGGTGGAGTCACCATCTCTGGAGGTATTTAAAAGCCCTGTAGATGTGGCACTTAGGGACATGGTTCAGTGGTGGACCTGGCAGTGCTGTGTTAACGACTGGAGTTGACGATCTTAAAGGTCTTTTTCAACCCAAACAGTTCTGTGCTTCTTTGATCTCTTGAGAGAGACCTTTCCATGGTATTACAAAACCTCCTTCAAAACCTTTTTTGGTTATGCCTGAAAAGCACATGCTGGCTTTTTGATGTATAGTACCTAGAAGTTCTTAGAAATGAAAACATTGCTTTTGGCGGCATCAGTGCAGTGTGCAAACTGTGCTTCTCTGCACTTCTCTCCATCACTGAGCTGTGGGAAAAGGCGTTTCATTTAGCTACCAGACACAGAAACTTCCATGAAGTCCTTGTCTCACTAAAGTATTTTCAGCTGTTCTTTACCTCAATTTTATGTGAAAATGCATATATCTCTCTGGTATTTCTGCCTCATCCTTTTCCATTGTAGGAGGTCTGGACACATAATACTGATGCTGTACTGCTAATATCCAGGTACAAACCTCTGCTATTCTGTTAGAGACCTTCTCTACCTGACTAGTATTATTATCGGAGTATGATCTCCCCAGTGAGAGCCTTGGTTCAGATGTTTACTTGCTGAAGGAGTGGAAACAGGACACAAAGCATGATCTTCTGTACGAAGTTGGGAACCCTGGCCTGGCAAATGCAGGCATTGAACAGAATGCAGATGTAGGTTTTTGCACTCTGGTGCCTCTTGGCACTAACATTTGCTCTAAATGTTTTAAAATAATTAGGCATCAATTACTTCTAAACTCCTTTCTACCACTGTAATGTCGTTAATTTTACCTGCATTGTTAATGACTTACATCAACCAGAGTGAGAAGGAAATAAAACCATAGAAATCTTAGGAAGTGGAAAAGAACCTTATTTTACTGTCCACACTAGTAACAAATGCATTGATTTTAGTAGTTCAGCATCCTAATTTTTAGAAGCACTGAAATATCTCCCAGCTGGATAAAATAATGCAGGAAAGGCAACCCTGTCTGCCTGACACAAAGTCAGAAACCTAATAAAGGGAATGCAGCATTGGAAAGTACAAAAGTCAACATGTCAACATAAATCAGCTTTGTCAGACTGAAACAGATGAGTCCATTGGTTGGTGGATCAGATTAAAGTAAATCAAGGCACTATAAAGGTTACACATTATAGGGATTTGTGACTGGTAAACTTTCATAGTGGGATCAGAGATAGGAATCATCTGGCAGTGGAAATAAAAAGTCAAAGTGAAGCTTAAATGCTGAATCAAAAATCAGTCCTGTTAATGTCTAACACTCTGGGGTCAAAAATTCATAAGAGTCCAGCTGTGAAAATAAGATGGGAGCTGTATTAGTTTTCTCCATTCTGTATCTCACATTTAAGTGTTGTCAGTTGATGAGGGTTTGTCCCTTGGGAATTGTCGTGGGGTACTTTAGTCCATGTAAAGTGAAAATTTTGCATCATGTCGAGGATCTTGTGAAATTCTGTAAAGCATGAGGACAACATGCTGAGATTCATAATGGCAAGGAAGGAACAGTAGAAACAGTAATCTGCCACATGCCCTTATCTAAAAGTGGTTCTTGACAAAGGAGGCAGCGTGTTTGCAGTGTGGAAGCTAAGAGAATCTGTGACACATTTGAACAGTCAGTGGCTATTAATGGATAAAAACTGGCAACTTCAGACTGATGTTGACATACAGAACTGTTTAGAATAAATAGGAAGCCCAATGGACCCACTCTTTTTGTTCCTTTCAGTACTATTTCTGTTTGTGGCTTTTGGTAAAGTTCCATTACTGGGTCAAAAGTTTGAAGTAAACAAGCAAAAAGCTCTCTAGCAGGATTTATATACTGAGAAAACTTGAAGAAAACAAATCACATGCAGCTTCTTTAAGGCACATGTTGCATAGTGTCTCTGCAACAATTTTACAAAGCTTTTGTATTTGTCCACTTCCCCCTTTGTTTTCACATGATCAGCTCACAATTAATTGTTTATAATTCCAGAAATCTCTAAATGTATGGCACATTTTAATACCATAGTTTTACTGTGTGCTCAAGAGAAAGAATCTGAATCGAGCAAAGAATGAACTTTAAAAGAAATTAATGCAGTCCTGCTCATTTTCTAAAAATTATTTCAATTCTTGGAATATTTAACTTCTGTGATCCGAATTCAGACCTGTTTAAGACACACTTTTCTCTGTATTTGGCCCCACTCTCCTATTTTTGGTCAGTGATGCTTTCCAAAGAGTAAGATGCTAATAAGCACATGTACATGTCACATCTATCTATGAGGGATGCACTGAGTGCTTGCAAATGGCATTACACAGAGTTGTTGATTCAAGGTATGAAAAGAATTTTCCAATGTGTATTTGTCTAGTATATTTAGCCTCATTTAATAGATGGGGCACTGAGTGACATAAAAACTGGGGGCAGAAAATGTCACTGTGTAACACCTTCTCCTGTGGTCTAAATGTAATCAAAGGAAGGTTGTGAAGATGTTGGCTGAGGCTGATGTGTCAGTGAGCCTGTTTGTTTCCCCAGCTCTATGGCTACCTATTTGTGAGTAATTGAAGCTCTGGAGGCTGGAAGGCACAGTCTGAAACAGTGATTTGTTCAACATAATAATGATAGCTGTGCAAAATCAAGATAAAATTCCCCAAATATCTCAATTCTCAGTTTCCTGTCCTGGTTATGAGATCATGTTGCCTCTTGCCTTATAACTATGTTGAAAACAACATTTCAACAATAAAAATAGAGTTCTCATGCATCTATTTATCCTTTGAAAATGCAAGTTGAGAATAATGTTTATAACCAGTGTAAGGTCGTGGTTCCAGAAGCACAGATTCTGTTACTCTTACCAGGTTAAATACATTTTATTGAATATTCCCATGACTCACACATAGAAGACAGTACTACCTTTTGTGAATAAAGGTGGTATAGGTGTTCCAAATTATCAACAATAGCTTTAACTTTTTAATAAATCACTAGAAGGCCAACTGACTTATCCAGTACATTAAGGGAAACATACTTAGTTGTACAATCTCCTCAACAAGTCATAAGGAGCTTGATTTACTGTTCCTGACTTACAGTTCTCATTTGGGGGAAAAAAAAATATTACATGATAATAAGATTATCAACATTAGTGCTGATGAGGTGAAAAGGTCACAACCAGGATCACAAGATGTAGGGTTTAATACACAGAATGGCAATGAAAGACAAAGACAGGTGACATCACTTCATATGTTCTTATCTTGTGGTGACTTTACTGACCATAGATTGTAATGGGATGATGGGCTAATCTAATAAAACATGAAGCTGGTTAAACAACTACTAAAAATAAGAAGATCTACAATTCAACTAATAACTAAAGTAATTTACTTCCATTCAGAAGGGTCTCAATTTAGTTTAACATTTACTTATGTGAAAATTATTTCATTGGCCACATAAGTCCACCCAACTCAGAAATGGGACAGAAAGCTTCTAGCTGGTCAGAGTAACAGAACACTGGTTAATAACATAAAATGAGAGTTAAAATATGCTTCTGTAAGAAGGGTGTGTATAATAATATAGTGAAATGCCAATGTTCTGAGCCAGGCAGTCACTGATAGGGAATTGGAACGTGATCCTGTGGCACTACGAGTTGTGGTAGACCTTGAGAAGAAAGAGGGACAATATTAGGTCCGAACTAGGAGCTCTCAGTGACCATTTGTTAACGAAGGGAAAAATACAGTATTGGCAGAAAGATCTGCAGACAGGTAGTAAGGGCAGCCACAGACTTGTAAGGTAGGTGAAAAATTAACAACCTCACTGAAATAATAGTTGCTGTTTTAGTCATAGTGTACTCAAGCTGGGTCTCATTCCAGGCATGAAGTCTGTCAACAGTGAAAATGTCTTGAAATCTTTTACTGTAACCTTCTAACTTCATTCACTGGTGCTGATTCAGTACTGCTTGGTGCTGATTGAGGCTGAAAAATACAGCATGGGTGGAAAAGTACTCCTTCCTGCAAACATTTGAGTTTTCTTGGAAGTTTCCTCTCTCAATACCGACCTGGCCTGACCCTATTTAGCTTGTGAGATCTGATGAGATCAGAGCCTGAGGTTATGGCACTAAACTAAGAAAAGTGATAACAAAACAAAAATGGCATGATTGACAGGGTAGGAGGCTGAACACAATAAGCCTATGGAGAACTATGTGTATGTATTCCACTCCTTAATATCCTCTTTGTAGATAAGAAAAATAAGCCTTACCCTGGAGCTAAAATAGTAATGGGATGAGGGCTGCCTGCCTTACTTGATGGCCACAAACAATAAGTATATTATACAAAGATGGATTACTGAAATGGAAAGTGGGTACTCATGAGATGCTACCTTGAGGCAGGACTGAGGCAGGAGCCATCCTGGACCCTTGTGCTGTCTACAGTTATCTCCTTTTGGTGGCCCCGTGTTTGTCAGTAAGCTGTGATATGACCCTGTATAGTCTAACTTCAGTGCTTTTCACTGTCAGGTTCAGTGAGGCTATAGAAGATTATTTTGCTTGGAGAAAAAAAAAATAGATAATGTGAACTCGTCACTGAAAGCATTTACAGATAAAAGAAGTAGTCAGCAGAAAACTATCTAAAGAGGTTTCTTTTGTAGTGCACCAAGGAAAAGCAGCTCCTTATGGCAATAGAAAAAATGGCAATAGGAGAGTTACATAAGGAAGCTCAGGTTTCTTTTTTTGTGTCCTGTGTTTTTCACTAATCTTGAGAATTATTGAGACATATGCTATTAAGGTTGTGATGTAATTGTATTGAACTCATTTAACAGACTTTAATGACAGATTTTTTCTTCTGCAATGAGTACTGGAAGTAACTTCAGAAATTAGGCCAAGTTTTGATGTTACTTTGTAGTGTAATAAACAGAAACTCAATTAACATCAAAGGAATTGTTCTAGATTGTTACAAAACACCTATAGCTAGTCAATGCTCAGAGCCTCTATATTTCAGTTTTTCAGAAAACTAGCATAATTTCTAAGCATCTTTCATTCCTACAGACTATTTCATATGCAAGCCAAAGGCTCATATAGATCTTCTCCTTGCTTGGAACAAGCTAAGACAGATCAAATGTCCCTGAGGCTTTTTTCTCTGGTATTCCAGTTCAAGATAGAAATGCAAATACATTTAATGAGAAATTACTCAAAAGGCTTCCTATTTTAGAGATTCATAACTGGTTTGCGATTGCTGGTTGTGAATTAGAGCTAGTGGGAATTTTTCTGCTGAAGCAACTAATGGACAATTGGGTTTCTGAAGGAGCACAAAATTCCACAGAAAAGAGAATGCATAGTTGTAAAATCATAAATGAATAAAAGTTACAGATTTAATGTATTTTAGGCTAGTTCTGGTGAGATTCTCACGGATTTTCTGGACCTGTTAAACTGAACATAAAAACCACAAGTGTTTGGCTTAAAATTTTTAGTGCAACCTACAATACAGGGATTTACCTCTTTACTAAAAAATTGAAAGTTATTGTATTCTTTGCTTTCAGAGGATATGAATTAATCTGAAAAGCAATAGATCATTTTCTTGGGGACTTTTCCAAGTACAGTTTTATTTCCTTGTGAGTGTTATTGTCTCACATTCTGTGTAAAACTCAAATGCATTAAAGTAGTACTGTTATTATTTCAGTTATTGCAAAGTACAGGCTTCAGTCAAATTTGTAGGTACAGTTTTGCAAGTACTGAGAAGGTACTTGCTCCCTGAGAATAAAATCACTACAGCAGAGACGCCTAAAATCTGGAAAAGAAATAATTTTATAAAGGTGAGGTGGTCCAACCTTAAGTCTTTGTTACTAATCTCATGCGTATGATTTTCAAGCATCTGAGGCTACTTCTTGGGAAAGATGATATTGGACAAATCCATGATTGGAGGCTTTGTAATGTTAACCATCCCTACTGCGCTGGAATTGATTACACACATTTGGTGGAAAGCAATTTGAATGGTAAGTCACTTAGTCATATTCTCGTTTTCACACACCGTTCAGCTTCCTACTGTCCTTCTGCTCATTCTTTTCTCTCTTCTCACAGCAGTATGCACAGCATGTCCCCACCATTGTTTGGCATAGTTTAAGATGGCAATAAGATAGAAAGATTGGTGTACACATGCGGACTAAGTTCCCAGTGAAATGTCTAGGCTTCTCCAGTGCCCTCTCAGCAACAGCTTCCTAACGTCCCTGAAAAAAATGGAGAAATTAACAGCATTTTACTGAAGAGGCAAAGTAATTGCTGCAAACAGGTTGAAGCCCAGTCCTACAAGTGGCTGGGCATTCCTACTGTACCAGTGAAGTTTAAGGGAGCAGAGAATACCCAGCAGCCATCTCTCTTAAATTTGACCATTTTACCCAAGAAGTTCTGTTTCCCATTATGTAGAATATTTGGGATTGAAAATTAACCTGAAGCTTAGAATGGGACCAAAACAGAGCCCAGACCTCAACTCCAAATCTGCATCAAATTTATCTTTTGAATAATTAAATTTCCACATATGAACATGGTGAAGCATGAACTTTTCCAGATTGTAAAATGTTTTGATTCTCTTTTTACTGAAAGCAGCATCGTAGGAAGGCTCAAGTCTAAACTGATCTTTGTCTGCTACTCCAAGCTCCATGGTTTTCTCTTTCTTTTGGAGCTCTTAATGCCACATAGCATCACAACTGGCCTCTCATACTGATGTTTATGTCACTCAGATGTCAAACACTAGGATTATTTGATTTTGTCTAAAACAATTGGCTGAAGTGCATGGCAGCTGCTCATAGCCACGTTTCAAACAGGTCTGAGGTCTTTCCATGATGGCAAGGCTTTATTCTGAGAGGTGGGAAAAAACACTTGTACCTGGCAGTGCAGTCTTGGTTAGAGGTATTTAGCCAGAGTCTGAGGCTGCAAAGTGTATTCCTCAGTACATGTGAGGAGTATCAGCATGGCACAGTGAAGTTCTGAGGCAAGAAGTGTGAGCTGCTAAAATAGCTCAAGGACCAACAGTACATGAGCACAGGGCTTTGCTCTGACTTAAGAGCCCATGTTTCTTGTAGAGTCAATGTTTGGCCATCTGAGCTACCTGCCCCAGTTTAAAAAGCACCTGAAATGCACATGCAAAATACAAAATGCAAAGTGGTACGATGCAGCAAGACAGAGGGGAAGGCAAGCCCAGGGATGTACCATCTAAGAACACCTTGGGCTAATTAATAAGAAACTGCTCTCAGGCCAACACCTGCTCCTTGGAGCTGAAGACCTCCTGTACAGCTTCACTGAGCAGTCCCTTAGGTCTGCTCCTGCTCTCACTGCAGCCACCAATAGTATTTCAGTTGCATTTAAGGCTGGGCAGTACTGTCCCAAAGTCTGGGAGCAGAGGCATTGTGAGAATCATCAAAACATCTCAGAGAAGTGATATCTTCAGAAGCTGCATCTCTGCAGAACTAAAAATGCTGAGATCTCACGAGCTGCATGTCAGCAATCTATACAGATAAGCTGAAAGGGTCCTCTGGTTTGTCTCCTTTTACAATGCAGAGCAGAATTTCTCCAGTTATCCTAGTTTTATTCCATACATCAAACAGCCAACACACAAAATGAGAGGGAGAATTTTACATAGTGTACTTCCTATGTGATGCCCAACGAAGGCCATATATTTCCAGTAAGTGGGACTCTGTCTTTTACAAGCATATTCAGAGGTCTGAACAATCACTTGCATCCAATGAACCTCCCTTTTAGAAATGTATTCCAGTCTTAGAAAAGTTTATACATCTCCTGTGTGGACTGGAGGGTGCACATTGTAATTTCTTCGGTGCCTCTGTGTCAGGCAGCAATCCCTAACATTCCTTTTTTACAGTAAATAACTCTGTGCATAAATAAGACCCTAAAAATCATTTCTCTTTGATAAATATTTTAGTGAATATTCCTGCCTGCACAGGGCTCTCTTTGGTTCCCCTGAAGCCAGATCTGGCCCACATACAGTGAAAATGAGGCTGTCTGCTCAACATGCAAAACTCCTTATGTTGTAGCTAAGAGTAAGCACCGAGTAAAAGGAAAAGGACTTTTTCTTCCTTTGTCTTCCAGCGATGTTAGCTTAGACAGCCACCAGCACACGATCATTTACATAAAGAGGGAAGTGCAGAGCTGCTGCCAACTGCCCATAGAGCCTGCCAAAAACAGATGTTAGATGTTACTGTTAGAATAATGTCTTCTTCAGCTTGACATGTGAGTGCTGCAATCTTTATTTAAAAGGAAGTGGAAAAAATATGGTTGAATTAATGAAATGGAGCACACAACATACGGTCTGAAAAAATTATAATGTAAGGGAAAGTGCTAGTTGTTCAATTGCCTAAGACTGCTAAACTCAGCTGGGTGGATTTGTCACAGAGGACTGTTCTGGTCTGGCATGTAGATGGATTTGGTGACCTAACAGATCTGTTGTATTTTTACATTTTTATTCCCATGCCTTCACATCAATTTTTTAAATAGTTTCCAAAAGGCAGTGAGTAAAACTTACTGTAAATCTGCAAAGCTCTGCATTGATTATCATGGTGCTAAATCCAGCATTCTTTGTTCCCAAAAGTCCTCGTGTTAAGTACTGGGTAGCATTATCATAAAAACTGTGATTTATCCTTGGGTTTTGCTATAATTTTGCATGAATCCTGGGGTCTCTATAAAAACACAATTGAGATACAGCTTCTGTATTTTGTCTGTGAGGTATTTTATTCATATATCTTATGAGACAAGAAAGAGCCTGTCTGCAAAAGTGCAAAATATTGTAATTTATTACTTTTTTCCTGTCTTCCTGTAAACAGGGAACTAAACTTCTTGGTCTGTAGAGCTGAAAAGCTGACTTACATTGCAATCAGCCTTGGATTGTCAGCCTATTTTAAGAATATATTGATGATGGTTCTGTGGGATCAGTAGAACGAAAAAATCCTTGGTTTTACCATGTGTATGTTGAGGTTGAGCTTTCATGCAGCCTCAGCCAAATGGTTAGTTTACTCCAGCCCTTCATTTGGTCAATAGCCACACTGTCTCTTCTTGCTAGCCAGAGGTCATGGGAACAACATCCCCGAGACCCTTGCCTAAAAGTCATTGGAAGTGGTAAAAAAGTAATAAGAAATACAGATAGGTGTGCAGGCACACTTGTGTAATGTCACCAACATTGTTTCTTCAGGAGAATGGGCTAAAATGGGGTTAGATACTGAGTTTTTATGTGCTGGTTTCGTTGCTGGTCCTGCAGTGAAAGTAATTTGCACCTGCAAGGTGTCTGTCCCCAGATGACCAGGAAATAAGGCAGAGTATCTTTCTCTCCCTCTGCAGGAGTAGCCAATACAAACTTGCCTCACGGGGTGTGTTCCCGAAGTTTCAGGACTTCAGCTTGAAGCTGCTGTGAGGACAAAGCAGATTCCTAATTGCACAGCTGCCTGCTCTGCCAGGGCTTTCTAAGTGCTGCCATCTGCTTCTGAAGATAGATGGAACAAGAAAGCGTGTGAGTGCTTTTTGTCCCCTCTGCCCTCCTTTTTTCAGTGCTTGGCTGGGAAATGAGGTTGTCAGGGTGTTCTGCGGGTATTGGGTGGACAGGTTTGGAGGAGGTGGGTTCTGCAGCCAGGTCTGGCAGTAGGGGAAGCCCTTATGCCTGCCTCACATTCACCGTGTCTGTGGCACAGTCTGGTGCTGCTCTGCTCCTGCAGTGGGCTCTTCTAATGGATTATCATGCATTTTAGGTGGGTTTTGATACTTTTTACAGTTTTGGTGGATGAAGTCAGCTCAGTGAAGAGCTGCTCTCCAGAGAAGAGGAACAGGGAACAGGATTGCACATTTTGGTAGCACTGGTGTGTAGGGTTGGCTCATCCATCTTGTTTAAAAATACCAACAGACAGTGTTGAGATGTTCTTACTGCAGCAGGGTTACACAGATGTTACACTTTGTGGTATGGTTCCAAAACTGCAATAATCTTGGCTTTTGGTAGTACTGATTATTTGAGTATTATAAACCCCTTTCCTCTTTCAAATTACAGACTGTTTCTCCAGCCATTTGGAAAGGGACTGGGGGAGAATGCAATAGGGAAACCTGTGTTGATGCAGCTCTGCAACAGCACACTGATGTAGAGCTTCAGCTGGATTCAAAATACACTGTGTTTGGTGGTTAATCCCTTTTTCTTTGCATCCTCCTTTGCAGAGAAGTATTTACATGAAATGTCAGTCACCCTGTGGAATTATATGAGGATTAATTATCTGTGGAGAATGATTTGGCCCTATTAATTATGGGTCTCACGTAAGAGAAAGAATAGGCCTAATGTGTCATATGATTTTTTTCAGCCAGTGAACTAGGAACTAATCGGCATCAAATATCAATAATGGTTTTGTTGAGTACAGATTGATGACCTCTGACAGAAATTATAGGAGAAATTTGTATCATTTTTTCTTATTATAGCCTACTAAGACCTTAGTCAAGATCAAGGTCTTATTTTCTTAGGCTGTCATGCAAGGGGTTAAAGCTGATGTTTATCAGATTATTGTTTGCAACCAGTCATGAATGAATAAGGCTTTAATGTACGTAGAGTCAGAAATAACTGATGTTAAAATGCAGTCACAAATCAAATACAGTATTTCATGGAGACAGTTAAAACATTATGTCTAATTAAGTCTTCATTTAAACATGTGTGTAATTTTGTTGTTCTGCATTATGTACAGCCTTGTAGACTGTTCCCTGCAGTGAATCATGGTGGCTGTTTGTATCTTGCCATTTGGTAAAGGAAATCTTGAATTTTATGTTTTGCATATATAGTCAAATATAAGCAAAGTCCTGAGGAGTTTTCTGAATTATTCAAAATCTGTGTACTTCACTGAGAAAAACTGAGGGTTTATCATATTGTACTTTTAAAATACTCTCTCAGTACTTTCTTGTCCCTCAGTTTTCTCTCTCCCTTCTCCAATTGTTCAGCAATTTTTCTTAATGACTGCAAAGCAGTGTACTGGCACAGTAAATTTGCTGGAATAGGATCCTTTCTAGGGGATCACTGCAAGGGAAACTCATACCTAAATACCTCAATAGATGTTGTCATCACATACAGGAATTTCTGACAGTAGCATAAATATATCAGTAAGATGAAATGGCAACCTGTTGTGTTGCATATTTTTCTTTTGCAGGGAGAGTAAATCCTGGAAGTTAAAGTAAAAATTGAAAGAACATTTGAATTTTTTTTTTCTCATGGACCATGCCTTAAGTTTCACAGAAACCCTATAGGAGAGTGCAAACATTCACATTCAGTAGGACAGGGTCATCAGGAGAAGTTCTCCCTACATTTATGCACTATTGGAGAACGATTTTCTAGGGAATCAGTGCAAGTTTAATTTTTGTTCAGATATTTTACTCATGCAATAACACACCTACTGTGCCTGAAACAGTAAACCTGTGAACAGAATTTGGTTTTGGGAAACAGTGCTCTGGTGGGAGCAACTAACATTGTAAAGCAGAGGATTCTCAGTTTTCAGGCAGTGATGTTGGACTGTAGTTCAGGGAAACACATTGGCACATTCATTCTTCACTCAATTCCTTTGAGGGTGGACATTTAAAACTAAAAACAAATGGCAAGAGAAACATCAAAGGAACTCCCTGCAAGTGGGATTTGCATTGTATGCTTTGGAAAAATCATTTCACCTATTAACTTGGCTGGCGAGAGGAAGAACTACAGTTAAACGAAACTGCCAAATTGCAAATCAGTTATTTGGAAACAGGAGGGAAAGAATATTCTAAAGGAAACTCAGATGATATAAATACTTTGTCAAGATCAGTTTTGTAGCAGTCTATTTGGATAGCATGTAATAGGAAGTTCAGCGAGGGATACCCATAAAGACACTTGACTGAAGAAAAGCTCCTTCTTCTACATATTTTTCTTAAAAGTGTTTTTGTTGCATTTAATGCCATCTCCACTGTCCAAACTTTGGGGTTTTTTCATAATTTCTATGGAAAAAATAAATCAAAAATATAAATTTTCATATATTTTCAAGAGAGCCTTCCCATATGCTTCCTTCTCTGTGTGCATTGATATATGTACTTAAGCCTTTTTGCCAGAGCAGGATTAAGTAGAGCTGTTAATTATACTGAGGACCGTGTGAAAGGGCAACATTACATCATAATTTTGGTAATTATTTGTCTGCATCCTGTATTGATGGAGAAATGTATGGTGGACATAATTTTTAATTCCACAGAGGAAGAGGGTCAAGGATTACTTCAAACCTAGCAAAAACCTTATTACCTATTTAGCTCATAATGATTTGATACATCTATGCGATCCTCACATACCAAGTACTTAGAAACATAGTCCTAGATATTTTTCACAGTCAGAGTCCTTTCACATTTCCTGATGCTTTTCCAGAGAAGCAGTGAATAAAGAAAATTAAATTTAGTAATAAATTTGGAAAATGGGGAAAATATTTCTCAATGAAAAATGTATCTACTTCTAATAAGCACTAGCATTTTTATTGCATTTAAGTTTCAGTTTCACACCGTTATAGTAATATTGATTTGAAAATTTACCTTCAAACACCAGAATGATTAACAATAATGTATAAGAGACAATGAAGACAGAAGACAGGCCCTTACCTTCACAAATGGCTGTAGTTCAGAGGCTACCAATTTCATTTTATTCCAGAGCCTCTGACTCAGGGTGAAGAGAAAAAGGATGTAAGACAGGAGAAAGAAGCAAAAAAACAAAAGGGAAGGCATGTACTGATGCCCTGGGCACAGTCAATATTTAGTTCACATTTAATCAAAGCTATGTATTTTCTGCATATCTTTCAAGCAAATTACGCTTCAAAAGGATACAAGCACACATATTCTTCTTCAGCACTTTTTCAGGAATGATTCAAGGAGACTTACAACAGCTCTTTTCTATGTCTTTGTTATTTTTTGAGCTGATTAACAATTTGCTTACAGAATCATTTCAGTTGGAAAAGACATCTAAGATCATCAAGTACTGCCTTTGTCCAATCACTACTATGTCGACCAGACCACAGGTCTAAGTACCACATCCAGTCATTTCTTGAACACCTCCAGGGACAGTTACTCCACCACCTCCCTGGGCAGCCCATTCCAATGCTTAGTAACCCTTTCCGTGAAGAAATTCCTCCTGATGTCCAATCTGAACCTCCTCTGGCACAACTTGGCGCTATGTCCTCTGATCCTGTCACTAGTTGCCTGGGAGAAGAGGCCGACCCCAACCTGGCTACACTCTCCTTTCAGGTAGTTGTAGAGAGCCTCCTTTTCTCTGGGCCAAACAACCCCAGCTCCCTCAGCCGCTTCTCATATAACTTGCCCTCTAGACCCATTCCCAGCTTCGTTGCCCTTTTCTGGACATACTCCAGCACCTCATTGCCTTTCCTGTAGTGAGGTGTCCAAATTGGACACCAGATTCAAGGTGCAGCCTCACCAGTGCTGAGTGCAGAGGGACAATCACTGCCCTGGTCCTGCTGGCCACACTGTTCAACACCAGTGTTTTACATAACAGCAGAATGTGGGTAAAATGTCTTTGCATATGGTATCATACGGGGAGCACTCTGCCAGTTCTGAAGAACGACAAGATACTCAAAAAGTCACAGCGTGGCATCTCATTCCTACAGTATGATGGCATTTACCACAACTTTTATTCTTTATTCAAAGTGCTTTTTTTTGTGAAATGAGTATCACACCAGTATGCCAGGATCTAGTGTGCAGTTGCTCTGAAGTCATCTACACTCACATTCTAGGGGATGTTCACATCTCCCTTTAATTTTTCCTTGAAAGGAAAGCTCTTTCCCTCTACCTTCCTGCTTCTTCCAATGACTTACTAGAGCTTCCTAAAGACACAAAATACCCTTCATCCTGGTAAAATCATCGATAAATGAACATGCTTGGATCTTGCGAAGAGGTGACTTGAATTTGTGTGTTTAGTTCCACGTGGAGGGGCCCGAGGAGTTGTGTGTGGCTGTAAGATCACACACTGCATGCATTCACACTGGGGTGATGGGGATATTTACAGAAGCATCAAAGTTCACAGCTGTCTGTCCTTTCATAGATAATCAATAAATCATATGTCAGCTCTGGTGATTGTGCATGTCAAGTAACAAGTCATCAGCATCTGAGCTATTAAAGATGGTGCGCTATTTTTGTGGTGTAAATCTGTTCTTGCTAAAAGAAGGAAACAGGAGGGGGGAAAAGAAAGAAATTCTTGAGCCATCGTTTGCTGCCATTTCTGACTGTGGTCAGGAAATGAAAAAAAAATTATGGGTAAGGACAGAGCCCTCCCAAGTGAAAAAAAAAGGAAAGATCTGCATGATCTCTAAACTGCCCTACTTGTCACCAGCTGACAGATCTGAAAAATGAAAACCACTCTTGACATTTACTGATTTTAGTCTACCAGATGGTGCATGGCACTTCCAGACCAATGTGATGGGGAAGATAGGAATGGATGGAAAACAAAGCAGATTGTAATTGTAAGCATCCTGTTTTATAATTCTGACCATTTGCCACTCCATAAATTAATCAATCTGATTTCCGATGTATGGTTATAATTCTACGGAAAGTCAGAATAGGATAAACGGATCCTAGTCTGCGTTCCAGATGAAAATAAAGATTACAAAAAATAAACAGAATTCTGGGAGACTCAGGCATCAGCTCTTTGCTTCCACTGACCCCCTTCTGACCCAAAGGTATTTATGGTCTAAATTAGTGTTAATGTTTTGCACAGCTTAATTTGTATTACTAAGCGTCTTTGCAATAAACAGTTAAAAGTGGAAAACATTACAATTCTATTTCTCAGACTATAATTTTCTGCAGCAATAGAAAGGCATTAGCCCTGGCTTTGACTTCTCTTCTGCTAATAGGGGCATGTTTTAATGCACTTTTGAATCTACTGTACCTCACTCTTCTGTGGTAGTTCATTGACTTATTTCCAACTAATAAAAGAGGCAAATGCTGATGATCTGAAATCTGGAATTGTACATAACATCTAGGAGCTTCCCTCAAGATGGCACTACTGAACTGCTTCACATACCTCTAAACCCTTATGTAATCTTGTTTATACAGCATCAGGGTCATTTTAAAACTAAGATCACACGATGCTAATTTGGCCAATGATTTTCATTTTCGTTTTGGCAAAATGCCTTCTTTATGCCTAGGCACAGACATTTAAAGGCAATATTTTTGTGCAGGCTCTGTCAATAGACTTGTAGTCAGGAAACAGTTGTTAAAAAATAGCCAGGATTATACTTTTTGATTTGCCTTAGAAACCATGAACCCATCTGAAATCTGCTACGCGGATCTGCGTACATGAGATTTACAGGATTCTTTTCTTGTTGTCTGAGGCTCTGGATCTTTGCCTTAACATGTGAATTGAGAAGGATGGTACAAAGTATGGGAATGAAATGGATTTATTTTTCCTGAAGCTGTGAGTAGAGCACACAGCTCTCTGTCTCCACTCTTAAGGGGAAAGCTTGCCTTTCCACCACCCTACTAGAGTCTCCTGAAAGTGCAGAAATCAAAGGTCATACAGCATCTTGGGGTCAAAGTTCTGGAGCAACGTCATTACTTCTTCTCTCATCATAAGCTCTGCAAGCTCTTTGCACATGCACACAGACTTTCAGACTGGAAGCTTCATTGCAAAGAAACTCTGGACTATGATCAACAGAGACAGTCCCTAGAAAACAAATGCCTCTTTTGGTGTTTCCTTTTCTGACTTTCCACAGTTGTCCTCAAAATCCTCCTCCCTGAGAGGCAGCTATTCTTGATAAAGTTGTAAAGAAATATTTTTCTGCAGGGAGTTCTCTAAGGAATTTCTACATAGTTTGGGATAAGACATCAAGGAACACCTTGCTGATCTATATCAATAAACTGTAGAAAGAAACTGAGAATATCAATGAACTGTAGGAAGAAACTGAGATAACATCATTTACATTAGCCATCACTTTACAAACCACTGGAAAGAATCTGGTTATACTTCATTCAAGTGTTGTAGGAGATTAAATGAAATTATTCTCATCGCTGGAGTAAAGAACCTTGCTATGCCATGCCATGCCAAAACTATGCTATGCCTTGAGTAACTGATTCATCATAGCAAAACCTCATCCGTGTACCTATGAATAATGTGAAACAAGCTGAACAACACAGAACTAGGAAAAAGGTTTTACACTGTGGAAGATGAGTAGCATCATAAGCACATACTCTGTTCAAAATACCTAATGTTTTGTAACTCTTGAATGTCTCCTCCATGTTTTAAGGATAGCTGAAATCTAGATTTTCATGCTTGAGAAAGATTATTAGGTTTGTTTTTTTTTTAAGCTATAGCAATCTCCAAGAAATGTACAGACTTGTGTAAGCCCTCCCTTTACATGGTGCTGACATGTCTGTCTGTGCTTAGCACAAAATTTATTCTATCTGTATGAGACTTCTGGGATCAGACTCTGTGGAACCAAAACCTGGTCAGCTTGATTTGATAAGGTATATCACCTCTCCCTCAAAAATGTTGCCTTCCCATAGGTGCAATTGGAGGGATCTCAAATTGCTGTGAAAGGAGTTTCATGTCTGCACGTGGTGTTGCAACAAGAGATGGCCAAATCTCTTCCTAGCAGGTGAATAGGGGCAATTTTGCCTAGCATATACTGAGCTGGAATGGCCACGTTAAATAAAAGTTCCTTCAACTACTCTGGATATATTCACAAATGATGTGATGCTTAAAAATAACAATTTAGCACAAGCTGCAACGGAATAGTTGAAGGAGTTGATGCAAAGACAGTATGTGGGACCTGTGCCTTGAACAGTGATACATGAGGGAATCCATGAGAAGGGACTGCTGTCCGGAATGCTGGTGGGTAAAGTTCTGTAATCACTGAGAATCACTGACTATATACTACAAATCCCCAAATTAATATCATGGTTTTCACTCTCCACATAATAAAGAATGGTATTTTCAGAATCTGATCAAGTTATTTGTGAACAGGTGGGTATTATCCATTTTATGTTCAACAGAAAGGTTGATTGGTACATCTAACCAGCTTTTGGAGGATAGAGGAAGAAGTACATATTGAACTGCATTTGCATTATAACAAAAGCCTAGACTCCAATCACAGTGTTAAAAATACACATTGTAATTCTTGGGCATTCTTTTGGTGAAGGAAATTACCTGAATAAATCCTTTTGTCTTCTTCCTTCGGTTGAAAGTTTCAATATTTCTGAACAATAAAGGTAAGAAACACGACAATGAAAGGTCTAGCTGAAGTCAATAAAAGCTTGCAGTTTATTCAACAGCACCAGCAGTTCGCTCCAGAACTCTTGGAAGCTGCTGTGATGACAAATGCAAAGCAAAGTAAAATCCTGGTGTCTTGCTACTTGCTGAATGCAATGAGCAGGCTTAAAATAAACTGTTGCTTACTGGGCCTTAATCCCAAAAGCACATATGCATGTGCTGTACTTTACAATATGGCCCTTCTGACTGATTTATGTGAAACAACTTTGTGGAAACTTTGCTGATTATCTGCTCAATAGTGGAATGATTATCGACTGCATATGCTGTTGATCTGCTCACAATGTCCTAAGTGTTGTCCTTAGAAGGCACAGACACTCCTACAAAGTGTAGGGGTTGGGAAAAGTATGAAGCAAGGGATGAAGGGTAAGGGAGGCAGTCAGATAAAATGTGAAAATAAAGCTAGACTTGGTTCCAGTCTTTCAATACCTCCTGTTCCTTTTTGTTCTGGCAAACAGGGAATCTAGTGCAGAATGTTTCTGACTGTATGAATGAATAACATTTTCAAGGAATGCAGTAAGAAACTCAGAACCTCAGCTTAAAAAATTACTTTCTGAAGGCATCATTACTATCTTAGAATGACAAAATTTTCACTCCCACTGATCTGTGTTTATTATACTTGTCTGCGTTTTTTTCAGGTTTTCTACCCTTCCTCTTCCCACTCCTCAGACTTCGTTGCATGGCTGTGATTTAGTAGCTTACTGAATAGTTTCTCAACTACCCATGCATTTGGTAAATATTACTTAAAATTATTCCCAGATTTAAGGATAACAAGAAGGAAAGAAGTAGAGAAAAAAAGAATGTCTAAGTAAATCTTTGCATCTCAACCAACACAGGCTCATGAGTATAGCCTCTAAAAATGACCCACTTCTGATATATTGAACAGTTTCTTTTACTTAGAAGGTAATAGATGCCAATGAAAGGTGCAAGAAAGTGAACTTCTAATTGCTAAATTTGTCATATCCAGTCATGTATGGAATGCTTTTACTTTCATACTCTGCATCAATGCAACGTGAAGTAACATAGTAGGAATTTCTGGTGAATGAATGGACTTACAAGAATGGATGTGGGCAACTAGTAGATGTATGACATGTCAGCTTGATTCCAATGAGAAAGCAATATTCTCATGTCCAAGCAGAAGTAAGAAAGGAACTACTAAGCCTGGCTTTCTTAGAGAAGCAGCTACTTGCTAGATGGAATCTAATCAATGCAAGCTTGCTTACAGGAAGGTTGGCATCAAAACACAACAGCTGAAGTGTAGCAGATGGCTAGATCTGAAGATGTAAACAGAGGCTGAATAACTAAGCATTGCATTCTGCAGATGTCAAAGTTTCCAGGCTGTAAAAAGTTTAGTCTAAGTGCTCTCCTGAAAGCTCTTTTTGTTTTTGGCTACCTAAGTGCTGAACTCTACCCGCACTCTCTCCATTTGATACATTAAAGGCATCTGAATTGTCTGGTTTCCCAGCGTGTGGTTGATGAGGAGTTGTCCCTGAAAGGCTATGAAATGCAGAGGTTTATCATTTCCCTGACTCTTGTACGTGGATCTGGCCAGCACTGGGTGCTCTAGGTGTTTCATTCTCAGGAACAAAGAAATATTGTAAAGGTGAGGAGAACACTGATATGGTTAAAGGATAGAGAAGCACAAAGATGTCGTGGTTAAGTCCAATTTCCTGCAGATCAGGGCAATAACAAAATAATCTTTTTCTTTTTGGTAGGTTCCCAGCTTGTTTATAGGGCCTGTGTATGAGGAAGGAGGTCTATGCCCAGAGAATGGCAGAAAACCAGAAAGCAAGTCTGTGTGCAGCAGTCAATTGTCCATGAGGCAGATAGACTTCTAGTAGTCCTCCAAAGAAATACACAGACTTGAAAGCTGTATGAGTCAATCCTGATTTGTTCCATGCATTTTCTGCTGCCTACTTCTTTTGTCATCTTCTCCCACTTGTGACTTGCACTTCTTTTCATATCACACGTCTACTGAGAACAGGCCACTACTTTGCAGATTATAAAGACCATTCATTTCTTTCAATCTTCCCTTAAAACACTCTGCCATTGAAAAGAAAAATCATGAGGTCTCTTCACCAACAATAACTGGCCTGTTCACCATATTCTGCAAACGAGATAGTGAGTTGTTCATTCTCAATGCGCTCTGTAAAGGGTACGGGCATACTTGATGCTGTATACACAGCAGTATCCTCCAGAGTCGGGTAATTCAAACCGCTAGGGCAGGTGTTTTGACTAATCTTCGAGGAAAGGGCAGCAAATGGCAGTGAAGAGGTGAATAATAGCTCATACACTGAGCCAGTACCCAGAAAGTGATACTAAGAATGAACTATAAGGAGAGCATTGCCTCCCGACTTAGGAATAGGGGACAATGAAGTTCCACAGAAAAAATACTGTGAGAAGATTAACTCAAATTTAATGATTATATTTAGTCCCTTGCTCTCATCTTTAGTTAATCATGGTTTTACCACTGCCTTTGCAATTGTTCTTAAAGGGTAGGTGTATTATGAGGGAGTTTTGGCCTTATTTCTACCTTTTTTTTGCAGGAGTTCCAACTTTATACCCTTTTAACTTTGGGCTGTTGCCAGCAATGCAGCTTAATTAGCCCAGTATGCCTGTCTCCCATCATCAGTAATGCTATTCTATGCCTTCTACTGTTGACTTTGTGAAAGGTCATCAAAAAACACCGTATGGTTGTCTCTCCAGTTCCTGCCCAGCAGGAATCCTTCTCACCTCTGGAACAAGGATCTTTAGGTCTTTCTTTGGACTCTTTTGACCCTCATAAAGATGAAGGGTATTAAAATTAGAATTGAATGCTCCCTAAAACTGACTGAATAAAGGATAATTTCAATAGTGACTTCAGCTGATACAGATGATTTCAAACCATGGTATAAGGATGTTTATGGTACTGAAAGAGATGGACTTTACAGACAGAACAAAAGTGTCCATGCTTCAGCCAGCATTCAGCTTGCAGTATTAATTAAGAGTGAGGTTTTTTTTTGCTTTGGCAATAAAACTAAAAATAATCAAATTCAATCTGACACAGAATGGTAGAAAGTTACCATGAATGACATTGGCCATTTTGATGGGTTTGCTGGTGAAATTACTATTAGAGTTGACAATTCAGTTCCGGCATGTGGAAAACATTATGTTGTATTCTGAGTCATAGGCCACATGGGGAAGTGAAAGTCTACATCTCTAAAAGTGTAATTGCATGGTGTATACATAGACTATGGATTCACGTCAACTATAGTTTTAAATTCAGATGCATAGGTAAATGTTGCCAGTTGCAAAAGTCATTCTTCCAGCTCAGTATTTTTAAATGCTAAAGTGATCAGGAGTAAAATTCAGATCCAAATTGAAAATAACACTTTTCAGTAAAACATGTATGTTCAAAATGAGGTCCAAGTTCACATTCATCTCTAGCTAAATACCAAACCTTCTCTTATCAAAAGGAGAGAGATAGTGAATTACCAGAGTAAAGAATTAATAGAATTGGACAGAGAGAGCCAGTGACTGTGATTGTCTTTGGAGTTCTGGCTGTTTTCACACAACGTGCTTGAATCCTTTGGTCACTGACAAACCCAGTGCTTTATCCTGAGTAAACCATTTCACCTCTATTTTCCCAAACATACCATGTCACTGAGACTTCATGGCTACCCAGAAAGCCCAGGTGCTACATGAATGGACATCAGCAGATTTAAGAGATCAGGGAACTCTGAGCTTTGCTTTGTCCTTTTGGACTCACTAATTCCTTGCTTCTCTAACCGCTGCATGCCTTTCATTGCGAGCTTTCTGTGGCTTCTGGTTATGATGAACACTTCAGTCTCCTGGTGCAAATTCAAGCCTTCTCAACGCCAGGGCACTCAGGAGTGCTGCTCTTTGGAATGCTGCACACTCTAACTGAGGCCCGATGCGGTGGAGATGCTGTGCATGGAAGCTCCCCATGTAAACCCTGTTTATGGAGGAGTCCACCGAAATTCCCATTCCTTCTGCTGCTACGAGGTGAGTTCAGCACCAGCTGATTGCTATGCTTTTCCTTAGGGATCTCATGCAGTATTTCAGACAGTGTTTCTTGTGTGTGTGTATATATATATGTGTACATATCACTCTCTCTCTATTTATGTACATACACATCTGTATGTATATGTAGAAATATATGTTCCAGCTTGTTCAGATTATTTTGGGGTAAATAGTGCTAACATACAGTTTTCTAAGCATCAAGTGTGGCTATTTGCCATATGCAAGGAAAATGTTATGACTTTGTTTAATGAAACAAGGAATAATTTCCAAGCTGGTCCAAAAAAATCTAGGATCTGACCCTGGCCAATATCAGATGCTTCAGAGAAAAATTTAAGGGATGCTACAGTATGTATTTCTGGGATAAACTCGTTAGTTATATAGAATAAACCAAATGGAGCCGCCACAGTTAGTGAGTGAATATTTACCATCCATTGTAAGAAGACAAAACCTGAGTGGAGTCAGCTGTTACTACCCTGAGTGTTGTGTGGAGTGTAAGGAGGTCAACACAGTCTCCAGCTCACTCCAAACTTTCTGCTTCTGCTTCTTACACAAATATATTGTTCGCCTCAGTACAGCAGCAGGGACTGCACATCCCTGTCACTAATTAAACTGGGGAGTTGTTTGTCTCAGCTGTTTACAACTGAAGCATTCATATATATTCTCATATGTCTTGTTCAACTGGTTGCTTACACAATTCTTCTCTGTGGTGTTTCTCAAACACACCAGTTATAGCCTTTGCTTTCAGTTTCTGAAGCTCTGCAGCAGGGAAGTTTCTATACACTGACAACCAGATGCCAATATGTACATTGACTATGAACTTCAAAACATGCATGAACTTAGCCTCTGTTGGTCAACTTTGTTTTAATATCCCTTAAAGAAAAATTATTGGTATGGGGCTAAGCTCAGAAAATGGGATTTCCTTCCCAGAGGCTCAGAAATGCCCTGGAATCATGTCCTTTCCCTGGTGGTTCATGGGAGTCTGCTGGACTTTCTGTGAGATTGCAGTTTCACAGCAGTGAGTGGGCCATGCCAACCATGCTTCAATCTCTGCTCCTCAGATGTGCCACTGGACCTGACTGCCACCTCAAAGTGAATTGGCACATTTCTGACAGGGATCTGCTCATAATAGCTGACTTGACCACAGCTTTAGTTCATCATAACATAACCATACCATCAACTGCTCAGGAAGACAACTCAAAGACCCAAGTGTGGGGTCACTCAAAGAGAGTAGTGAGACATGACTGCAAACCTGCTTTGCTGGACTCTTCCCCCTTCCCATACCTCCTGCACCTTCAGGGAGGGAAGGATAGCGAGAAGATAACACAGATGGGTCCCTTTGAGTCACTTTCCCGATGAGCAGCTCCGGACACATGCCCTGCAGAGACAATCCTGCCGCAGCCATTGTGTTTGGGGTTACATAATGCTGAGTTGCACAGTTTTTGCTGTGCGTGTTTCTCCCAGGGGCTGCCAGAGGAGAAGACAAACCAGCTGCTCTGCATGTTGCCCCTGCACCTAGGCACTCAAACATCCATGCTGCTGAACACACACTGTGCTGGAATAGCACCTCTGCACTCTTTAGAGTTAATATTTTTGAATGAGCAACTATGAATACTAATTTATTTTTACTGAAGAAATTTAAAAAGCCAAATTAAAAGCATATGTCTGATTTAAAGAACAAAGTGCCACAAAACCTGAAAAGCATCTTTGTGAGGTCTGTGTAAATGTTTGGAGGCAATTCTGAGAGGAGCATCTAAATATAGTTGAGTGATTCAAGAGTTACATTAGCCTACATGATACCAGCACTAACTTGTCTGGCAGACAGCCAAAGCTGCAGGGCCAGATTGTGAGCTGCTGGAAAGGAGATTTACTTGTCTTAAGGAAAGCAATGCTAGTTGCTTTTATTCTTTTACATGTGTATTATATGACTAAAATACGTAGAGAAAGAACATAGGGTATAACTAACACCAAACGGTCTTTCTGACTCACTGACATCCAAGTATATTTTAAATGCTCTGCAAATACCAGTGTGTTTAGTTGCAAGCTTCATGTAACACAAGTAGGATGCTTGTACAAATAAGTGCTCTATAGCACAGCAAAATTCCTCAGTACTGGAGCACCTCTCCTATGAAGACAGTCAGAGGGTTGGGGTTGTTCAGCCTGAAGAAGAGAAGGCTACAGGGAGACCTTATAGCAGCCTTCCAGTACTGAAAGGGGGGTACAGGAGAGTGTTCAAGGCCAGGTTGAATGGGGCTGTGGGCAGCCTGGCCTAGTAGAAGGTATCCCTGCCCATGGCAGGGGAATTGAAAAAAGGTGATCTTTAAAGTCCCTTCCAACCCAAACCATTCCATGATGCTATGAATAAGTGAATGTATGTTCTATGGCAGTGGAAGGGTATTCCAAGACATTAAGTTTATTAGAAGTAAAGTTAAAGAACTCTCCAGAAATGTTTAGTCACAGCAAAAACTTCCGAAGTGACAATTCATCTATGCTTTCCTTCTGACCTATTCTTCTTTCTTATAAGTTACTATCTTGTGTGGAATTGTAGATGGCTGAAATACATCTTTCTGATCAACAAAACACTCCTGAAATTTGCAAGGCTTTTTGAAGTATTTCCCCATTCATCTCAGCTGTAGTCAGATTTTTCAGCCTTTCTGAGACACTGGAAGTCTCAGCTCAAATGTTAGATCTAGTCCTGAGTCACCAAATCCTGTCAAAAGCGGGCAGAAAGATTTTCCCTATCACAACCCTGGTCTTTTTGGTGAGAAGTATTGGTACTGGGAAATGGCTGGAGCAATACTACTTCTGGTGTTTCTATAAAAGTGTGGGTGATGCTGGGAAGAACTGGACATGTGGTAGGGCTGGCTCCCAGGTTCTGGAGTGACTTAAGTACAGAGTGGACTTTGTGGCAGGCCGCTGTTATACCACCACAGTTAGCTGTGAGACGAGCCATTAGCATTTCTAATTCCAGGACACTTTATCCAGGCCCTAGGTACCTTACCCTATTACATTATTAATTTCTGTCCCAGCTTTGGACACTTTCTCATATGAGAGACTATGCTGTTTTGTAATTGCTTTATTAAAAGTGCAGATGAAAATCAGTTAGAGCTGCACTACTGGCAGCAAATGAATTTCACTTAGAAGCTATTACAGCTACCAACCCCAAATTATCCATATCCCAGCTGGAGTGGTGCCTCAGTCAGCAATTCACCTTTTAAAATGTTCTTTGTGTGAATAAGAGAAAAAAAGAACCTAATTGGCCTTTGTTTTAATTTTTATTGGTGGGGTTTCCAGTGGATTTTTTGGCTTAGCATTACAACAGAGTAACTCTGCAGCTCTGTTTGAATCAAAGTAACCATTTGGTTTAACATCCCTGCCACAGAAAATGGAGGCAAATCCTCAGAGTGGAAGTTCAGCCCTTGGCTCATGCAGAATCTGACACAAGCACCAAGAAAAGGTGGTGTCTTTCCTATATTTTCGACAGGGTTTCAGCTTGGACTAGAGGATCTGTGGCGGCATCTCCAGTGTGGGATGCTGGATGCCATGGTCCAGAAAGCACTGGCAAGTGCTCTGAGGTACCCCAAGCATATGAACAGCAGTCCCAGAAGCACTTCATACTCCTCATACTTACAGGATGTTTTCACCATTGCATTTTCCCCTGTTCTTGTTCTTTGTGCACAAGTGAATTATCCACCGGCTGCACAATCCCTGTTCTGAACTGGTCATGGAGGCTTTTTGTATAGGGAAGGCAGCTTGGCTCTGAGGAAGCTAAAAGATGCTGTCCTCAGCCACCAGCACTGCAGAAGGCAGTTCCATTCCTCACTCTTCCGCATGGGTATGTTGAGACGTAGATCTCAGTTCCCTGTGGTGTTCACTGGTGCTGGGTGGAGAGATGCAAAGGAGCTTTGATTTCCAGTGAGTGTTCAGAGTATTCAACGCTTTAGGAGCTGTTAGAAACTTGAATGTTGGGTCACTAATACCGGACTTTTTGGTCACATTTTCTTCTTTTTTTAGCAGAGGTGAGAATCATTTAAAGAGCAAGAAGTGCAAGAGGGAGGAGGCTGAGATGCAGGGGCAGCCTGTTGGAAGCCACGCTCTACCAACATCAGAGTGAAAGGCTTCAGAAGTGCTTGGGAGTTGCAGGGCCTCTGCCACACTGAGGCAGCGAATGGGAACGGGAAACAGCACATCACTTTCTATCACTTGCATGACTTCAGTGCAAAACAATCCGTTCACAAAACAGGACAGTTTTTTGAAGAAGGAACAAAAAGGGGGCTCATTAGGTTGCACTTAACTAAGGAACCAACTAATACATTTGCTTTCTTTGGAAGAAACTATTTCTGGCAAGTCTCTCCACACTCAGGGTGAAGCAGGCCATCAGTAGCTCTGCTCTGTGCAGCAGTGATAGGAGAGGGGCTTGCAATATAGGAGTTCATCTCCCTTAAACATCCAGGAAAAAAAAACCAAAAAACAAAATGCTTCAGGGAGATTTATCATATGAGAGTCTGAATGAAGAGAGTTTGGGAGCAGATTTTCAGTTCCCTGGAATGTGCTCATTTCAATATAATTTTGCTTCTTTGTTAAATGTGTTGTGTTCTGTTCAGCAGTTCCTTCTGTTTTTCAGTTCAGATCAGCTCTTACAATGAGGTTATTCTCAAAATGATGGTATTATATGACCCATGACTACTAATTTCCATATCTAATTATTCAGTGTGCAATTAAATAAATAGTCTTTCTTTCTGCATAATCTCCTAAGTTTAATTGTAATGAGCATTCTTGGCCTGTCTGATCTTCAGAGCTCTTTGAGCTATAGCAGCTAAGATATACCAACTACTGTCACCCCAAAGAGCCGTGTAGCTAACATCTAATTTATCTGCTTTTGACTCTTCAGCCCAACTGCATGTTTACAGTTTTGAGAGGAGACAGTCTTTGGAACAATCTCAGTCATCCTTGTAATGTCCTAGCAACCCATTTTAGCCACTCCAACACTGTACTCCTGTTATCACTTAACTTAATGTGGCATTTTAAAACCACAGTTTGCTTATATATCAATACATTTTTTGTGAACTATTATTTTGCAGAGTGCCACATCATAGGCAAGAATTTGAAACGGAGATGCTAGTTTAGGATCTTAGCCTAAAGTATTTGTCTTAATATACAAAGCTTTTGATGCCATGACAGCAATTCTTCTCTCCATATAATGAATCCAAAGAGCCAAGAAAGCAGTCGTGACCTTACTCTTACTGTAGCTTTGTTTTAGAAGTATTCCCTGTATTTTTCTGTCACCTGTGATAGGACTGCATCTTACTCTGCCTAAATATTGATAATATTGAAAGATGATATAAGGAGAAAGACTTTAGGAAGGGCCTCTTTTAAAGTTCACTGACTCAGTCCATCCCTCGTGACTTACCCTATGCAGACTTCAGTGTTACTACTTACCCTTCTGATCAGCTCAAACACTTGCCTACATCCAGGGGAGATGAACTGAGACCTAAGATGTTATTCAATTATGAAACATGTGAACTCAGCCTGGATTTGAAATTCAAGACCTTTTCAACTCTTGTCCTGTCAGTGGCAACACAGGCTCTGTCAAATCATTTTTCAGCTGTTCCTGTGCAGGGGTGGTTTTGATCTTTGGTGAGACCAATATAAATCCACTGAGTCCACTGGCTAAATGAGGTTTCAGAAGTATAACTGTGTGTGCATATGAGTTATATATAGTATAAGTAATAGAAACATAATAGTAATCCTCTTGGTGATACATGAGACAAAGGAGAACCCAATTAATTTCCCTCCTACTGTTGGCAGATTTGCAGAGGTGCTTAAAAAAGTAACAAGTGGTTATTTTTGTAATGAAATTAAGTGTTTGTGATACAGAAGTCACAAATTAACAGGTCTGTCCCCAAAAGTGGTAGCAGTTTTACAAAACAAGTTTTATAACAGAGTTGCCCAGTAGAAAATATATATTTTTTGACACATTGTTCCACTACAGTTTCTGAGGTCAGCTGAGTTGGATTGTCCCTGCCAACATATCAAAGAAGATGCATACAATTAAATGTCATGGAATGAAAATAAAACTTGTTGTTTCCTTCTGATGTGCTAATATTTGTGTGAAAGGCTTCCAGTTCAGTGATCAGCATATTTCCAGAATCTGCACATCTGTCTTTGAAAGAGTAACCGGAATGATGACATCCTGTTGTACCCAAAATAGACAGGACTACCAAGGGGAGGTGCCATGAAATGACATTTAGTAAAAAATATTCCCTCTTCCACAGCCCTGTTCCCTGCCGTGTCCTTCATGTCAGTTATTGATCAGATCCTCACTCGATGCAAAAAGCCTCTCTTTGAGCCCATGCTTTAACTGCAATAATAAAGTAGGTCATTGATTAACTGGAAGTATGACAGGCAGCTCCTCCAGTCAGGTCGTGACGTACTGTAAGTCTTGAGGGAGGAGAGCAAGCGATGAATCAGTAATGTGAAAAGAAATAAAGCCCACAGGTTTTAGTCTTTTGGGAGGACTTCTTTCAGCAACATAGTTAGTAGCGTTACCCTCAGCAAGTTGACAGCTATGCAAATTCACAAGAGAAGCTTTTCAGGTTTCCAAAAAAAGAAAAAGAAGAAACAAACATGTAAGATGAAATTCTCTTACCCAACTGCCGTACCTAGGGAATTTTTTACTTTGCAGGCAACCAACTTATATGGGCTACTCCTACTCATTGTTCTCTACATTTAGATATAATATATATAATTAAGCACTGTATAATTAAGCAGTTTTACATGCGTTGGTTTCCACTGCGCTGTCTTCTTGGCATCACTTCCTTAAGAGTCCTTATGCCCAGGTCCGCTCCATGGCTGCCCACCCTGTCCTGGCCTCCAAGTAGAGCAGCTGTCAGCAGGAGAGCCTTTGTATCGGCACACTTTGAGGGATCATTGGGGTGGTGTAGCAGTTCTGCCGTCCTACTCACCTCATTGTCCCAATTTGACCATTGCCCACAAGCAGCAAAGACATCTTCTTGCTCCACTTTTTCTGTGCCCTTGCATTTTCCAAGCAAAAACTGCAGCACACGCTAACCTTTCATTAGCTGGTTTGCACAATTAGTAACATCTAAGGAAGGATGGTGCTTACACCACAGAGCAATTCCCTGTCAGACTCTCCCTGGGAAAAGAAGAGAGATGTGGCTTTGACTGAGCCAGAGCTAACCTTTTCCTGACCGTGCTGAGTAGCCAATATTCCCCCTTATCCTGCCTCTGCTGGATTTTTTTTTTTTTGCTCCACAATTGCTTACCAGATTCCATGAGTGGCATTGCTAGATGTCCAATGGGCTCATCAGTCAGTTCAGAGAGCAGAACAGTGTTAGCTCAGCATTATGTGCTGTGACACACAGCAGCTTTTACATGCACGTTTGATGTGATTTTTTCCAAAGCATGTAAAATCTGTGATTTCTGCTGCTGCCTCCTCGCTGCCTCCCACTTTCCCACCAAATAAAAGCTAGCTCAGCCACTTGCACAGGGTTTTTTTCAGCTACTAGCACTGCCCACAGTCAGTCTATATATCAGTGTGCAGAAAAAGAAAATGAAACAACTGGCATTTATTTAGCTATTTTTGGTTTACAGCTCTGGTCTGTGGACCTCATCATCACCCACACGTCTCTAGCCTTTCTGTCTTTCATGTCTGAATCTCTGCTGTCCTGACAACTCCAGCCCTGCACTCTTTCTGCCTGTAACTGCAGTGGCCTGAGCTAAGCAGAGGCCACTTTCCTAGGTTTAAGGGGGGAATTTATGCATAGAAATTAACTCAAGTAGAACTGACTGCTTTTAAGTCAAATCTATGATATTTATTTTTTCTCAGAATTACATTATGTATATGCATATAGTCAACAAATTACATACACACCTGTAAAATAGTAAAATTCTCATTATATTTCTGCAAAACCCTTGAAGCAGTATTGAACATTGCTGTGTATGTGGATCACTGTCAATGAACAAGCTTAGGTTGATTCTGTTGTGCTTCAGTTTTACTTTTAGACATTTTATTTGACTTTTTTCAATAAAGCAAGATATTAGTGAGTGATGAAAAATATTTCAATGTATTTCTGTGTTTGTTATTATACATAACAAATCAATTAACGAATAACTTTAGAGCGATCATTTTCTCTGGAGCTTGCTTGCTGCATTCCTTCCTTTCCTTTTTCTATTCATTCTCTCTTTCTTTCTTTCTTTTTTATTTGAAATATCAGTAGTTGTGGCTGATCTTGACATCCAGTTTATCAAAGCTGGAAAATGTAGCAGTAGGTCTATGTGCCACAGCTCAGTGCTTGATAGTATCAGCAACTCTTAGCTAATGATTACCTAAATGCTATAGCCATGGAAAAAGATGCCCTAAATTACATTAAATGAAGCAGCATATACTGGAAAATGACAAAGATTACTCAGCAATTTCATTGTAGCAAATCCACCTGTTGCTAAAATAGAAAAAGCCTTTACTAGTCCCTTTCCAGCACAGACACAGACTACAAGGGTATGGAATGACCATCTATTTCCTTAGATTAATTCATCCACTGTCTGTTTAGACAGAGAGTGATATCATAAGTGCATTCAGCAGTTACTTAATCAGCAAAACACTATAAAGGCTGTACAGAATTTTAAGAAAAAACACCCCAAACCCTTGGAGTAAGTCCTCCTGAACACTTCCAATGTCACCCTGTTTCTCAGTCAGTCACAGCAGCTGGAATTTCCCCATTCAGAGACCTGAGGTCTCAAAGGGACTGAGGTACCAAAATGCTTTTTCAGATGGCTGTGTAGCTGAAGTGGGGAGCAGCTCTTACCCTAAAATGTACCAAAGACCTGAACATGAACCCATCCCACATTTCCAGGCTGCCTGAATGGGAGTGAGCAGAGACTGCCAAAGTACTTGGGAGCTTCCACTGCCCAGGTAGGTGACATGCTGAGCAGGGACAGTGGCCCTTCCATGTGGCCCAGGAATTTGCTCTTAAAGGCACCAGATAGCATTTAAGGGCAGAAGGGAGGTAAATACACCTGTGGTTTTCCCTCTTGCAGGCGTACTCACTGGATTACTCACTCACAAGCTCTCTGTAGGTGTGATGGGAAGTTTTCAGGTATGAGTCTGTGAATCTCAGTTTTGAGGTTTCTCCTGGGAGAGCCTGTGGTAAAAGAAAAGGAAATTCCATGCACCTTCTCCAGGCTCTGATGGCCTGTGCTGGCAGAGAGATCCTTCCCCAAAGGTAACTCAAGAATTATTGTGATACCATCTGCTGCAGCCAAGTATTAAACCATCTTTGAAAAATCCTTTGTTCTGAACTTGTTGTATGGTCACCAGAGTTGTTTTCTCCTACTCATAGCAAGTTTGGAAATAAACTCCCCAAAAATATTAATTTCAATAGCTTATAGAAAGCATAAGGAAGTGGGGAATTTGCCTCATTTTTAATAATTTAAACTACTGTTCATCAACCCAATTTAACCATAAGGACAAGTGAAGAAAGAGCAGTCAATCAGAACACTGAGTGTTGCTTCCAGCAACATTTGATGAGTTTACTAAAATAAACACAACTTTACATTTCTGTATAACATACCGCTTAAAATATACAAAGCATATTGAATATTGACTTTCTGTGGAAAGACTACACGTTGAGAATACATTCCAAAATTATGAGTGTGTACATTAGTGTATATTGCATATATATCTACCTACAATAATGAGTTTTTCTGCAGAAAATGTTTTCCACTCTCCCCTGTTTGCAGTCAAAAAGCAGCAACATCCCAAAAGTTTTGATTTTGAGTAAAATGTTTGTAGTAAAGCTATTACTGAATGATGTTATTGAGTGACCACGATTGAAAAAAAGTATTTCTGATTTTCTTTGTGTGCTTTTTTTACAACATACTAGCCATTATTAACAGATATGTTGCTAACTGTTCTCATTTACAACTTGGGTTACATGCTGAAATCTTTGGGCTGTGTGGGGGGAGTTGGCAACCGTTCTCACCCAGTGAGTAAACAGCGCTGATGTTTGTTAAACATGGCTTTGAGTTTGTCCTTGTGGCTGTACTTAAAGCCTGGAAGCCCAAGTCCAGCATTAAGGTGCCTCTGACACTCACAAAACACTTTGCTCTCAGAGCTTCTTGCACAACCTTCAAGGGGTTTATGTTCTTCTGCAAGGTGTGCCTCAGGTTACCTATCCTAATGACACTACTTCATTCCTCCCCTCAACAGGGCCCAAGCCAGGAGACAAGCTCCAGCTATGGTTAAAGCCTTATAAAATAGGCAGAGGCAGCAGTGGTGCCAAGGGTGCCCTCCTTTACACAGTTAATATGAATGCTACAGAGTTAATATGTAATTCACAGAATGGAAAAGACAAAACAAACAAGTTTTTACTAAGCCTACTAGCACATAGCAATAGCAAATGAAAAACAGTATTAACTGCCTGAAATACTGGGTACATGATAGAGAAACAACTGTAACCCAGGAAAAGAGTTCATTACTAAACCAAAACATAACAGTTAGGAGTAAATCCAGGAAACATCCTTCCCTTAAGAATAATGAAAGAACAAATCCAGAGTGCATTTGACAAGCTATTGGGAGAGTGGGAAACAAGGGTCTGCAGCTAAGAGGTTAAGCCATTTCTCTTTACACAGATTTTAACATATCTGATAGAACCAGGGCCTCTGTTTTGTAACTAGATTAGCTGATGTGAATCTGGCTGCGTCTGTGTGGCATCACTGTAACAAGTGGGATCCAAGTGGATGAGTAATCGTGGCAGTGGATTTGGTTTCCAGACTGGGCTGTGAGGTGGTCAGTCAGCCAAGTAGCTGTGTAAGTATATGCCCATGAGCGATCCTAGTCTGTACACTACATTGTAAGAGCAGATGTACTACTTGTGAAATCTCCCTAATCTTTAGCAAAACTGAAGAAAAAGTAAATATTAGCACTCCCAAAATTAGTGTGAGAAAGAGTGAAACATGCTTTTCCTGCTTTGTTGTACAAACTGGGGTATGTTGAGTAATTATATATCCTATATAAAATCACAGGCTGGAAGAAAATGAAATCTGTTTCAGAGAAAAATTAAATATAGAGTATAGAATTTAACTTTTCCATGGAAATAAAGAAAAGTGGAAGAGAAGAAAGCAGGAATAGTTTCAGCCTTACAAATGCTCATCTACTTTGCATTAAGAGTCTTTCAGTAAGATGCCTCAATTAAGAACTTCTTCAGAACAAAACTGACACTATTTTGCTCATTACACAGTTGGTGATGTCAGCTACATAACCTCATTTGCCATAGCATCTTATTACCCACTTGAAATTTTGAGTGATGGAAACAAAATTGGAAGAGAAAAAAAAACTTCTCATGTTTCAATCAAGTAATCAGAAATCCACCTGATAAGCAGATGTTGCTCAGTGTAATGCAACTACGTAAATTATTTTATTTACAACCTGAGGCTTTCGTAAGAGCTTTTCATATTTGTGTTAGCTTTGTTTGATGAAAATACCAAAATAAAGGGATTTTTTTTTCTGACTTCACATGTTGAGCTGAGAACTACAATATTTTAGGAGAGTTGGGGCTGCCATTAATGTCATCTAAACAAAAAGCAGAAGGACGGCATTATTTTGTGCCTGTGACATGTTTCTAAATGTACCTTGCGGATTCATATAACCATAGGATGGTATGTCTGCTGATGACTCATGCTGACTCACCCACCGAGCCAGAATTTACTGAGCCTTCTATGCCCACACACAGTGATATGATTTCCAGTCTGAGTGAATTCTTTAAAATTTAATTTAGTAGGCTTTAACTACAGAGACAGATACTCTTCTTCAACGGTTGCTTTAATTTGTTCTTATGTTTTACTGAATGTGTGTTCAGATTATGTTTTGCAGAATCCTTTGAAATCAATTTTGAAAATAATGTGGATAAGCGCAGTTGTACTTTCCAAATACGAAGGTCTGTCTGAAAACACTGCAGGTATATAGAAGCAGTGATAATTTACTAATGCCACAGACCTAAAGGCCTAATACATAATCACTGCCTCTCTGCTATGGCTTTAGCAGCAGTGCTTGTGGGCCTCAACTATGATGAATCCCTAGGCTTAGGCAATGAATAATTAATAAAAAGACAAAATGACCTGTTTTGGTTTTGTTTTGTGGGGCTTTTTTAAGGCTGAAAATCATATATTACCCCACTGGAGTCAATGGAGTTAAATGGTAAAAACTTAGGTGCGAAAGCAATTCTTTCAATGATACTACAAATAACTTGAGTGATGCTGCATTTTCTGAAGTAAACAGGAATTATAGGGCAGACGTCAATGAGAACATGATCAGTCCAATTATTCGTCTCTCTCCAGGTTCTAGTCAAAATCTGATATGATATAGCAGCCTGAAAAGTAATTTCTGTTGTTACAGTACAAGCTGCAGTGACTGAAGAGATGAATAACAAGGGAGATTCTCTCTTGGAACTGAATAAAAGCTACTCTTCAATTTCGTACTCTTTGATACAGACTCATATATTTGTTAAATCGGGATTTATGATAGTCTCATCCTCACTTCAGGTTTCTTTACCCACCACACAAAGGGAGAGAAAAAAATATTTTGTTTGGACTACTTCTGCATGATTTGCTTTTTAAACTCTTCTGACAAATGACCAATGAATGTTCAAGCAACAGAAAATGAGATGTGCGTATTTTCCCTCAAAATAAAAATGATCAAATGCTTCAGTAAATTGTTTGAGGACTCTAGACTTTTCTCCACCTTTCCAGTATTCTGAAAGAACAGTTGATTCTCCCAAGCCACATAGCCTTCCCTCTTTTTCTGGGATTTTATGTCATTTCTCAAAAGTATGTCAGCTTTGTCAGTGTTTTGAGGGTGTGTGTTTTGCTTCTTTTGCTCCTGCAGTCAGTCAGGCATGATTCCTAATCTGCAAGAATTTGTCTATTGTTCTGTCTTCTCATCTCTGGGATTCACTAAATTGCGCTGTCCTCTAAATCTGAAAGTGCTGGATGAGTGGACACTTCATCCCCTGTGGTTTCTGCTTCCCTGACTTCCTTGTACTTTCAGTATACAGTCCTTTGTTTTGCTTTTGGAAAACAAAAATCCCAGACTGTAAGTCTTTAGTCACATCTTTCTGCCCACATCATTGTTCACACAGAGCTTTCTTGTAATTCTATCACTAGAATTCAGAAGTTGCTGGGTTTGTTGATTGAGTTAAATGTGGTTGAAAATAGAATATAACTTCAACCCTCACTGATCATTAAGATTCTGTATGTAATAGAGCATGATACATGGAGAACCACATAGCTGTGTGATAAGGTTTGAATAGAAGTTTGAATAGGTGTTTCTACCTCAGTCCCCATTTGTTCTGCCGAATAATGTTCCTCCTCTTGCTGTGGCACTGCTAGACACATTTGATCTGAGACCATCCATGACTTCTATCAAACAAGCACATGCAAAGGACTCTGCTGTGCTGAACTCCCTTGAGATGGATGCTCTGTAGTGAGGTGCCCACTTTTGACATGCTACACCTTTCTCTAAAGACAGGGGAGGACCATATAGTGCACTCCATCCTTCGCTGCAGGAAATGGCAATTTCCTGCAAGTGCCATAATTACTGATTATATACAACAGGTTGCTTGCAGCAAGTTTCCCATGCTGAGGGGATGAGTACTCAAGTAATATAGCAGCTGAGAGCAGATTAGTATTGCCAAGAAATTCAGACAGAAAATCACTGCTGATCTTCTTTCCAAGCAATGCTACAGACTTGGGAAGAGAAAAGAGAAAAGAGTGATTACTGGATTAATTGTTCTGACAGTAACTCATTTCTAAAAGCCCTCTTTCTCAAGGGACTGTGCTCCTTCCTATGTTTTATTTCTGGGCAGGGCAAGGGCCTCTGGAAAAAGTGGTGGTAAGAAATAGGCTACTGCCACTACCAGAGCAAGTCATCTTGCCTACAGCCTATTCCAGAGGGCCACAGACTGAATAAATAAATCTAGAGGTCATAGCCACTGGAGACTGAATGCCCCAGCTCTATTTGATGTCTGTGCAAATACTCTGTCTTCCTTTCTTTTACTCCTGATTTGCAAAAAATATAATGACAAAGTAAAAGTGATGTGCTAGTAATTGAAAAAAGCAACATTTTTTTCAAGGAGTGAAAATTCCCAAGCTCCATCTAGCAACACAAATAGGCAGTTTATGGTGTATAAGGTCATACTGGCCTATATCAGGTAAACATACGCGATTGCAAAGCCTATATCCAAAGGTCCTTCTCTAGCTGAATGAATTCTCACTGAAGTTTCCTGCATCTCTGTAGCTTATACACTGCTGGCATCCAGTTTTAAGTACCATACAGTGATATGGCAGTGCCAGCAGTGTGTTTGGGTGTTTCTACTGGATACTTACTTCTGTGCTTATTACAGTTCAGCTGTGGAGCCTTTCTTAATTATTTTTATTTCAAACACTTTATGAAAAAGCTGAGCTTATCACCATTTAAGAGCTTTGCACAGTAGTGCTCTCCAGTTTTATGTTGTTATTCTTTCTTTTCTAGCTTTCAGAACATTGCTGTTCTTACAGCCTTTTGAAATGGAATGTAGTATTTGCATTTCTTGAATCTTTTTATAGATGTAAGATACTCACTTGGCTTATCCTGGCAGTCGTACACCCTGTGGCACTCTCACTTGACTGTCTTGGAGTTCCACCTGTTCTTCCGCCTCGCCCCTCCTTCCCTGTGATTTGTTGCATCCACGGTAGAGCTGGAGCACTGTGTAACCTCCAAGAGATTTAATCTCAGGTGAGCACCTGCAATTGTGCAATCTCATCTGTTCAATAAATGCCCCACTGGAAAGACTTCTCCCGTAATGTAAGGTGGACTCCTGCTATTTGTTAGGAAACACCTTGGTTTTTCAAATTCCTCCCAGTTTGTGGGTATCCTAAAGGTAAGTGTGTCAACTTATTTATCTGGACATGATGCTTCTTCAGAAATAGCATGCCTTGTGCGTCCCACTGTTACTTGAAATCACTGTTATTACAAGGCAAAGTTAAATAAGGAAAAAAAAGAGATTATACTAGTAAAGCAAGAGTGAAGTTTCTGGTTACAAAATGGAAACAAACACACAGACAAAAACCACAGAAACAAGAAAGTCCAATTTCAATAAGTACCTTTTTCTGGGAGTCAAGAAGCCAGTGCAACAGCACTTCAGAATGTACTTCTTGTTTGGGTTTTTGCCTGCCTTCACCCGAAGTATGAGGGACTTCCCTACTGCAGAGGAGGGTAAACCTCAGAACTTTTCTTTGGACCATCTTCCTTCCCTTGCTTCCTTCAATTTAAAGACAATTCTAATGTATTGTATGGTAGTTTTGACCAACCAGAGCTGTTTAGATGAATGGAAATGAAATCTGTTTACACTTGTCTCAAATGGAATCATCTCTGATACACAGTGATCCTTTGACACACTGATTTCCAAACTTTGGTTTACTTTCCTACTTAAAAAGTCAGTTGAATTATAACTTGACCTGGGTCTCCATTTCCCAATCAGTATAACTTCCTTTATGAATCTTTTTTCCATGCCTTTTTAAGATCTCATAAATTACATATACAATACGTGTATGCATAATAAAACTATCAATTGTACATCAGACCCTAACTTTCCAGCTTGTGAATAATGGATTACTTTATTCATAGGGTTCAGACATGAGATGCTACTAATAATGATGATCAGTTTAGGATTTGGAGCATTTTCTCAAATAATCTTACTTCCTCACTTTATCCTATCAGAGGCTTTACAACTATCATAGTAACTTCCAACTCTAATTCCCTTAGCCATAATTAATTATAGATATGCCAGCAGTTTCAGAGTTATTTATTCCAGAGTTTCTTGATCATGAGCAGGCTAATCAGAGGTCTTCTGGGGGCCCTTTCACTTTCAGAAATACTGCTCTTAAAACGTCAAGTCCTATCATCAAGACTTTGTTGGTTTTGTTTCATTTTTGTACTGCGCAGTGTAAAAATCATGAAACTGCTTATTTCTGCAAAGTGGAACATATTTAAAATCCAATGTCACCCTGTCACAAGCTTTAGATTATCTTCGAAATTAGAAAATATTTTCTAAGAATTTGAAATACAGTTATTTAGTTGGATAAGAGGTAGCCTGTTAAGAAGGTATGCTTTGCACATTTTACTGACTTAGTAGTTCTTCTGTTGGCAAAAAGAATCTTTCAAATGTGCTTATTTTAACTTATTTATTGGTGAAGTGTGGGAACAGTGTTCATAACATTCACTGTTCAGAGAGACACATGACTATTCTTGTTTTATATTATCTCTCTAATAACTGTAACTACCAATTTATATTTGTTTTTCAAAAACACCACAAGATTTTAATTTTCCTTTGAGGAGAATCAGTCCTCTACTCCTTACCTGGCTTGTATTCCTACCAAGACTAGTGGCACTCTGGCTTGAACCCAAAGGCTGTGATCATGGTACTAGTTTTCCTTTGCTGTTACAGGAGGGAGTCAGAGAGCTCGGTACCTCAAAGAAAGTACACAGCATACTTAATGTTGTCACTATTATTATGGTTGGCATATTTTGATCATGTCATTTTCTCTTTGATACTGATGCACAGTAAAATGTGAGCATTATCTTTAAGCTGCAATCTGATCTTACTGAGCTTTAAGTGCAGCAAAGGGCAGTGGATTTTCTCAGCAGCAGCAACACGAACAGCAGGAGCTCTGGAAATTGTAGTGGCAACAGCAGCTTCTGTTGTGACAGTTCTTTCGTAGGTCACCATGGTGAGAATGTATCTGATTGTTGGGGTTTTTTTTCCTGTCCAGACAGTAATATAATTTCTGGAATCCAGAAGAACAGCTTATATAAATTAATACCCTTGTCATGAACAGTCTTCATGTAGATATGCTAGGAAGAAACACAGACATTTTCTTTTTTAGGAGGGATTTCATAACTAGACAAAGGATTTAACAATACTTGCAGAAACTTAAAACCGTTGTTTTGTCTGTTAGCATATAGTTGGGAAAAAACCTACAGTTAATTGAAAAAATTGTTAATAAACAACAACATGGAATACGGCCTACATTCTGCTTTGCTTTTCTTTTACATGCTGTTATGTTTTAATAATAAAACTGTTACTTTTTGAACTGTGGATGCTGCAAGACAAGGCAGGGGACGTATCTGGGTTTCACGTGCAGAAGCCAGAGCAATTTGCTCAGCGCTCAAAATGAAATGGCTGTAATGTGGCAAAGTGTCTGGCATGGACAACTCTGATGGTCAGGGATAGCACCTGTCAAATCACCCTACAAAAATGCAGGAAAGGAATAATTGTTTGGTTGGGTTTTGTTTTTGGTTTTTTGTAAGGGGCTCTATTTGGTATCAGTGTTATCCCTCCTGCCAATAATGCTTATTATCTTTACCTCCCAGCAAGCTGGTGTGCAGCATATTGATCTTGCTGGAGGGGTTGCCTACTGGTGACTCTCTTTAACTGAGTCACCACTGAGTGTTTCCATTAGCAAGTTCCCAACCAGTCACGTCTGCAGCTCTGGCCTTCTGGGCCACTTCTTCTGGGGTTGTGCACTGCTGGGATGGATGCCAGACAGCACTGCTTAGATGTTACGAGATCTTAGAGAAACAGAGGCCCTTCCTTTGCTGTGAGCTTACTTTTCTTACTTTGACTGATTTCTTCCTACCTTTCCTTTCTACATAAACTGGTATTCATCAGTTTGCATGCATGTATAAATTACTCAACAGTCTCTGCTGCAGTTCAGCTCTTTAGAAAAAGGTTCAGTGACCTACTGGATATGCATGAAGTTTCATCAGAAGACATTTCCCCCCCTCAGCCTCAAAAAAAGGTCTTCTCAAGACCTGCTTTGCTCATTGTTAATGTTTAAAATGTGTGTTAGGGCAACCCTTCACACTGTGCACAGTTTGGTTGCTGGTGTTTTTCCCCTCAGAAGAATGAGTCACATCTATTCCAGTTTAACAGCTCCTCTGATCTTAACAGAGTGCCCTCACCAGAAACATCCTTGAATAATGCAGACCACTCACACAGATCAGATTGCTTCTGCCTGATTTCTTGCCCCATTCTAGGTAACTTCACTTATCCATGGGTAGATGAGAACAGTGTGTGCTACAAACCCCCGCTCTCACTTGGGTTTCCAAGCTGTTGCTCTTCCTCTGCAATAGGGAGAAAGAGAGATGATGGTGAATGGAAACGTGGGAAGGTATTTTTAAAGTGTCACTGATTTCATGAAGCAACCTTTGCCACTATCCCAGATAATTACTTCTCATAGTTACAGTAAGGAAGGGTAAAATAGTGAATTAACAGTAATGATAATTCTAAGTGAATTATGAAAATATCACAAAGATTAAGTAGGAAGCAGTTAACTTGTCATTAGATTACTATTATAGACACGCTTAGGAAAGAAGTGTAAATGGGCAGCAAAAGGTAGCAATGGAATTGCATTGACAGTAATAGATCTCAGTCAATAGCTGTATATTTCAGTGATAATCTCTTCAGATATTCTTTTGTTTTTCTCTCATGCTTACTTTTAAATTTTCAGTAGAATGGTCTCTGCTATATAACATTATGTCTATACAACATTTGAAAGATGTTTGAAAATTGAGAGGATATTGTTACCAAAAGTCATCTACTTTATGGAACGTGAAAGCAAACTTTTTAGGCAAACTTGATTGACTTCCTCAATAACATAAGCTTAAAAGATGGTAAGAACATAATAAGTATTTTACAGTCAACATGTTTAAGCTTTCGAACTCTCTTAAAATGTTTTAAGCTCTCTTAAAATACGTCAGTCAAAAGGTAGAAAAGATAATCCAGATAGTCAGTGAAGAACAAACCAGGGCAGTAATAATGATGAAGACACATTACGGATGGTGGATGAGAGTAGTCTGAATAAAAAGTATTCTAACGCAAGAGTGAAATGTTTAGCAAGATTTTAGACTTGAAGAGGAGACATCTCAGCAAGAAATTAACAAAACTAGCACTTCTGATCTGTCTCCCATGCTTTGTACAATACTGCAGTGAATTCTGAGCTTCGCAGTGGCAGAGATGAAAAGCATGAGCACATGCTCATAGGTTATGGGGTTACCAAGGTGAGTTACTGCGTATGAGCTCAGATGCTATGACAGTGTATAGTAGCTTAAACGAACACGTTTCACTTCAGCAGCTGGATGAGCTGGGAGCAGGCACACAGGCAGTTATTACAGCTTGTCTGTGGAGTAGTAACTTATTAAGCTATGCTAAGTCATGGCTTAATTATAAACTGGCTTGACAGCTTGTGGCTGTATGTCCCTACCCAATTTAACAACATGAACAAAGCTCAAATACAGGCAACAGAAATAATCATGGCACATCAACCCCTCCAGTTTGTTACATCTCAAAGCCAGCTCATGGCTGCCTATGTGCAGCTCCGAATAAGTGCTTCCACACTGCCAATTAAGTGCCTGTGTGAAGGCACTTAACCTGTTGCCCAGCCACGCTTAAGATTCAATTTGTCATTCTATTGCTGAAGCTGAATGGCATTTCATATCATGCTGTGATAAACGAGAATATTCTGTCCTTCTTTGTCATCTTTTTTGAAGGGAAGAGCTCCCAACAGCTAGAGGAAATTTCTGATGCTAATCCCCAAATGTCTTGCTTTTATACTCTTGAAGTTAACTGCCTTTCTACTTCTCCATCAGCTTAAATGTGTATGGTTTCCTAGTTTTCCTTACTGTTGGTACTGCTGAGCACTGGGTCACTTACAAATTTATTGTCCATCACTTTCTTGTGTCAGTGTCATTAAGGAAAATATCTAACAGGTTTAAGCCCAAAACTTATCTTAGGTGGGGGAGGAGGAGGAAATGGGAGTGTGGGGGCTTGTGATAGTGGGAATAGAACAACCTTTACTCAGATACCTCACCTCTGATCATTAGATTTTACTTTGTCCTGTATGGATAATCCATCACCTCCATTAGTCTATGATATTGCTGTGCTAATTCCTGTAATCTAGAAGTTGAACGATATTATCGAAGAATGATACTAGGTTAATCTAGTAAGGTCCACCTTTTGTAAACAAACATTACACTTTCTCATTTCCTGATATACTTACTTCAAAAAGCTTACTGCCAGACAAGTGATTTCATTTGACATGATTTTCTGAGTTCTGGAATGGGCATTATCTGTTCTTTCTGCCCAGAGGCTGTAGACTGTGTTTTATTTTCATCTTAGATGTAATACTAGCAATTTTCTTTCCCTCTTAGCGATTAGCCATCCTGCCCTCTAACCCCATGTTCAAGATCACCATCTTTACTGAAAATTGAGGCAAAAACATGCATTTAGTTTTAGAATAAGATGTATACTATCTCTAAACCCCACTTCTTCCTCACTCAAAAGCATCATCACTTCCTTCTTACAATATTATGTCACAGCTGGATAACATCTTACTGTTTTTTCAGATACCATATACCATAATTCAACCTGATTTTCCAGATGAATTCTTCCTTCAGTCTCACATTTGAGATCCTTCCCAAGCCAGGCCGTTCTTCTGGTTTGTTATATGCTCTCTGCTTATAATTTTTACCTCTTGATGCCTCTTCCCTTCCACTTATGCCTTGAAGCCTCTACCTATAACCTGTTTTGTCTTCTGTGAGATACAGGATCCCATCTTTTACTTTTAAGATACCTAAGGCTTCTTCCACATTCAAATTTCTCTTTTCATTATACCAGCTGATTTTATTGCTAGGTTCCTTCATTTATCACAATTTCCTTTTCTTAAGCTGAGAATGTTCTATTTCCTTTCACCCCGAACTTTTCATGCCACAAATTGTGATCACCTACTCCAGGGTTATTATTTACCGTCAGGCTTTTGAGGGCGTATTCCTGAACCATCCAAAAGCTTTCACTTTTACAGGGTCAGTGACAATTTGGAGGAGGATTTAATTGACTGGCACAGCGCAGAAAGTCTGGTCCCAGCTACAAGTAGCATGTATTCCCCAAACTAATAACCAAGAATTTGAAATCTCACTGACTGTTTCTCTGTAACCACACAGTACCATCTCTCCAATAATACAGAGTTTTCTAGCTGCCTCCAAAACTTCCAGCCAGGGTCTGTAATGATCTCTGAGCACTCTCTTTTCAGTACAGTCTGTAACCAGCTTTTCCAAAAATAAATTGGAACTAAATGATGAGCTGTTTTATACTTATGTTTTATTTGCAGAACATTGTTTCCTTAACACAGAATATTATTACACATCTTTATTTTTATTTCTGTGTTTCCTAACACACAAATTCCCTCTAATCTACGTGTTCTTGTTAGGAACACTGAGTTTTCTTCTATCACAAGGAGGGTGCCCTGAACTGTTTTATGAAATTCCCCCATTTTTTCCCAAAATGTTGCAAATAGTATATCCACATTTCAGTTATTTCATTTTGACACAGTAACATTACTTTTTTGCCTGTTCTGTATTTATCCTTTTTTTTTTTTTTTTTTTTGCTACCCATCCTACATCCCCATTGCTGTATTAGCATTTAACCTTCCTATTGCTGAGCAAAACCAAGGAGAAATATGAATCTTTCAAAATTTTCTCTGTTCATTTCTTAATGTGAAGATGACCTTATTATCTGTGGTGATTTCCTTCCTTTCTTCACAGATGGTGTAATCTAGAAGGGGTATGCAGGGAAGTGGTGAAGAACTAACTGCTGTTGTTCAGTGAATTAATTTCCATGGGAAGTTACTCAGCTGAAAATGAAAGAGCTTGTTTGCTTTACAGATAAAAAAATATCCATGTACCATGAATATCTTCAGTGTCTGAGAATGCCTTCTTGTGAAACTAGATCAGTTGCCACTTGTCAAACCCATATGAAGGCCAGCCAGTTAAAACACTAGATGTATGCGTGCTTTGGACAAAAAGCTAACTTTTTCAAAAAATGAGCTAAAAGTTGAGAAAATGACATGAAAACACTGTCAGATCAAGTAGCTTCCCAAAGGTACTGATATTTTGTCAAGGCCTGTTTTACAGCTCATTCATTTTGAACATCAAACAAATTTAATTATTGAGATTCATTAACAGCTACTCCTAAAAGGACAAATCTCACCAATAATAATAGAACGTTAAAAAATGGGAATTTTCAAAACTCTTTATGTTAAGAACTCACCTTCATTCCTCTTTTGTGCAGTATCAAATAAAGTTGTTTGCAGATTACTTTTAAGCTGTACCATCTATTTCCCATTTATTAACATTTCTATAGTTCATAGTTATTTTCATCACCACTAACAATCAGAAGGACATTGCATGTGTTGAAAAATGCCCAACCTTTCAGGCAGGCACACATCACTGTTGATCCAACACACATGTATTCTCACAAATAGTTTGCCTTAGTAATTTTAAATGAAGCCAAACTGAAGCCAGCCATGAAAAGGCAAAAAAATCCCTAGATTAGCTATTAACTCCACATTGCCACATACAACCATTATTTCACCTAGTTATTACTTCACCCACCGCCCCTGCTGTCTGTCACTGTGCCGCTTGCCTCTTGCCACACACACCTCTTGAGCAATGTCAGCATTTAGTTTTAGCCCACAGAAACCAGCCAGATATGCACATTTTCTAGTGATTAGGAATATGCTGTTTATGCTGGGTTAAGGACTCCTGTGCACAGTGCAGGTTTTTAGTTAATAGCTAACATCTAAGCAGGTCATGTTTGAGAAGCAATAGGGGATATAAATTATTACTTTAGAGATAATGGAGGGTAATATTTATTATTTTGGGAAATCAATTCTGTAAATATTGTACTGGTAGTGAGGTGATATGATAAGGAAGTATTTTATTTTTTCTAAATTTGTTATGAATATATAAATGTTTCTAAATCTGTTATAAAATTATATATACAGTTTGAGCTGAAGGGGAAACGAAAGGGATCAGAACAAAACTGTAAAATCTAGAAACAAGGAGAAAGGCAGGTCAGAAGATCTGAATGACAACTGAAAGACTAACTTGTGATTTCTTTCAGTGTTTCTATACAGTTTTGTTTTAGCTGTCACTCTGGGAAGAGTGGCTGCTACAGTAAATTAGATGAAAGGATCAGTAGAGGCAGAGTATACAATGTTCATACTGAGCAAAATTATCTAATGCTACCCAGGGTATCTCTCTGGCAGGTAGCCAAGAAGCAAAGTACAGGGTGTAAACAGGGACCCGATAAAATTACAGCCCAGTTCCATACCTGGTGAAATCTGTGCAGGATATGCCATTACTTTAAAGAGTGACAGGCTCTCAAAAAGTTCCTGGTGAATCTCTTGAAATAAAAACTGTTTCAAAAGCCCAAAACAAATATCTAGGCTAAATGAATTTTATACCCATCAGCCCCAAGATACAGCAATTTTTAGCCAGTTTTTTCATTGTTTTAATAATACATAAATTATATTTAAATGACTATGAGATATAAGCCTGAGGACAGGCAAAAAAAAAAAAAAAAAGATCCCTAGCTAGATACATAAAAGTATCTTGAGTCCCAGATCATGTGGACACTGCAAAGTTAACTAGGTTGACTGGCAGCTGGGCCTGGGCACTCAAATTAGCTTGTCTATGAGCAAGTTTTCTATGACAGCAGGGTAACCGCAGCCTCAGCATTCTGGCTGGTTCTGAGCTGGCTCACGAGTGCCTGTGCTGAGGCAATCTAGGTTTCGTTCTCATTCAACTCTATCAACTGAAAGGGAGTTATAGGAAGCAGCACTGTCACGTTGGAGTGAAGTTTCCCATCGTCTCAGTGTGGAGTAGATCCATTTGAACGCCCAGAACACAAAGCTTCAGCTCTTAGAGCTGCAGTTGCATCAGCTACCTGAGTGAAAATGTGCCTCCAGAGCAACATGTGCAAGGATTTTCTGACGTGAGTGGTGGCGCCGATGACCTTACAGGTAAAAAGCTGTGCAGTATTTTCTGCATCATGGACATAATTCTGCAGACCCTGCAAAAATAATGCCATTGTGTGCCTATGTGGAAGACCAGGAGAGAGTGCCAGCTCCAGGAGGGAAGGCTCCCATCTCTTTCAGGGCCAGTTCCTTCTTAAGCACTCCAGAAAGACAGATGAATAAATAAAAATGCTACACAAACTGTGTTTTGTGCTGTGATCTCAAGTCCTGTGTACGGCCGGTGTTCATCCACGCTGATCCCCCATGCACGGAGAGGAAACCCTTTGCCGTAAGGAAGGGGACAAGGGCATCAACAGATGATGGCATGGAAATTGGTATGCCCTTTCTAAAGCCAGCACATTGAAGTTTGGATTCTCATAGGGCAAGGCCATCACTTCCAGCTCTCCAGGAAAGCTGCGGCACACAAAGCACCTTAAAGAGCCGCAGAGAGGGGCAGGAGAGGGGCCCTTTCCAGCTCACTGACTGCGGGACGTGGGAATAGCATGGGATTATGAGGGATCAGACAAGTTTTCGTGTTCTTTCCTGAATGAACAGCTTTGGTTTGGGGCAAGGAAGAAGCTGAAGGGCAGGCGACAAACCAGGGGGGTGTAGCGGGGGTACAGCCCCTTCTCCAGCCAGCCAGGGACACAGCCTGAACCTGCGCCAGGGGACCCCTGAGCTGGGCTGTTTCCTCACAGAGGGGTGGTTGGGCAGTGGAACGGGCTGCCCGGGGAGGCGGTGGAGTTTATGGAGGTGTTTAAGGATAAGGACTGGACGTGGGACCCAGTCCCATGGTGTGGTTGAGGCGGTGGCGGTGCTGGGTCAGGGGATGGCCAGATCTCCGTGTGTTTCCCGGCGGGCTGTCTGTGTGGCTGCGCTCTCCGGGCACGGTGTGGATGTGTCCCCTCAGTGGATGTGTCCCCTCAGTGGGTCTCTCCCCTCAGTGGATGTGTCCCCTCAGTGGATGTGTCCCCTCAGTGGGTCTCTCTCCTCAGTGGATGTGTCCCCTCAGTGGCTCTCTCCCCTCAGTGGATGTGTCCCCTCAGTGGCTCTCTCCCCTCAGTGGATGTGTCCCCTCAGTGGCTCTCTCCCCTCAGTGG